>OY728131.1:1201359634-1202559634 GCA_963277665.1 Viscum album
AAATAATTAGCCATTATGAACAGAATTTAAAAAAAAGTGTTTTCACAAATATTTAAGAATTTTACACAAGTTTATGCAACGTCAATATGTAGTATTTCAAAAAAACATGAAATTAAATTCAATTGGTCATTAGTGATTTATTTTATTAAATGGGTAACAAGGAACTCAATTTGGAATATAATTTATCAATAAAAAGAAGTGTTGACCTCACCTGTTTTGATAATGCCAACCATGCTTTCATATACTTTGATACACTCAATCTAATGTTTTTCAATATTTTAATTCTTTCAATCTATGATAATGATGATAATTATGTTAAAATAATCTCTGAGATATGTTAATCCATGTTTATCCATGTTTATATAAGTTCTGAAGTAATTCTAACCCAATCGGATGTGCATTGCATAAAAACAGATAAGTGTAAGCTACTGATCTGCACATAGCTACTGATATAGAGCTACTGGTACTCAGTATACCGATATACATAGTCTATAGATAGACAGAGTCACTGATACACTACGGTCATGGATACAAACCAGATCTACCGATATGAGGAAGTCTACCAATAGAACCAGTCTACTGATAGAACCAGTCTACCGATAGAACCAGTCTACTAATAGAACCATTATACCAATAGAACCAGTCTACTAATAGAACCGGCCTACTGAGCTATCGACTAACAAACACACCAGCACTACCAACATACAAGAGCTACCAATAGACACAATTCTACCGATAGATCCAATTCACACATAGTTACCGATACATCGAGCTACCGATAGCTCAAGAGATACTGATGGAGTAAGAGCTATCGATGGAGAGAAACTTTTATATAGAGCTACTGATGCAAGAGAAAGAGCTACCAATTAAAGATCCTACAACACCGTGAACTTTTACCAACACGAGCTACTAATGATTGACCAACCAGTCAAACTCTATACTCTATACTCTCAATACTATTTTTTATTAAGATAACAGTTACATTTGATGTTTTTAATGCAGTTAATGTTTTTTAATGATCTATGTTTCCATGTCAGGGAACCTTACCTAGTACCCATGAAAAAGTAATTATTCTTTTCTGCAGAATCTGAAAGCTACAAAGGGATAGATAAAAGGATCGTGTGACACACTTTTTTGAAATAGAGGGAATCAAGGCACTAAGAAGACACACGAAGGGTGAAATATCCAAGAGCTGAACAACCTTCAAATGTGGATCATTTTTCCCTAGTAAATCATCCATAATCAAAGAATCTTGGACATACATGAAGAAAATTATTCTTGTGGAGAACACAAGCTGAATCTTGAGTGAAGAACTACAAAAATCATTTCATGCACTCAGGCTGCTAAACTGGACAAAGAACCAAGGAAGAAAACGACACTCTGTTTTCTAAACAAGAAACTAGAGAAGGACTCAAAATCATTACTGATAAACCAAACGAGTCCAGAGCTGCACTGATAATCACTAAATTATTTCTAAACCCAATCATACTTATCTTAGTTATTCTTTTATTTAAATTTCGATCAGTGTGTGTACCCTGTTTATTTTACACACACACTGTCTCCTGAGCAAAACAGGAGGATTCCTAAATCCTCACTCAAACTTCATAACCCTTTGTTTCCCACTGTGGATAGTGGTAGAGGTCGAGTAAGACCTGAACAGCCTGTGTGCTGCTGTTTTTTTCCCACAAATAATTGTGGTAGATGTCTTTGGACCTAGATAGTAGTGTACTATTGTTTACCCCCAATCCAGGGTGTGGTTCAATTTATATGAATTGTTGAGAGGACTAAGTCTCAGCTTGAGACTGAACCTCTTGGTTATTTTTTCTGTGCATTTTAATTTAAGTCTATAAGTATACTATATTTTTTTCATATTCCACTGCTATTACTTTGAAATACAAAACTATTTCAAAGCTACTTTGATAGTTAAATTAGAAAGTATTTATACTTATTGTAGGCCATTATGTTAGTTTCAAAAGTTTATTTAATCTTCAAAATAATTCAACTGAGACCTAATCAATCTTTGAGAAACTGATTGAACATTTACACTCTGTATAGATTCACTACAGTTTAACTTTGTTTTTAAATTGCAGGATTTTATGAGAAATAATTTTAACAGAAATTTTTATTAGAACTCAATTCACCCCCCTATTGAGTATCCACTAAAACCAACATTTGGTATTATGGGTTTTTGTTTTGTTAAAGGATTTTTGAAATATTCTATTTTTAAACTATGATTTTAGTTGCATCTTTAAATATCTTAAATTTTTGTTAGTTCTAAATTTTATCTCAATAAAATATATTTCCTAAAATTATGGTATGGATAATATACTGAGGGTGCTGCTACTAATAGGCCACCTTTCATCAATGGCACAAACTATGCCCAGTGGAAACTGAAAATGAAAATTCATTTAGAGAGTACGGGTTTTGATATTTGGACTGCTATATAATCTCAATATAAAATTACAAAAACTGAAATAATGACTTGGGATAAACCTACTAAGACTGATTACAATAATAATTATAATGATATGAATGCCCTATACTGTGCTCTAGGAGATGAGAAATTTAACAGAATATCTTCTTGCACAACTGCTTATGAAATATGGGATACTTTGGGTGTTTCTCATGAAGGAAAAACCAATGATAAAGAAATGAGATTGAATACTTACACTCTTAAATATGACAATTTTAAAATGAATAATGATTAACCTATTTCTGATATGTATATCAGGTTCAATGAGATAGTCAATACAATGATTTTACTTGGAAAAGCTATTCCAGCTAAGGAACAAGTTATGAGGATACTGGGATGTCTGCCAGAATGATGGAGATGCACTTATCTTTCAATCAAAGAGTCATGTGACATTGGAGCACTTCCTGTAAAAGAGATTATTGGAAAATTAATGATGTATGAGGAAGAACTCAAGGTGAATAAAGGGGAAGATGATGAACCAAAAAGGAAATCTGTAGCTTTCAAGTCTACTACTTCTAAGAACAAAGACAAGGAGACAATGTGAGTACCTACTAAAAGTTCAAATAGTGAAGACTCTGACTCTGACAGTGATGCTAAAATGTCTCAAATAGCCAGGAGATTCAATAAGTTTTATAGGAAGAGAAAATTCTTCATAAAATCTAACTACAATGGAAATTATGACAAAAAGGGACAGTGGAAGTATGATTGGAAGAAAGCTGAAAATAATGATGAAATAGTCTTCTATGAGTGCAATAGGAAAGGACACATCAAGGATGATTTTCCAAAATTAAATGTCAAAAATAAATATGATTATAAGGACAAGAAGTACAAGAAATTTATGAAATATTCTTGGAGTGCTTCAGAGGACATCACAAGTGAATCTAATGTTTCTGATTCTGAGAAGAATCATGATAACATGTGTTTCATGACCAACACATCCAAGGTAACTATAGATACTCCTGTTTAATGTCTTATTATTCTGGAGATGATGCAGAATCTGATTCTAATTCTGAAAATATGTCTAAGGCTGACTTATTTTGAAACTGCAATATGTTGGAAGAGACATGAAATGAACTTAATGATAAATAAAAACCATTGAAGATACAGCATGCTCTCACTACTACTATTAAAATCGAACTTACTATAGAAAAAGAAAAGAATGCTCAACTGTTAAAGGAAAATAAAGAACTAAAAATGTCAAATGAGCAACTTAGAAAGGACTTATACAAGTTCGCAAATGGAAAGGATACACTAACTCAAATGCTAGGAAAGCAAATGGCACCAAAATACACTACTGAAATAGGCTACAAACCTGGACATAGACAGCTTATTAAAAATAGACTTATTCCTAAATATGGACAGAATACTACTAGTTCAAGTTCTAGAATTCCCTATCCTTAAACAAGTTATTCATATGGTTATAGATCAACTAAAGTTTATCTTTAAAAATATATTAATTCTGTAAATTATATGAGACCCATAAGACAAATATGGGTACCTAAAGCTTTGATTGCTAACCTATCTAGACCCAAGAAGATCTGGGTACCAAAATCATTTTTTATCTAAATTTGTTTTATAGGAAACATTCTTAAAGAGATCTCACAAGAAGGTATGGTACATGCACAGTGGATGTTCAAGACACGTGTCTGGAGATTATTCATGATTCAAATGTTTAATAAAGGTTGATGGTGGCCACGTCACCTTTGGTGATAATTCTAAAGGAAAAATCATTGGCCTATGCCAAATTGGTAACACTGGTTCAGTTTTAATTTTTAAAGTTTTATTTATTGATGGACTTAAGTATAACCTATTAAGTATTTCTCAATTATGTGATGATGGATTTAATGTAAAATTTGAAAATGATTCCTATAATGTTTTTAATTCTCAAAATCTTTTAGTGTTTTCTACTTCAAGAAATGAAAATGTTTATGACATTGATTTCAATTATTTAGCTAAGCAAAATGTTACTTGTTTAAATTCTTTTCATAAAGAATCATGGATTTGTCATAGAAGATTAGGACACTGCAACATCTATTCACTTAGAAAATTAACTATGAAGAACTTAGTTAGAGACCTACCTAATCTTGAATTCCCAAATGACAAAGTTTTTAATCCATGTCCAAAGGGAAAGAAACATAATGTTTCTTTTAAATCAAAGAAATAAGTTTCAACTTCTCAACCTCTCATTTTGGTTCACATGGACTTTTTTGGACCTTCAAGAGTTTATAGTTAAAATGGGAATCACCATGTCTATTTTCTAATAGATGACTTTTCTAGATATACTTGGTTATAGTTCTTATCTCACAAAAGTGAATCTTGTTACTACTTTGTTAAATAATCCAAATCTGTAGAAAATCTTAGTGGACTTAAGATTAAAACCCTGAGAAGTGATCATGTCCATGACTTTGAAAATCAAGAGTTTGAATCTTATTGCTCACACAATGGCTATAGTCACAACTTTTCTTCTCCTATGACACCTCAGCAGAATGGTGTGGTAGAAAGAAGGAATAGAACCCTTCAAGAAATTGTTAGAACCATGCTTAATGAATATGACCTGCCTATTTACTTTTGGGATGAAGCTGTGAATAAATCTTGTTATATTATTAATAGAGTATTAAATAGACCAGTTCTTAAGAAGACCCCATATGAGTTGTGGAATAATAGAAAACCTAAATTTAGTTACTTTAGAGTCTTTGGCCGCAAAGTTTTTATTCTTAATACAAATGATAATCTGGACACGTTTTCTTCTAAGAGTGATGAAGGAATTTTTCTTGGTTATTATTTAACTATCAAAGCCTATAGAGTCATTAATAAGAGAATCAAATGTGTGAAAGAATCTTTTCACATCAAGTTTGATGAAACTCATCCACATGAGCCTAAAACCTCTCTTAAAAATCTTGAGGAAGATTGGAGTGTTCTGGACCTTAATGATAAATCTAAAGAACATGCTATAAAAACATCCATTTCTAGACATATTCCAGAATCTGATTCTGTAGAACCCGAACTTGGAGATGAACCTAGAATTTATAGTCCTACCTTTACTAGATCAACAAGGATTCTAAAGAACCATCCTTTGGATGTTTTTGTTGTTATCTTGATAGAGGGACACAGACTAGAGCTTCTTTAAGAAACCATGTAGAACATCAATCCTTTCCTTCATAGATAGAACCTAAAAAGGTCAATGATGCTATCAATGATGAATTTTGGGTAATGTCTATGCAAGAAGAGTTCAATCAATTTGAAAGAGACAATGTCTGGGAATTAGTTGACAGACCTAAGGACACTTTAACAAAAGGAACAAAATGGGTTTTTAGAAACAAAGTTCATGAATCTGGAAATATTTCTAGAAACAAAGCTAGATTAGTTGCACAATGATATAGTCAAGGGAAAGGTATAGACTATAAGGAAACCTTTTCACCTATAGCCAGATTAGAAGCCATTTGCATCTTACTTGCCTATGCTGCTCATCTGAATTTCAAGTTATATCAAATGGATGTCAAAAGTGCTTTTCTGAATGGTTTTATAATTGAAGATGTTTTTGTTGAACAACTGCCTAGATTTATTAATCCTCATTTTCCAAATCAAGTTTTAAAACTTCCTAAAGTTTTATATGGTCTAAAAGAAGCTCCAAGAGCTTCGTATGATAGACTTAGTAATTTTCTTATTTCAAAAAGTTTTACTAAAGGGATTTCTGATCCAACACTTTTTATTAAAAGAATTTATAAAGATGTTTTAATAGTACAAATCTATTTTGATGATTTTATTTTTGGATCTTCCAAACACTCTTTATGTACTGATTTTTCAAAGTGTATGAAAATTGAGTTTGAAAGGAGTTTAATGGGAGAACATAAATATTTTCATGGATTTCAAGTTTTTCAAAATGAAAATGGTATTATTTTGAATCAAAGTAAATATACAAAAGATATTTTAGATTATTTTGGTTTGGATAGTATTAAGGAAAGTTAAACTCTTATGAGTTCAGCTTGTAAATTGGATGCAGATGAAACTGGGAAACCAGTGGATCAAACTAATTACAGAGGTATGATTGGATGCTTACTTTACCTTAATTCTAGTAGACCAGATATTATATTTAGTGTATTTATCTGTTAAATATTTCAAACTAATCCAAAAGAATCTCATTTACTTGTTGTTAAACGAATTTTTAAGTATCTTAAACATAATGTAAACTTAGGTTTGTTATACCCAAAAGGACAACCCTTTGAGTTAATGAGTTATTCAGATGCTGAATTTGCTGGTTGCAAGTTGGATAGAAAAAGCCCTTCAGGAACATGTCACTTATTGGGAAAATCCTTTGTATCTTGGTGTAGTAAAAAGCAGAATTTTATAGCATTATCCACTGCCGAAGCAGAGTACATGGCTGTTGGTAGTTGTTGTACACAAATTCTATGGCTGAAACACACTCTTTTGGACTATGGATAAGACTTTAAGCACGTTTCAATCAACTCTGAAAACACTAGTGCAATAAATATCTCGAAGAACCTTGTGTCTCACTCTAGGACCAAACACATTGATGTAATGAACCATTTCTTGAGAGATCATTATCAAAAGGGTGATATAATTCTTGAGTTTATAGGTACTGAACATTAATTAGCCGATATTTTCACTAATACTTTGAGTTCGGAAAGGTTAATTTACATCAGAAATGAGTTAGGTATGTTTAGCCTTGATCGGTAGCAAATTCTCACCAATGTAAAATTCTCACCGATGTAAAATTCTCACGGATGAAAAATTATCACCGATGTGAAATTCTCACCGATGTAAAATTCTCACCGATGTGAAACTCTCACCGATGTGAAATTCTCACCGATGTGAAATTCTCACCAATGTGAAATTCTCACCGATGTAAAATGCTCACCGATGTGAATGCTCACTGATGTAACCGCACTGATAAACATTCCCACCGATGTGTGTGCTGTTTTAAAACCCTTTGTCTGCCACCAGAATCTGAATCTTTTTTTCGATTATTTCATTTTATTTATTTATTTTATGATTCCTAAATGATAAAACTAAATTCAGAGCTACTTCTCAATCCACCGATCCTCAAACCTTTACCCTCAAACCTTAGCTCTCTAATCCTTAGAGAACCCTAAATACTTCAAACAAGCGATGGAAAAAACCAAGCATCCTACCGTCAGAGATGAATCTGTTGATCCGAAATCAAAGAAGAAGAGGGTCGAGCAAGATGCAAGTGGCAGTGGCAGTGTTGCTAGAACAAGGTCTGGGAGACGACCTGTGAATCCTAATCTACAAAATTGAGTTATTGTGATTGAAAAGGAGCTATGTGTAGAGTGGTTGCTGCCTAGAAAATCCTTAGTGCTCGAAGTACTTGAAGATCAAAAATGGGTAGATTGTTTTTTCGAACAACAATGGTCCCTAATTTCCAAAATTAGTGAAACAATTTTACAATTTTGTAACCTTTGAGAAATCGGAGAATGAAAATCGAGTAACCTATTTTGTGAATGGAAAGGAGATTTTGTTTTCATCTGTTGAATGGGATAATTGCTTGAAAGTTCCACATGAAGGAGTATTTGGATATGTCTCGAGAGCCATGCCACCTACCAGTGATATTTTTGACTATGAGACTACTTTGGAAGAGATGGCTGGTGATGGATGTCAAAGACAAGTAGTTGCTACAGAAATGGATGGAGAGAACAAGGTGTTGTTCAAATTCATTCAACATGTCTTGATACTGAGGAGATGAGACTTTGCCACTTTGAAATATCAATATATCTATCTTCTGTACCTCTAAAGACATTATGTAAAGGTAAATTTGTGCAGATTGCTGATGATCCAAATGGAAGACATGACAAGGATGAAATCAAAGACAAATGCCCTATTCTTTGCAAAATTGATCTCTGTGATGATTAAAGTAAAAGGGGTAGTTGAGTCTTAAGATGAGACTGTAGTAGTGAAGAATAACTTTTGTATCACATCCACAGTGTGAAAATACATGAGGATCAATTGGAACCCTTGGAGAGGAGAATGTGTCAATGATGACCAGAAGGTTTATGAAAAATTCAATCTTGTGGATCATCCTTCAAGACCAAAGGATGTGAGGGATCCAGGTATGGGACCCGGTGAAGAGGAGCCAGAATATAGTGATGATTCAGAAGAGGAAGAGTCCTATGCTGATGAAGGAGGAGACCCTAACATACCACTTATCCCAACACCTGAAAATCTTGATCAACAGATATCAGATAAGGAAGAAGATTCTTTAGAGGCTGATGAAGAGTCTATTGTATAGATTGAAGAAGATGTTCATGAAAGTGAAGCATCTCTGTCAGCTGAGTTGAGTCTTAGTACAATTATTGGACAATATTTAGTCTCTAATGGGGATGTAGTAGAAGTGGAAGAAGATGTACCTAATTCAAAGGACCCTCCAGCTGTTGCAGAAGAAGAATTTATAGTGGAAGATTCTCCCCAGGATGAAAGACCTGCTGAGAATGATGCTGAGAATGTTGTTGAGACTACTGTTATCGAAATTGAGGATGCACCCATTGAGGGGGAGCATCAAACCAGTGTTGGAAGTGTTAAAGTGGCTATTGGAATTTAAGATTGGGAAGAAGACCCAAGTTTTATAGTCTATGGTTTAGACTATCCTGATTCAGATAATGAGGCATCTCACAATAGACCAACGATTACATATGATGTCGATTGTGAGTTATTTCATGAAGATGTGGTCAGAATGTATGACCTGTATACTTTAAAGAAAAATCATAATGACAGTTTTGTGGAAGAGGTAATGAATATGGAAGTTTCTCTGGTATCTTCAGTTCAATCAATTATGACTGATTCTGTGGTCAGTTTAGCCTCTAAAAGAACATATTCTATAGTTGCACATGCTGATTTAGTTACCAAGGCTGATCTATAATCCTTAAAGGATTATCTGAAAGAATATTTTAATGCCTCAGTTGCTGAGATGAAGCACAGTTATTTTGAAGAGATTATTATGTTGGAAATATCATTTGAACTCTCTCTAGGTTGTTATTTGTAAACCTTTATGGGTGAAATAGTTGAAGAAGTTAAAGACTGCCAGGCTCAAGTTTCTAGACTTGAAGTATATCTTGAAGGTTTAAAGAAATTGGTTATCTCTTTGGAATCTTATATGATCTCAAAATCCCAAGAAGACAAGGACTTAGCCTATGTCAAGAGTGTGGTAAGCCGGATGGTTTTAGTGTTTGAAGGATTCAAAACTTCTATGAAAGATCATATTAAAACCTAGGATTCCCAAGTTCAAAATCTTATCAGTGGGTTGACCAAAAGATTCAAAGAGACTATATCTTTCTCTGTTGGATCTCTGGCATCTAACCATTCAGTGGATCTGAATCAAATTAGAGCTGTGATGAAGGAGGATCTTGGTCAAGCTTCAACCAATGGCTCTGTGGACTCATCCGATCTGAGAAGAGTTGTGCTCTCTACCCGAGATTCAGCTATAGAAATAATGATGATAGTCCAAGACTACATGAGAGAAACATATACCTCTCAGAAAGAAGTGAAAGATAAGGTGGAATCCTATTTATCTATGATTTTCACCAAAAATCAACTCAACAATCACTTCAAACTTTTGTTGGAAAATATGAAGCTGCCTCCTGTCAATCAAGCTTTCAGAGAACAAGTTAGCAAGATAAGGGAATTGACTCCAGCATTGTACAAGTTTATGGAGAAAAAGGATGACTTCATATCCGCTATGGAGAGAGGAGGAGGAATAATTATGGATTTCAAAAATTTGTTGCTTCCTTTTCTACATGTTGATGTTAGGCCAGTAATTGTCCCTCCTGCTTTGCCTGCCTCTACCTCTACTGCTTCTCCAGTTCAGATGACTCCTGCACAAGAACATCGAAGCCACACACCTATGATCACACAAAGGACTCCTCATTATAGACCAGGATCAGTTTCTGTGGCTCAGCCTCCTATGATCATTTCTATAATTCCTAATCCCTCACCTGCTTCCACTTCACCTGAATCCTTTTCTGCTCCCAAAGGAAAATATCACACTGAGGATGTGGATTGAAAACTGTCTAGACTATTTGATAGGAATTCATTGTACTTTGTTTTATGTCTCTGTACCTTTTTACAATATCTAATACAATTTTATTTCCATCCTTTCTCATTGTGCTATTTTATTTCTTATTGTTTCCCACTTTTTGATTATCACAAAGGGGAGAAATATTTTACCAATCTTTTACAATGGGGGAGAAATACTCTCTATGTATCAAAGAGGGAGAAATATTCACCCAGGGGGAGAGAAATTAATTAAAGGGGGAGAAATTTTATCCAAGGAAAAGCTATCATGTTTTACTTCTCTGATAATATTACATTTCATTCTCTGATACCATTTTCTCTAATTCTATGATACCACTAAATTTTACTTTAGAAGTTGTGGTTATCAAAAAGGGGGAGATTGTTGACCTCACCTGTTTTGATAATCCCAACCATGCTTTCATATACTTTGATACTCTCCATCTAATTTTTTTCAATATTTTAATTCTTTCAATCTATGATCAAGATGATAATAATATTAAAATAACCCCTAAGATATGTTTATCCATGTTTATACATGTTTATATAAGTTTTGAAATAATTATAACCCAATCGGATGTGCTTTGCATATAAATAGATAAGTGTAAGATATTGATCTGCACATAGCTACTGATATAGAGTAACTGGTACTCAGTCTACCGATAGACTTAGTCTACCGATAGACAGATTCATCGATACACTAAGTTCACTGATACAAACCAGAGCTACCGATATGAGGAAGTCTACCGATAAAACCAGTCTACCGATAGAACCAGTCTACCGATAGAACCAGTCTACTGAGCTACCGACTAACAAACACACCAGAGCTACCGACAGACAAGAGCTACCGATAGACACAAGTCTACCAATAGATCCAATTCACACATAGTTATCGATACATCGAGCTACCGATAGCTCAAGAGCTACCGATGGAGAAAGAGATATCGATGGAGAGAAAATGTTATATAGAGCTACTGATGCAAGAGCAAGAGCTTCCGATTAAAGATCCTACAACACCGTGCACTTTTACCAATACGAGCTACTAATGATTGACCAACCAGCCAAAATCTATACTCTATACTCTCAATACTATTTGTTTATTAAGATAACGGATGAATTTTATGTTTTTAATGTAGTTAATTTTATTTAATGATCTCTGTTTCCATGTTAGGGAACCGTACCTAGTACCAATGAAAAAAGTAATTATTCATTTCTACAGAAGCTGAAATCTATAAAGGGACAGATAAAAGGATCGTGCAACACACTTTTTTGAAAGAGATTGAATCAAGGCACTAAGAAGACACACGAAGGATAAAAGATCCAAGAGCTGAACAACATTCAAATGTAGAGAATTTTTCACTAGTCAAACATCCATACTCCATGAATTTTGGACATACATGAAGAAACATATTCTAGAGGAGAACACAAGCTGTATCTCGAGTGAAGAAATACAACAAGCATTTCATGCACTCAGGCTGCTAAACAGGACCAAGAACCAAGGAAGAAAATGACACTCTGTTTTATGAACAAGAAACCAGAGAAGGACTCAGATGCCTTTCAGATAAACCAAACGTGTCCAGAGTTGCACTGCTAATTACTAAAGCATTTCTAAACTCAATCATACTTATCATAGTGATTCTTTTTTTTACATTTCGAGTAGTTTGTGTACACTGTTTATTTTACACACACACTGTCTTCTGAGCAAAACTGGAGGATTCCTAAATCCTCACTCAAACTTCATAACCCTTTGTTTCCCATTGTGGATAGTGGTAGAGGTCGATTATGACCTGAATAGTCTGTGTCCTGTTGTTTGTTTTTCCCACGAAGAACTGTGGTAGAGTTCTTTGGACCTGGACAGTAGTGTACTATTGTTTACCCCTGATCCAGGGTGTGGATCAATTTATATAAATTGTTGAGAAGACTATGTCTTGTCTTGAGACTGAACCTCTTGGTCATTTTTGTTGTGCATTTTAATTTAAGTCTATAAGTATACTATAAATTTATTTCATATTCCGCTGCTATTACTTTGAAATACTAAACTATTTTAAAGCTACTTTGATATTTAAATAAGCAAGTGATTATACATATTATAAACAAGTAAGTTAGTTTCAAAAGTTTATTTAATCTTCAGATTAAGTCAATTAAGACCTAATCAATCTTTGAGAAACTGATTGAACATTTACACTTTGTATATATTTACCACAATTTAACTTTGTTTTTAAATTGGGGGATTTTAAGAGAAATAATTTTAACAGAAATTTTTATTGGAACTCAATTCACCCCCCACCACCCTCCTGAGTATCCACTCCGACTAACAAGAAGGAATACATTATAGGTGGATGATTTGAAATTAGATGATTGATATAATGTAATCAATAAATGTATTTTTTAGTTCATGTTGCATATCATTATTCACAACTACTTCGATGGTTAGTTAAGCCACTCTACATCGATTCTAGACTAAAATTAAATTTCCTTACTTCCAAATGATGATGAATAATAAATTTTAATTATTAGCTATATTTTGGAATAGTTGGATTGTTGATATGTTGTAGTTTACCATCATGAAAAATAATTATTTTGAATGACTTATTAATTATTATAATTATTAATAATTCTAAGTGATTAATCCAAATAGGTACTATGAAATTGATTTTATGTTTTCATTAATATTTTGTTTGGTGGGAATTATCCCACTTTATCTCATTAAACACACATAATTAGGATTTTTATTGAGAATTAAAACATTATTATCTTACCTAATAAACTAAGACATTGATTTGAATAAAACACCCAGAAATCTGTAATCTCCCTTGGTATTTCATAAAATTATCAATTTCTAATCTTATTATTATCAAATAAATAATTGAATCTAAACCTATAAAAACTTAATTTTATATATAATTTTACTATAAAAACATATTCCTTAATTTTTAACCATAAACAACCATGATACTAGATATTATTCATGAGTTAAAGATTATATATTTCTAAAATTTATTTTGTGATAGGAACAGAAGAACCAAATATCATATAGCGGTATTATTTTCACTATAATCCCTCCTAAATAACCATGGATTCCCATAATAATTTCCATAATTAGTAGGATTCAAATCATTTATATAGATTACACAAAATAACAAACTTTTCTAATTGTCATATGCTATCACCAAAATCATGTTAGATGTATTAAATTCATAATAAGAACAATAAATTATATTAAAGGTGTGAAAGATATCCTAATAATTTTAAAGAAACTAAACCCTACTTTATTGTTGAAAATCCTTTTTTAAAAACATACGGATAATTAATTATAAATCATACTATATCATCTCATAAAGATATTTCCAATTATTCCTATGAATGACTGTTTTGAAATTTATTCATACACCTTTTAGGAATATTTTAATCAAAAATTTAATTTATATATATTAGATGATTACTTTAATAAGACGGTATAAAAACATAGAAATAACAAAAAAGGCAATTCCAAATTATCATATCCTTAAATTTTATCTTTTATATCTATAAAAAGATCATTCAAAACTGACAATAACATCATGGATCATGGAATAATGGAATTTAAATAGAAACAATAAATGAAATTTGTCGATTCCTTTATCAATTGGAGTTTTCCCACAAATAAGAATAAGAGAAAGTATATAATAGGTCACTAGAAGCTCAAAATTTTATAACCCCTGTTTGGAAGTTCAGCCAAGATGAACTCAACTCTACCATGGGAATGCTGATAAAAGAGGATGGAACATAAAGAAATAAGGATATAGAATTATTATAAGAGTGGCCTAATTTTAATATTCAAGACACTTTGATGGTGAATCTATGAAAAATATTAAAAGATGATAAGGAGACCAAGGGGTAAATGGTGGATTCCCTTGGAAGGTATCCATTGAAATGAGGAATCCAAATAAAAGGTAATTCATGTAAAAAAATCAATTGAAAATATTTTAACTTTTTAGAAAATTAAGGGGTTTTGGTTCATAACAGGTATAACAATGTACTAACCATGTATGAGGTTTGGGATTAAAATTTTCACTCATACATGGTTTGGTTTCATGGTTTGGAAAACTATCTAATAACATCTAAAAAACAAAAATTATTCCACATTGTTCATTTTCATGGTAAGGGTAACTATATAGCCTAACCATGTATCATGTTAATTTTATTTAAAGGCTTTGATTTTACCAACCTAAAAAATAATGATACGGACAATAAATAATAATCACAAACCAAAAAATGGCACTGTGTGTGTCCCTATTACTCCATATCTATTATCAACACCAAGTTTTAACATTCAATAATTACTAGGTGAAACTAATATATTAAAATAAGGGTTGGTATATAAATATACAATGTATGTTCATCCATGTAAAACCAAGATTTTATATGGGAAATTTTTTAAATAAATTAAATTTTCATTTATGTCTTGAAATTCACTAATTATAACATTCCTTCAACATGGAACAAGCTTATCATATGTTAAAAATAACTTCAAGTTGGTGTACATTACATAGAACAATGACTGTGCATATATTACATGCAACACCGATGATTCTAGAAAAATCCTTTTGTAGTTATAATTAATTAAATGAGATAATTATAACCTAGCCATTAAAATTAGTAATATGAATAGACAAAAATACTTTTAAAATATTTTTTATAATGATTTTATATAAATAATACATACTGATAACGAAAGATATAATTTTTGTTAATGCCCTAATAAGTTTAAGAATAAAATTTTCTCAAAAAAAAATAATTTTCAAGTCACTTTGCAACCAAATATACAATTAAATTTAGAAACATTTATAAATTTAATTTGATAAAATAACTTCATTTTTTTAATTTATAATTTTTAAATTAACTTAGGTTAAAATTTTAGGATTTTGCCGAGAATCTTTATTTTTAAATGAATAGTAATAAATACCTGATTTTAATTCCAAAATGATTTATCATCTAATTTATTTATAAGGTTAAATAATATATTGAAATGGTTTCAAAGATTAATTAGATAATATTTCATTCAATTAATAAAATTTAGTTCATTGGGATCAATTTCATATTCGACTTGGTATAAAAACATTAGAAACTTTTAAATGGTTTCACTTTAAAACCCCGTATTATCGACCCAACTGTGGGATTAATTTTAAATTAATTTATTCCAATAATTTGATTGAAATTTGAAAAAAAATGGCTTCCATATTTCAAATAATAATGATTTATAATTTCTAATTACATTAACTTAGTTTTTGACCTAAATAATTACTCAATTTAATTAAAATTAATTACTTGATTAAGATAAAATTAAGCATAACAAAGGACTAAACATTTAATTTAAGACCCAAAACGACTTAAACATTTTCCAAAACCCATTTTATGGCCATATATCAAACTTTTACTCCATTATTTTACTATATTATATTATTTGAGCCACCTTCAATGGGAAAAACCGGAGTATAATTCCTTTTCCAATGATTTACAAGAGTACCGCCTCTCCTCCACTATAAAAAGGCCTCTTCTCTTCTACATATTTATACCTATAAAACCACATATTCTAGGTCAATATATGATGAAATATCATCACAGAAATATACCTTATTTCTAAAATCCTTACCTTGAGAGAAAAAAAATCCAATGAATCTTTTTGGCACAAACCAAAATGAGTTACTCAATATAGAGGTAACTTCTTCTCTCAAGATCCTTTATTTTATTTTCTTTATCCACCCCTACACTGTCTTAATTAAATTAATGTATAATAAAAACATTATACTTAATATTATATTATTTTTTATGCTAAAAATTCTACCTAGATATACACACACTTCTATCTAATAGGTAACAAACATATTGTTTATATGTACATTGAACTACCACATCACTAAACGGTGATTGTTCTTTTTTTCTTTACCACCTCTTAGAGTAGACATTATGGTGTAAAATATATTTATATATGTTTTGTATTATATTTATTATTCCTTTAATATAATTTAATTATTTTAAAATTTATATATTTATACACTCTATTTTGTGTTAGTATGATAATTTTGTTTGAGGAAGTACGGACTTCTACCCCCACAAAGTGTTGTGATTCGTTCATACACTAAATGGAATGTATTAAGGATGGGTATAGTATATATATATTATATATATGATATAATAAATTTAATTTTATAATTATTTATATATAAATATATATACATATATCTATTTTACTTACTTTCAACGTGATAATTAAACAGAAATAGAGTTCGTGCATATGCATGACCTACCATCTCCATAAATAATGTATTCCATTTTGGACATTTATATTATATGAATTATACTGAAAATAAATTATATTTAAATCATGGTTTACATTCTTAAATTCATTATATAAGTATAAGGTCCAAAGATATAAAAAATTAAGGTACTTTCGAAAAAATAGGATATTACGCGAAGTGAAAACATAAAATAAAGTTGTTAACAAGTGGGTAATATGATTTCATAATAAAACCATATAAGGTATTATATATAATAAAATTATTCTATAAAATATTTATAAAACCACATCATGTTTTATATAATAATATTTTACGAGTATTAAGTGATTCAATACATGATGTAAAGGGATTTCATCTCACTTTTTTTACATCTGGCATATGCTTTATTCACTGACCATTCCTTTTGTGTGGGATTTATAATACCCATGCATGTATTAAATTATTATTATACATAAATTTATTATTATTTACATATCCATTATATAACCTTTGTTTCATGTGTTTTTTGATCCAAAATTTAATGAATCAGTACAATATTTTTGTCTTAATTTTCCTTCTTTAAGACTCGTGTTTTTTATGAGCCTAAATTATTTTTATGAGGTGTATATACTTCCATTTTACATGTTATGAAATTAATATATTTATTTTAATGATATTATAATCTTCATGTAATTTTATTTTTATACATGGAGAGTTTGATCCCAAGTAACCATCTGGTAATAGTTTATTGAAACAATCTCATCGCTTTTTGAGATTTTAATAGTTATGATACTATGATGAAATATTATGATCCATTTATTAATAAAAATCATGAGTTTCCTTACCTTATGTTTATTCATGATATATTCATGTATTATTACCATTTTTCACACATTGTTGCTTAAGATAATTACGAAAAAGAATAAGAAAAATCATATTGTAATTATCTCTTCGGCAAGAAATATATTTTATTTAAAAAAAATATTTTCTAAATTGTTTTCAAAAATGTTTTCATATGATAATTGAATTTAATTTACAATTCAAAAAGTATTCCATTTTTTTCTCAAATATTACTTTATAATAATATCTTTTTTTCAAATAATAAATTATGTTTCTCTCAATAAATGATTTAAAAAGATATTTAAAAATTATTTTCCATCAAAGACAACATCCATTGGTGTTATAAGACCATATCCATAAACATTACATAATCATGAGTTAAATAAAGAATTCACATTGGGGATCTTTTCAGTTTTAGTTCTTTAGTGAATTAGGCCATAATTATTACATATCAAAAATTACAAAGTAGAAACTTTATCTCAATTCCCATGTTTTCATAAAATAAAATCTCTTAAAAAAAGAAACTTGTTTAGTTCCATGTTTTAGATAGAATGACTTTTCCGTAATCCCATCCTTAACCCTATTCATCATTAAGTCCTGTGAAAAACATTTCAAAACTTGGGATTAGCATAAAAGCTCAGTAAGGATACACAAAGAAGTAAAATTGTTAGTATTTCAAAACAATAAGTAAACAATTAATACTTTATCACAAGTAATAATTTTCACCTTTATGAATTAGTAAATACTCTTCACTGAAAAAAATATCATTTCATACTTTTTTGTAACCAAAAGATTACCGTAAAACCCATACAAAGAACACATAACATATTATGGTCGGTCAAAATGGCCCAAAGGCCTTCATTTTTTTTTAATATTATTGATAATCCACCTTTAAAGGGGTGAGGTGGAACCCTTACATGTCCCTAAGGCTTAGAGACAATTACATGACTTGTAGGTATTATAGGGAATCACCTAGAGAATACAACTTGGAACTACTCCTCCCCATTATATGTTCTAATTCCATACATATCACTAAATGGAATAGACATATGGCTGATTTATCATGGCACCACCCATCATTTGTATTAGCACGTAACCACCCATAAAATGTCCAAGTACCATTATAAATCATAACACATAAAACAAGAATGAAATAAAGATAACATTTCCACATTGCAATCATAATATATCATTTCAATATATTGAAGTAATCAATGCTTTACCAAAACCATTTTCAAAACCATTCAAAACAATTAATAAAGTGATTTTTGAATCAAATTTACACATACAACTTTTAATATTTTAATGGAATTAACATTTTAAAACATTAATGTCCATATAAATAAATATTTAAACCCATTTTTAAAACATGGACATTATGAGAAATATTTAAATGAATAAATCATTAAAACATTTAAAACAATATTTTAGTTAAAGATTTCCTAAAAAAAAGAGAGACGCTTGAATACAAATATTTGAGGAATAACATTAATCAAAGATAATAATATCATGAGAATAAATATATTCATGATATAATATGTCAAATGGAATTTTATACTCTATATAAAAGTGAATTTGTGTATAACAACAATAAGATTCAATATAATGTAAATTGAGACAAAGTCCCTTGAAAAGATAATATCATTAAGATTAAGGAAAAATAATGAAATAATTATTTGTGAAGAATAATAATACACACAAAATAAGTGTATATTAAGTGTAATACAATCATAGGTCATTAACCCATATTCATAGCACTAAATAATCTTGAAGTAGAAGTTTATCCCAAAGAATGGAAATTTGGTAAAGAAGTTCCCTTACAGAAATTCGACAGCCTAACGATGTCACATTAAAATTCATAAAATGAGTTGATGAGAGAGAAAAGGTTATCTCATCACTTAGACATAAAATTTACAGCAATAAGTATATATAAGTACATATTCCAACATAATATGATGTAAATTAAAAGACATAACAAAAATAAGTCTCTTAAAAGAGGAGGGTGAATGGTTCCCTTACTGATTTTGTAACTTACGAAACATACACCACATGAAAGAAGGATCATTCAATGAACATGTAAATAACAATAAAAGAAATTATATTACACAATAAATACAATCATGTTCAGTACATACACCATACAAAAGCAAATAGTGGCAAATATAGCGTGAATCTCACTAGAATAAAAAGTGAGTTGAAAACTTTTTGCCACGTTGTAATCAATCAAGTCATATAAAAAAAGTTAATAACCACCAAATGAATCTCATAATACCATTAAAATGAATAAAATAATTATAATATATATCAAATTTCAATAAAAAATACACCACATGCACGAAATAAGTGGTGAATAATAGAAATATCACGGAATTAAAAGTGAGATAAGAAACCCCTTACATCGTGTCCGACTTGACTCATTTGTTCCTTGTTCATCCAGAATACTAAAATTAAGTTAGTTTATACTAGATTAAGAAAAAATTTCATTTTTATTTTCTCTTTTATATCACTTTTTCTTTTCCTTAATAATTATTTAATTATTTGAGTTCATATTAGACATTTTGTCGATGTTTGGAACATGAACCAAAAATGAACTTATTATAATTACAATTTGCCCATGTGGTCGAAATTAAATTATCTCTAGAATAATATTCATGATTTAGATATCATATATATCATATAAATATATTATATATATGTATTTATAATAGTAGATAACATTTTTATATAAGAAATGAAATGCACTGTTCATGGAGATGGTAAGCCGTATGTACGCCTGAATGATACTTTCATTTATATTTCATATTTAATGGAATGATAACTTAATGGCACATAGTTATATTAAAATTCCAGTATAATATCATAAGATATATATATGTTACATAATATCATAACTCCATCCTTTATACGTTCCATGTATGTCATGAACAAATCATATCAACTTGAGGGGGCGGTAGTCCGCACTTCCTCAAATGAAATTTCCTTGTTTGCACATATTGGAAATCATAATGGTATGTTTGTAAAATAAAAAACACATAAGAATAGATAAAATATAAACATAATATATATCATATATAAAAAAATATACATCATAATGTCCACCATGAGAGGTAGTAGGAGATGACTGAACAATCATCAATTTGTGAGGCAGTAGTTCACCATCCATAGAAACATTATGTTCTTTACCCATTAGATGGAGGTGTGTGGAAGTGTAGTTTGAATACTTTACATAATAAAATCGTAGTATATTTAGGATACTATTTTATTATAAAATAAATGAATAATAACATTTTATGGGGTTGGAGAAGTAAAATAAAAGAAACAAACTCAAGAGAATACATTACCTTTATATCGGGTAACTCCCTTTCATTTGAACCAAAAGTATTTCTCCAAGTGCATTTTACCAAAGGTAAGGCTTCTAGGTAGAATATAGGAATATATGGATATTAATTAGGATGATTTTGGAAGATCCAAAGAGATTGAGAGATTTTATTAATGGGATAGAGGTGATGGCTTTTTATAAGGGGGACAAGAGGCTGTTTAAGAAAGTTTCAAAATATTATTTTATTATATAATGATATTCGGTTTCTAAAGATCCAAAACTCATTATAGTCAAAGATAAGATGACTCCTGTTCAAAATAAAATAATCCAATAATAATTGGATAGGTTGTGGATATATTTTTTATAATCTTATTTATTTAAATCATTTATTAATGAGGTAAACATTGCATCATTATCAGGTCATAAATAATTTTACTTATTTGATGTCTAAAAATTATTAAAAAAAATACCTGATGTAGTAAATATATTTACCTTTAAAATTAGTATTTATAGTCGAAGAGATAACATAAATAACCCCATGTAAAAATCGATTTACTAAAAGATAAGTGTTTATGTTATTTTTTTCTTTATGTTAAATTAATTAAAATAAAGTGTCATTATCACTCTTACGTTGCTCCATGAAGTCTCAAAATCAACCCAAGGATACTCATGGTCAGAAATGTATCAACCAAAAGTATTATTAAACATCTTTGGGTAGTTTAATATTATTATAATATTTTTTTACCTTGAATTTCCATATTTTCCTTTTAACTGCGACAAATAAAAGTAAAAAGTTACTATTCACAAAAAATTATTTTCATCTTATTAAACCAAATTTTACTTAATGACCACAACAAAGTATGTTGGATTTATAAAATTCAACAAAAAAAACTGGTAAAAATTCATTTAAATGAAAAATTCGTTTTTAACTACTACTCTGTGTTTTCACTATTCATTAAAAATTGATGTTTTTCAAAACAAATACCAAAAATTTATTATAAGATATATTTTATATTTTAAATTAAAAAATGATGTATATTTTACCAAATTAAAAACATAGAATTTTAATTAATTATTATAAAATTAAATGTCATTGTCAAAACAAAAAAGTGGGTTTTTAGGAAATAATAACTATCAGAAGAATGACACTTGTTTATGTCCAATTTCAAAGTAAAATTAATTCCATTGACATAAAATTGGTTTAAATAGTAAAAATATGATCTAATTAAAATTTTAAACCAATTAAAAATATAATCTATGAATATAAATAAATTATATTAAAAGGCAGTTTTGAATGAAAATACAGTATTTTTCACTGTTCCATAAAAATTAAATTTTATCAGAAAAACACCAAAAATTTACCCAAAGTTAATTTTGATTTCCCGATTCTAAATAAAAATTTTATTTTGTAAAATAGAACATATAAAAGTGAAAAAATATATATTTAAAGAGGGTTCTCCATCAAAATGCTGTAAATCGTCCTTTTAATGAAAATTTGAGTATTTATGCTTAAAATTAGATTCTTTCACAATTTAAACATCTAAATTTTATTGTATAAATACAAGAACATTTCACCAGCATGAATAATCATATTTACATTAGTTCTATTCATTCACACCATTACAACGGCTAGGCGTTAAATACCATTTAAAATAATAATAATATATCATTTTCCAGTTTGACTTAGTATTGTGTGCAACATAAGACTTTGGAGAAAACCATTGTTGTGTGTCTGTTACACCATTGAATATAGCATCCCATTTAAAATAAAATTAATATCTAATTTTAAAATGTTAATAAATATGAAAATGTTATATTCTTTATTTTCTTGAGATGTTACGTCCTTACCCCCTTTAAGAAATTTTTTACTCGCACTTTTAAAATTGGGCTTGGAAACTTCATTAAAAGTCCCACTTCAAAAAAAGATTCAATAGAACTATCACATTAAATGAAATAAAGAGAAGTATAAAAGTTCATCCGAGACAACAGATACTAGGATTCTATAAAAACATTGATATGGAGGAGAAAACCTTCCATCAAGCTCTGATGCAGAGTGATAGAAAACAATATTAAGAGAAAGTTAACCACCATAAAATCACAAACTTGTGATGGGTTAAATGGTATTTGCTTACCCAGCAGAAAAAAGTTAATAGACAAAGTTTCTATTTTATGTTTCTTTTCAAAAATTTGAGGAATTTATTTATGAGATTATCTAAAAACATAAGGAAACATACTTACATGTCATGAAGACTATTACTCTTTACTAAATTTTTACCACAAAAAAATCTTTTCTCTGAACAATGAGTATTCAAACTGACTTGGTCACATTAAAAGGGCTAGAATCAACTTCTAGAGTATCACATAATTCATAAAATATGAACTATATATTTCCTCAGTCTTTTGACATCAACCAAAACCAAAATGGTTCGTACGAGATCACATAATCCCCAAAAATGATAATCCTTTAAAAAACGAAAAACTACTCTTAATCTCTCAAATTCAACAAAAAGTACCCTAAGTTCAAGAAATGCCATTCAATATACAGTTTTCCCTAAAATTCGTAAAAATAATCCAAACTAAGATTGAGACCCAAAGCTCATAAGGATTTAATCACATATTCTTCCTTGATAAAATTTAACATTTATCTCCAAATAACATAGACTACTCTTAAAGTCTCTTACTAAAGTCTAATTAACCTAATCAAATATTATATATGATAGATTAATTATTTCCATAGATAACCCAAAATTAAATTAATCTTGATTCATAAAATCATCTAACTAAAAATAATTATCCATACTAACCAGGGACTTCACGTAGTACAGTGGTAGGCAATCAATCGCACTCGCACTTTGATTATGGGTTTGATTCCCACAGCTTTGTCTGGCATGACGGGTTGTCACACAATCTTTGTGTTTTCCTTATTCAAAAACAATATAATTTTATAACATTCTAAAAAATTAGATAAATTCATCAAAAATAACCATAACATATTTTAATCATAAAGGTTATCTAATAACATTAATTTTTCATCCAAAAATGTAATAGCCTATAATTGCCTCAAATTCAAAGATCATATAAACCGAAATAGATCTTTATAACTATATCCATAAAATAAAAGATAATTCTTCCTCGAATAAAATTTTCACATATCATACATTTGAGTTACACATAATATAAAATGTTTCTAAAATAATCCCATCATTAATACATTCAAACATATCATTATCCATAACTCTTCAATTCCTAAAATGTCAACATCTTAATCATCAAACATCCTTCCTATTACTTTGTCCATGTTTTTCCATATTATTTTTATACTTATTTCCTACAAACAAAATCATTTGTAATGTACTAATATTTTAGTTATTTTAAAATATGAGATAAGAAATAATCCATACCTTTCATAGGTCATTTTCAATTTCATCCTCTTTAATAGGAATGGAATTAAGAATCAGGAAATGTATATTTATATGATCCTGTTGATCACTTTCCTAGAACATCTTCACAGGACATCTATTTTCCTATTGATCATTCGCTCCACATTTAAAACATTCCATTGAACCCCCAGAAAGAACATCTTTCCTTTACCTGGTGTCAACTAGAAGCTTCCTTTTTCCATGGCAAGTTTTTTCTTCATGACCATCATTGCCACATCTGAAACATCTTCCCATCCCTCTGAAGATTTTTCCTAAGTGTTTCTTTCCACATCCTTGACACATATATTTTTGAATATAATTACCTTTATGATTATTACAAAAACTTCTTTAGGGATTTGATTCTTACATATACAATGCCTTATAAAAATCACCAATGTTTAGGTGGTCAATCATGAATCCAAATAGTTGGTTGAGAAAAACCACAAGACATATCATTGCATCTCTCATTTCATTTGGTTTATCATTCCAAAAACGGTCATAGTTTTCTTCAATTCCACTGTTACATTGTTTCCTACTAGATCTAACCATTTACTAAAACGAAAAAGTTTATTGTGAATATATCAGTAAAATCAGCACATAATATCCTATGAAGAGGGTAAATACCAAGATATACTTATTCATGTTATCTTAAACTCATTCACTTTATCTAAAATAACTATGAATCATTCTAAAATCCTAACCATTATGGTTATGTCACTTATACTTAATTAACACCCAAACCTCTAAAGTTATCTAAACTGACCTCTGATACCAACTATAAGAATACATCCTCAAACAGTACATAATTTTGAGTTAAATCAAGAAATCACATTGAGGATCTTTTTGAGTTTATAGCTTCATAGAATTAGTCCATAACTATTACATATCAAAAATAAAAAAGTAGAAACTATTTCTCAATTTCCATTTTTTCATAAAATAAAAACTCTTAAAAAAATAAACATGTCTTGTTCCATGTTTTAGACAACCTGACTTTTCCTTGATCCCATCCTTGACTTTATTCATCTTTAATTCCTCTGAAAAACATTTCAAAACTTGGGATAGAAATAAAATATCAGTAAGGGATACACAAATAAGGGAAAAAGTAAGTTTTTCAAAACAACAAGTAAACCATGAATACTTTATCATAAGTAATATTTTTCACCTTTATGAAGTAGTTAATAATTTTTACGTAATAAAAGATCATTGCTTACCCTTTTGTAACCAAAAGATTACCATAAAACGCATAAAAGAACACATAACATATAAAGGTAACTTTGGAAATTAAAATACATAAATGAATAACCATACAGTAAACTTCCACACATACTTAAAAATGGAATAGCCATACGGCTAACTTCCATACCCAATGTATTGTAGGTTATAATGTAACCCCCCATCATGGTTCATCACAGAACTACCCATCATTTTTTTATCACGTAACCACCCATAAAATGTCCAAGTACCATTATAAATCATAAAACATAAAACAAGCATGATGGAAATATAACATTTCCACCTTGCAATCACAGTATATCATTTCAAGGTATTGACGTAATCAATGCTTTACCAAAACCATTTTCAAAACCATTTAAAACATTTAATAAAGAGATTTTTGAATCAAAGTGACCCATACATCATTGAATATTTTAAAGGAATTAACATTTTAAAATATTAATTTCCATATAAGTAAATCCTGAAAACCATTTTTAATACATGGACATTAATGATAATTATTTAGAAGAAAATATCAACAAAACATTTAAAATGATATTTTCGTTAAAGAGTTCCTAACCAAAAAAGAGACACTTGAATACAAATAATTGAATAATAACATTAATAAAATATTATAATATCATGAGAATAAATATATTCATCATATAATATGTCAAAGAGCAGTATATACACCACATAAAAGTGAATTGGTGTATAAAACAATAAGTTTTAGTGGCATGTAAATTGAGACAAAGTCCCTTAGAAAGATAATATCCTTTAGAATAAGAAAACATAAATGACATAATTATTTTTGAAATATAAGAAGACACCCAACATAAGTGGATATTAAGTGTAAAACAATGATAGTTCATTCAGAAATATTCATAGTATGACATAATCAAGAAGTATAATTTTAACCCAAGGAATAAAAATTGGGTTAATAAGTTCCCTTGCAGAAATTCAACTGCCAAACGGCATCACTTTAAAATTCATAAAATGAGTTGATGAGATAGAAATGGGTATTTCATCACTTGGACATTAAATTTATAGAAATAAAGATATACAATTAAATATCCCCATACAAGAAGAGGTAAATTAAATGACATAACAAAAAGAATTCTTTTAAAAAGAGGAGGGTGAAAGATTCCCTTACCGATTTGGTAACCTACGAAACATACACCCCATGGAAGAAGGATCATACAATGAAAATTTAAATACCAATAAGTGAAAGTATATTACACAATGAATAATTTCATGGGCATTACATACACCAAAAAATAAAATAGTGGCAAATATAGCATGAATCTCATGGGAATAAAAAGTGAGATGAAAACTCTTTATCACATTGTAACCAATCGAGTCGTATGAAAAAAATAAAATAACCACAAAATGAATCATAGAATATGAAGAACATAAATTCAATAATGATAATATATATCAACTTTAATTAAATAATACAACACATGAAAGAAATAAGTGGCGAACAACTGAAATCTCATGGAATTAAAAGTGAGATATGAAACGCCTTACCTCGCATTCGACATGACTCGTTTATTCCTAGTTCTTCAAAAATAATACACTTATGTTAATTTATAATTAATTATGAACCTTTTTTAAATCTATTATTCATTTTATAATACTTTTTTCCTTTCTATAACAATTATTTAATTATATAAGTTCATATTGTACATTTGGTCAATGATTGGAACATGAGTAAAAAATGAACTTCTTATAATAAAATTTGTTCATGTGGTCCAATTTCCATTATCTCGAGAATAATATTCATGATTTAGATATCATATATATCATATATATCATGTATATATATGTATTTCTAATAGTAAATAACATTTTGAGATAAGAAATGAAATGCAACATTCATGGAGACGGTAAGTCGTACGTACGCATGAATGGTGCATTCATTACTAATTCATATTTAATAGAATGAGATCCTAATGATACATAGTAATATTATAATTATAGTATATTATCATATGATATATATATGTGACATATTTTCATAACATCGTCTTTTATACATTCCATGTATTTCATGAACGAATCATATCACCTTGAGGGGGCGGTAGACCGCACTTCCTCAAATGAAATCATCGTGATTACACATATTGGAAAGCATAATGGTATGTTTTTAAAACAAAAAATAACAATAGAATAGATAAAACATTAAAATAATATATATCATATATAAATATAGTTCCATCATAATGGCCACGGTGAGAGGTGGTAGGAGAATATTGAACAATCATCGTTTCGTGAGGCAGTAGTTTGTCGTCCAAAAAAACAGTATGTTATTTACCCAGTAGATGGGGGTGTGTGGATGTGTCATTAGAATAATACTCATAAAAACATCCTATTAAATTTATGATAAAGTAGTTTTTATAAATTAATGGAATAAATATATTTTAGGGGGTTGGAGAAGTAAAATAAAATAAACGAACTTAAGAGAAGATGTTCCCTTTAAATCTGGTAACTCCCTTTGGTTTGAACTAAAAGTATTTCTTGAAGTGCCTTATTCCTAAGGTAATACTTATTGGTGGAAGATAGTGATTTAGGAATCTTAATTGGGCAAAGTTTGGACGAGCCAATGGTGTTGAGAGGTGTGAGTAATGGGTTAGAGGTGATGGCTTTTTATAAGGGGGAGGATGGGCTCTTTAGGAAAGTTTCAAAATATTATTTTATTATATAATAATATTAAGTTTATCAATGTCAAAAACTCATTATAGTATAATATAATATCACTCATGTTCTAAATATAATCATAAAATAATAATTGGAAAGATTTTGGATATTATTTTCATTTTTATAATCTTATTTATTTAAATAATTCATTAATAAGTTAAACACTACATCATTATCATGTCATTAATAATATCAATGATTTGATGTCTAAAAATTATAAAACAAATACCATGATGTTGAAAATAATTTTATATTTCAAATGAATATTTATAGTTGAAGGGATAACTTATATAACCCCATGTAAAAATTGATTTACTAAAAGATATATGTTTATGTTATTTTTGTCTTTACTTTAAATTAATTAATATAAAGTGTCATTTTCACACTTAAGTGGATCCATGGGATCCCAAAATCAAAAAAAAAGTATTATAATGGTCATAAATGTATCCACCAATAGTATTATAACACATTTTAGCGTAATTTAATATTATTATAGTATTATTTTTACCTTAAATTACCATATTTACCTTTAACCGCAGTAAATAAAAGTAAAATGTCGCTGTTCACCACATATTATTTTAATCTTATTATACCAAATTTTACTGACTGATAACAACCATGAATATAGTATTTTAAAAATTCAATTTACAGAATAGGTAAAATTTCATTTAAATGGGAAAGTTGGTTTTCTAACTACAACTCAGTGTTTTCACTCTTCCACCAAAATTGATGTTTTCCAGAAAAATAAAAAAAATTCAGTATAAAATATATTTGATATTATGAATTCAAAAATGATGTCTATTTTACTAAATTCAAAACATAGGACTTAATTTTTTTAATTAAAATTAATTTCCATTGTCAAAACCTAAAGCGTATTTTCAAGAAATAATAACAATCAAAAGATTGAAACTTGTTTATGCCCAATTTCAAAGTGAAATTACTTCCCATGACCAAAATTGGATTAAATGGTAATAATATAATCAAATTAAACTTTAAAAACCGTTAAAAATATAAAATATGTATATAAATAAATTAGATTCAAAGGCATTTTTGAATGAAAATACAGTATTTTTCAGAATTCATTAAAAAAGAATTTTATCATAAATATACCAAAAATTTACCCAAAGTAAATTTTGATGTCACAATTCTAAATAAGAATTTTATTTTGTCAAATATAACAGATAAAATTGAATAAAAATATATTTAAAGAGGTTTCTCCATCAAAAGGTGGTAAATCAACTTTTTAAAGAATATTAGAGTATTTATTCTTAAAATTAGATTCATTAATATTTTAAGCCTATAAATTTTATAGGATAAGTGTAAAAATATTTATGAAGCATGTATAATCATATTTTAGTTAGTTCTATTCATTCCTTTTATTACAATGTCTAGTTATTAACTACCGTTTAAAATAATAATATATTATTATTTTCCAGTATGACTCAGCATTGTATGAGACATAAGACTTTCAAGAAACCCGTTGTTGTGTGTCAGGTATTCCAATGAATATAGAATCCCCTTTAGAATAAAATTAATATTTAATCCAAAAATATTAATAAATATGATAATGTTATATTCTTTATTTTCCTGGGATGTTACAGGTGTTACTCCTACATTTCTAGGGAAATTATTCAATGTTTCCATTAATATTATTTCTCAGAATGGATTATGTTGTGATGGAATGATTTTTATGAAACATGTTTCTCTTTCACTAGTTATATAATTTTTGAAACTTGCTTGTTTTTAAACTTTCTCTTTTCGGACAGTAGAGCTAGGGCTGTTTTCCATCCAGTTTCACTGAGAATTTTTTTTGAAGTTTATATTTCTAAATAGTCTGTTAATTCGTTTTTCATTACTGTGAGTGGGGAATTTAGATATAAAAAGTCCATCGTCTTTGAGTCATGGATTGATTATTGTTCCCGTTGTCTCAATGTTGGGCATCAGATGGATGACTTTAGAGATAAACGAGTGGTTCCACAGGTGAGTTTGGATCAACAGGTTGCAGATGTGGTGGACTTGGATTCTCAGCAAGGGAAGCAGTACATGGTCACTGGATTGCAGATAAGACCTTGTCTTGTTGTTATTAATTGATTGAATGGATTCAGGATGAGGGAAGCGAAGAAGTCTTTGAATCCAGCAGTGGATGCAGTGATTGGAAGACTACGACAAGATCTTGGGGTCCTCAAGGAGTCCTCTATGAAGAATGTGGTTCAGTATGCTGGGGTGGCGAGTGTGAATCGAGTAGTGGTACCTACTAGACATGATGAGGCTTCGTACATTCCTATATTGAACCTACAGGTAGTGGGATCTTTGGATGAAGCTTCCAGTTGGGTGCGGGTCTTAGGTGGGCTTAAAGCACAGTCTGAGAAACATGTGGCTTCTGTTGAAATAAGTAACTGCTTTGCAAGTCTAGAGAGTGGAGATTTAAAAGTGGAACTGGATCGGGATTCTCCTCTAACTGATCATGTTGCACCTATTTTGTCTCCTGGCCGGGTGTTCTCTGAAGTTGATGAGTTACATGATAGTGGGGTTCTGGATCTGGGAGAGCACTACAACCAAAGTGGAAGAAAGTCTAGGAAGGTACAATATTAGGTCCCTTTCAATCGTTTAAAAGAACTGAATCATGGGGGATCCTCTCATGCTGAGGGGGAATTTTCAAGGAGTGAAGATGGAAATTTTCATATCATTCTTTATTATGAGGATGTTCCATCTGGTGAAGGTTTATTGCAGAAGGGGGAGCAAGAAGGTCTTGAGCTTGCAGTGAATCCACAATTCCTAGCACTACTTGATTCTAATAGCCACGTCTAGTAGGGGTTTATTAATGGTTGTCAAAAGCTTATTATACATGTGAATTGGGGGGTCATTTCTAAGAGTGAGAATGATAATGCTTGTGGGAGAGTTCAAACCTCCTACAGCGACGTTGTTTAAGATGGAATGCAGAATGCAGAAGGGAGTAAGGATGTTGTGAGTACTCCATCAAGAAGAAGACAAGAGAAGGATTTTTATTATATGCCAAAGTCGATGACTACCAGATCTTCCATCATTAAAAGAAATGGTATGCATTCTTCTGATGAGTTTTTGTATTTAGAGAAGTTAAATCTCAGACGGATGTATCTGAAGACTCGGAAGCAGTGTGAAAGATCGGTGTGGGAATCGTATACTACAGATGAAGAAATTGATCCTGTATATGGTGACGCATATGGATTTTATTATATGTAATTGTCGGCTTTGGCTTATGATGCTTTCTTGTCACACTTTTCCTTTTTTTAATAAATGGTCATATACATTGTCTCTGGCTGGGCTTTCCTGGTATTATAATACCCATTTCATTTCATCAGTTATGATCTGATTGTTTAGGATTCTGTGGAATATGTATGTATGATTTCATTATAATATTGTTGCGACCTATATATCCCTCCAATGCATTAGGTAATGATTTTTATGATGAGTTAGACATGGTTGGAATGAGAAATGAACTCAGTTCAGTGTTATAGGTTTAGAACAATAAATGAAATCAGTTCGGTATTATAAAGCTAGAATTAGGAGTGAACTCAATTTAGTAATATAGGGATGGAATAGTGTGTGATCTGGTTTAGTAAAGGACATTTTCTAATAAGATAGTGCTGGATAAAATTCCTTGACTACTATGGAAATAATTATATATGATTATGTGTATGAAACAATTCACCATTTTATTCCTATGTTATGTGTTCATGGTTTATGTTCTTTATTTATTTATGATTCATGTCTTATAAACTGCCAAAACTTATTCCATGATTCATGTTTCTGTTATTTGATATGTAGGGTATGATATTCGTTTTTCATTATCATATTATCATTCCCTTATGCTCATGATTTTCTTTACATATCTCTCTTTTTTACACTTAATGATAAACTTATCTCACCCCTTTTTATGTTTCTTTACCCCAGGTTATGAAGATATTTATTATGTTTGATGTGTCTAATAAGGGTTCTAATCAAGAAGAACCTATTGGGAGATGATGTAGCTCATTTATGTGTCAGTGTTAATGTTTCCCTATTTCCAAAGTCACTAGACTAATATGGTCTTTGGTCATCTATTTTTATATTGTTTTAAGTATTCTGAAAAAAGTGAAATAATGCTTCTGTATGAAGTGTGTTTGTCTATATAGTTGGTATTAGATATAATTTTTAGTTAGTATTTGTAATCTAGATTGAGAAACCCTTGGGGATAACCCTAAGGACCTGTCTTAGGATAATTATAAAGATACAAGAATATGTAGGGAAATTTCTAGGAAATTTGGTAAATGATTGAGTGTCTCGTTTCCTTACAATACATCACTTTCTAGATACTAGAAGTGTATTTTTCTCTATAATAGATTTACATTGGGAAAAAATTCAAAACTATGTTATCGGCCTAACTCGGGGTAATCTGGAACAAAAAATGGGCTTGTTGTACAAATGGGTTGACACTCCTATGGGATATGCATTGGTAATTCACAAATTCTTCATGAACCAACATGACTGATTTAAAATGTGTAGGATATTAATTACCTAGGATAATCCTATGGGTTGATATATTAATGAAGGTTCCATAACATAGAAATCATATAAATTACTTTTCATGATTATGTGGATCCTTATTATGATAATTATTTCTTAATCTATACTTTTGGTTTTAGTCAATGGATGGAACCCAAAGTAACCATGTTGATGGTGATTATGATGGAAAATGCAATGATTTTCCTCTCAAGAAACTGAATGCTATGATAGGTGGAATGAAAAACCTCATTTCTATTATCACATTTTTTCCTCAAGCTATGAATCGTGGTGGAATTATAAATGAGAAAAGTAAAGAACAACATTCTATTGAGTCTTTCATGAAGAAATGTACACCTTATTTCAAATGGTCTTCTGATCCCCTAGTTCTGAAACAATGGATTGGTACTAGTGAAAATATATTTCTATTGTCTAGTATTCCAAACATGAGAAATTTATTCTGGTCGTCTATCGGTTTTTAGGAAAATCAGACCAGTGGTGGATCTAATCAAGAAAACGAGGTCAAAAGATGAGATTCAATCAAAGGAATGGGATGAGTTAAAAAAAATTATTTTTCAACAAGTAATTTCCTTAGATTATTCATACTAATATATATAATTTTTTACTCATGTTGAATAAAATAGATAATGATTCTGTCGGTACCTATGAGGATAATTTCACAAGACATGTAAGGTACACTTCAGGAAATATTATTCAACCTGAATGTACATTTGATAGGTTCTTCAGTGGAATAAATCCAACACTCATAATGGTGTTGTCCATAAGATACATTAGTAGCTATTAAGAGATTATTTGTTGTGAAATCGGGGTTTAAATAGATTCTAGAGTCACATATCAACCTCGTGGTCTTTAAAATAAGAGGAAGATGGAGATTTAAGAAAAATATAAAAAATATGAAGAGAATAATATGAGCATTCCATTATTCTCTAAATGTGGGAAGAATCATATAGGTATTCTTATTAAGGGGTCTAGTAAATGTTTTATTTTTGGAAATAAAGGTCACCGAGAAATCTATTGTAAACATTATGTGAAGAATTTATCACAAAATTCTATTAGATAAAAGGCTATAGAGAATGCACCTCCCACGATTTAGTGTTACTTGTGTATGGAGAATGTGAATTATGCTAACCATAGCCCTAACAAAAGGGGTTGTTATAATGATCTATGTTAGTAAACTCTTAAGATAATGGAAAATGGGAACTCTCGTGAAATCTATATCTCAGGAAAGGAGGTGAGACAATGACGTGATGAAAGGTATGCATACCATCAACTCTGGAACTAATAATGTCATATTTGATTCTAGACCTATCCACTATTTTTTTTCTAATTAATATTCTAATAGTGTTAAAATTCCATCAAAATTATTAGATGTGTAATTAGCAGTGAAAAACCATAAGGGCACGATGATTTCATCGCATGTATCTAATTCTTCTCTAGGTGATGTTTGTGGGAATGTGGTTCCTACAAACCTTTTCATTTCTTCCATCGGTTGAATTTGAAGTCATCAGAGGGAAGGGTTTAATTTCTATGCATAAATTCCACATCAATTATCATGGAATGAAAGTTACATTTTATATTTCAAAAAATCCTATAATGATCCATAAATGTGATGATAATTATGAAGTTTCTATGGATATTACCAGCGTATGGGTCTTAATATCCATACAATAGGGTTCTTTATCTCAAATAGTTAGGGGGAAATTGGCATCGATGATATGACTAATGTTCAAGATTTTGGGGATGTATTTACGAAATATTTTCCTAGACTTACACCAAAACATGATGTTTATTTCTCTATAGAACTCTTACCTAGTTCCACACCAATTTCAAACATTCCTTATAGAATGGCCTCGATTGAGTTGCAGGAATAGAAGAAGCAACTCCATGAAAACCTTGATAATGGATTCATTTAGCCAAGTGAGTCACCTTGGGTTGCACCCATTCATTTGGTGAAAATAAAGACACATCAATTAGACTCTATATTGATTATTGGGATTTGAACAATATCATAATCAAGAACAAGTATCTTATTCCACATATTTATGAATTTTTTGATCAATTGTGAAGAGAACAATACTTTTACAAGATTGGACTTCATTTTGGATATAATCAATTGATGGTTAAGAAGGAAGATATACCCAAGATAAAATTCATACAAGGTTTGGACACTATTAATATATTGTTATTCCTTTTGGTCTTATTAATTCCCCTAATATATTTAAGGATTTGATGAATAGAACCTTTAGATATTAGCTTGATAATTTTGTGGAAGTCTCTATAGACGACATCCTTATCTATTCAAAGGGAATGGAAGCTCATGAATACCACGTGATAATTACACTAAAGAAACTAAAAAAGGAGTAATTATATGAAAATTTTACAAACTATGAATTTTGGATAAAAATGTTTCATTTTTGGGTCACATAATCTCAATTTATGGTATAGTAGTAGATCCATCAAAGACAGATGGTATTTAATGCTAGACTCGACCTACCATAGTTATTGATATCCATAGAGTTTTTTAGCTGGATATTATCGATGGTTTGTGGAGAATTTCTCATGACTACCTAATACACTAACCAAGTTTACTCATAAGGGTGTCAGGATCCTCTGGATAGATGAATGTGTTGAAAATTTTAGGGAACAAATTACATGGTTAGTGAATGTACCTATTCTTACATTACCGTAAAGTGGATAAGGTTTTATAATCTATTGTGATTTATCCAAGAAATGGTAGGGATGAATTATTATTCATATTAATGTGGTTATCTATTATGCCTCAATAAAGTTGAAGATTGATGAGAAAAATTACCCAAATAATTATTTGTACTTAGTAGTGACAATATTTTTATTAAAAATATGTATGCATTATCATTATGAGGAAAATTTTGATATACATACCAATCATAAAAGACTGAAATATATATTCGCACATAAGGAGTTGAACATGCACCAAAGAATATGTTTAGAGTTAACAATGTATTATGGGTGATGGATACAGTACTACCCTAGGAAAGAGAACAATGTGGCCAATACTTTGAGTTGGAAGGATCATGGTATCTTATCTATGATGACAATCACAAAAGATTTAATATTTATGGATTTTCAAAGGATGGATATAGAAATATAGATGTATGGGGAAAATTTTATCTTTCTAAAATGAGTTTTCAACCATCTATCCATGTAATGATTAAGGAGGAACAAAAGAAAGATACAAATATGAAAAAGAAAGTAGATTTTTCATTTTATCATTGATCAAGATAGTTTGATAAGGTTCGGAAACTATGTACGTATTCTTTGCATACCAGATTAGAAGACGGGGATGTTAGAGGAAGATCAAAGTTATTCATTATATATTCATCCTAGAAGTATGAATATGTATAGGTACTTATAATAATACTTCTAGTAGGATCTCATGAAGAGAGATATCATAGATTTCATATCTCATTACTTTGTATTCCAGCAATTTAATGATGAAAGAAAAAATTCTAAAGTTATATTGCATCCATTACCCATAAAAGAATGAAAATGGGAGGTCATCACTATGTATTTTTTTATTAGACTACCAAAACCCTCTAAGGGTTTAATTTTATACAGGTGGTAGTCGATCTCTATACAAAGTTAGTAGACTTCATTGCTATTATAGATGACTTCTCTTTGGATTAGCTTTCTAGGATATACATTAAAGAACCAAACTACATCATATCAAATCAGGATCTGAGGTTCATCTCAATTTTATGGCGATGTATTCAGTAAGAAATTGATTCATAATTGAGTTTCAATACTACTCATTATCTTCAAATAGTTGTTTAGTCTAAAAGAAAAATTCAAACCCTAGAGGATATATTCAAATATTGTTCTCTAGATTCCAATGGTTGATGGGATCAAAACATTCATCTATTTCAGTTTTCTTATGATAATTTCATTCACTTAATAATTCATATCGAACCTTATGAATCCCTCTATGGGAATAAATTTATATATCCAATATGATGGGATGATGTTAGAGAAATAAATTTATTCGGACCTGAGAGAACTAAAGATATGGTCAATAAGGTCAAAACCTTTCAGTATCATATCAAGGTATCTCAAAGATGGATGAAATTTTACACTGATAATAATCAGTCCAATCTATAATTGGAATTTGATGAAAATATTTTTCTATGATTCTCAACTGGAATGAAGGTTATGATATTTAGGAAGAAACGGAAACAAATCATTAGGTATATCAGTCTCTTTGAGATTCTTGATCGTATCGGGGTGGTATCTTATCCCTTGGAACATCATCAAAATATCACTAATGTTTATGATGTGTTCCATGTATATATCATTAAGAATTACATAATTTACCCTTCACATGTACTGAATTTACAGTTTATACTTCTATAATAGGATTTCTATTACGACGAACAAGAAGTTGAAATTTTGGACTGATCATATAAATTTATACAAAAAAATATCACTAACATGGTCAATTTTCATAAGTGAAATAACCATTTATAGGATACTACATTGTATTTTGAGCATGTTATGAATCATAAGTATCCTCAATTTTTACCCAAGTGGCGAATTTTGAGGGAGAAGTCTATTTTAAGGGCGTATAATGTAACACCCTGAGTTTTTATGAACCTTTTTTGAATAAATTAAATTTTAATTTATGTATTGAAATGAACTAATTCAATAATTCCATTCATATGGAATGGAATTGTTGTACATTACATGTAACGTTAACATGTCATTTGTTACATGGAACAATTATTTGGCATACGTTACATACAACATTGATGCTTCTACAAAACATCATTTTATTATTATAAATACTTAACTAAGAAAATTATAACCTAGACATTAATGGTAATAAAAACATTTTAAAAAATATTTTATAATGGTTTTATATAAATGAAAAATATTTACTATGAAATATAAAATTTTAGGTAAAGTCTTTATATTTTAAAAAATACTATTTTCTCAAACAAACTACTTTTCAGGTCCTCCCTTCAAAAACAATAAAATAAATTTTACACGAATTTATAAATTTAATTTGATAAAATAAACTTTATTTTTTTAATTTATAATTTCTAAATTAGGTTATGGTGAATGTTAGGGATTTTTATGAGAAACATTATTTTTGTTGATTAGTGAAAAATATAGGATTTTAATTATAAATTGGTTTTTCATCTAATTTATTTATAAGATTAAATTATATTTTAAATTGGTTACAAAGTTTAATTACATATTTTTTTTATCAGTTAATTCAATTTATGTCATTTAGATCAATATCACATTCAACTTGGGTATAAAAACATTGTAAACTTTTTAATGTTTTTACATTAAAACCCTACATTATCAGCCTGACAATAAGATTAATTTTAAATTAACTTCTTCCACTTCTGTGATTAGAATTTAGAAAAGTTGATTAAATATTTCAGTAATCACAATTTTTAATTTGTAATATGATCATCTTAGTTTTTTAGATAAATTATTAGTGATTGTAATTAAAATTAATTACATTGATTAAGGTAATATTAATCCTAATTGAGGACTAAAATGTAATTTAAGACCCAAAATGACTTAAAAACATGTGAAAACCCCATTTTATGTACCTATTCCGACCCTATAGTCCCTTTTATTTACATTGGATTTTTATTGGATCCAATTTCCATGGAAAAAACGTGGGTTGAATTGATTTTCCAATTATTTGAAAGTGTGCCACTCCTCATCCACTATGAAAAGTCCTCCTCTCCTGCACTTCATTACACCTATGAAACCACTTAGGTTTAGAAAAGATCTTCTAAAATATCCTCCCTAATATTTTACCTTAATTCTATAATATTTTCCTTTAGAATAAATAAATCGACGAATTTCATCTGGCACAGACCAAAAAGAGTTACCTAATTTTGAGGTAACATATTCTCTCAATATCATCTCTTTTATTTTAATTCTCCCCCCGCCCCAATATCATTTTTACATTTCAGAACAACAACACCGGTATCAAAAATATTCTATGCTTTTTTATGATTTTTTTCTACCAAGACATACACAAAATTTAATCTAATGGGTAACGAACATAATGTTAATGTATACGGTGAACTAACGTCTCACTAAATGTTACCTATTAATTTTTCCTTTACTGACTCTCATGGTATAAATTATAATGGAAAATATATTTATATATGTTATATATTATATTTATTATGTCTTTATTCTTCTGTAATTAATTTAAAACAAATATCTTTATACATTCCATTTTGTTTTAATACGATAATTTTGTTTGAGGAATTCTGAACTACCACGCCCTCAAAGTAAAGTGATTCATTTATAAATTACATCAATGGTATTAAGGATGGGTTTAGTGAATATATCTTTTTTTATGATATAATAAATCTTTTTTAATAATCATATATATATACATATATATATATATTCATTTTACTTTCTTCCTTTCAACAAAACAATTAAATGGAAAGAGTGTTCATGCATACATAGGGCCTACCATCTCCATAAACAGTGAATTAGGTTTCATACTTATATATTATATAGACTATAAGGAAAATAGATTATATTTAAATAATTATTTGCATTCAGGAAATTGTGATATAAGTATTGTACCAAAGTATATAACAAATTAAGACACATTCGAAAAACAAAGTAGATATTACCTGAAGTGAAACCTTAACATAGAATTGTTAACAAGAGGGTAATATAAGGTTATAATAATACCATATATTATATTATATATAAAAATATTATTCTGTAAAATATTTCTAATAAACTAGAATTTATTATATTGTCATATTTTACGAGTATGAAGAGATTCAAGACAAAAGTTCTGGGGATTTCATCTTATATTTTATTTTCTTGAGATACATGCTTTTTTCACCACCCATTCATTTTGAGTGGTGTGTATACAACCCCTGGATGTATTCAATGGATATTATAATTAAATTTATATTTATTAAAATATCCATTTTAGGATGTTTATTTCATGTTGTATTGGTTTCCAAATTTACCAAATTGATAAAATAGTTTTGTCTTACTTTGCATTCTTTAAGAGCCATTTTTTTATTATGCACCAAAATTCTTTTTTTCGATTTGACTATAATTCAATTTTACATGATATAACAAGAATATACTTCTTTTAATGATATTTTAAGAATCATTTAGTTCCATTTTCATACATGGATATTATGATCCCAAGTAATCAAGTGGTAATATTTTATTAATAAAATCTCATTGCTTTTCGAGATTGTAATTTATTCTGCTTATTTGATGACATGTTATGATACATCTCTAAATAAATCACATGAGTTTCCATACCCTCATTCTATTCAAGATATATCTTGGTATTAGTACCATTATTACCCTCTTTTGTACATAATATAACCAAGAAAATATATTTAAGAAAAATCTTACATTACTTATCTCTTTGATGGGAAATCTATTTTATTTTAGAAACCTTGTTTCCAAGAATGTTTTTAAAAATGATTTAATATGATCCTTAAAGACCATTTACCTAGAAAAATGATTCTAAAACTTTATTATTTTTTTAAAATCATCTTTTATATGATTTCAAAAAAAATTCAAAGAAAATGGTTATAAAAAAGTTATCTGTTTTAAAAACCATTTTTCAAAGATGAAAGTATATTTTTCTCAATACGTGTTTTAAAAATATATTAAAGAATTATTTCCCATATAATATAACATATGTTAGTGTTACTAATTACTTTTTTGGGAAAGTTATTCACTTTTTAGACTCATATTATTTCTCTAAATTGATTATTTTTTTATGGAATAATGTCTAATAAACCCATTTCTCTTTCAAAGCTTATAAAATTTTGAAACCCTCTCTTTTTCACTGGTTATGTTTTTGATGAAATGGTTAATAAACCAATATTTTTTACTGGTAATGATATGATTATGTGTTTATAATACCTTTTTAATTTCATGGGTTATGATATGATTTTTTATGATTTTAGGGCACAAGTTTATATTATTTCATTAGGTGATGGGTGGGACCTATATATCTCTCAAATGGACTTGATAAATATTTATATCTCATGAGATAGACATGGATAGAATGAGAAATGATTTCACTTCATTATTACAGGTCTGGAATAAGAAATAATCTTGATTTATTATTAATGGGTTTGAATGAGGAGTGAACTCAGTTCAGTAATATAAGGCTAGAACAAGGTTTGAACTCGGTCCAATAAAGGAGTTTTTACACTAATATGGTCATGGAGGGAATTCCTTTACTACTATGAAAATCATTATATATTATTCTATGTCTGCTATAATTCCCCAATTTATTCCTATATTATAATTTCATAGATTATGTTCTTTATTACCTTATGATTTATGACTTATGAACATCTAAGATTTATGTCATGATTCAAGTTTTTGTTCTTTGATATGCATGGTATGATATTTTATATTCATGATCATGACTCTCATACACTTATTCTCAAGATTATGCTTATGTATCTCACTTTTTTATACATAATGAGTGTCTGTGGTCACCCCTTTTTATGATTCCTTCCTCTATTTTATGAAGATATGTATAAATTTTTATGTGACTGAGAAGGGTTCTAGTCATGTAGAACCAAGTGGGAGATGATTTACCTCATTTATGTACCCTTGTTTGTGTTTACATGTCTCTATATGCATTATAATAATAGGGTCTTTGGTCATCTATTTGTATAATGTTTTAATTATTTAAGAAAATGGATTTAATGTTAATCTATAAAAAGCCAGGGTCACTATGTTCAACTTACCCCTCAATACACAATGTGATAATATCATATGAATTCTTCCATTATATAAAATAAATTAAAAAAGGATTATTATATAATAAATAGTACAATCCATGTCATCTATGTTTTCAATAGATCTCACCTTGATCAAATCCTAAATTCATTTTATATTATTAATACATAATCACCCCATTTCTTCATAAAAATATCACATCATTAACTTTATCACATAAATAATGCCAATGAAAACATCATCTCATCACATTATAGTCCCAAAAATAATGGTTAATCTTTTGAACTAAGTATTTTTGTCCAAAATCTCACCTCATGCCTCATATACCTATTAGTAACAAATATTTACATAATGGGAGAAGAATCTTACCCTAATATAACACTATAAAAAGTTACACTCTTCAAATAGGTCAATCATGTTAGTTAAGTACCCTATTCTAACACCATATATCATTCCAACTCAACCCATCAAGAGTGAATATTAATCTATTGAGCTATGAATTACACCATATATCCCCCAGTATAAATACATTAACAAGACACACTACCCCAACATTATAGTTCATGTATCCTCTACCCTTGGGGAGGTAATATTTAACAACTGTATTGAGTAATATATAGATTCCAACTTGTTTTAAAACTCCCACTAGAACATCACACATTATACCTCCATAACCAAAGGGAGAGTATGGATCTGACTTAACTAAGAAGGTTCATATCAACTCACTATAACTTACAAACAAACTAATTTAATTATTTATATAATTGAAAAGACAACTATATTAGAACCATCCATTCCATAAATATTATCATATTTTATTCTCACAAATTTACAATTCATATACTATTTTATGTATAATAATTTCTCATCTTATCATGTTAGAAATTCCATTACTTCCAACATCGCAAATCTTAGATTATCATATTTGTACCTTTAATATTACTTAATTAATCAATGATATATAAAAATTATTTCCACATTTATAGTCACATTATTTTATCAAACCACGTCCTCATTGAAACTCTTTTCAAAACAAACCAACATTGATTATTCCATGACAAAATATATATGAGCCATTATTTATTACTATCATAGTAAAAACCCATATGGTATAAAGAATAAAATATAGAATATTATATTTTAGGTTAGTCCCCATGTCAATTAGTACAACCCCATGAAAAATTAAAATGAACCCCATGTAATCCTTAAGAATGTTTTAGAAACACTTTATAAAAAGTTCTACATTCCCTATATGATTTTTAATAACCCTCAGTCAAATTTCTCATGGCCTCAGTCCAAACATCAAATCCTAAGAACTAATTACACCTTTTTGAAAAATGCATGTAAAAAATATATAATACATGATTCAAAACCATATGTCAACAAAATTACTCCAAAATTATAAAAATAAATATTTTTTCAATATAAAATCATACATCCAAAAACTTTATAACCATTTTAAAAACAAAGAAAATTATAATACATGAATATTAAAACCAATATATACATATATATTCTCAATTTATTACTTTTTTTATATTAATATTAATAACATTAGGAAATTAAGGATTAAATATTCCACTATGAAAAATCAAAATATCCATTTCACACATAGCATAAAAAACTAAAGTTTTAGAAACCCCTTACTTAAACTCCTCCATGGTATTAATGTACTTCACCAATATTCTTCATTTTTTTTAATATAATTCATTAATCCACCACACTATAATTATATAAAATATATTTAAAAAATTATATGTATGTGATTATAAAAATCCACTAAGTGGATAAATGAAACATTAAATTTTCCCCATTTATATGTAATGACCTACAACTTAACCTATTAGTGGAATGGAAGTATGGTTGGGCTCTAGATAATTTGATGTGAAGGTGGATTCAGAAATTTCAAGGGTTGAAGTTTTTAACATATTTTAATGTAATAAATACATTACTAAAATGTTGAATGATTGGAATCAAATACTTGGAGCATGTTTCAAGGTGTTAGTTAAATGAAAGGTAGATAGTATGTTTCTATAGAGACCATAGGGTACCTAGTTCTTTTCCACTAGGAACTTATTAGAAAGAATAGTGAGGATGCCCCAATATTTTGGAAACTAGACACCTGGTGGGGTATACTGAATAGTAAGTGGTATGGCAGGTGGGAAGGGTAATTCCACCATGGATCAGGTACGACCCAAGCTCGTATTTTAATTGAGGGAAAAATTGGGATTTACCCATTTATTCTAGGAACCCAACTTGTGGATTCCCTTGTTGTTTGGTAACACATAAAGGGGAAGTTAGGGCCACATCCATATATTAACACTACATTTTCACATGATCTATAATATTTTAGAATTTTTCATTATGTGGATTCAAGATCATCCTTTACTCTACCCCTTATTTTTTCTTATTCATTGTTATCCTAAAAATTTGGTGTCCCTGCCAAGGTATTTGAGTTTAAATTCCACCAATTCATGGTGGAATCTCATTATGATGTTGGTTATTCCAATTTAGGTTCATAGTATAATCCTAGGAACGTTGTTTTATTACATTTTGGTTCAGTTTTTGTTGATTTTTGTCACCTATATAATTTATTTTGGTATATTACAGAATTTGGGTTCAATTTATTCTTAAATAATTAATATAAATTCAGTATTTAATGCATTATTGGATTAGGAGTGCATAAAAAATGCACCACGCCTCATTGATCATGGTTTCTGAATCATATAATTTCTAAGTGAGTTTTAAACCATTTATTAAATTATGAGATATTCATTTAAAGGGAAATTATTATTTATTAATGATAGTTGGTGATCATTTGATTCAAAGGTGGTTAGTATGGGGATGAAATTGTTAAATGGGATTGTGATTATGGTCGGTGGCCTTTAGCCAATGGGAATGATAATTTTTTGTTGTGTAAGATTGAATGTTGGATTATTAATTGAGTGAGATTATTATTATTATTATTATTATTATCATTTTACATATTATTATTATTATTAGGTGATATTTTGTTGGTTAATAAATAGGGAAGTCTCATGTTTGTCTAACAGTCAACAAGGACTACATACCTTGCTAAATAGTTCATTGGCGGTGCCTTGATCAAACAAACACCAGTATCCCATATTATGGATTATATGGTGGTGTGAGCTTGATTTGACTTGTCTTCATAATGTAAGTTGATTTAATGTTATTAAAATGGTATTTTAAATTGGGGATTGGTTTTAAGGTGGAACATAAAATGAAATAGGTATTTTAAATTGTTGATTTTTTAGTGTTTTTTCAAAAGGTAAATGAGGGTCATAAAAAGTGGTTTCAAGGTTGATTTTGTCTAATGTACTAATGTTATAAATCTGTCATATGAAATGTTTTGTAATGATTCATAAAAGTTTTTTCTAACTGATAAATTAAATGAAAGTGAAGAGTCCTTATTTTTATAATTTTTTCCTTTAATTTTCAAATGGAATAGACTCCATATTTTCCAAATTTGGTGTGGTTATGTGTGATATAATGATTTATTATTTCCAAATATGTTATCATCTATATAAAAATTATTAATGATATTATAGTAATAATATAAGAAAAAATTCCCAAAGTTTATTTGTTTTTTACACTACTCGTGGAGGTCTGGAACAATTCTTGATTATTTTTTCTTCAAGATAACCTTGGTGGTACACTATAAGAAGGGTGATCACATATAGGACTCTTTTATAACCCCGATTTCTTGCAGTAGATTGTGGTTTTCATTGATACTTTGATTGAGTGATTTCAAGAGGGTTGCAATTAGGTTAAAGGATTTCATTGGGATGGTGTGGGATACAAGAACACTGATTTAGTGCCAGGTAAGACCATTCACCATTAATAATTATGAATTATTTAATATCTTAATAACTGGTTGTCCTTAATAACTAATTAGAAGATTTACCTCTCCATTAACCTCAATTTTTTAGGGAGGAGATGGTATTTATTATGATTAATCCATGGTTTGGGTGTGGATTTGGGAATAAAAATAGATTAGGGACCATCAGTGTTATTGATATGAGAAGAGTGGGTTCCCTCCAATTTATTATTGATTAGGAGAAAAGTCACATTTGAAAAAAATTCATTTAGCCACAGTTATTTTTTTATACACATTTAAAAATGTGGAAAACAGATGTACTCATATTTTCTTTTATCAATTTGGATAAACGAGGTATCGGTTAATGGTTATATATTTACACATGTTTATAAATGTTGGTAATTATCATCGACGGTCAATTATTTTTTATTTTAATCTATTATCATAATATTCCCTCTTTTCTTTTTGACATTCCCTTTTTAGTACTTTTGGATTTCATTTTTTCATTCCCATTCATTTTTTCACATTCCCACTTCTAAACTCATGCATGTCCTTTTATCCCCATTCTATTTGCATATCGACCAGATCCACACCATGTATCCACATATCCACATCCCTATATGGTGTTATAAAAAATATTTGTTTACTCATGGATTGAACAGCTAATATAGTATATGTTATAAAATATTTATATGAAAATTAATATATATGTTATATAATAATATATGAATTAATTAATCAATTATTGTATACTTACATATATTATTATATAAATTAAGATTTATTTTTTCATATAAGTTAATATATATTAATATATATATATATATTAATAAATATTTTATTATATATTAACATATATGTTATCACATTTTTCTTATACATATTGATATTTAAATATATATATATATATGTTATTATATGTTATATATAAAAATATATATTATTACATAATATTACATATTAATTTATATGTTATAACATATATGTAACTATAAATTAATATATATCTTATTATGCACATATATTTTTTATTATATGTTATATATGTATATTATTATTTGGTATAATATATTTATATATAATTTAATATATATATGTTATTATATATACGTGGAAGTTATTTTTTATATATGTCGTTAATAAATTAATATATATTTTATTATATATTAATATATAAGTTAATATATATAATATTGTATTTTAATATATATGTTTTTATACTATAAAATTATATAGTTTATTATATATTTATATATATTTTTAATATATAAATAAATATATGTATATTTATAAATTAATAAAATTTTAGAACATGGCTAAAAGTGTAATTAAATTTTCCATTTTTCTATGAAAACGTGACTAAATTATAATTTATTTACATTTCCTAGAAAATGTAGCAAACTTATAAATTAGAAACATTTTTTGGGAAACAAAACTAATTATATTTTTTATATTGAGTGGACTCCATCCATTATGAAATTGACCAAGTAGATAGTGGGATCCCTTCCTTAGTAAGGTAGTTATGAGGAGAGAAATTTACCTCCTTGAAGGGTGATATTTTTTCTGTATGAGATAGGGTGATTGGGCACATAGCCTATGATATAGTGATATTGTATGATAGACCACTTAATTGAGATATGACTGATAGCCCTGTAGTCATCCTTATTTTTCATAAGGGTTAATAAATTTATAAATTTAAAACATTAATCAAACAAACCTCTAAACTAAAGTGTTTTATAGGATATACAATTCCAAGGTCAAACCTATATATATATGGTCATAGATAATATTAATTTAATACAATATACCATAATAATTAAATAAAATAATCCTAAAATAATTAATTCAAATAAGAGATGATTATTTATTTGAATTTAAATAAAATAGAAAATAATTCTTAACAACTAAAAATATGTGTTCATGATTTGTTAGAGAAAAAAATAAGGGGAAATCAATCATTATTTTCAAAACTCAATTTCATTGAAACCAATTTCCATAAAAGATAACCCCAAGAAAACTGATATCCCATTTTCACAATGGTCATGATACTTCTAGTTTTTGATGACCTGGTAACTCAGAAAAATATTTTTATTTAGTTTAATGTAATGTCTATGGTTTTTGAGTCAGTTTGAAAACCACTCCTGATTTGAAATTTTCAATTATTGGTTATGATACATTTTTTCCTGTTGATCAAAAAAATATTCTTAGAGTTATAAAAAATTTATATGATGGTTTTGGGTTTCTTTAGAGGCCTGGAGAGTGCCTATGTTTATTTTGGTTTGGATTTTGGAGTGTTGGAGGCCAAATGGCCTATTCTAGGTTACAGGTAAAGGACATACAATTTTTGTTAAATCATGAGGCACCTTCTATGTAGCGACCCAAGATTGACTTACATAAAAATTAAATTTCTTTTTCAGAATAATTAATAAATTACACAAATATATTCCCAAAGATCATATTAGTTTAGTGTCATTGTAAACTTGTAATACCTTCATTTATATTGATGAAATATCTTCAACATGTCCTATAAATATCATCCCCATTATTTTTCCTACATAAAATATTTCTTTATATCATAGGGAAAAAATCATGAAAAGGGATGAGCTCAAAAGCTCATTAAGGGTAAACATTGAGAACATAAAACAAAACATAAATATATGAATGTAAGAACATGAACATTATGTCTAAATATCAAAATCTAGATCCGTCAGATAAGTCTTTTTATTTCATAATGCATAAATCATAATAGAATCATAAACTGTGGTAAAATATCTTTTCCATAAAGAATGAAATTTCGAAAAACAAATAATCTTATAATATTATTTCTATATATGCCAAGTAATTTCTTCCAAGACCATCATAGTGGAAAAATTTCATTACAGAACTAGGTTTACTTGTCTTTACATCTATGTATTACTGAACCATATTTACTTGTTATTCCAGCAATGCATTATTGAACTGAATTTACTTTAAATTTCAGTTATGTCTATCTCATGAGGTATAAATATTTACCCAATTAATTGTAGGTATATATAGGTCTCACCCATCTCCTAATGAAATCATTATTACATTTTCCAATAAAACATAAATCATTCATCATAACATAACCTTATAAATAAAATGGGTTTCTTAAAAGTCATTCCATCATAAAATAATTCACATAAAAGATCATCACATTATTAACATAATCAAATAATAGTAATAATATGGACTTAAAAATAACCTTATTTAAAGATTTACATATTAGATGGAAAATAATTTTGATAAAACTCTTGAAGTTAATTCTTGAGGAAAATATCCTTTCTTCTTCAATAATGTTTTATTTTCTCAAAATGTTGTGCAATTTTGAATGAAAATATTTTTCTTGAAAATAAAATTTACATAGTTTAGAGGAAGATTCATGTAAATAAGGTTCCATGAAGCCGTAAAAACCGATTCAGTCTATATAAGTTAATAACATTCTCCTTATACTTTTACCAGAAAAGTCAAAGAGTACCTCATATGGTAAAAAAAGATTCCTTTTATACCATGTAGTAAAAGTAAAAAATGGATAAAAATGAGTTTAAAAGTACATATAATAATAGTAAACATTTTTGGAAAACAGTTTTTGAAATCTTGGACTTGGAGGATAAAATATCCCCAGTAAATACTTACGTATAAACAATCATGGATAAAAATGAGATTGAAAAATTATCCCTTACCTTAGGTCAGATTTCATCTGTATGTGTCTGTAACTTTTGTATATTGGGTTTAAATATATTATTAACTTATAAATGAACCATAATAATATCTATTATATCATATTTTATTCATTTATGACTTTATATTATCTATTTGTTTATCCATTCTATGTTGAAGCAACGTTTTAGGTAAAAATCGTTTTATTTGTCGTATATGTTTGGACTTGTTATTCTTGATCTTATTACATAGATAATTATTTACATAAATTCAAAATGTTAAAATTTATTTATATATCCTTAATATTCAGTATATAAATATATATAATATTTAGATAAATGAAAAGGAATACACCTTTCATGGAGATAGTAGGTCGTATGTATGCTTGAACGTTGTTTCTGTTTCCTTACTAAATTGAATAAAAGCAAGTAAATGGAATATATATATATACATAAATCCAGTATCATTATTATGTTATATATTTCACTCTTATTTATTTTATATATTTTATAATAATTATTTAATGGTTAACGTGAATAATGAATCTCATCGAGTCATGGAGACGGTAAGTCATATGTACGCACGAGAGACGATATCATTCTCCTAATGGTTAAATGGTATGAAATTAGATTTTATATTAATTAAAAATAATAATTATCATGTTATATTAATTATTTAAATCCATAATACTCATCATTGTATCCATCCAAATTATGTATTTGTTGAATAAACAATTACACCACGGGGTGGAAACGGTAAGCCATACGCGCGCGCACATGGTGATATTGTTATTCGTAGGATTGCAAAAATGAGGTATAAAGTTGTAAATTAACTATAGTAATATCTATGAATGTATAATATAATATATTTATTACTTTATTATGGAAACATCATAACAATAGGAAGTAGAAGAAAATAATATTTTCAAAGAGGTGAGAAAACAATTACCTCCTTTTGGATTATCTTCTTTTGATTTTCACAAAAGGTCTCCCTAGGATAGATTTCGGCCAAAAGTAAGGCATATGGGAGGAATGGTGGAATTCGAGGAATATTATTGGATATATATTTACCGAACTAAAAGTATTAGGAAGTGCGAGATAAAAATAATATGAAGTTCCATTTTATAGAAGTGGTGGGGGAACTATAGGAAAGTATTGAAATGTTAATTTATTATAAATTAAATTTCGATTAAAAATGGTCTAAAACTAATTTATTTAGAAGCTAAGATAATTTTTTTTCTAATATATAGAATCCAATATTTTTGATTTATGGTTTGATTATTTTTTTATCCTTATCTTTTTTAACCCTTATTTTACCCTTTTTAATCATATATTGATTACATATTATTTACAAATTGTGTGTTAATGTAATAACAATATCATATCACATGACCCACAAAAATAGAATTTATGACATTTTTGGAAAAATATTAACCATTTGGATGAATTTTATATTTTAGTAATTTAATATCATTTAATAAACTATTTTATATTTTAAGTTATGAGTGATGTCAATTTTGTTAACTATTCATACTTGACTTTTTTACAAATTCATAACAACCTGATTCCTTAGAAAAATATATTGAATAGATCCTAACAATTCATATTCACCTATAAAATTATTTGATAACATAAATTATGTGAAATAATATTTATTTTTATTATTTATAATATCATTTATTTGAATCCATTATTAATGAATCAATCAAGCATCATCATTGTGTCATAATTAAATGTATTTATTTAAGATTTAATAATTTTAAATAACTTCTCACGATCGAAGAAATATTTTCATATTTCTAATGAATATTTATAATCAAATATATCAATTATATAACCCCGTATAAAAATTGTTTTAAGGTGAAGATACATGTTTAGGTTATTTGTCTCTTTTCTTTAAATTACTTATTGTATGATGTCATTATCACACCCATGTGGATCCATGGGGTCCTAAAATCGACCCAAGGAAGCCCATGATCATTAAAAAGTCATAAAATATGATTAGGACTTGTGTTAGGGAATTTTTAAATTATTATAATATTATTGTATTCCCTAATTTACCTGAATTACCCTTTAAGCATGGTAAATAACAATAATTACTGAAACTACTATTCATAATATCCAAAAATAAAAGGTAACTATTTACCCAATTTCTACCATTTGTTTCAAAATATGGAATCCATTTTTCTATATTAAAACTACGTAATTGAATGAAAATAATTTGATATTAATTCGTGTTTTCAAAACCAAAAGGCGGGTTTTTAAGAAGTAAAACTATTAAGAGATTAACATGTAATTATATCAAATTTAAATGAAAAATTATTTCCAATGACCAAAACTGGATAAAATGATAAAAATATAATCCAATTAAACTTAAAACCAATTAAAAAGATAATCTATCTATATAAACAGATTAGACGAAATGGCTATTTTGAATTAAAATGAATTATATTCAATATTCATTAAAATATGAATTTAATCATAAAAATACCAAAAAATATATCAAATTAAAATTGGATGTCTGGATTCCAAATGAGAAGTTTATTTTTTAAAATAAAATATATAAAAGTGTTAAAAACTAGATTTATAATGGGTTCACCATCAAAAGGCAGCAGAACTACATTTTTCTAAAAAGTACTTCTTTTTTCAGAAAAACTAAATTTGCTCTTATATAATTTTCTAAAAAATACATAATATGAATGTTAATGTTATATAAAATTCAAAACATGGTTAATTCTATTGATAATGACTAGTTTATATCCCATTAAACAATAATATTTTAATAATATATCATTGTTTAGTGAAACTCGATATTGCGTACAACACAAGCTATCGAGGAAGGTCGTTTTTGTGTGTAACACAATCCAAAAATAGTGTTCTGTATATTAACAGCTAATATGGTATTACATATAGCACAAGCTAATATTGGTGTAACATACAACAAGATATATAAAATAAATTAAAATTAATCTATCTCATTAAATCTTGTGGTGTTACATTATACCCCCCTTAAAATGAATTTTACACTCAAAATTTATCGGGGGTATAAAATTATTACTACTTGAATGTTTGTTTCAATGAAACCCACTTCATAAAAAGGAATACTAAAACATCATTTTAAAATGGAAGGTTATAAACAAAATGGTTACCAAAAGTAACTCATCACTGGGTTTCCACATCTGAGAACATAGGCGGGAAGTGAAAACATGGATATGGAAGCTAAATTTAACCATAATGTTCTGATGGTTAGTGATCTGGTTTGTGATAAGGGTACTATGGTTTATCACTTTTACTAAAAGTTTTTAGAAATAAAAAAATTTAATTTTCTATCAGATAAAGTTAACAAACAAAAATACATCAATCTACAATGATTTAAGGGACCATCTAATTCCTTGGATAAGAAGGCTCTTGGAAAACTTTTATAGTTTTCAATATCCCTTTCCTAAAGTTGAAATTTTTTGAATGAGAATAAATACTAACATGATTTTGGTAATCTATCACCGTTGTTCATGCCTTGAAAATGTTCCACATCATCTCTTGTTTAAATAAATTAAGTTTAATTTTTTATCCTTGAAGTGTTAACAGATCATGTGATTGAATTATAGGCCATTCCATCTTTCTCAACAAAGAAGTTAGCACATGTAATTATATATGCATAAGTCCACCTACTGTGAGATAATACACTAATCTAACAAATTTCAAACAGACAATAACTTGTACTATCCATAAATTAATATTATTATAATCCTTCTAAAATTAAAAAATATAAAACTTTAGAAATAGGTGAACTAAATTGACATAAAATTTGTCTCCCATATCTCATAAGTTAGTTCTTTGTTGTCCGATTCCAAACATGTGAATACCTTAATCTTTTATTCTACTAAAACATAATAATAACATGAATTACCATGGTACCTTAGTGAAAAATGCATTCAATCAAAATTAACTCTTTCCACAAACCAAAAATACCCAAAATTCTATATACTCAGACCATGATATCACTTTGTCCTTATAATAGTCATGAGGTCATTAATACTATCAAACTTCTCATTATCTCCTTATCCGTTCATTATGTGAATACCATGTGCTTTCCAAATATATTTCAATCACTTTTCATGGTTGTTGATACCATATACTAATGAAAAACCACAATGGACCAATACATAGATATTCCAATACACCATAATACAATAAATGAAATTCTACAACAATATTTTGGAATCCCATTACATAAACACATCATCATTCCACCACTTTGTTGGCATATTCAACATCACCAATTGTGATTGCATATTATTAGCCTTTTTATTAGGCCTAAATAGGTTATTGTCATCTATAATCATCCTTAACCCTTAGATTATGGAATTGGTTAGCATAATTCCCCATTTACTTTCACATGTAACCCTAATTTATGTGAGGTGAACTCTTTGGAGATTTCTATTTTTTCCCATTACTTTGGAAGTAAAATGCTCAATAACCTTCTTTCCCGCACAAAAAACATTTATCAATCCCCTTAAGACAATTTCCTCCATGTGTCCTTCCACACTGTGAGTATAAATAAGATATAATCTTCTTTTCTATAAAATTTTTATAGTTTCATTTGAATTATATCCTTCTTTTCTTATCATAACCATATGATAGATGAGAAAATGAAATCTACCTTTTTGTAAAAATAATATGAGTAAGGTACATAATGAGAAAATAAGTTCTTGAAATCATCCCAATCTATGGTGTCAATTTTATCTTATTGCCCCATTTTTTTATAATGTTCCACCATAGAATTGATTTACCATCCAGGCAATAAGTACCCAACTTAACCATTTCATGTTCTGAACAATAGAGAACTAAAAATATCTCTTCAACGGTACACATCCATTTCACTACAACTAGTGGATCGGTCATTCCACAAAAATAATGTAGATATTTCCTTAAAAAAGATCCAAGAGAAACTTATTCCCATATTTGGGAATTTGGGATCCTATCAGGGTTTGTGGTCTTAAAAACAAGATTCTTTATTCCATATACCATAATATTTGGATGTTCATGGGTACAATAATAGTATTTCCCATCTCATCCAACAATAACGTGGTTCCTTTGGGTTCTATCCATTGTCTAAAACCCAAAAAGAATAGTGTGAGAGGCAAAACATGTTCTAAGAAAACCACATAATTAAGGGGGAGTACCGTTAATCTCTAAAATATTAGGATTAATCCTAGGTTATTCGTTATCGTTATCAAAATTCTAGGTGTATAACCTATAGTTATACGTACCCTTAGGGAAATCCTTAGACCTACCTCATAAATATCTCTTAGGATCTCAATAAGTTTTTTTCATCCAAGTTTCCAAAGGTTAACTAAACCATTGCTCTGATACCAACTATAGAGACCCAAACATGAGATACAAGGAAATTAAATTTATTTTGTATAATACCTAATACATTACACAAATTTATTCCCAAAGATGGTATTATTTTTGTGTCTTTGGAAACTCGCAACACATTCATTTAGCTTGATGAACGTTCTTCAACATTTCACGACCCGTCCTCGAGGCCCATGCCATGACTACCCCAAGCCCACCTTCCATAGGATAGGGGCTGGAAACTAGCCCCAAAGGCGTAAATCCAAATAAAAACAGAAGGAATTGTCTTTATAAAAGTAAACAACACAACAAAGTACAAGCAGAAGCTAACACTAAGTAAAGTAGTAAACAAGTGTGTTGTAAATACAAAGGGGCCTGAATTACAAGCCCAACTGAAAGGTACATCTAAAACTAAAAGTAAAGTACATCTCAAAGGACAACAGCTGAAAGGTGACAAGCAGATCCTGGATCATCCACCACCGATCATACCTGAAGGGTAGGTAAAGATGTCCTCTACAGCACTCCGAGTTCGACCGTCCGTCCGTCTGTCTCCTCCGGGTACTGACTCGTCGTGAGATCCACCTCCGGGTACCATCCAACTCAACAAGCCTCAACTACGATCAGTGTTTTCCCTCGCCTATAAACCACACAATGAGGTGCGGGCGTTGCCCGTGCAAGGTTTAGTATAATGATACTCAGTAGGGACCCCGCCCAGTGGTCCACCTCAAGGTACCGACTTGCTCCACAAGACTCAATCACGATCAGCGATGTCCGTCGTCTACATCCAACACAATGTAGTGTGGGCATAGCCCGTTCATGGGTGAGTATACACTACTCAGTAGTGACCCCAAGACCCCAGAAGGTCTCCCAGAATCCACAAAGGATAATCCACAAAGGAAAGATACAATCACGAAGTAACATCCAACACTACTTAGGTATATTCCCATACATATACCTAGGTCATCAATTCCAATGTGGTTCCAACATCCGAGCCCATGTTCGATCACGTCTACACAGGAGAGTACAACCCAATCCACACAAGAAAGCACAACCCAATCCACACAAAAAAGCACAACTCAATCCACATACAAAGAAAATCAATCATATCCAAGATAATGATTGAAAGTCAAGACTCGGCTCACACAGGTATACATCATTTGTAAAGCAAAATGAGATGATTAGATGTAGTTACTGATTCATCTACTTGGGACCCACATAGGATACTAGACCAGATAAGTTGTCGGACCCACATAGGATACTACAACAGAGGTCAATAATGTCGGACCCACGTAGAATACAAGTACAGTAGTCGTCACCACCGAACCCACGGAGGATTCCAGTATGGTTGTCATTGTCGTCGAACCCACGGAGGATTCCAGTACGAAAGTTTTCATCGTCGAACCCACAGAGGATTCCAGTACGGTTTTCATCATCATCAAACCCACGAAGGATTCTAGTACGGTTTTCATCGTCGTCGAACCCATGGAGGATTCCAGTACGAAAGTCTTCACCATCGAACCCATGGAGGATTCCAGCACGGATTTCATCGCAGTCGCAGCCAGCTCTAGGGTTCCCACACACAGCATGCTCATTTCTAGGAGGGTCCACTCCACCAGCCAAGGGGTAGATACATAAACTGACACATAGTTCGGAGTTGATGTATCCCAAAGTTCCGCCTCGTCGATAGGAACTCAATGTGATAGACTGCGCGTCAATCGGACGCCCAGTCTGAGAGTTAAAGGCCTTCTCGTTCCAGGGGTCATGTTAGTTTTTAAGTCAAAACCAACCCTAACGTACTCCAACTGCGTCCAAACCTCAATCGGAGTAAGCCAAAAGGTCCGTCTCACTATGAGGGATCCAACAAAGTCGACGACACGTCAATCGGACGTCCAGAGCTCAAGTTATAGGTGTTTCCGATCCGAGGTCCCGCTTGGTTTCGTGTTAGAACCAACCCGGCCATACCCAAAGTTCTCCGAAACCTTGAGTGTAATATGCCTAAATGACTGTATATATCCAAGTATCACATTTCAAATGAATTTGTCTTGATCGGAGGTCCGTAGCCCATGTTACGGGTGTTTTAACGAACCTGCCCGTTTTTAGGGGGTTTGTGGCCCGGACCGACCCGGCCCGAGACCCCCTGGGTCGGCCCGAACCAGGTCGACCCGAACCAGGTCCGGGTCCGGCCCACTAGGGTGCAGCCCGGCTCGGCTGGCGTGGCCCGGCCCATCTGGCCCCGCTGACGTGGCCGGTCCGTGTGGTGCGGCGCCCGCATGCGGAGCGCACGTGGAAAGGGGTGGGGGGTTACAACCCCCCGGTTGAACGAACTGGCACGGCTTAATGTCACGCTGCCCAATCTGGAATGTCTTCAGCCATTCCGGTTCTCCCTCCACCTCCATGGCTCAGCCGTGGTGGTTTGCTCCGGCGGCGCACCGCCACCGCCTTCTGCGGACCACCGGACGCGCTCCGATGGTCCGTTTCGCCTGCCGTCTTCGCCAGCGGTCCTCCCGGGACCCGATCATCATTGTGATGGCTTTGAGACATCATTGTGGTCCCGTATCAGCATCTCCGTCAATTCACGCACCAAAAAAAACCTGTGGAGGGTTTTCAGGCCGTGTTGGTTTGGCCCGCGCCCTCTACATTAGGTGTTATCAAATGGAATTATTTAAATGGGATTTTAAAAAGAACAAACATTCAATTTTACTTAAATAAAATTGAATCAAAAATTATACCACAACCTCTTAAATGAGTTGTATCATACTAATGTTCCCATCCCGCAATTAAAAAAACATTCACGGATCAACTCAATTTTGAGTTGTTCCGTGTTCTTTGTTTAGATGGAAACAACCATGGGAAAAAATATCATTCAAAAAACAATCCCCTACATCAAATAAGTCGTCGAACGAGGATCATCATAGGAAAAAGACGTCGCGGAAGACGGAGTCACGGAATGAGGCTCCGTAAGCATCGTAGGTGTTTTCCTGATGAAGGATGCGGCACGTCATCATTCTCCGAAGAATGAGTCTCTCACCAGCTACGGAGAGGAGAGGAGATGGTACGAAGATCTCTTCTTGTGGTGATGGAGTTCTTCATCGTATACTCGGCATTCTTCGCGAAGAAGATGAAGTTCTTCAAATCTCATGTATTTTCTCCCCAAACCTTCTCGCACAACAATTTTAACCATAATAAAATAAGGCTTCCCTTATTTTTTTACTCATGCCAACTTTTTAAAATTCCAAAATGAATTCACCGAATTAATTAATGTGCGTTGTCAAATTAGTGAGGTGTTTTATTGGCATGTTAATTAATGTGGAAGAGTTACGAAATAATTACTAAAGGGGAAATAAATGGGGTGTTGGGGAAAATTAAAGGAGGTGGGTTCTCGTGTGGGCCCCACCCCAACTTCCTTGCATCTTCCTTTTCCACAACACTTAATCATCGGTAAAGAAACAAAAATAAATTATAAAACAAATTTATTTTTATTCCTCGCATTTTTAACATCTCCTCCCGAGAAAAGGGAACTCTAGGAATGGTATTCCTAAGAAATTACTAACATTGATGTTTCATTGGTGCACTCAAATTTCGATTCTGAGAACCGGTTCAGAAGTTAGGAAAACCCGCTCATTCGTTCACTGAACATACCCGAGATAAACTTCGTAAAAAGATTCCGGGAACACAGGACATTCGATTGACGCGCCGTCTGTCGCATTGTGTTCCTATCGACGAGACGGAACCTTGGGATACATCAACTCTGGTCTACATGACAGTTGATGTATTGACCTCTTGTCTCGTGGAGTGGACACAAGTGCAGAAAACGTTTTTTACGTCGGTTATTTTTAATTTTTTACGTCGGTTTCTAGCCGACGTTAATACGTGTGACGTTATAAATAAGGTTTTTGACGTCGGTTATTTAAAAACCGACGTCAAAAAGCATAAAATCGCGATGTTTATCACGTCGGTTATTTTAGAACCGACGTGATAAAGGGCTTGGAGAATGGTTTATCACGTCGGTTATTTTAGAACTGACGTCATAAAAGGCCTGGAGAATGGTTTATCACGTCGGTTATCGAAGAACCGAGGTGATAAATGGCCTGGACAATGGTTTATCACGTCCGTTCTTAAACAACCGACGTGATAAACAGGGGGTGAGGGGGTTTATCACGTCGGTTCATATAGAACCGACGTGATAAACTGGGGTAAGGGTGGTTTATCACGTCCGTTCTATAAGAACCAACGTGATAAACTGGGCTGAGCGTGGTTTATCACATCGGTTCATATAAAACCGGCGTGAAAAACCGGGGGAGGGGGGTTTATCACGTCGGTTAGTCAATAACCGACGTGATAAACCCGTTCCAAGCCGTTTAGCATGTCCATTATTCAATAACCGACATGCTAAACCATTCTCTAGGCCCTTTATCACGTCGGTTATTAAATAACCGACGTGATAAACCATTCTCCATGCCTTTTATCATGTCGGTTATTAAATAACCGACGTGATAAACCATTTTCTAGGCCTTTTATCACGTCGGTTATTAAATAACCGACGTGATAAACTATTTTCCAGGCATTTTATCACGTCGGTTATTTAATAACCGACGTGATAAACCCAATTTTTTTTTAAACAGAATGCAGTGATCTTCTCTCCACCAGAATCAACCAGAAAATAAATCAAGAAATCATACCACAAAAACAGAAGTACATCAAAAAATAATCATGTAAATAGATAACATATAAAACTTACCCACTAGATAGCATCCACCCTCATTTATACCCCATGGACAGCCCTCCCCCACCCCGTTGGAGCCCTCACCCTCATGTATACCCCCTGGAAAGCCCTCCCCCACCCCGTTGGAGCCCTCACCCTCATGTATACACCTTGGACAGCCCTCCCCCACCCCATTGGAGCTCCCACCCTCATGTATACCCCTTAGACAACCCTCCCCCACCCCATTGGAGCCCCCACCACACTCCTGGACTGCCCCCCGACCCCCAGACACCCCCAAACACCCCTCGACAACCCCCCACCAGCCTGAACAACACCTCCTCACCCACTCACCCCACTTGACAGCCCCCACCACACCCCTGGACAACCCCCCACCCCTGGACAGCACTCCCACACCCCTGGACCGACTTCCCACACCCCTGGACATCCCTCACTACAGGAAAAATGGCTTTTTGCGACGGGTTATTTGCGACAGGATTTATTCCCATCGCAAATAGTCCCGTTAGAAACTTATTTGCGACGGGGGCATTTTCCCGTCGCAAAAGGCTTGGCGCGCATAGCGCGCCAAACCGCGGGAAAGGTATTTGCGACGGGTGGTTACCACCCGTCGCAAATAGCCGGTGGCGGTAAAAACTATTTGCGACGGGAATATACCCTCGTCGCAAATAGTGTGTCGGTAGGTTGTTATTTGCGACGGGACCCGTCGCAAATAACTATTTAACTGTTGACCGTGATAAATGCGGGTTAAAGTATTTGCGACGGGACCCGTCACAAATAATATTATTTGCGACGGGTATACCCGTCGCAAATAGTCTCGTCGCAAATAAGCTAACCTATAAATACCCCCATCCGTTTTTTTTCATTCATTCTCAACTTCTCTCAAAACCGTTTACAGTTTATTAAGTTTAATTTTTTTTTGCAGAGTTGATATTGAAGTATTCAACAATTATCGGAGATCAACTTCAAATCCATTTTAAAGGTACTTATGTTATTTTTAATTTAATATTTATTTTAATTTTTTTATTAGTTTTAATTATTTTTAATTAGTTTTAATTAGTTGTAAAATAATTATGTTTATATTGTTTTTTTATTTAATAAATTAAAGTTATTAGTATTCATAGTTAATGGTAATTAGGTGTAATTAATAATAATTAGAAATAATTAATAATGATTAGGAATAATTAATAATAATTAGTAATAATTAGGAATAATTATAGTTATACATATATATAGTTATATATATATATAGTTATATTTATTCGTATATTAATATAGATTTATATTAATATAAATATATTTGGTTATATGAATAAATATATATATATATATATATATATTTATTCATATATTAATATATATATTTATTTGTATATTAATATATATTTATTCTATTTATATATATATATATATGTAGTTATAAGTTTTTATTAGTATATTTATTTGTATATTAATTAATATATATTTATAAGCGTAGTTTTAAATAAATTTATAAAATATGTGTTTTTATGTGTATTTATAAATAAATAAATAAATAAATAAATAAATACATATATACAATACAGACACACACACATACACATACACACACACACACACACATATATATATATATATATATGTATAGTTATGAATGAAAACATAGAAATGAGGGGGTGAAAATCCTCTGAGAATGTTAAAACGACTATAACTTCTAATCCGTAAGTCCGTTTCAACACCACAACCAGTCAAATCGAAGAACATAAAATGATCTTCGATATGATATGCAGTACAGTCCAAACGGACATCTGGATCGGAAGTTATAGCCGTTTGAATGTTAAAAGGACCATAACTTCTAATCCAGGAGTCCGTTTCAGCTCCACAATCAGTCAAATCGAAGAACATTAAATGATCTTCGATATGATATATGGTAGAGGTTTATTAGACATCGGGATCAGAAGTTATAGTTGTTTGAACGGTGAAAAACCGGGGTGCCCCGACTAAAAACTCAGTTTTGGAGGCCTTCGGGGCCTTTTTGGGCCTCGAAAAAACCTTGTACGGGTTCCACCAGTCCATAGGGCTGTAGAGCTCGTCGCAAGCTTCGATTTGATATGTTGTAGAGCTCAAACGGAATCCCGGATCAAAAGTTGTAACGCCCCGACCCTAATTACCTAGAGTCGGTGCATTATTACATAACATTGGCATGATCATGAGAAAGATCAAGTCTCGAAAGACCGATTAGTTTAGTAGCCTTGGAATAACTAGATACATCCATAAATTTTTACATTACATCATAAAAAAAACATCTTGTCTTCATATCCCCTCATACTATCCCTGCAGGTCATTCATAAATTACTTCTTCATAATCCTGGGAAAAATAAAACATTGAAAGGGGTGAGCTCGGATGCTCAGTAAGGATAACATTATAGCAGAAGCTTTCATAAATAAGCATAAACACTTAAGGCAATTTATAACTAAAACAAAAGCCTTTTAAATTTAAACTTCAGCATAAAATGGCGAAGGTAAAATGAAATAATTCCATTTACTTACTCACATGGATATTCTACTAGTCGAATGATCACATGCAATATCAATAACCACTTTCATAATGATGGAATGCATAATGCCAGACTATCATAACCACATAGCCAAGGCCTCGTGCCAAGACTACAAATAAGATTTTGCCAAGTTCTTGTGCCAAGACACTAGTTTGTCTCATGAGACCTACCGATGCATCGAGGAGCTATAGCGGGCTCCACCCGTCACTTATTAAGTCCAATGCATTCCTTATATGAACAGGTTTAAACATAACATAAACATTCGTATTAAAACTAGCATACGAAATGTCAATACTTTAACCACAAACCATGAATGGTATAAAAATAGAACATCCACAGTCAAACATAACTCATTTGATACAATATGAAAGATTGTATTGTATCACATTAACCTCAATCATGAATAATGAAGGATGTTGACATAGATGAAAATAATCATCATAACTATTTGAGAGAAATATCCCCCTTTTCTTGAAAACTTTTAAAAGTCACACTATTTGTCAAGAAGCCATTTAAAAATAGATTTTTGAATCAAAGTGTCCCATACCACTTTGAAACCTTTTAAAAGGATTTTTAATTTCTAAACTTTAATGTCCATATAAATAAATCCTTAAAACCATTTTTAAAACATGGACATTAATGAGAAAGATTTAGATGAATAAGTCTTTAAAACATTTAAAAATGGTATTTTAGTTAGAGATTCTAACCAAAAGAGAGACACTTGAATGAAAATAATTGAGGTAATCAAAACTTTGTAATATCATGAGAATAAAGGGAATTCATGATATACTATGTCAAAGTACATTATATACACCACATAAAAGTGATTTGGTGTATATCAACAAAGAAGTCTCAATGTAATGTAAGTTGAGATGAAATCTCTCATAAAGGCCATATCCTTAGGTTAAGGATAAATCAACAACATAATTATGTGTGAAAAATATAAATACACTAAATATGATTGGATATTCAGTGTAAAACAATCAAAGTATATTCACACATATTCCTGTAAAAACAACACCAACGAATTCGATGTTTAACTCAACAAATGGTGAAAGAGTTAAAATTACTCTTATCAAATTCATATCAATGACTTGATAATTTTCAATGGAGTGATTATGTGTATCAAAAGTATATCCACAGGAAGGGGAGTGGAATTTATGACATAATCAAATTAATAGTGATTCCACACATAATCTTGGGGTAGTATAATCAATGAAATATGCGTAAAGCCAAATGAGTGGAAATTGAAATCTCAAATTCCCTTATTGATTAGGTAACTTAAGAAACAAACACCCATGAAAGAAAGATCATACCATGATGATGTAAATACCCATAAAATAAAGTATATTACACAATGAATACAATCATGGGTAGTACACATACACCACATGCAATAATTAAGTGGTGATCAATGGAATTCTCACGGAATTAAAAGTGAGACAAGAAACCCCTTACCACGTTAATCAACTGAGTCGCATGGCCAAAAGTTAATTAACCACCAAATGATTTACATAATAACATGAATATAAAGTGAATCATGATAATATATATCAAATTGAAGTACACAATACACCACTTTCAATAATTTAGTAGCGAACAATGGAAATCTCACGGAATTGAAAGTGAGATAAGAGAATCCCTTACTTTGTACTTTTTCCTTGGTCGATGGTAGGTTTACCTCCTGTATAATGGTGAAATAATTGTTATTGAATCATACAAGAATCATTTACTTTAATATGATATCATATATGATCTTTTAACATTGATTTGTTAATAATATCTTAGTATTAACGCCGTTTCGGGTGTTAACTTACTCATTTTCTTTTATATGTTTTGTTACATAAGTCATGTTTGTTGTATCTTATTCATATCCAGAATGATATCAAGTCCTTAAACATCATTTTTAAATCATTAAATTATAATTATACTTGAATGGATACGATGGATAATGAATCTCATCGCGTTCGTGGAGACGGTAGTCCGTACGTACGCACGAACGCTACTTCCATTTAATTTTTTTATTTTAAAAGAATCGAATACAAATGATACATAGGTATATTACTATTCCAGTATAATATAATATTTTATATATGTTACTTAAGTTCATTAACACCATCCTTTATACGTTCCATGTGTGGTATGAACGAGTCATATCATTTTAAGGGGGCGGTAGTCCGCACTTCCTCAAATGAAATTATCGTATGTATATACGACATGAAACCAATAATGGTATGAAATAAAATGGAATTACAGAAGCTTATATATAAAATATATATCATTAATATCATATTTAATTACAGTGCCATCATAATGGCCACCATGAGAGGCGGTATGATGTTTTTGAACAATCATCGTTTCGTGAGGCGTTAGTTTGTCATCCACAGAAACATTATGTTCATCATCCATTAGATGGAGTTGTGTGTATGTGTAGTTTGAATACTTCTTATAACAACATCCTAGTATATTGAGGATACTGGTGTTGTTACAAAATAATGGAAATAAAAAGAGTTTGGGGGTTGAAGAAGCAAAATAAATGAAAATAATTTAAGAGAAATCGTTACCTTTAATTTAGGTAACTCACTTTGGTTGGAACCAAAGGACTTGTTGAAATTCTTTCTGCCTAAGGGGAAGCTTCAAAGAGGAGGAGAGGGATGTGGGGAGCTTAGTTGGGCAGAGTTTGGACGAGCCAAGTGGCTTGAGAGGTGTGAGGAAATGAGAAGGAGGAGTGCCCTTTTATAAGAGGGGTGAGGGGCACCTTTGGAAAAGCTAGAAATATTAATTTATAATAAATTCATATTCGGTTTCCAATGGCTCCAAAGTTGACTATTCAAAGGTTGAGGTGGGGATAGGTCGAAAACAACTCATCCAACATAATTTAGACAGGTTTGGGTACTTATATTAACCTTATCATTAAGTATTAACTCTAAGTTAATTAGTTTCACTTTTACAATGTCTCTTTGTATTTTTATATAATATGGTTAATAAACTTACCATATACATCCAATAGACCCCCAAGTGGTCCATTAATGATTAACCTATCATAATATAAGTCTCTTGGCCGAACCTTAGATTTTTAGGAATTTAATATCAATTAATAATATAATATTTGTTTTAAGAACTCTTTTATGTCAATTTTGACACTATTCACTAGTTGATTTTTTTGAAACTCATAACATATTGATTACTTCGAAAAAAGTCAAATAAATCAATCCTAATATATCATATTATCCTAGGAAATTTGTTTAATTCATTAAAAGTTTCATGTTATAATTATTTGGGTATTTATAATATCAATTATGTTAATTTTTTACTATTTTAGTAATTACTGCATCATCATTGTGTCATAAATAAAATAAATTATTTAATGTCAAAAAATTATAAATAAAATATAATTATGTAGGAAATCTTTTTATATTTCTAATGAATATTTATAATCTAAAATCCAACATATATAACCCTATGTAACAATTGTTTTGCTAAAAGATATATGCTTGTGTCATTTTTGTATTCATTTTAAATTAATTAATATAAAGTGTCATTATCACTTACAAGTGGATCCATGGGGTCCCAAAATTGACCCAAAGATGCCCATGGTCGACCATGTATCACAAAATAGGGTTAAGACAAATTTTAGGGTAATTTAGTATTATTATAATATTATTTTTTAACCCTTATTTACCGGATTTACCCTTAACCATGGTAAATAAAATATTTACCGCAGTAATTATTCAAAATGTCTAAAAATAAAAGTTACCTATTTACACAATTTGGACATCCTGATTCCAAATATGGAATCCATTTTTCTAAATTCAAAACACAGAAGTGGCAGAAATTAATTTAAAATTAATTCCCGCTGTCAAAACAAAAAGCGTGTTTTTAAGAGATAATAACTATCAAAAGATTGACATTTATTTATGTTCGGTGTAATTTTAAAATTATGTCCAATGACCAAAATTATATTAAATGGTAAAAATATATTCTAAATATTTTTTAAAACCACTCAAATTCACAATTTATCACTATTAATTATTTTGATTAAAAAAGTTGTTTTTAATTAAAATTTAGTAATTTTCACTATTCATCAAAATATGAAAGTTATCCGAAAAGTACCAAAATTTCACCTTAGGCTAAATTTGATATTCCGAATCCAAAAATGAAGTCCATTTTGAAATATAAAATATATATAATTTCAAAAAGTAGGTATTACTATTCATAACGTCTAGTTTGATTGGTTGTGGTGTGTTAAAATCTCGAAGTTCCGTACAATGCACGTCATTGCATTATTCGAAAGGAAACATACCGAGGAAGCTTGGGGTGTTACATTCTCCCCTCCTTCAATAAATTGCGTCCTCGCAATTTTTAAAATTTTGCTTGGGAATATAATGGAAAGTCCCACATCGGAAAAAGAGTCAATAAAACTATCACTTTAAAAGAAAGAAAGAGAGGTATAAGGGTCATCCAAGATAACCCATACTAGGATTCCATGTAAGAAAACATGGATATGGATGATAAACTAAGTGTCAAGTTCTGATGGAGAGGGATAGAAATCATGATCAGGAGAAAGTTAACAATGAGAAAACCACAAACTTGTGTTGGGACAAACGACCATTAGTCTCCTAGTAGGAAAGTAAACGGACAACATTTTTTTTTAAGTTACATTACATAAGGAAGAGTAATTCATTTATGATATTGACTAAGAACATTATGAGATATACTTACATTTTAAGTAGATTTTCATTCTTTAATAAATTTCCACCACTAACTCATTTTTTTTTAAACGATGAGTATTCAAGAAGACTTGGTCACACTGGAAGAGATAGAATAAACTTCTATATAATCACATGATCCATGAAGGATAAACCATATATTTACATTGTCTTTGAAGATTAATCAAAACCAAAATGGTCAGTGAATGATCTAATGATCCCCCAAAAGGATATTCATTGAGATAAATATGCACTAATCTTAATTTCTAAAATTAAACCAACAATACCCCAAAGTTAAATAGATACCATTCAATAACCAATTTTCCTTAAAATCCTTTAATATAATCCAAACTAATATTGAAACCCAAAACATAGAAGAATTTCATTATGTAGTCTCCCATGTTAAATTGTATCTCCAAATGACATCAGATACTCTTAAAGTCACATACTCAAAAGTAATTAACCTAATCACATATTCTCTATTGTAGGTTAATCATTTCCATAAATAACCCAAATCACTATAAATCCACAACAAAAACGTAGATAAAAATCTATCATTACTCCACAAATGAAACCCCATAGTATTCTATTTTCCTTGGGCATATAGTGTTCCCAACAAAGCGAACATCTTCCAAAATAACATTTATCACTTAATCACCAAATCATTTTCCTATACCAAGGGTATTCTTTTGATATGAAATAAGAACCCAAATCAACTTATTATTGATCAATAAAATCATTTAACTAAAAAAAAAGTCACACTAACCAGGGACTTCACGTAGTCCAGTGGTAGGCGATAAATCCCAATCGCATTTTGGTTATGGGTTCGATTCCCATAGCTTTGTCCGACGCGACGGGTTGTCACACGGTCTACGTGTTGTCCTTTTTCAAAAACTATATTTTATAATATTGCCAAAATGAGATAAATTCCTCCAAATACTATATCATAAATTTAACCACAAATGTTATATCATACCTTGAATCTTCATCCCAAATTAGAATAACTTATAATTCTCTCAAACCCCAATGATCATATAAATCCAAATGGTTATTTATACCCATATCCACAAGAGAAGAGACAATTCTTCCTCAAATATCATTCTCACATGGCAAACTGCGGGGTTACAAATACAAGAGAAAATTATTCCATAGTACCCATCAACAAGGAGTGCTAATACTTTTTAAACATTTCTCCAACCATTTATTCCCACATAGCTTCTTCTTTGACCAAAAAAAATATCCTATAGAATAGGACATTCACTCGAGTAATGGCCAGGTCCCCTACATTTACGGCAAATGACTGTAAATGGACTCTTGGGACCATTTTTATCTTCTTCCATAGTACTCTTCATTTTTCTTCGGCAATTCTTTACTTTATGTCCTTCCTTCCCGCACGTAAAACATTTTGTTGTCCCATTGAGACACTTTCCTGGGTGTCTCTTTCCACATTTCCTGCATGATGAAAATTGAGGGTTCTTTTCTCCATGGTCTCCATTGCTGGAGCTCTTATCATTTATCACCTTTCTCTTCCTTGTTGAGTCTGGGAGTTGGTTAATATATATGTTGTTGATCATATTTTTGGAAAACTGATTTGGCATAAAGACGATATCTTTTACGCCTATCAAAATTCCATTTTGTTGCTCATTGCCACCACCGTTCCCATCTTGTACATCATTCTCAAAGTCACTATGACTTCCTTGGAATCCAGCCATTGACTAAAACCATAAAGCATTGTGTGAGTAATAGTAGTCGTAAAATCATTTAGAGATTAAAATGTCACCATATTCTCAATTTGAAACATATTAGGATTAACCAAGGTCATTTACTCTCATCTTATATATATATTACTTAAATTGGTTTTTAAAGAAAATGTAAATTATCCTAAGCATATCCCCCGGGAGTGTTGTAACCAAGAGTGCAGCAAGGCCCGTTGTCGTGCACCAGTTCCCATTCGAGTCTAGCTCAAAGCGGTGTTTTCGGGTTTTACCCCTAGGTACATCTGTGCCAGAGCCACCTCTACCTGCTCGTATCCAGACAGGGATGTATTGCTCGGAAAACTCACAAAATCTCTACAATACCAAAATTCTAGGAAGTTCTTTTATACTAATCCTCAAAGTTCATCTTAGGTCTACGTGCTCTAATCAGAGTTTATCTAAATCTAGCTACCAAGGTTTGTACTAAACTTCCTCTGATACCAACTGTAACACCCCGACCCTAATTACCTAGAGTCGGTGCATTATTACATAACATTGGCATGATCATGAGAAAGATCAAGTCCCGAAAGACCGATTAGTTTAGTAGCCTTGGAATAACTAGATACATCCATAAATTTTTACATTACATCATAAAAAAAACATCTTGTCTTCATATCCCCTCATACTATCCCTGCAGGTCATTCATAAATTACTTCTTCATAATCCTGGGAAAAATAAAACATTGAAAGGGGTGAGCTCGGATGCTCAGTAAGGATAACATTATAGCAGAAGCTTTCATAAATAAGCATAAACACTTAAGGCAATTTATAACTAAAACAAAAGCCTTTTAAATTTAAACTTCAGCATAAAATGGCGAAGGTAAAATGAAATAATTCCATTTACTTACTCACATGGATATTCTACTAGTCGAATGATCACATGCAATATCAATAACCACTTTCATAATGATGGAATGCATAATGCCAGACTATCATAACCACATAGCCAAGGCCTCGTGCCAAGACTACAAATAAGATTTTGCCAAGTTCTTGTGCCAAGACACTAGTTTGTCTCATGAGACCTACCGATGCATCGAGGAGCTATAGAGGGCTCCACCCATCACTTATTAAGTCCAATGCATTCCTCATATGAACAGGTTTAAACATAACATAAACATTCGTATTAAAACTAGCATACGAAATGTCAATACTTTAACCACAAACCATGAATGGTATAAAAATAGAACATCCACAGTCAAACATAACTCATTTGATACAATATGAAAGATTGTATTGTATCACATTAACCTCAATCATGAATAATGAAGGATGTTGACATAGATGAAAATAATCATCATAACTATTTGAGAGAAATATCCCCCTTTTCTTGAAAACTTTTAAAAGTCACACTATTTGTCAAGAAGCCATTTAAAAATAGATTTTTGAATCAAAGTGTCCCATACCACTTTGAAACCTTTTAAAAGGATTTTTAATTTCTAAACTTTAATGTCCATATAAATAAATCCTTAAAACCATTTTTAAAACATGGACATTAATGAGAAAGATTTAGATGAATAAGTCTTTAAAACATTTAAAAATGGTATTTTAGTTAGAGATTCTAACCAAAAGAGAGACACTTGAATGAAAATAATTGAGGTAATCAAAACTTTGTAATATCATGAGAATAAAGGGAATTCATGATATACTATGTCAAAGTACATTATATACACCACATAAAAGTGATTTGGTGTATATCAACAAAGAAGTCTCAATGGAATGTAAGTTGAGATGAAATCTCTCATAAAGGCCATATCCTTAGGTTAAGGATAAATCAACAACATAATTATGTGTGAAAAAAATAAATACACTAAATATGATTGGATATTCAGTGTATAACAATCAAAGTATATTCACACATATTCCTGTAAAAACAACACCAACGAATTCGATGTTTAACTCAACAAATGGTGAAAGAGTTAAAATTACTCTTATCAAATTCATATCAATGACTTGAGAATTTTCAATGGAGTGATTATGTGTATCAAAAGTATATCCACAGGAAGGGGAGTGGAATTTATGACATAATCAAATTAATAGTGATTCCACACATAATCTTGGGGTAGTATAATCAATGAAATATGCGTAAAGCCAAATGAGTGGAAATTGAAATCTCAAATTCCCTTATTGATTAGGTAACTTAAGAAACAAACACCCATGAAAGAAAGATCATACCATTATGATGTAAATACCCATAAAATAAAGTATATTACACAATGAATACAATCATGGGTAGTACACATACACCACATGCAATAATTAAGTGGTGATCAATGGAATTCTCACGGAATTAAAAGTGAGACAAGAAACCCCTTACCACGTTAATCAACTGAGTCGCATGGCCAAAAGTTAATTAACCACCAAATTATTTACATAATAACATGAATATAAAGTGAATCATGATAATATATATCAAATTGAAGTACACAATACACCACTTTCAATAATTTAGTAGCGAACAATGGAAATCTCGCGGAATTGAAAGTGAGATAAGAGAATCCCTTACTTTGTACTTTTTCCTTGGTCGATGGTAGGTTTACCTCCTGTATAATGGTGAAATAATTGTTATTGAATAATACAAGAATCATTTACTTTAATATGATATCATATATGATCTTTTAACATTGATTTGTTAATAATATCTTAGTATTAACGCCGTTTCGGGTGTTAACTTACTCATTTTCTTTTATATGTTTTGTTACATAAGTCATGTTTATTGTATCTTATTCATATCCAGAATGATATCAAGTCCTTAAACATCATTTTTAAATCATTAAATGATAATTATACTTGAATGGATACGATGGATAATGAATCTCATCGCGTTCGTGGAGAAGGTAGTCCGTACGTACGCACGAACGCTACTTCCATTTAATTTTTTTATTTTAAAAGAATCGAATCCAAATGATACATAGGTATATTACTATTCCAGTATAATATAATATTTTATATATGTTACTTAAGTTCATTAACACCATCCTTTATACGTTCCATGTGTGGTATGAACAAGTCATATCATTTTAAGGGGGCGGTAGTCCGCACTTCCTCAAATGAAATTATCGTATGTATATACGACATGAAACGAATAATGGTATGAAATAAAATGGAATTACAGAAGCTTATATATAAAATATATATCATTAATATCATATTTAATTACAGTGCCATCATAATGGCCACCATGAGAGGCGGTAAGATGTTTTTGAACAATCATCGTTTCGTGAGGCGTTAGTTTGCCATCCACAGAAACATTATGTTCATCATCCATTAGATGGAGTTGTGTGTATGTGTAGTTTGAATACTTCTTATAACAACATCCTAGTATATTGAGGATACTGGTGTTGTTACAAAAGAAGGGAAATAAAAAGAGTTTGGGGGTTGAAGAAGCAAAATAAATGAAAATAATTTAAGAGAAATCGTTACCTTTAATTTAGGTAACTCACTTTGGTTGGAACCAAAGGACTTGTTGAAATGCTTTCTGCCTAAGGGGAAGCTTCAAGGAGGAGGAGAGGGATGTGGGGAGCTTATTTGGGCAGAGTTTGGACGAGCCAAGTGGCTTGAGAGGTGTGAGGAAATGAGAAGGAGGAGTGCCCTTTTATAAGAGGGGTGAGGGGCACCTTTGGAAAAGCTAGAAATATTAATTTATAATAAATTCATATTCGGTTTCCAATGGCTCCAAAGTTGACTATTCAAAGGTTGAGGTGGGGATAGGTCGAAAACAACTCATCCAATAGAATTTAGACAGGTTTGGGTACTTATATTAACCTTATCATTAAGTATTAACTCTAAGTTAATTAGTTTCACTTTTACAATGTCTCTTTGTATTTTTATATAATATGGTTAATAAACTTACTATATACATCCAAAAGACCCCCAAGTGGTCCATTAATGATTAACCTATCATAATATAAGTCTCTTGGCCGAACCTTAGATTTTTAGGAATTTAATATCAATTAATAATATAATATTTGTTTTAAGAACTCTTTTATGTCAATTTTGACACTATTCACTAGTTGATTTTTTTGAAACTCATAACAGATTGATTACTTCGAAAAAAGTCAAATAAATCAATCCTAATATATCATATTATCCTAGGAAATTTGTTTAATTCATTAAAAGTTTCATGTTATAATTATTTGGGTATTTATAATATCAATTATGTTAATTTTTTACTATTTTAGTAATTACTTCATCATCATTGTTTCATAAATAAAATAAATTATTTAATGTCAAAAAATTATAAATAAAATATATTTATGTAGGAAATCTTTTTATCTTTCTAATGAATATTTATAATCTAAAATCCAACATATATAACCCTATGTAACAATTGTTTTGCTAAAAGATATATGCTTGTGTCATTTTTGTATTCATTTTAAATTAATTAATATAAAGTGTCATTATCACTTACAAGTGGATCCATGGGGTCCCAAAATTGACCCAAAGATGCCCATGGTCGACCATGTATCAACCAATAGGGTTAAGACACATTTTAGGATAATTTAGTATTATTATAATATTATTTTTTAACCCTTATTTACCGGATTTACCCTTAACCATGGTAAATAAAATATTTACCGCAGTAATTATTCAAAATGTCTAAAAATAAAAGTTACCTATTTACACAATTTGGACATCCTGATTCCAAATATGGAATCCATTTTTCTAAATTCAAAACACAGAAGTGGCAGAAATTAATTTAAAATTAATTCCCGCTGTCAAAACAAAAAGCGTGTTTTTAAGAGATAATAACTATCAAAAGATTGACATTTGTTTATGTTCGGTTTAATTTTAAAATTATGTCCAATAACCAACATTATATTAAATGGTAAAAATATATTCTAAATATACTTTAAAACCACTCAAATTCACAATTTATCACTATTAATTATTTTGATTAAAAAAGTTGTTTTTAATTAAAATTTAGTAATTTTCACTATTCATCAAAATATGAAAGTTATCCGAAAAGTACCAAAATTTCACCTTAGGCTAAATTCGATATTCCGAATCCAAAAATGAAGTCCATTTTGAAATATAAAATATATATAATTTCAAAAAGTAGGTATTACTATTCATAACGGCTAGTTTGATTGGTTGTGGTGTGTTAAAATCTCGAAGTTGCGTACAATGCACGTCATTGCATTATTCGAAAGGAAACATACCGAGGAAGCTTGGGGTGTTACAAAAGTTATGGTCATTTGAAGTTTCGGTTTCATTTTCTTCTTATTTTCCATCTTTCATTAATTTTTTTTTTATATTCAAAGAGTTATTAAATGACTATTAATTGATAAAAATTAGGTAATTATTAATTAAAAATATTTTTTAATTTATTTTATAACCCTCTTTTACTAAACATCTTATTAATTAATGTTATATTTCCATAGATCCTTTCTAAAACGTATTTATAAAATAAATATTATATTTATATCAATATAAATATGTTTATTGATTTATATATTAATAAATATTTTTTTAATTTTTTTAATTTTTTTTTAATTTTTTTAATTTTTTTTATTATTATTTGCGACGGGAATATATTTCCGTCGCAAATAAGTATTTGCGACGGGCCCGTCGCAAATAGTTGATTCGAGGAAACTATTTGCGACGGGAAAAGGCCCGTCGCAAAAACTTATTTGCGACGGGCCCGTCGCAAAAGTTTTTTTAAAAAAAACCACAAAACTATTTGCGACGGCGTTTTCCGCAACGGGCGATTTGCAACGGAGCCCCGTCGCAAAAGGCTATTTGCGACGGGATCCCGTCGCAAATGACCCGTCGCAAATGCCTATATTTCCTGTAGGTCCTGCCACCCCCCAAGACTGCCCCCACCCCACCGAACAGCCCTCCCAGACCGCTGGACACCCCCAACCCCACTGAACACACCCCCACACCCTGGGAACCCCTTCCCCACAGACCCAAATCCATACCAGAAGAACAATCAAAAGTAGAGCAAAACAAGAAGTAGGGAAAAATTAAACATTCACTTATATAACATTCAAAACTTACACTGTCAACTTCAAAAAAAACTAAATCAAACCTAAACAACTACCAAATAGACAATTAAAACGACAATATTCAAAATTACATTTTACATTACAAACAACTAAAATTCAATCAAACCTGTAAAATAATTTGACCACTCCACTTGTACGTGTTTGATGTCTTCAGCAGTATAGGGTTGAGGGTCATCAAAAAGCTACAAATGAAAAAGAAGATAGTTAACGTGTATAATGAATAAATCAAATGGAGATATGATGGAAAAGTTTAAGAGGAAATCGTACCAGGTCAAAATTCACAACTGTCCCAGTTGTTATTATTTCATACATAAATCTAAACATATAATATCTGCATTCGATGAGGCCTTGTTGTTCATGACAATTCTGTTTTGAATGAGTGTAAATTCAATATATTATTTTTATGTAATAAATCAAAAAGTACAAATTATAAATGGAAATTTACCTTCGCCTTTACATATTTGATCTTTGCATTTCTTTTCTTTGTGTTTTTTCGAAAGTAGGCCCATGCACTGTTAGAAAATAATACGAATGGGGTAAATTTAAAATTTATTATAATATATAAAACTATTGAGAAATTGAAACTTACTTTTCCAATATATTCTTAAAACTTTCCCGCACGTCACCATGAACAGAGCATATCCAATAAAGAGCTTTCTCCCTTGGGAAAAAAATCCCTAACATCCAATGATTACTGATAAAAGGAAATTTAATTTTAGTTGTTTTTTATGTTAAAAGATAATTAACTATTTGAGAGAAATGTGTTTCAGACCTCTCACAAAAAGGCATCATCCAACATTGTTGGATTATATTCTTTTCAAATCTTTCACCAATATAAACCATTCTTTGTTCCTCAGTCAATGCACATGCTTCAGGGGAAATCAATTGTGGGTCCATGAATCCATATACTTCTGTCAGTTCATTCCTCTCACAAATTTTATAAAGATACCTAATACAAAACATATATAAGTATACATTTTTAATAAATATAACGCAGGGAAAAGGTGTTAAGACTTACATGGAAAAAATTTGCACCACGTTGATGCCCAACTTTTCTCCAGTAACAAGCTCCATGATATCAGATTTTGTAATCCCTACACTTATTTCACGTACACAAACATGAGATTCCATTGGAAACTCATAAAAACCCAACAACAAATGTGAATATCTTAACAATCTGTCAAGACCACTGGAATCTGTATCTGATGTCATAGCCTGTTGTCTTTGTTGTTGTCTATACAGTATTTCTTTACCTTTGAAGTATTCCTGTGAAAAAAAAAATTGAGAATTATAGTAGTTTTCATATGATAAAACAACTTTAAATAAAAAATAAAATAAAAGATATAACATTCATACCTCTATGGTAATGAGTCGAAGAAGTCTGGATGGCCAAACTAAAAAATGGTCGATACTCTGTCCAACTGTCGCCACCTCATCTGTAGGTATTGGTACCCTAGCTGATCTATCTATAATATCCTGTACAGTGACCCTCTGATTCTCTACCTCTAATTGTTGATGATGAACTATATCTCCTATACAATATACCAACCCGTATGCTACTATATGATGTTGAGAATCATCAACATACAACTCGCAATATGTAGGAAGCTGCGGCGAAGGCGTAGGATAAAAAATGGGGTCCTCAGGCTGAGGTGGGGGAGTGGGAGCTACTGGCGGAGGTGGAGGATAAATAATGGGGTCTGCAGGGGGAGGTGGAGGACTGGGAGCTGCAGTATGAAATTGTCTTTGCATTTCTGCAAACATAGACTGCACCGAATCTTTAATCTTGTCTTCCATCGTCGCATTAATATTTTGAACTTCAGCCTCCAAGGATTCTATTTTTTTTATAAACCCCCTCAATGTTATAAGTTGAAGAACGTGGAAACACTTTTCTTACCGATAAACCTGTCGGATATCCTCTTACACGACCAGGTTGTTCGGGCCTTCCCAATGCTATAAATAAAATATCTTCCCTCCTAGTAGCTGTAAATGTCCCCTCTGAACTTTTCTCCTCAAGAGAGTCTTATATTAATTAATTGAAAATTTCTGTAATGACTGAAACTTATAGGAAGAAAAAAGTTAACTTAAATAAATTAAATAGATATCTTACAATACTCTCAGCTACGATTCTCGATTCTTCCGAAAGATATTGCCCTTTTTTCCCTTCCGAGCTCTCTTCCATTTTTCATGTCTAGATGGAGGGGATGGAGGGGCCACCTCTCTAGAGCTTGAAGACTCATCTCTTAGTTGTTTAAATTTTTCCGCTATCATTTTTTCTTCCAATAATGTATACCCTCCCCGAGATAAACTATGAGGGTATACATTTTTAGATTGTATCTCCTGATGAGCTTTCCTTGTTTTCTGTAATTTAAGAATAAGAAATCATTAACAAAACATTAATAAAATCATTTATATAAGAAATTATATAAAAGTTTACATTGCCCTTACCAGAAATGACTCTTTTTTTTACTTTCAAAAAACTGTCTCCATGTGTCTTCATCTATAAAAGGATATATACGACATGGATTTTCATGACTCCTATGACCATAAATGAAATCAGATGTGAGGATTTATTTGAAATCCCTCCATCTCCTGGCAGCCAACGATAAGCATTTCTTTCTGACTCCTCCAGTGTCAGGAATATCAAATGTCATCTGATAAAGAAGAGGTTAAACATATTATATATACCAGAAACATTAAAATAATGGTCAAAAAATGACAAAAGATCTTACCAAAATCGTCTCCCACAACTGAGAGATAATCGCTTTATCCACACCTCTCCAATCATCATACAGAATGCTTACTTTGGTCTTAGCCTGAGTTGCAACAAATCTCTTAAAATCTTTGGCATTTGGAACTCTAGGAATATCATCATCATCAAACTCAACTACTATCCTATGATCCTGCGTACGGGCAAGTGATAATTTTGGAAAACGTGTGCAACCACGTTTACCAACCTTTGAACTCTTTATCGTAATAGGAGCATGTGAATGTTCATCCCCAGAGGTATGACCAGCAATATGCTCCTCCCCAGAATCATGTGGTTGATCATCTGAATGATCTGTCATTATCCTTGAAATCAAAAAAACAAACGTCAGTTCACAAATATACAAATTCAAATATTTTAATACTACTGTAATTAGAAAATAGAAAAGTGTACTAGGTTACATAATAGTAAACATTGGTAATATGGTAAGCATGTTAAACAATGGTAAAGATGGAAAAGACGGTCAAGATGGTCAAGATGGTCAAGATGGTAAAAAATGGAAAAAATGGTAAACCTGGTAAACATTGTAAACATGGTAAAGTAATTTTCAGTGAACAAATATACAAATTCAAATATTTTAATACTACTGTAATCAGAAAATAGAAAAGTGTACTAAGTTACATAATAGTAAACATTGGTAATATGGTAAGCATGTTAAACAATGTTAAAGATGGCAAAGATGGTCAAGATGGTCAAGATGGTAAAAATGGTAAAAATGGTAAACCTGGTAAACATTGTAAACATGGTAAAGTAATTGTCAGTGAAAAAAATAAGCATTTTAAAATTCATGTAATGGTTATAAACTGTTGGGTCATAGAGGATGGCAAGAAGGGGGGTGAATTGCATTTTCAAAAAATAATTAACAATTTAAAACAATTATCAATGCAGCGGAAATAAAAAAAGGCAAGACACAATTTGATAACGAAGTTCGGCTTAATTCCCAAGCCTACGTCTCTGCTCCCAACAAGAACCGTTGAGAGATTAATACGTAATCTTGATTTTTAATGGTTGAAGCAAGAAACCCACTAGCCGTTTTAAGGTAGGCTATAACACCTTCGCACAACTTGCTTTTTTATTATGGTTGTAGCAAGAAACCCACTAACCGTTTTAAGGTAGGCTAGAACACCTTCGTACAGCTTTCTTTTTTATTATGGTTGTAGCAAGAAACCCAATTGAAAGAAAGAATGGAAATGAGAGGTTTGTTTTAATCCAACGGCTAGTTTGACTAGACACACCGGCTGGCCGTTGGTGTCTCACCAGCTGGCTGGTGGTCCACCGGCTGGCCGGTTCTGAGCTCCCAGCTGGCCGGTGGTCCAGACAGAGCAGGATTTCTGTCTGGGTTCCACCGGTTGGCCGGTGGTCATCCACCGGTTGGTCGGTGGTCATCCACCGGTTGGCCGGTGGTCATCCACCGGTTGGCCGGTGTCACCAGGCAGTGGGCAAGCCTACTGCTTGGGTCCTCCGGCTGGCCGGTGGGCAAGAACCTGTTGGCTGGTGCCCATACCGACTGGCCGGTGCGCTAACACCGGCTGACCGGTGTCTCTGGCAGAAAGCAATGCTTCTGCCAGAGACCACCGGTGGGCCGGTGGGAATCCACCGGTTGGCCGGTGGACTCAGAGAGTCTACTATCAGCCTTCTTGGGCCAACTCCTGGGCAACCTTTTTCCTAGCATCAAAACACTTGAAAACAAGTTAGAACACGATGAGAGTGATTGTGATCATTAAAATCCAAGAGAGGGGGGTACAACAATAAACATGATAAAGTAAACTAAAAAAACTTAAAACAAACAATAACATATACTTATTTTATTTTAAAACATGTTTTAATAAATAAAAAACTTACAATATCTAACATTTATGGAAAAAATAAATTTAAACACGAAATAAACATATGTTACCTGTAATTTTAGGAATGTACAGATGGATTGTTTTCCCAAATTCCTTCGTCGTGATCGTTCCTTATGGCACAAACTATGTCTTCAACATGATCGTCATTATGTTCTGTTAATATTTCCATTGAAGTAGGGATCTCACATAAATTAGCATATTCATCAAGTTCATCCTCACCAACATATTGTTTTTTCCCTTGTAAAACAACAGCCCACTGCATATCTGATTGATCTACTACATAAAATATTTGTTTTCCATGTGTTTCCATTATAAAAGAATCAGATGTGTCTTCCAATCTATTCAGATTAACAATTTTCATTCCAAATTCATCGTGTCTGACACTGTTTTTACCGTTAAACCATTTACAGTTAAAAACGGGAACTTTAATTTTAAAGTAATCAACCTCCCATATGTCTTCAATTACTCCATAATATTAATTTGATGCAGAAATTGGGTTTTTGTCCATAGCACTTGAAAAATGCATTGCTTCTGCAAACACCAATACACCACTATTCTGAAGTGCACTTCTGTTGTCCTGAGCTTTTGTATGAAATGTATAACCATTAATGTCATAACTAGACCATGTTATCACATTTAAACATGGACCACCCACTATCCATTTTAATGTCTCTGATACATCTGATCTACCAAGCAAAGTCTTTTTAATCCATGACAAAAAAGTTTTGTTGTGCTCATTCAAAATCCACATTTCTTTCTTCTTTGGATGACATTGTTTCAACTCATTAATATGCAATGTGATATATGGTTGAGCATCAGCTATGTTCTTCAAGATGTATGATTCTAACTTCTTCATCTGTTCAGCTGACAATGATTTGACTTTCAAGCCGCGAATCCCCTTTCCCTCATTATTAACTCGTTCATGGCGAGATGGAGGCAAACCTATGTGTTGCGCCGCAGCCAAGTAGCTCGTACATAACTCTGCTACCTCCTCAGAAATATACTTTTCAATAATGGAGGCTTCAGGTCGATATAGATTTTTAACATACCCCTTTAATATTTTCATATACCTTTCAAAAGGATACATCCAACGAAGATATACAAGTCCACAAAGCTTTATTTCTCGAACCAGGTGAATCATTAAATGCACCATTATATCAAAAAAAGTTGGAGGAAAATACATTTCCAATTGACAAAGTATTAAAATTGCATCCTTTTCCAAAATGTTCAAAGCATTCACATAAATTGCCTTGTTACATATTGAATTGAAAAAATAACACAACTTCATTATAGTGTTTCTGACACGAATGGGAAATATTCCACGCAATGCAACTGGTAGAATTTGTTGAATCATGACGTGACAATCATGTGATTTAATACCTATCAACTTCAAGTCCTTCAATGAGACAAAATTTTTTACTTTAGAAGAATAACCTTGAGGCACTTTGGTATCATAAACACACTGACAGAAGCTAATTTTCTCCCTCTTCGATAATGTATGACAAGCTGGGGGAAGAAATGTTCATCTTCCTTTAGGAGTGGGAGCTAACTCCAAATGTATTCCCATTGATAGTAATTCTAATCTTGCATTCAACCTATCTTTAGTTTTTCCTTTAATTTCTAACAATGTTCCAATCAAAGAATCACAGATATTCTTCTCCACGTGCATGACATAAATATTATGTTTAACTTCATGATACCTCCAATATGGTAGCTCAAAAAATATTGACCTTTTCTTCCAAATATGTCTATCATTACCAGATTTCTGTGTCTTTCCCAATGTCACGTCAAGGTTTTTCACCCTCTCAAAATAAAGATCATGGGATAAAGTTTTTGGAGCAGTATCAAATTCTTGTGAGCCATTAAATGCCTTTTTTAGTCTTCTATAAGGGTGTTCCATAGGCAAAAACGTTCGATGACCCATGTACACTGTTTTCCTCGCATGATGCAATTGACAATAAGACGTCTATTGTTCGCAAATTGGACATGCTTTATGCCCTTTAACACTGTATCCAGACAAATTTCCATACACTGGGAAGTCATTTATAGTGAACAGAAGCACTGCATGCAGTTGAAAATATTCCATTTTATAAGAATCATACACCCTAATACCATTAGCCCATAACAGTTTCAAATCATCAATCAACGGTGACAAGTAAACATCAATATCATTACCGGATTGCTTTGGACCAGAGATCATTGTACTCAACATGACATATTTGCGCTTCATACAAACTTCAGGAGAGAGGTTGTAAATTACCAATAAAACAGGCCATGAACTATGTGGGCTACTGAGTGTTCGGTATGGATTCATTCCATCTGTGCACAACCCTAGTCTGAGATTTCTTATTTCATTTCCAAATGTAGAATACTGCGCATCAATTTTCTTCCATTGTGGACAATCAGCTGGATGACGTATTTTTCCATTACATACCCGCTCTTCAGCATGCCATCTTAAGCTTTTTGCATCATGTGAATTAGCAAATAAACGTTTGAAACGATTAATTATAGGAAGATACCAAAATACCTTTAAAGGGAGCTTTGTAATCTCTACATCACCCTGTGATTTTTCTTTCACCTTATACCGTGATGTCCCACATTTTGGACACTCTGAAAGAAATTCATATTCCCTCCTATATATAATGCAGTCATTCGGACAGGCATGTATTTTCTTGTATCCCAATCCCATCGGGCATAATATTTTCTTGGCTTTGTAATGTGAATCTGGAAGATCGTTATCTTTTGGAAGAATGTCTTTCATCAATTGTAGCAGCTCTGTAAAACTTATGTCACTCCATCCATGCTTCTCCTTTAGGTTAATCAATCTTAACACCGCCGACAGAACCGTAAAATCTGTACAACCGGGATATAATGGGTTTTCAGCATCACCATATAGACGTGCAACTGTCGGTTCTATCTCAATTTGTTCTGCTACAATATCGCGAATCATTTCTTCAATTCCATCAGTATTACCATCTTGCGAATCTTCATCATCAGTGACATTCCGTCCAGTTTCACCATGACAAATCCAAGGGCTGTAACTCGGATTAATACCATGACATATCAGATGATCTTTTATCTCTCTACTTTTCAACTTCTTCATATTCAAACATTTCAGGCATGGACAGAAAAAAAATGTCACTACTTGGAACATTTCCTTTTTCAAATTCCAAAAGGGCATCAACACCTTCCTCAAATTCATTTCTCATTCGATGTGTCGTAATCCAACTTCGACTCATTATTACCTATAACAAATATCAACAAAAAATATATATTTTTAAGATAAGACAAAACATGTTTATATGAAAAAAATCATAATTTGAATTTAAAACAACTTAAAATATAAAACAAATCTTGAAAGTAGTAGTAGTTTTCATAAGTACCCAACACCAAATAGCTATACATCGTAAGTGTCATGTTAAAAATATGAATATAGACCATTTGTTTTATGTTTAATAATATTGTCATATTATCTGATCATTCTGATTATATATTAGAATTACTATATCCTTTTGATCTGATATATAATCTAAGGACATTAATATTTCTTTAGAAAAAGTAATGTTAATATCATGGTAATGTAAAAAAAGTATATGTCGAACTATATATATGTAATACCAATAAAAAAATACATATGTGTTTGGCCTGGGTTTCACACATAAAACAACTCATCTCACAGATTAAATTTTTGAATCATCCTACATAATACTTATTTTTATAACTTAAGGAATGAAAATAATAAAAGTTTTGATTTATGATACTCATTATGGGTAAACATAATATATATAAATATAATATCTAATCTCATAAAAAGATATCCATGGGGGTATAAGATCATACACAAAGCACATGATCAAAAAGATAAGTGAAACAGTTCTATATAATCGTAGATCATAAAACCTGAGTCCAAGTATAACAATTTTAGCATAACATAAGAAATGATTTATATGATAGTGGTAACATGATTTAAAAAACCTTATTCACAAGATCACAACATTGGTATGTGGAATAACATAAGAGTGTGGCACAAACATAATCATATAAGTCATAACATATGTCAAGGGAAAACATAGTTTCATTCACCTCATATTGGGATATGTTAATCAGATTTCCTATAATTTATTATAATATTTCTTACCAGGCACATCACATAACACATTGGACATGGTATAACCATCTGTATCCCATATTGATCTATGATATATAATGCATTGTCGAATGCATTAGAAGGATATTATGGACCCAAATGTAACATAATGACTAACCATATATATGGGTGAATCGTGATCATCAAATCATTTATAACACTTTCGTAGATCAATTAACTAACAAAAATGAAATGGGGGTCATAATTGTTTCTACAAAACATAATAATTATTAATACATAAAAATGTTTTTGGATGGTAAGATATGATCATATACCTAATTCAATCTAATTATCATTAAATTATTTCTACCTAGATAGAAAAGACCATTATAAAAAACATAATTTAACTTGAGAATGAAAAGAAAGTACCCTTTACCTTTTTTATAATGAAAAATATGAAAAGGATGATAATAATATTTAGGTATTACAATTTTTTTATGAATTATTAATAATAAAAGAAATCACCTCACTTTGTTTTGTTGAAAATCAGACATATCATCATATTCATGAAATCAGATACACTTTGCATGAAAAGGTCCATCATTTTTAGGAGATGACTGAAAGAAGAAATGTATTATCAGACTCACCATGAGTCTAGAATGAAATATTTGATTGTAATAGGTGTGAATTGATATTTTTATGAATGCAGATGAAAACAGATGATGGTTTTCTGATCTAGGAGTTCTAAAAATCATAATTTTTTGAAAAAATATTATGATGTAAGAATGTTGAATGAAATTTTAAGGATAGGTATTACCGATTTTACCTGGTCCAATTTCATTCATGAAAATAATTTTCTGGACAATCATATTGAAAATATGATTTTAAGAAAATAAGTACTACCAATATTCATCCAGAAAGACACATTCCAGCTAAGTAGGAAATAATAATGTTGCTGGAAGAATGGAACTTTACAGTACCACCCATTATTTTTCAGATTTTGATGAAGCTAATCCACAATGTTTTAATAAACATTTGCGAGTTGAATGTTGCGAGTTGAATGAACATAATAACCATTTGCAATAAAAAAAATTCCATGAGATTCAAAAACGAATGAAAAGCACATCAAGAATCGAAACAAAAATGAACGAAATAAATTTGTGGAAGGCTTACTTGAATGTCGCGAGTTTAGATGATAGATCTGAGAGCAGTGAGGAAGATAAACAATGAAGCCAAAATGAGTGTAATGCAGGCGATCGACGAGCCGATTAGGGTTTACCGCGCGAGAGAGAGACGAGTCGGTGACTGTCAATCGAAAAAATCGTAAATGACATAACACGGGCTTTAATTTTTTTAAATGCTTTATAACGTCGGTTATTATATAACCGACGTTATAAACTATTTTTTAGCTTTTTTACGTCGGTTATCTTAAAACCGACTTAAAAAGGCTCCCGCTCTTTGGTTTTTTACATCGGTTATTTGATAACCGACGTAAAAACGCGTAGATATCGGGTTTTTTTACGTCGGTTATTTGGAAACCAACGTAAAAAACCCCCCGCGCATTGGTTTTTTATGTCGGTTATTTGACAACCGACATAAAAACCCAACAGGCGCGATTTGTAACGTCGGTTATTAAAATAACCGACGTGAAAAATCTACTCGCCGCATTGTTACGTCGGTTATATATAACCGACGTAAAAAATGGTGACGTAAAAAACGATTTTTGCACTAGTGCTCCCGGAACGAGCGTGCTATGTTTGGAAATCCTAGAGCTAGATAAGACATGATGATTGCTGATCGATCGACTCAGAGTGTTTCAGATAGCCCATAGGGGATCGCCTGGTTGTAGCGGCAGACCCACGGTGGAGGAGCGCTTGTTTGTAGCGGCAGACCCGTGGTACTCAATAGAAGGAGTACCTCTATAGTCTCTGAGGGGGAGCGCTTGGTTGTAGCGGCAGACACATGGTGGGAAGCTCCTGGTTGTAGCAGTAGGCCCACAGTACTCGAAAGGTGGAGTACTATAGTATTCCAAGGTTAGTGGGAAGCACTTGGTTGTAGCATCAGGTCCACTGTACTCGATAGAGGAGGAGTTCCCCAGCAGCTATGGGTTCGAAGGAGAAGACTTTCGTACTGGAATCCTCTGCGGGTTCGACGATGACAACCATACTAGAATCCTCCCTGGGTTCAGCGGTGATGACTATAGTACTTGTATTCTACGTGGGTCCCAGTTAGATGAATCAGTAACTACATCTGATCATTTTCTTCTGCTTTACAAATGATGTGTACCTCTATGAGCTGAGTCTTGAGATTCAATAATTATCTTCGATATGATTGACTTGCTTTCCTATGTGGATTGGGTTGTGCTTTCTTGTGTGGATTGGGATGTACTATCCTGTGTGGACGTAATCGAACTTGGGCTCGAATTTTGTAGCCGAACTGGAATTGATGACTTAGGTATATGTATGGGCATATACCTAAGTAGTGTTGGAAGTTACTTCGTGATTGTATCTTTCCTTTTTGGATTTTCCTTTGTGGATTCGTGGAGACCTTTGGGGGTCTCGGGGTCCCTACTGAGTAGCATATACTCACTTCTGCATGTGCTATGCCCGCACTACATTGTGTTGGATGCAGACGACGGACAACGCTAATCGTGGTTGAGGCATGTAGAGCAAGTCGGTACCAAGAGGTGGACCACTGGGTGGGACGCACACAGAGCGGACAGCTAGACCCGAGGAGCAGAGGAGGCTATCTATACCAACCCTTCTGGTGGGATTTCCAGTGGACGGGTCGGCGTTGCTGCTTTACTTTCAGTTGCTATACATTATTTCAAGTTGTACTTTACTTTCAGTTGCTGTACTTTCTTTCCTGTTATACTTTACTTTCAGTTTGGGTTTGTATTCTTGCCCACTTACTCTTCTGCACTTACTTTTATACTTTAAGTTTATGTGATTATTTCCCTCGAGCATGGAAGAATATTCTGTTGGGTGTTTATTCGAACTACTAATGTGGTGGGTACGGACTGCGAACATGTTCGGACCCACCGCCAACTAGTTCTTGATGTGCAGTGGCATGGGGTCAGATGCGTGGTAATGGGAGGTGGCGCGGCGAGCGGATGGTGGGCTAGGAGATGCAGCTGGTTTGAGGCGCAATGGCGTGGGTAGCAGGGGGCGCTGCGGCGGTCCAGTGGGAAGGCCAAGGTGGTGGTGGTTCTGGCCATGTGGAAGGAGTCCGGGTGATTGGGGCCCAAATTGGGATAACATAATCGTGGAAGAGTAAATGAGATTGGAGAGAGAGATGATTTATATGATAATAGTGGGGATAGAATCAAAAGAGAAATAAATGATAAATGGGGGTTTGGGGGATGAATTCCAGCGCGCAAGGAGTCTAAAATCATGATTGATTTTGGAGTTAGAAAGATAAATAAGTAAATAATTATTAATAATAATAAAATATTGTTATTATTAATTTTGATGATAAAACACTGTTTTGACTGTATCTTCTTCGTGCGACCTTGGTTTCATGAAACTTCTACGTCAGTGTGACCCTGACTTCGAGACGGAATTTATGAGTCCAATATTGGATGTCTTTTTCGGGTTTTTGGATCGGGTACCTGAAGCGCTTGGAAAATAATAAATTTAATATTATTATTAAATTTTTGACCCGCCATAACTCATGTGTGTGACGTCTGATTGGCTTGTCATCAATGGCGATGTAATCCAAAAATCAATACGGTCGATTCATGTCTAAATTTGAATACTAAATTTCAGTTCGTGTCTCGGGCCCACGACCCACCGAATAATATTATTATTATTATTATTACGGGATCTTGTATCGGACATTTCTCTCTCATATGGTGTCGGAATGTCGAACCGCCTATGAGGTTGCAACCCTGGAATTAAGACGGATGTTTCAAGAATAATTTTGGATATTTAAGTCGAGGTCGAGGCGCGGTCCCCACGAGGCCTTGTTCGTGCGTGTTGCGGTGAAATGAAAAACTTTCACCAACTATCCATTTTGGACCAATGGGTAGTCCATCTCATGTGTTTTTTCATATGGATCGCAATGGTGTGTCCGGTTTGGTTAACCGGTGGCATTTGAAGTACGACCGGGTTGGTTTGAACCCGAAACCAACCGGGCCCTCGGAGAGGAAACACTTATAACATAAGGATCGGATGTCTGATTGACGTGTCATAGAATATGATGGATTCTTCTTTATGAGACACTTCTTTTGGCATACTTTACCTAAGGTTTGGACGCAGTTGGAGTAGGGCCGAGTTGGATTGTACCCGAAATCCAATCGGGCCCCTGGAACGGAAAACCTCATAACTTTCAGACCGGACGTCCGTTTGACGAACCGTTAGCTGTGTTGCTAATTATGTTGAGAATCGGTCCCTATGAGTTTACCCTATGTGAGTTTGGGGTACAGTTGAGATATGGTCAGTTTGGTTCGTACACGAAACCAACCTGGCCCCTGGGACGAAAAGACTAATAACTCTCACACCGAGCGTTCGATTGACGCGCCTTCTGTCGCATTGTGTTCCTATTGATGATACGGAACATTGTGATACATCAAATCTGGTCTAAGTGACAGTTGATTTATCGACCTCTTGGCTCGTGGAGCGGACCCTCCCAAAACGAGGGTGTTGTGTGCGGAAACCCTAGAGATGGATGGGACATGACGATTGCTGAACGATCGACTCGGGGTGTTTCGGATAGCCCAGTGGGGAGACCTTGGTTGTAGAGGCAGACCCACGGTGGAGGATCACTTGGTTGTAGTGTCAGACCCGTGGTACTCAACAGAAGGAGTACCTCTTTAGGCTATGAGGAGGAGTGCTTGGTTATAGCGGCAGTCCCATGGTGGGAAGCTCTTGGTTGTAGCAGCAGGCCCACAGTACTCGACAGGTTGACTACTACAGTAGTCCAAGGTTAGTGGGAATCACTTGGTTGTAGTGGCAGGCCCACTGTAATCGATACAGGAGGAGTTCCCCAGTAGCTATGGGTTCGACGGTGAAGACTTTCGTACTGGAATCCTCCGTGGGTTCGACGAAGATGAAAACCATACTGGAATCCTCTGTGGGTTCGGTGGTGATGACTACAGTACTTGTATCCTATGTGGGTCCCAATTAGATGAATCAGTAACTACATCTGATCATCTTCTTTTGCTTTACAAATGATGTGTACCTCTGTGAGCTGAGTCTTGACTTTCAATCATTATCTTCGATATGATTGACTTTCTTTCCTATGTGGATTGGGTTGTGCTTTCCTGTGTGGATTGGGTTGTACTATCCTATATGGACGTGATCAAACTTCGGCTCGAATGTTGGTGTCGAAGTAGAATTGATGACTTAGGTATATGTATGGGCATATACCTAAGTAGTGTTGGATGTTACTTCGTGATTGTATCATTCCTTTTTGGATTTTCCTTTGTGGATTCTGGGAGACATTCGGGGGTCTCAGGGTCCCTACTGAGTAGCATATACTCACCCCTTAATGGGCTATTCCCGCAATACATTGTGTTGGATGCAGACGACAGACAGTGATGATCGTGGTTGAGGCTTGTGGAGCAAGTCGATACCTAGAGGTGGACCACTGGGTGGGACGTACACAGAGCGGACAGCTGGACCCGAGGAGCTGAGGAGGCTATCTGTACCCACCCTTCAGGTGGGATTTCCAGGGGATGGTTCGACGTTGCTGCTTTACTTCAGTTGTTGTACTTTCTTTCCAGTTGTACTTTACTTTCAGTTGATGTACTTTCTTTCCAGTTGTACTTTACTTTCAGTTTGGGTTTGTATTCTCGCCCACTTGCTCTTCCGCACTTACTTTTATACTCAGTTTACTTCTGTTGGCTTACTCTGTGGTGTTTGTTTACTTTAAAAAGGCAATTCCATCCCTTTTTATCGGGAGTTACACCTTTGGTGCTAGTCGCCAGCCCCTGGCCTATGGAAGACGGGCTTGGGGTAGTCACGGCACGGGTCCCGAGGACGGGTTGTGACACAACATCTCCCACAAAGATCTTCTCCATTAGTTTTCCTACCAAAAACCTTTCATTATATACTGAGGAAAAGAAAACATTAAAAGGGGTGAGCTCAAATTATAATAACTTCTAAACATAGAAAACATAAAATAACCATAAACATAAGAATTTAAAAACATGAACATTAATTTTAAATATCAAATTATTGAGTAAGGAAATATGTTTTGAGGTTCATAAGGCATAAATCTTAATGTAATCATGAACCATTAAAAAATAGCATTTCAATAAACATAGAATTGTGGAAAAAAATAGGCACATAATATTATTTCCATAGTTTCCAAGGCATTTCTTCCAAGGCCATCATAGTGGACAATGTTTATTTCTAAACTGGGTTTACTTTCCATTCCATCCATGTATTACTGAACCGGATTTACTTGTTGTTTTAGCCTTGTATTAACGAATTGGAATTACTTTTCATTCACTTCATGTCTATATCATGAGATATAAATATTTACCCAAAACATTGGAGGGAGATATAGGTCCCACCACTCACATAATGAAATCATTCATAAATGTGCCACAAAAGCATAAGTCATTCATCATAGCATAACCCAAAAAAATCAAATGGGTTTCCAAAAAATCATTCCATAATAATATAATCTAAATAAAATATTATCTCATAATTAACATACTCAAATAATAGAATTAATAGGAATAGTAACATAACCCTATTTAAATATTTTAAACTTAGATGAAAAATAATTTTGATAATACATTTGAACATAATTTTTGAGAAAAATGTCAATTCTTCTTCAAAAATGTTCTCTTTTCACAAAAGTCTGTGAAATTTTAAAATAATAGAATTTAGTTGAAAATAAAAATGAAATAGTATAGAGGAAGATTCATGGAAATATGTTTTCATGAAACTGTAAAAATCCATTCATGCCTTATAATATAAAAAAACATTATCCTCGTACTTTTTCTGGAAAAGTCAAAAAGTGCATCATATGGTAATCAAAAGAAATATTCATTCCATACAATGTAGTAAAAGTAAAAAATGAGTAAAAATGACTTCAAAATACATGGAAGAAAATTAACAATTTTAGGAAACATTTTTTGAAAACCTGGACATGGAGGATAAATATATCCTAAGTAAATACTTATGTATAAACAATCTCAAATAAAAATGTGTTTGAAAATTTATCCCTTACCTAAAGTACAATTTCTTCTATATGTGTCTGAAACTTCTTTATAATGGGTTTAAACACATAATTAATTTGTAATAGAACCATCATAATATCTATGATATCATATATGATTCACTTATAACATTATATTACTCATTTATTTATTTATTTCATGTTAAATGAACTTTTTGCGTAATAATTGTTTTATTTTTCTTATGTGTTTTGACCAATTATTCATGATATTATTAAATAGATCATTATTTACTGACTTCCCGAATATAAAACATGATTTATATATCATAAATATTTTGTATATAAATATATATAATATATAGATAAATGAAATTGAATACATTGTTCATGGAGATAATAGGTCGTACGTATGAAAGAACGTTGTTTTTGTTTCCATATTTAATTGAATGGAATAAAGTGAAGGATATATATATATATCCAATAGATTATTATGTCATATATTTAATGCTTATTTATTTTATATAATTTATAATAATTCTCGAATGGTTAACGTGGAGAATGAATCTCATCTCGTTGTGGGGACGGTAACCTGTACGTACACATGAGTGATGATATCATTCACTTAAAGGTTAAATGGTATGGAATTAGATGATATATTAATTATAACAAATAATTATGATGTTATATTCATTATTTAAATCCATTATATTCATTATTATATCCATACAAATTAATTATTGTTGAATAATAAATTACACCACTACGTGGATACGGTAAGTCATACCTATGCACACATGGTGATATTATTGTTCATAAGAAGGATAAAAGGAGGCATAAGGTTGTCCCATGACTATATTAACATATAATAATGTATAATATACTATATTTTTTACATTATTATGGTGGAAACATAATAATAAAATGTATAATAAGGAATTAATTTTGAATGAGGTGATAAAACGATTACCTCTTTTTCAATCTCTCTATTTGATTTAACGAAAAGGTCTCTCAAGAATGAATTTCGGCCCAATGTAAGGATTATAAGATAAATTTTTGGATTCTAGGAAGAGTATTGGAATATAGTTTCCAAACTAAAAGGCTTTTTAAGTGTGAGATGATGACAAGAAGACGTTATCTTTTATAGAATAGGTGAGGGGCACCTTAGGAAAGTCTTGAAATATTAATTTATTATAAATTAAATTTCGATTACTAATGGTCTAAAACTAATTTAATTATAATATAAAATGATTTCGGTTCTAATACCCATCATAAAATAATTTTTAGAAAAGTTTTCATTATTTTATTATCCTTATCATTTTCGATTAACCCTTATTTTTCCCATTTTAATCTCATAGTGATATCATGTTTTTTACATATTATGGGTTAATATAATTACCATATAATGTCAAACGACCCAAAAAATTCCATTTATGACTTATACAGACTTATCTTAACCATTTTGACGAATATTATGTTTTGAGGAATTTAATATCATTAGTATACAATTTTAAATTGTATGTTATGAATTATGCCAATTTTGGTCATTATTCATAACTGAATTTTTTACAAATTCATAAAAACCTGGTTCCTTTGAAAAAAACATTGAATCAGTCCTAATGTGTTATATTCGCCTATAAAATTTTTTTATGACATAAATAATTTCAAATAGAATTTATTTTAATATTTATAATATCATTTATCTGAATCCTTTATTAATAAAGCAATCACAACATTGTCATTCTATCTTAATTAATTTATGTATTTAATTTATAAATATTTTAAATAAAATATAATTTTGTTTGAAATATGTTTAGATTTATAATTACTATTTATAGTCAAATATATAACTTATATAACCTCATATAAAAAAATTTAGTTAGAAGATATATGTTTAAGTTGTTTTTATCTTCACTTTAAATTTCTTATTATAACATGTCATTATCACTACCAAGTGGATCCATTGGGTCCTAAAATCGAAACAAGGATTATCGTGGTTGTAAATATGTTATACAATATTATTAGGACGTATTTTACTGTAGTTTAATATTATTATAATATTATTTCTTACCCTTATTTACCCGATTTATCCTTTAACCATGGTAAATAAAAATAATTATTGAAGTTACTATTCATATTATCAAAAAATAAAATGTAACTATTTACAAAATTTGGAATTTTTATTTACAAATATGGAATCCATTTTTCTTTATTTAAAATACATAATTGGTATAAATTAATTTAAAATTATTTTATGCAGTCAAAACTAGAAAGTGTGTTTTTAAGTATTAAGAACAATCAAAAGATTGACTTGTGATTATATAAAATTTAAATCTGAAACTAATTGTAATGACCAAACATGGATTAGAAGAAATGGTTGTTTTGAATTAAAATGCAGTATTTTTCAGTATTAATTAAAAAATGAATTTCATCACAAAAATACCAAAAATTAAACCAAAATAAAACTTGATGTCCCCCTTTCGAAGATTAATTTTATTTTTTCAAATAGGATATATAAAATTTTTAAAAACTAGATTTCAAATGGTTGCTCTATCAAAAGGAAGAAAAATTTCATTTTTTTAATACGTCTTTTATCAAAAAATAGTAATTCTTTATTATATTATGTTCTAGAAAAAACAAAATATCAATGTCGATGTTATATAAAATTTAAAATGTGGTTAATAATATTCATAATGACTAGTTTATATCCATTTAAATAATAATATATTAAAAATATGTCATTGTTTAGTGAAACATGGTATTGCATAAAATGCAAACTATCGAGGAAGGTCGCTATTGTGTGTAACATAAACCAAGAATAATATTGTATATTCTGCAAGCTAATAAGGTGTCGCATATAAAACAAGATAATATTTGTGTAGCGTACAACACATGACACAAATGAAATTAAAAAATCTATCTAATAAAATCTCGGGGTGTTACATTCTAGAAAACTGTGTGGTATGTATTTAGATTTGTCACACAGTTTTGTTAAACCATGTGTGAAGGGAGCATGGACATGTGGGTTTAGCTATAGAAGATACAGAGTTCTACCCCATGCTTTTATGAATGGTAAGTCAAAATTGTGCAGTAGATTGCACAGATAGTTCTACTTAGGCAGTAACAATGTACTACAGGTTGAATAGTTACTGCACACATTTGAAAACCATACGGTTAAACCATGAGGCCTTATGAATGAGGAAAATTTAAATTATTGACCCTTTTTAGTTTTTCTTTTTTCCTTCTTCTTTTTAATTTTCTTCTTCCTTGGCAGCACACACAATAAGGGTTCTCCCGCCACATTCATCCTCTTCAGATTTTGGATCCGTCTTCTTCCTTAGAGATATGTTAGTCGATCCGTTAGGTGGGTTGGAATCGTCTCGGTAAGGATAACCTCACTTATATCACCCTTCACTTTTGATTTCTCCTCAGTGAGATCTAAATATATTGGAGCCATTTCACCTAATTTTCAGGGAACTCAACAGAAACTATGATCTGTGCCAATTTTATTTGAATTTTATCTTGATATCAGACATTTCTGTATCTATAGATTCATGGTAAGTGTGGTGAATGTATTGATTTGTGTTTTTCTGGATTTTTTGGAGGTTCATATTTTAGTTCACCTGTGTAAAATTTAGAGTTATCCGCCTTAGTTCATGTTGAATTTATTTTCAGATGATATTGGATGCCTCTATGCATGCACTATCCTTTTTCATCAGTATGAGGTATGGTTTGTGGTCATCAAAATCATTGGGGGTTTTTTCAAGGTGTGTTTTTTTTCTAAATTTATTTTTTTCTATAAATAATAATTTTTCCATTAAATTACACTGATTTGGTTGTTATTTTAAATAGGGGTTTTTATATGAATTGGATTTATCCAATTCATATAGGTTTTATTAAGACTAATCTATGTAATTTGAGATGTGTACTTCAATTATATTGAATTAATTTATATTTAAACTCTTTTATAAATATATATAAATTCTTTTGATAAGATAATTTCATGAGATGATACCCATGGGGTTGTTATGGGCTTGGACTATGATTATTTGAGGTGGCTAGGCCATCAAATTGAGGTGATGTCGATCATCTGGTTGGGATTGGCCTCGATTAATTGAGTGGTTGGACCATAGTATTGAGTGTCAATGATGTTGTTTGATGTTGAGAGGTTGTCAAGTTGGTCAAGGCCCTTGATATTGTGCTGGAAAAGACATCAGATGTTAGAGACAAGTTCTTAGGGGAATGAGGTGCAGGTTAATGTGGCGTAGGATATTTATTGGTGATTTACGCTCACCCTTGATGCTCAAAGTGATGAATTAAGTCATTTTCACATAGGTTGACTCAATTGATGAATTTGTTTTGAACACTGGAGTTGGTAGAGGCCCTCAATAGTGAAGATTACAAATTTTTTGGGGTTCTTCCCATAGAAATCTAGGTGGTAGATTCATATTCTTTAGTAGATAGTGATGATGTCATCTGTTGGAGGATAAGGAACACCATGACTGAGTTCGTGGGCCAGGATATTAATTTTAGGAGTGGTATTATTGGGTTTCTGATTTTCATTCTATGAGCCGATGTTTAATTTCATGTTGTTGTATGAGGCATCGAATTTTATTTCTTGGGTGTTCCTTCTAGACATCAGAACTTGTTGAGACATGAGGTGTCATGATTCATGAGGTTCCAAGTTACTTGAGGGAGGTCGAACCTAAGGGTTCTCATGGGATATAGAAACGTGGGTAATGTGTTATATGGTCCATGGACCCTCTTCACATCTGAGAGTCAAGTATTGGTCGAAGTAGGTGAAACTTTTGTGTGGTTGTTGAGTACCAGACAAGTAGTTTATTTCATTTTTAAATACATTGAGACTCTTTGTTTATTTATTATAACATTCTTTCTTAAACACATATTTATAGAAATCGTTATTGGGGGTAACCTACTGAGATTAATCTCACACCCTTCACGGGTCCTTCAGGATATATCTATACTTTATGAATTTATGTTCAGGTAAAGGATTTACCTAATGATCTATATTTTAGTAGATTCATGGATGAAGTTTTTCACGGGACTATGAGGTCTTTCATATATGTAGTTACCCTTTTTTAGCATTCTTTAAGTTTCATCATTCTATTTCATATATTGTATGTAGTTGTAGTGGTTATCCAAGGGTTCCATTTTTGTACATGATATTTATGACATGTTATGGATGCATGTTGTTCTATTTGGTTTCTATATGTGATGTGTCTGGAATGATGGAATTATTATTCACTTTCTATAACTTATGTTTATATTTCATCCACCATTTAGATTATATTTTCTATATTACCGCTTTGTGGTTCATGTTCGACTTTGTTGTGTCTTATCTTCCTATGGCATGACATATTATATACTCAGACCATGACTATTATCTATCCCTATATGGTATATCCTTTCAGTTATACCTTTTAACAGCCTCATTGATAGTCAGTAGCCATTTCCATTTGGAGAAGCACACCAAAGGCCAATGCCACCCTTCCTGGTAGCACTGTCCAGGTGGCTATTCATGTCGAGGATGCTACAAGTGGTATTAGAGTTGTTTATTTTACCTATTTTCATGGAATTAAAATTTGGGTAACTGTATGATGGAGAATCTGTGATGTCTTATATTGGTCTAGAACTCATTCTGGGGTGCCTAGAGCCCCATGTATGAGAGACAAAAAAGTTTTCCTTGGGTGGGATTTGTTGTTCTATTTTGATCATATCACGGTTTATGTGATTTCTTCCTCAATAGATTAATTCAAATGTGGTTGTTATTGTTTGTAACATGTGATCCGTATTCTATTTTTTCAAGGATGAGATAGAGACCTTATCACAGTGAGTCAAGGAATATTTTCTAGCTTGTTTTTCTTTTGAAAGACACATTTTAGGGTATTTTAAATTTATAAATACATTTTTTTTTAATGATTATACCATGTGTTAGAAATAAAGGGCTTTGATAAATGTTATATGCTGTAATATGTAATTTTTTATGCCTTATTTATTTTAATTTTCCATTAAATATATATATATATATATATATATATATATTAAATATGATGTGGTAAATGTGTCTAGCTATTATAAGAGAGAGAAGATATCATATAATGGGGTGATTTTGATAACAAGGTTGGATGACTCGGTCGTTGGATTGAGGAATTGATGGTTTTTAAGATAGGAAATGCCTGAGGATTATGTTGATATATAGATTTGTTGAGGGTGGGTAAGGAGGCCATTATGTTGGGATGCGATGGTGAATGGTTTTAATGGGGAGTGATAAGGGTAGTGAGATATCAATGCCTTTTACTACTCTCTCTATTTTTATGTTATATATATATTTGTGTGTGTGTGTGTGTGATATGGGTTATCTGGCCATTTAATGGGATTTAGTGGGTTTCTACCTTTATAACTCAAATAGAATGTCAACAAAGTGGGGAAAATGTTCCATTAGAGCATGAGCAGGTTCAGACCCCAGAGGGTTAGGGAGAGCAGGAATAGGATCCTTGTTTGGGATAAGCTCAAGCTTAGATATAGGTTCCAGTACAGGAAGAAAAGCCACCATTTTTTCAGTAAATTTGGGCCATGGCTTGATGAGAAGCTCTGGTTGAGCTTGGTATGGGCTATCAAGGGTATCTATAGCGGTGCTTATGGGTCAGATTCGTCGATGGATTATCTGACATGATAGTTCAAGTCATAGCACCTACCACTTTTTTAGGGCGAGGGTGGACCACATGTGGCTAAGAACTGGATCGAGAGCGTGAATATGATATTCATGGAGCTCAAGATAGCTCTAGAGCCAGACGGTGAACCATGAGACATTAATGTTTAGAGGACCTTCTAAGCACCGGTGGGATTAGTAGGTTTAGGTTATCATAAAAAAGGGATTTTCCTAGAAGTATTTTGACGCCAAATTCTCTATTAGAAGTTTTCTGGATGCACTAAAGGATGAACTGGCTCAAGAGTTCTTAAGACTTCTATGGGGTGCCACGCCCTTGATGGACTATGTAGCGATGTTCACCAAATTGTCTTGCTTTGGAGACAACATGGTCAACAATGACTCCTTTGGGGTGAGGTGCTTTAAGGATGGTTTATGCTATTAAATTTGGGTAAATGTACACATATTTAGATTGTTCACATTCTCTGACGTAGTGAAACATTCTCTCATAACCACGGGTAACCTGGCATATTGGAAATACTCACTCCAAAAATCGGCTCCATGTGTCATAAGTGGTGATTCTCCGGAGGGTCGGAGCACGCCATAGATGAGTTACATGAGGGAAATCATGTCAGGTACTTGAGTATAACACCTACTTGTGGTCACTCAATAGTTTTCCTTCAATGTGGTCATTCTGGACATGTATGGACTCAATGTAAACAACCTACAAAAGAGTATCGGGCATGTGGATTGGCTAGAAATCATGAGAGGTTCCATAGGAGACATTCTTTTTCAGTCAGTGACTAGGTTTAGAGGATCATTGAGAACTCTGAGGTCTGTTTAGTATCAATAATAGTTGATTGTACATGAGGTTCAGTTTCATGTAGTTTTAATGATAGGGACAGAAAGACCCAACACTTGGGTAAGTGGCTGATGTCTAGAGAAACACTACAGGGAGGTTAGGTGTCCAGAAGTAATACGTCCAGCCATGTGCATGCCTTGGATATTCTAGTGGGTGAGCATATATGTGATCCAATGACAGTCATAGGTACACCGTAGAAATGGTCATGATTTATTTTCTTTCTTTTAGAAAGGTCTATTTTGGCATGTCTTTTTTGGTGAATGAGGTCCATGAGCTCTATTTGGAATGAAAATATACTAGTTAGTGGGTTAGTATCATAATGGATGCATTATATATATATATATGAGGTATGAGGAACTAGATTTATAAATTTAGCATCGATGGATGCATGATTTTGGGGTGCTCAGCATCATGAGCATCGATGGATGCAATTTTCTGAGGTTCTCTGGAATTTTATCATCACAGATGTAGGTTACATGAGGTGTGGAGAATCTAGGAACCATGATGTTGTGGTACTTGATTGAGGTGTGAGGCACAAGGACTTATTCAAACTTCTATAGTGTTGTGGGACCTTGTTGGTTTCATGTGTGACATGGGATCAAGGAGGGCACAGATGGGGTGTAGGATGTGATTTAGGTGTCTCATATGAATCTACTGAACTTGACAAGGTTAAGTAATGATTATGTGTCATGGGAGAACCATGGGTCTTGAAAATAGGATTATGGACCTTTGTTGGACTTGAGTTTTGTGTCAGTAGAGACTGTGTTAAGAGATTCCTAAGGTGGGAAACCCCTCTAGGGAGAAGTTGAACTATACCATTCAGACCAGGGTAGTCCAAATTAGAATTTACTATGATGGGTATGTTTTGTACAATATATTATATTCTTTTGATAGATTGGATATGGGATATGTTAAGGTGGGGAGATTGTAATATCCTGTGTTTTTTGAGTCATGTTGAAAAAACCCTCCTGATTTGAAATTTTCTTTTAGTGGATATGATAATTTTTGTTTCATTGATTAGAAATCATTTCCAAAAGTTCCACCATATTTAAATGATTTCCTTGAGTTATTCCAGTGTCTTAGAGAGTTCCTCAGGTGATTTTGGTTTGGTTTTGGGTGCGTTAGAGGCCAAATGGCCAGTTTTTCATTATAGACAAAGGGCCCAGGAGTTAAGGTAAACCACTCGGCACCTTACAACAAACCATGTGGAAAAATTTTGAACATCCAAATGGTTTTGGTAAACTTTTAATAGAGGTAACATAGTCATGAAATATTTTCTTAAAAAAATATGAGAGATAAAATATGGTTTCGGCATGGTAACTGCAAACCATCCAGTAGACTGCATGGATACTGCCACATAGGCCGTACCTATTCACTATAGCTTGAACGGTTATCACAAGGTATAAAAAAACTATATGGGAGAACCATGTGGCCTAATAAATGAGGGAAAATATCATTTTTCCCCTCTTTAAATTTTCTTTTTTCCTTCTTCTTTTACCCTTTCTTCTTCCTTGGCCACATGTACAACAGGAGGTCTCCATCCACATTCATTCTCCTCATTTTTTGGGTCAATCTTCTTCATTAGATGTTCATTCATCAATCCTTTAGTTTCATTCAAATAAACATGATAATTAAAACCTCATATATACCTCCCTTCACTTTTATTTTCTCCTCATGGAGTGCTAAATCTGTTTGAGCCATATCACCCGATTTTTGGGGTGCTTGACAGAAACTCAAAACTATGCCAATCAGCAATGAATTGGAGCTTGATAACAGACCTACCTACATCTACAGGTCCAAGGTTAATGGTTCGTGTCTTTATATTTGTAATTTTGGACATTTAGGTAGTGTGTCAATTACTGCTCCTCTGGTAAATTGAGAACCATGCTCCAAGATTAAAATCAAATTGATTGTTACACTATATGGTTTGCCTCTAAGAATTTCCTATCATTTTTCATAGGTGTGAGGTTAGGTTAGAGGCCATAAAAACTTTTAGGGTTATTTCAGTGTATTTTTTGGTCTTATATTCATTTTTTAATTTAATTTGCAATTTTTTAAATTCAATTGCATTTTATCGGTTACCCTATTAGATTAGATTTATTATATTAATTTTTGTTATCAAATTCATATAGGTTTGTTAAGAGTTATTTATGTAATCTGATATGTTCAATTCAACTATATTGAATATATTTCTATTGAAATTGGTTTATATATATATATATATATATTCTTATGATAAGATAATTGGATGAGATGATATGCATGATGTTGTTATGGGATTATCCCAAGATCATTTGGGGTGGTTAGGACATTAGATTGAGGGGATGTTGATCATCTACTTGGTCTTTCCCAGATTTCATGAGTGGTTTTACCACAAGATTGGTAATTGTGGACATTGTTTGAGGTGACGAGGCAGTCCGGTTGGGCATGGATCTTGATATTGCTAGGGGAATGCCATTAAATGTGAGTGACAAGGTATCAGGGGAAGGAGGTGTTAGTTGATGTGGATTAGGATATTTATTTTATTATTATTGCTCACCCTTGATGGAAAAACTACTGAATTGAGTCGTGTCTACATAGTTTGGCACTATTGATAATCCGTTTTTACCAATATCTTGGATAGACTCCACTGTTAGTGAATATTAGGATATCTTTGGGGTTATTGTCATAGAAAGAAATGTGGAAGGTGAGGAGCCTTCGGTTGATAGCGATGAGGTTGTTGGTAGGGGAGATGCTCTCTGTGATTGAGGTTGTGGGCCTATATATTTATTTGAGAAAAAATATTGTTGTGCCTCTAGTTTTTGGGATTAGATTCAATGGGTGCTTTCATACAAGGGTCAAATAGACCCGATTTTATTACTTGGGTGTGCCTTTTGAATGTTGTTACTTCATGAGAAACAAGGTGTTAGGAGGAAAGAGGTTTCACGTTACTTGATATAGGTGGAACCTGACCATTCGCCTGGGATATGAAATTTGGGGTACCTTAGGCTATGGGCCATGGAACCTCTTCAATGATGACATTTTAACATTGGTCGATGTAGGTGACACTTCTTGGTAGTTGTTGAGCACCATATAAGTTGTTTCTTTCTTTTCAAATGCCTTGAGATGCTTTGTTTATTCAATAAATCATTATTTCCTGAACACATATTCTTGGAACACACCATTGGGTGGTACCCTACCAAGATTTTTATTACACACTGCAAAGGTCCTATGGGATATTTGAAGACTTTATGAATTTAAATATTGGTAAAGGATCATCCTTGGGAGCTGTGTCTTAGTAGATTCTTATATAGAGTTTGGTACGGGACCCTGAGGTTGTCTGTAGTTGGAGTTTATCTCTTATTTATCTTTTATTATGTTTTATTATGTTGTTTTATATATTCTATATAGATACAGTGGTTAACCATGGGTTCCCTTTTTTTAATTGATCTGTATTAAATTTTATGGATGCAATTTATTCTATTTGGTTACGAAAAGTTGTGTGTCTGGCATGCTGGCTTGCTTATTCACTTTACGCAACTTCTATTTATATTGATTCTACTATTTATCTAATATTTTATGTGATATCGCATTGCATATATGGTTCAAGTCTACTAAGTCTTATATTCCCACTAGATGATATATTATATAGTCATACCAGTATTGTTATTTATCCCTATAGGGTATAACCTCCCCACTATACCTGATAACTCACCCACTACTAGTCAGTATCATTTGGTGTTTTGGGAGGAATTCCTATGGCCATCAGCACCCAGCTGGAAAACACTATTTGTGTAGATATTTGGGTCAGGGAAACTACATGAAATTTCTACCCAATCATCATGGTGAAAACCATTCATTAGTCAATAGCTGGAAAATATCACTACCTCACTGATCACGCAATGGTCATGAATGATAGAGAAAATAGTAAATTTGAGAATTTAGGGTTACATAAAAAGATCACATAAATTGCATTCAAAAATAAAATAACAATAAAAATTAAACCCCCCTTCATTAAAGTTTCCCCACACAAGGTCTACCCCCTCATGGAAGTCATGAAGGGGTAGGAAAATAAAAAATATTATTTGAAAAATCACTACATCATTAGTCCTTAATTTCAATGGTGATGACTCCCAATTGAATCAATACAGTTATAATATATCCTCTTATTTATAGGATTCCTTTGGACTTATGTAACATTCAATGGAATTTATTAAGAGTTAAAATGTGTTCATAAGTGGTCTTGGGTCATAAAAAAAGTAAAAACATGAATATACATAAAATATTCTATTTTCCCATCCTAAAAATTACACATTATGTAGTTATTATACAACATGTAAATATTACACCATGTGTAAAAAATCATGGAATAAAAGATTTCTGGGCATACATCACAAGTTTCACAATGTGAAACATATCTATCATGTCGTGACACATGTTTTCTTGATTCCATTTTGGTTTCCTCAACATCGCATCTTTCACTACTTTCATAACATTCTTTGGTTCACAGCGTATACCGATTGCACGATGTGTCAAGTCAATTTTCTACTCTGGATGTATTTTTTCCCATTTCTTCAATTCAGTTCCCTAAACCTTCATTGTAATCATATATATTTTTGGAAACCCTTCTATTAATTTGAAATGATAAAACATTACATGTGTTTTTATCATCTTCTATAAATCATAGTATCCTGAAAATAAGGGAGAAAACATCAAGTGTTCAGGCATTCATTAAAAATAAAAATCCATAGTATCAATGCATTTTATTATTAAAAAAGTATACAATAAATTCACCTACCAAACCCCCAAAACATGAATTCTTACTAGTCCTTAACCAATTAATATCATCATACTATAATGTACACTTAATCCACTATAATTTAAACTCAATGTATTAAAAACAATTGATTAAATGGAATGTCAAATGTTCAAGCATCAAATGTTGAAAATTTATCAATGTATCATTTTTTAATGAATATAAATCAACCATGTATTTTAATTTCCCATTTAAAATACCCAAGCCTTTTTAATCATCTACTTACATATTTCAATTATTTATTATTACTCAAACCATTGGTAATTTACCTCATGTTAATTTTTCTTCTCATTATCAAGGTATGAATGAATATATTTGTGCACATACCTCAAGAACATTTCAATTTCTATTGTATTTCATGGAATATATCATATCCACCACATAAAGAAAAAATCACAAATAATCATGATGGAATCACTATTTTTTATCCAATGACTATGTGGATTAGGGTAGGTAGGTAAATGATGTAAATCAATTAACGCTAAAAATTGAGGTTTTTATCAAAGGTACTTTGCAAAATATTTAAATATTTTTCAATGAAATTATCCATTTTCCCTAGTATCTCAATGTCGACTCATAAAGGAATAAAAAAAAAAATAAACCACCATATTTTATTTTTATTATATATATATATATATTCTTTTTTTACTATTTTTTATGGAAAAATCTCAAAACCACCACCCAACATGAATCAATATCCTCATGAAAATATTTGTAATAGATATAACAGGATCAACTATCAAGAAATGGTGATTTTTAAATTTCACTAGAAACAATCGGTTTTTTTTCCTCATTTTGTTATTTATTTTTTTTCAAGAGGGTTTTTAATATATATAATGAATGCACCTTCCCCAAATCTAATGAAATATCCCTCCACACTTATTCATTAATAAAAATGTATCCCTTACATAAGTATCCATTTTCTGAAATCTTATTTTTTATAACTATTAAAAATATTTAGAGCAAGGTAGGAAAGCATAGGATGTTCTTATAACAAATCTCATTAATAGAATGGATGTTGTTGAATTATATGTGATTTAAAATGTATTAATTTATGGCAGGTCTCTGGATAATGGATAATGAAATATGCCTCAATCATTTTAAAATTTATTTTCATCAATCATAACTTTGATAATACTGAATGAAATTTCTAGAAGATAATATTCCCATGTTTCGTAAGAAATATACAATACCAAGAATAGATACTATTATCTTAGATGATATATCAAGAATGAGAAAAAAGGGTTGGTATAATAACTCATGCAAAATAATATGAATTATTAAATCAAAGAATGAAAATATCATAAATTATAGGTAGGAAAAATTTCATAAATTTTTTTTTACATGAATTAAGATGATTCTAAAATCATGATTTGTTATAACTAAAACCACATTCTCATCCATACAATTAGTTTCCCCATTTTTTATCATGAAAATTTAATGAAAATGAAAATTACAATTTATGGAATAGTAATTTTCTTTCGTATTTGATGTCCCCTAGTTCAGTTGATTGAACTAAGAATAAAGTGAGGGCATTCAATTGGAAGTAAAATCACTAAAATAATTTATTATGTGGGTATAATAGAAAATTTAAAACACTTAATACTCATAAAATTGGAACATGAAACATGGATTTTATGTTCTTCCTGCACCAAATTCATGATGTGTATTGATTACATGATGTGTATTTTTTTATATCATGACATGTGTGTGGTTCATGATGTGAAATGGTCCTACTAATAAAATTAATTTTCCATGTTGCTTTCTTTTCCAATATATTTGTCTCGGATCGGAAAAAATAAAAATCAAGTGAAAGTGTATACCCATCTAATGACACTAAAATATTAATATGTGTAATTAAAATAAATCCTAATAAATTAGTAAATCTAAAATCCAATATATCATAAAAATAATATTTCCCCCCAGAAGATGCACTTTTCTAAAGTCATTTAACTCGACCATACCTGAGATAGCTTATTAGTGTGTGGTATAATACTAACCATATTAGGTTAACCTAATTATGACATTGAGATCCATAAAACTCAGATCATATTCTCTTTCCTGGTATTGGAATAGAACTTAGAGGTGGGGAGTATAGTTTTAGGTTGTCCAATAGGATCTCACTATCTATCCAGACTCAGTAAAATTATTTTTTCAATGGATTGCTCCATGTGTTTAGTTTTTTTAATGATCAACTTGGGGTTTATATCCTACTACTCAATTTGTTATTTTATTTCTGCTATTTTTTGTTTCTAAATGTAGTCAGTATAAGTCCTAGTGTGTTCTTCTTCATCTTCTTCTAATTTTTTTGGATATGTTCATATTTTTTAACAGATATTTGTATAATATCAGTAGCCGAAGTTCTTATTTCTTCTATGTCTTCTTCTAGTTCTCTTTCATATAAATTTATATTTTTGAAGTGGGTTTTGTCCCACACATATTTTTTATAATGTTTACCCTCTTTATAGTATTTAAAACTTACAGAAAAAAAGGAATAAAGTTTAGTATAAAAATAAACATCAAAAGTGGTATGTACCACTTCTTCATTGTACATAATTCTTTAATCATGGCGCACCTTAAAAAATTCTTGATCCATGATATAGGGTACTTTGTAATCAAAGCCTTGTTATGGTTTTAAGTGCTCATTGGATTGACATTTCATCATTCTACTATCATTGATTAGGTTTGTCATATCCTCTAGTCAGAATTTCAACCTATCATAAGTATTCATCATGCCTTGTTAGCTTACCATCATAACAAATAAACCCAGTGTGGTAAAAATTAAGAAAAAATGAAGTAAAAAATATCCTTAGATAAAATTAGAATATATATATATATTTGAAAATATTTTTCCTATTTTATTCAAAAAATCTATTATCCACTCATATCCCAAGAAATGATGAAAAAATTTGATATCCATGTGGGAGTATTTTTTTCATAAGGTTTCCAAATTTTATAAAACAAATTTATTAATACTTGTATTGTTTTTTAGTTGACATGAGTGAGATCCATTTATAATGGTATCCCCTCCTTAACTATTAAATGAAATAAAAATAGATTAATTTATAGAAAATGATATGATTATTGATTTGGATTTTATGAAAATAGAAAAACATGATAGAAAAATTATAAATATTGGTTCATGATTGATTATAGAAAAAAATAATGTGAATGAAATCATTGGTGTCAGATCCATGTTTAGTTGAATCCAATGGTCATGTTTAGAAACCCCAAAATACATTATATCCCACTTTCACAATGGTCATGTTACTTTGGGTTTTAGATGACCTAATAACATGAAACTATATTTAAATATTGTAAAAACAACACATAATGGTCATGGTGGGGACTATTCTCTAGTCAGTCCATTTAAAATATCACCCCTCATCGATCATGCACTGGTCTTGAATAATAGAGAGAATAAGAGATTAATGAATTTATGGTTAGGAAAGATACCCAAATTAACTGAAAAATTTTATCTCTAGAAAATACACCTTCGTTAAAATTTAATCTCACAAGGTGTACCCCCACATGCTAGTCATGATCGGGTTGGAAAATAAAAATCTTCTTTCACACATCACATAATATATTGTCTTTAATCCCTATGACAGTTTCTTCTGAATGAATCAGTGCAGTGGTACCATGGACTCTTAGTTATAGATATCCCTGTGGCTCGGGAAGTAGAAAATGTAATTTAGTATGGGTCAAAAAGTGGTCATATGTTGATTGCGGGTTACTAAACATTTAAAAATTAGAAGATATTTTTAATCTGGTCATTTTTTCTTTCATTAAACATTACACCTCATATAATGATTACCAGGCCTATAATTATTATACCTATTGTACCAAATTCATGAAATATAGGACTTCTAGGCATACATCAAAAGTGTCGCATCTTAACACATATGTGTCGCACTGTGACCCATGTTGTGTTTATTCCAGCTTGGTTTCCTCAACTTCACAACATTCACTTTTTTCAATACATTCACTGATTCATGACATGTACTGATTATATGTGGTGTGAAGTAAATTTTTTCTCCAAAATCCTTGTTTTATTTTTTTATTCTATTATATTCCTGAGAAGTAACCCATGATCGTCTTGTTTTGTAAATACTTCTTTTAAGTTGAAATGATGACCATTTTCAATGTCTTTCTTCTCATCTCCCAAAACATATAGCATCCAGACAATAATGATAAGACATTTGGTGTATATGTGTGAATTAATAATAAAAAACATTAGCATAATTTAATTTTTTACCAATAATTTATAGTATAAATGCACATATCAATCCCCGCCCCACTTCAATTTAATCATTTTCTAAAGGATGGAATCTCAACATACTACAATAGACACTTACTCTACCTTAATTTAAATTCAATGTTAAAAAAGCTAATTAAATGTAAAGTTAAATGTTAAATCATCACATGTATACAATTTATCAATTCAACCTTTTTCAATGAATTTAAATCAATCATGTTTTTTAATTTTCCTCTTGAAATAACCAATCCTTTTCAATCATCCAATTTAATTTTTCAATTTGTTATTAATATGTATACCTTTTTAAATTTACATCAAACTAATTCTTCCACTCATCTTAAAGGTATGAATGAATAGAGTGATTCACATAACAGAATAACATGTCACCTTCTACAAGCTTGCATTAAATATATCATCTCTAACATTTAATGTAAAAAAGAAAAAAAATCAAGAGTTATTCACCATTTATGATCAAATTTCTCTGAGAAATAGGGTAGGAAGGTAAATGATGTAAATCAATGAAGCATAAAAATGGACATTTTTATCTAAAATAATTTTCTTGATAATTGAAAACAACTGAATAAAATTCTCATCTTCCCCCAGTATCCTATAGTAGGATCATAAAGTGATGAAATGAAATAAAAGTAAAATTGTCTTTTATTTTAATTATATATATATATATATATCAAAAATTGTTCTTGGGAAAAATCTCATATCCACCACCCAACCCTAAAATATCTCCTCACAAAACTATTTGTAATAGTTAAAACAATATCACTAGTTATGTAATAGTGATTTTTTAATTTCCCAAAACACAAACACTTTTTTCTTTTTCCTTTTATTTTTATAATTTTATTATTTATTTTATTCAAGAGGTTATGAGATAAAAAAATGAATTTTCTTTCCCAAAATAACATGAAATATTCTTCCATGCTTATTTATTATATAAAATGTATCCTATCCACCGGTCTCCATTTCCACCAATCTTGTTTTTCATAATCATGAAAAATATTTAGAGTATGGACGGAAATAATTTGATGATATTGTAATATGGATGTTTGCTAGAAAGGTTTTTAAAGGATTATATAGGATTTAAAATGATTTAATGTATGATGGGTCTTAGGATATGGGATGAAAGAGTATTCCTTAGTAATATAAAAATTTATTTTGTTTAGTCATAGCATTGATAAGATGCAAAGAATGATCTAGAAGAGAACATATAGAAGTTTCAGAAAAAATATACTATAGAATTAATTTAAAATATTGGCTCATACGATGTAACAAGAATGATAATTAATTTTTGGGAAAATAACTAATGAAAATTCATGCAAATAATTAAATTAATGAATGTATATATAAAAATATTGAGGGAGTCCAAATATCATAAAATTTTCATTTATGATAACTAGAAAGCACCAAAAATCATAATTTGTTAAATCTAAGACCACATGATTATCCCTACAATTATGTTTTTAGTTTTTTTTCAATAAAATTTATTGATGAATATATTTAAAATTAATGGCATGGTAATTTTCCTATATATTGTTTGTTCCTAGTTTAGTTTATTGAACCAAGAACCAAGTTTGGGTATGAAATTGGAGGTTAAATATCAATACTAAGTTATGTGGGGGTACTATATGAGAATTAAAATTATTACTCCCATTTAAATTGGGGATTAAAAATACGATTCTTAGTTTCTTCCTCCACCAGATTCAGGAAATGTATTAATTACATAATGAGTATTTTATTGATTTCAAAACATGAATGTGGTTCACGATGTGTAATGGTCCTACAACTGTTTTTCTGCCTATTGATTTATATTCTAGTGGTAATATATTAGACTAGAAAAAATAATAATAAATTTTATGTTTAGCCCTCTCTAATGACAATAAAATATTAAAAGGTGGAATTGAAATTACATTAGAATAAGACAATAAATAAAAATCCTAAAAAGCAGTAGAAATCAGATTGCCTACTTGAAACATCTCTTTTTTTAGGTCTTTTAGAAAAATTGTACCTTGGTTAGCTGATTGAAGTGTGGTATAACACTAACCATATCATGTTTACTCAGTTATGACTTCTAAATCCTCCCAACTAATATTTTCTTATCATTATTGAAATTGGCATGGAATATGGTGGTGATGACCAGAGTTTAAAGATACCGAATAGTGTCACTACATTAGTCAAGACACTATAAAATTATTATTTTTCAATGGATAGGTACATTTTTTTAGTTTCTCTAATTTTCACCTTAAGTTTCACATCCATCTCCTAATTTTTTTATTTTTTATTCATTTTTTTCTCGGTCTAGTCAATGTAGGTTGCAGCTGGTTCTTTATCCTCTTATTATTCTTTTGGTTGTGGTCCTAGTATTTCTAGGAGGATTTGTATCATATCGGTAGTTGAATTTCCTTTTTATTATATTTCTTATTCTTTTTCACTTTCTTAGAATTTGGTTTTTCTTAATTGTGTTTTCCCACTCAAGTTATACAACAAGGTTACCCTATTAATCATCTTCTAAACCTATGAAATCAATGAAATCGTGATTAGCATAAAAATAATATTCATGTGTGGTATATAAATCTTATTCATTCCCCATGAATCTATTATCATGGTTCTCCTTGTTAAATTATAGAATCAGGCTATGGTTTATTGTGAATTAAAATCTTGTGTACGTTTGTGAGTGCTCTTTTAGTTGATTTTTCATCATTCTGTATTCATTTAGTAGGTTTTCCATATCCCTGATCAGGAAGGTGAACCTATCCTTTGTAGTCATCATGCCCCATTGGTCTTCCATCATAACCAAAATTAACTAGTGCGGTAAAAATTAGTACAAAAAATGTAAAAAATCTTATTCTAAAACCAGAAAATATAAAATATGAGAAAATAATTTGTCTAAATTTTATACCAAATAAATTCTTTTCTTATATCCTCCACAATGGTTCCAAAAATTTAAAAGCCCCACAGGCATTTTTGTTTCCCATATGGTTAATAATTTTATAAATTTAAATAAAAAGTAAAATAGACCACAAAACTATGGGTTATTATATGATATGCACGACTATAGTCAAACCCACAGAGAAAGGGTTGGATAAAATATTAATTTAATAAAATAAACATTAACTGTTTAATGGAAGAATCCTAAAATAATTTATCAAAGGAAGTTATGATGATTGATTTGGATATTAAGAAAATATAAAAATTATCTCAATAATATGAAATCTGTATTCGTGAATGATTAAGGTGAAAAATGAATAGGAATGAAACAATAGTTGTTGGAACTGAGTTTAGTTGAATCCATTATCATAAAAGACAACTCCAAAATCACAGACATCCCCTTTTCACAATGTTCATGTTAATTCAGGTTTCTAATGGACTATTAACTAAAAACCATATTTAAACATAGTAGAAATTCCAACTAATGTTCATGGTGAGAATTGTTCACTATTTAATGATTTTAAAATACCACTCCCTCACCGATCACGCAATGGTCATGAATGATCTAGAGAAGAAGAGATTTCGGAATTTAGGGTCCTGGAAAAATTCACTAATGAATTTTATAAAAATATAAAATAACTTTAAAAAATAATTTCCCTTCATTTTAGTTTCTTCATAAAATTTCCACCCCCTCATGCTAGTCATGAGCGTGTATGAAAATAAAAAACATATTTGACGTATCATGGAAGCCACGGTCCTTGATCCCGGCAGTGATGAATCCTGAATGATTCAATGGAGTGGTACCCAAGTCTCTTAATTATATACATCATTGTGAATTATTTTAAATTCAATTGAATTTATGATTGGTCAAAAACTGTTCAAAAGTGGACCCGAGTCATAAATCATTTCTAAAAATGAAGATACGGTGAATTTGGAAGCTTTTTTCTTATACCAACGTGTAGTGATTACATGATTTTTAGATCATGCATCGCATATAAAATATTCATTCCATACAGTCATTCTGGTAATACATAATAAGTGTTAGGGAATTAATAATATGTGTCATTTCATGACATATGTTTTCTTCATTCCATATTGGTTTCCTCAATTTCATGACTTTAACTTCTTTCACGACTTGCACCAGTTCATAGCATGTACTTACTACACAATGTGTATAGTCAATTTTTTAACCTGAATTCCTTGGTTCTACAATTATGTTCCCTTTAAGTTCCCCATCATCATCCACCTTTGTGGAAATCAATCATTTATGTGTAAATAATTATCGTTTCTATGTCTTTTTCTAGTCTCTCATAACTTATAGAATCCTGAAAATAATGAATAAAACATCATGTGTAAATGCATGGATTAATAATACAAATCATTAGAATTAATTCATTTTATTATCAAAATTGTGTATAATAAAGGAAAATTTATATGACTTTGTGGGATGTGATATTAATGATGAACTAAATGTATCATTTTATCTAAAGAAGAATGATTATTTTTATGTGTGGTATCATAAACTATCAATTTTTTCCAGCTGATTTAATTATCACACTATTAGTTCTATTCCACAAATCATTTTGGATATGGAATGATGGAATGAGCGGCTCTAAGATAGATAGTGGAAAATAGTTGGGAAGTGATTTTGGGATGGAAGTGATGTAGAAAATTTAATTTCTCTAAGGATCCACCTATGGTGAAACCCTATCTATATTGTTAAAACAATATATTTTGTTGAAATTTAAATGGTTTAAGAAGATTAATCCCCTATTCTTGTGCCGACTGTAAAAGGGGTAGTATATTAATTTGAAGTTAATTTGAAGTGGATATGGTTCATCAATTTAGTTTAGAATGTTTTTAAATTTATTATAGATTATATGATTCAAATTCAATATCAAGTTATTTTTTGAGTTTCATTTAAGATGTAGTTGTTTCGGAAGTTTTTAATAGTATGAAATGTGATTGAAGTGAGAATGTTGAGGTTTATATGATTTTTAGTGTTTTAGATTAAATTAAATTACAAAATATGTAGGTTACACCTAAAAATATCAATGTAATATGAAATTTAGATGATTTAGATTTAGTCATATCATAATGGTCACAATTAATTAAATCGAAAATCCAATTTTTTTTTTTGGGTCTTAAAAACATAGATAATATTCTTTTATGATGAAGAATGATATTTCATGTTCACACTATTTTTTATAGAAGGGTGGTTATTATTTGAAGCATCAAGTCATGCCAAAATTCTCCTAGATGATTAAAAAATAGTTAATACATGTAGGTGAGGTTATCTCTATAAAAAAATTGGGTTTCACGGTAAATCCTAAGGATCAATCTACAATATTGAGGTCCTAAGAATTTGTCATTGTTTTGTAATAGAGATATTTATTGTCTTTTCCACAATAATATTGGTTATACTATGAGATTCTTGGAATTTTGGAAGAATTTGGAGTGTAACTACTATATCACATTATAATGTAACTCATTTTTTTCATGAAGACCAAGAGCATGCCACAATGGTGATGGTCGCATCAGTATGAAGGATAATATATAGAATTAAACCATTTTGACAATGTGTCTCATTAGTTGATTCAAAATCTACACTAACATTATCTTTCAAGTACCTAAAATTCTTTAACGGGGATGAGAAAGTATTCATTGATATTTTGGAATTAGTTAAAGTGGGATAATTTGAACAAAATAATTTAGTGTTTGAATTTTAATTTAAAATTAAAAATTTAATTAAGTAATGTAAATAGATAATTATGTTTTTAGAGTGTGTATATGTGTATAGATGGTGTTTAGAAAATAATATGAAGAAATCATATAAATTGGAAGAAATGAAACAGAAAGAGGGTAATTAGATGAATTATAATAATAGGAATAATCACAAGAACAACTTGAGGGAATTTTATGTTGTTTGAAACTATTTTATTTTTAATTTAACTTGTTATTATTCATTTTTTGTGTGGGATAAAATATCATTAGTTAGGAGATATGTATTTTATCAGGTGTTCTATGACAAACCTATTTTATTATATCCAACATATTGAAACTAGTGGATCATGTGATCATAGGTTATTTGGATCATTCTAAGGATGTATCCATTCATTTTGATTGGTGAACCTTATAAAATTCATTTTTCTTGTTGTTTATCTTAAGTATTGGTTGAGTGGATCTTTAATAATGTTGTTAAACTTTATTTTAATATTTCTTAATGGTTTTTTAAAAGATAAATGTAAAATTAATTTAATTTAGTGATCCCCCCCCCCACTTGATAAATTATCAATATTCATTTGGGTCATTTCAAGTGGTGTTACCACATTCTAGGTTCCCTCTGGATATATTTGATATTTCTTTAACTTTATCCTAAATATTTTCCTATGAATTTATAGAAGTATCACTTTTTGAGTTTACATATTGATATTCATAACATTGATTAAAATAATATTAATGGGAAACCTATTTTCTGAAGCAAAAAAATTATATATTGAAATTTTATAGGCTTTCACATTTATTATCAATAGGTGTGAATGTATTAGAGATCATTATCAATATATTTTTACTACATATCGATGGTTCTTCAATGACAATAGTATTTAGAAATAATTTTGAAAATTTTATTCAATCATGGAAATCCATGTTATCATTTATTTTAGAAAAGAATGTTTTCAAAGTTAATAAGATAATGGTGAAAAGGCTATTCCTGATTAATTGGAATAACAAAATTTATGCAACATGAAATTTAAGGAATCTAAATATATGTTTGGATATTGAAATATGATGATATTCGGATGAACGATGATGAATTACTTGTTGATTTATTCACTAAAGTCAATGAAGTAGTAAGAACCATTAGTGGTTATGGTAAGAGATATAAATATTCTATAGTCATACAAAAGATACTAAATTACATTCCAAAACATGTTTTAGATGTTTCGATTCCTAAGTACCATAATTATGGGACACTTCCATTTGATGACCTATATAAATCAGTTTTTTCATATGAAATTTGTAATGGAATTTCTTTCAAGGATAATATTTTATCTAATAAAAATATATTTTAATGTTTTGAAACAATAAAAGATTTGGGAAAACTCATTAATGATAAATTATATTACAATAAAGTGGAAAATATTGAAATTATATTCGAAAAAACATATGACATTCGTTCAATATGTATATGAAGAAGGATGGGAACTTATCAGGGAAAACTTGCACTAAAGTGTTTCAAGTGTTGAGATATTTATAATTTTAATGAAAATTATCCAAATTATAAAGAATATAAATATTTTTAATCTGATAAGGATAAGTTTATGAGATTTAAAAATACGTAAGATTCAAAATTTGAAAACTTTTGAGTAGAAGGGTAATATTTTTTCTAAGAATAAGAAGATAAATTTCTTATCTATGTTTAAAGACAATGTTATTTGTGAGGATACAGAGGAAGATGAAACATATACAGAAATGGATAAAAAAATACTAATATAAAAAGTGAATAAGAAACATATAACTAGTGATGAAATATATAATTATAAAGGTGAGAAATAAACACAAGTATAGTACATTGTAAATAAATAACTCAATAAATTTCATTCAAATATTTAAAATTAGAGAAGTGGATCAATAATAAAAAAGAAATACTCTTGATAATCAACCAATAATGACACCATTTATCAATAAAATGGATGAAATATAATAAATTATATTGATATATTGAATATGATACTTACATAAGAGGATAAATTGAATGTTTTTATTGAATACAGAGCTACATAAAATAAGAAGAGGTTTGAATTTATCCATCAAAAATTGATGAAAGTAGAGAATTAATTGAACAATTAAAAATCTAAAAGTTTAATTATATTAAATAATTTAGTGAAATTATGAGGTATAAAAAAATTTATTAGTGTAGTGTCCATTAATTTTAAAAATTAGTTTTATAAATTTAATTTTTTATAAAGTAAGACAATTATCTTAAATCATTAAATTTTTGGAATGCTATCAAGCTTGTGAAAACTACTATAAGTTGTGATATAAATGTCAAGAAAAAATAATATAATGAATAATAAATTTTTTAAAGGTAAAAAATATTTCGGTTCATCAATTTCATCAAAAGTTAATTAATAAAATATTAAATAATGGTATGCAATAAAGGATATAAAAGAATCATTTTACAATGAAAACTATTTCTTTTTTATTATTAAAGGTTTTTTGGAGGCTTTTGGAATATGAAAAGGATATTTTTTAAATTAGAAATATTTCTATAGACCTAGAATGTATAATTAGAAGAGTTTTAGGGGTATTATAACCACTTAAAGAAGAACAGTTCATAAAAATCCGTAAAATTATGTATTGAAGGTTGAAAATAAGTTTAAATAATTGGTGTAATTTTGTAGAATCTGTAAAAAACTATGTCACTATATTGAATAATGTCTTCAAGTTCCACCTTCTAAATTGACTATGAATTTCAAAGACCTTAATTCTCAAAATAATAATGATAAGATAATAGAGAATTCATTAGTTATATAATTGGCACTCAAATGACATCAAAAAAATTTCCATAGTTTTTTATATTGGATAATATTTACATACAATAGGATATTTAATATATTAATGGATCTTGAGAATTCAAAGGAACGATAGATTAAATTTTGAAATGATGGTTCACTAAAAATAAGTGGAGTTGGTTCAGTATCCTTTAGAGAGGAATTTTTGAATTCGAGTACCACTTTATTTATATCTAGTTATTTTGCTAATGGTAACTGATTGTTATATTGAATCATGTAATGTATTTGGATGAGGGTAAAATATGGATGTGTATTTACTATAGTGAAAAAACATGATGTATCTAGTTTTATATTGGTGATGCTAAAAATTCAAACACCTTGATCTTAGAAGAAGAAAATCAATTATGAAATCTAATACATGGCCTCTTAGATAAAAAAATAAGAAATATTACTCAAGGAATGAATGTTCATGATGTTCCTAGTTTGAGGGTATAAATAAAATTTATTTTCAATATATTCTAAAATCGTATTATTGTTAACTCTTTATATAAGAATTAGAGATCCAGACCCCTAACCTATTTGAGCTCATTTTTTCAGATGTTTGTGGGAATATGTGCATGAAAGTAACTAATTATGATAATTATTTTTTTAGTCATTAATTTTATCATAATAAGTATATTATATACTTTAAGAGAAATTTATAGTCCCAAAATAATATTAAAAGTATAAATTAAATGTATAAAATCTGGTTGGTTTCTCTTTGAAGAAGTTATGGATGAACGACACTAAGAAGTATGAATGTGGAAAATTAATTTTATATTTTTAGAATCAGGGAATTCATCTAGAATTTTGTGCAATATATACATCACTTGAAAATGGTGTAGTTGATTGTAATAATGAGAGTTTAGTGTAAATTTTTTACATTATGTTAGGGGACTATAATACTTCCTCATTTTTATAAATTCCTGCTATTGGAACGTGATCATATTAAAAAATATTTTTTGTATAGAAAAAATTAAATTATGTTTTCATATGAAATTTAATTTAATAGTACCCCATGATTGAAATATATAAGGTTATTTATCATACAATATAAAATATAAAAATTTGGGGAAGTTCAACCATAGAGGAGTTCAAGGTATCATCTGTCATTATACTCCAAATTCTAAATGATATTATTTACAAAAAAAACTAAAATGGGAATATTATAGATAGTGTTGATGTGAAAGTGATGGAACCTTCAATGAATGATGTTACACATCAATATGTAAGTTCAAAAACTAAATATTATAAAAACTTTATTTATAACCATGAATATATATCTACAAATAACATAAATTTAGATGAATAATTTGTTGAAGATGATTATTTTGTTGTATTTAGTTATAAATAGAAATATTTTATAAATCATACAAGTATTGAAAATTATTTAGAGGTATAAAATATCATTTTATGTTAAGGAAAACTAATTTAAACTAAGATATCATTTAGAATATCAACACATACCTCATTATTTTCATATATTTCTCCTCGATATACAAAGGAATTTGGTGTATATATAGAGGATTAATTTTATGAATGAGGAATTAGATTATGTAGTAAAGAATGATACATTGTAATTGGTACCCAACACAACTAATATAAATGTTATAAAAATGTGGTTATTTTGTAACAAGTTAAATGAAAATGGATAGGTGATAGAATAAATTTATAGAATTTTGGTGTAAATTTTACTCAATGGTGAAAGGAATTTATTTTGATGAGGAATTCACACAATTTTATAGGACATAGACTATTTGGATTTCTTTTTTTATCACAATAGGACGATGATACAAGATCTTCCAAATAGATATCAAGTCATATTTCCTCAATTAAGAATTTGAAGAAGAATTTTATATTGAAAAACCTAAATGTATTTACATGGATAATATTAAGGTTGTATATTCAAGTGGAATAAGCTCTATATGGTTTAAAATAATCCTTAAAAGAATGGTATTCCAAGTTATATCCATGTTTGAAATCACAGAAACTCAATTAAGGATTAGTGGATCGAAACCTCTACATCAAAGAATATAAATGGGTATCTTTGGTTTTCACTACCAATAAATATTATATAGCCTCAGTTATAAATATAAATATGTGACTAAGGATTTTTTTAATAGGAATGAATATTATATTTTAGATTTTCATGATTTTAGAGCTGAAATATTTTTAAGGTTTCAAAATCATGAAAATGGTTCTCATATATTGCTTCCTTAATAGAATTATCCTGGAGAACTTATGAATAAGAATTGTATAAATGATTAAATTAAGGTTTATAACATAATTTTAATGGGATCCAATCTATTAGAGGATGAAGATAAAAAATAAGGTGATTTAATAAAGTTATGAATTCATATTGGGAGTTCAATCTACTATATTTCTTTAAAACAAGATATAGTGTATATTGTTACATTATTCACTAAATTTTGGCATCTACCAAAATAATTATATATTTTTTTAAAAGAGGACACATAGATACATTAAATGAATAGATAACTATGATTTTAAATTTAATAATATTAGATGTCTCAATCTCTTTTTATGATAATATGTATATTATGATTCAAATGATGATGATATATGATCAACATCTCTTAAAGTTTTCTTTCATAGTGGAAGGTGTGAAGCATGGAAAAAAAGAAATAAAATAAAATTCCCTTGAGTAATAATGAGGTGAAATATGTTTTTGAAACTCAATAAATTATTTAATTGATGTGGATACAAATACAATTTGAATATCTCAAGTTAGATTGGAATTATTTACAACTTATCAGATTTATTAATCACAATCCAATTAATTTTTTTGATAAATAGATTCCAAAATTCTTGATCATAGAACATTTAACTCAAGTACCACATTATAAATAAGTTTGTAGAGCAAATATTATTGAATTTATAGTTTTCTTCAACTAATAATAAGATAGAGTATTTCTTCATTAATCCACTTCTAAAGGAATTATTTCAAAAAAATTAGGTTGATATTGGGAGTTCAACCAAATATTTCGTAGGAATAAGATATGGTGATTAAATTCCCTCTATAAATTTATATTTGTATATTTGTTTAACTGTGGGAGAAATATGACAGCATCCCTTTATGTTATATTCCTCAATATATTTTCTTAATCCTTATGGAAAATATTTTTAACAGGGAATAGTAATAAAATAGGGAAGATCTAAATATATATTGAACTGAATATGGGGAATTTTATTTAAGGGGAGATTAAATTTATGTATGTTTTTAAAAGGGAGAATTTGTAAATTCATAATGTGTGTTGGGTGTATTGGTGAACTATGTTAACAGTTATAATGTTCTTCGTGGGAATGTTTTAGTGAAATTTTTATTTATAACTAGATAGAATAGTGTTTATGAATTTTAAGGGACTTGGGAAAGTGTAAAAAGATCTATAATCATCATTTTAAATGAATTTAAGTTACACAAATGTATATGTTTTTTATTTTTATTCATTAATCATGTTTCCTAAAACAAATTCTCTTATGAGGACCTAAATAGATTTAATGATGATTATATAATAATTTTTGAGTTTATAATTAGTTTATGGTTAAAAAATATGATGGTATGATGGTATTGTTGATAACAAAATCTAAAGGGTTCATTGTTAAGACTAGAGAGTTGGATAAAATTATTTTTTTAAGTTGATGAAACCCACGTCTTTTTGGTGACTTTCAATGGGGAGTTTGATGAAGTGAGAATTTTAAAATGATATTATTTATGATATCTACATTTTTTGGGACTATGTTGGATGGATAATGAATTAATAAGAGTTTACTATTACAGAGTGTTGTTTTTTGTTGTAAAATAAGATAAATCAATTCACTTTGTAAAGGATTTGAAAACCAAACATTGCTTTGATGATTTGTATTTCACAAATTTCATAAGTTCAGATAACATGTGATGAAATCCTTATGAAGGAAAAGGGGAGAAAAGATAATCCCAATCATATATAGTTTTTATTGGAAGGAATGATGCTACTAGAAGAAATGGAAGTTTCAGTACTTCTCATTGAAATTCTGACGATGCTAAATCTGTTCTATCAAAGGATATATATCACAATAGTGATGTTCATGATGAAAGCTGAAGAATGGTTATGGAATGCAGTGATGAGTATCATAAAAAAGGAATGGATGACCTAGAGGTGGCATAAAAAAAGTTTTTAAGGTGGCGTTGTTTCTTAGGGTTTTCCAAATTTTAGGGCCCGAAAATCAAGAGATGAAAAATTGGGTTTTTGGAAAAGGATGTTGCACACAAGTAGAGGTCCATGATCCAAACATCGAAATATGGAAAAGGAGAGTCCTGATAAAAATATTGGGGTTATTGCGCGTAAGATTGAAGGTTTTTTGAAATATTTCATTCAAGGTATGATTCGAGGTCCAAACATCAAAAAATGGCAAGGGAATGAAGCATGTGAAAGATTAAAAAGGTGCATGAAAGATGAGTTCAGTGCGAAAGAAACATACACGGAAAAGGAGACATCAATCAGGGTTTTGCGTGACGCATCAGGATCTTGCGCGACATTTGGAATGTTGCATGCAATCCATGATTCAAGCTCCAAACATTTCAAAATGAAAAATTACGCAAGTATGTGAAAGATTCAAGAAGTTAGAGAAAGAAGAGGTTGGCATGAAAGAGACTTACGCACAAAAGGTGATGTCCAATGGGTTTTTGTGTGGTCCGTCATCCTCTTGTGTGACGTATCGATGTTTTTACAAGCATAGGACAATGAGGTCTATAAATATGAGGTGACCCCCTCAAACTAGTAATGTTAGACACATAGAAAAATCTCGAGGTCTGAGGCGCAGAAACATATTAATAAAAGGGTAGTGCACTAATGAAATAGAGTTTGCGCAAGAAGGACAAGTTACATGCAAGAAGAGATTTGTGCGCAAGATTGAAGTTGCGCGCAAGTGGTTTTTCGTGACAAAAGTTAAATCTTGCGCTCCTAGCATAAATGTTTCATGCAAGACACCTAAAAGGATGCGTGAAAGATTTTGTGTCTTCACATGTATTTGGTTGGGTTTAAGACAATTATTACTGGCTTTTGGGTAATAAATTTAAGATTTTCACTTCAAATAACACACCTGCTCAATTGTAAAGAAGCACTGAAATACTGTAATTCCCTATTTGTGCTAAGAGGGTGCAGACAAACTTGCATATTGTTTTCCTAGTGCTACACGAGTGTAAAGTTATATCATATTCATTGTATTCCACATTAATGGATTTTTTTTCTAGTGGATTGTGTGGTACTGGATTTTTTATATACCATACCAAGGACGTATCTACTCTTGTTGAGTAGTGAACCTCATAAATCTTGTGTTCATGTGGTTGTGTGTGTTCAGTAAGGAATAAACTCTTTAATAGGAGGTGAAGGTTGTTTTAAAAAAAGGAATCATAAAAAGAAAAATACATCACTGATTCACCCCCTCCCCCTCTCAGTGATACTTAGATCTTGATTGGGAACTTCAACCGGTATCAGATCTAGGTTTTCCCTTTATTTATTCTTTTTTGAAGTGTATGAAGTGAATTTGTGATGTAGAATATAAATTGTGTGAACAGTAAAAGGATTCTGATTTTTGATGGAAAGAACTATCAAATTTGTAGGGACAGAATGATGCCTTATCTTATGTCTCTTGGATATGATGTTCTTGAGTCTACAACTGATTGATTTCTTCCTATTTATGAAAAGGTTTCTCTTAAACCTACTGATAAGAATAATCTTTAGAATTATGGATGATCTAAAAATTCATTACTCTCTTCTCTTTCTAAGAGTGAGTTTTTAAGAGTGAAAGGTTTGGCTACAACTAAAAGAATCTTGGATAAGTTAATGAATATCGTTGAAGTAAATACAAAATTGAATAAGAAAAAACTACAAATATGCAGGATGAAGTATGAGGACAAGAAAATGTGAGTATATGAATCTGTTAAGGACTTCGTTACTAGGGTAAAAGACATTTTTAGTGCAATCAGATGTCTTGCTGAAAAAATTGAATATTCTACAGTTTTTGAGAAGATCTTGAGAATTCTTCCTGACAAATTTGAGGCTAAAGTTACATCACTGGAAGATAGAGACTCTGAAAGATTATCTCTAGATGATTTTCATAGCACTCTCATAACATATGAAATGAGAATGGAGAATATTATGAAGAGAAAATTAAAAGCCGATAGTGAAATGTCTTTAAAGGTTGAAAATAGAGATAAGCCGAAAAAAATTCTTATTGAAGACAAAGCTGGTGAATCTGACTCTAAAAACAAGGTATGTAAAATTTTTCATGAAATACACTCCTTGTTTTCTAAAAATCTGAAATGAGGCACAACGAAATACAAAAGGAAACTCCCTTTGAAATGTTTTGAATGTGGAGTTGTTGGTCTCTTTGCAGCTAATTTTCCTAAAAAAGGGAAAGATGAAGATAGTGATGAAGTAGATAGAGGACCAAGAATGTCATGGAAGAAATAGGGTGGAAAAGATAAATATTCTAGAAGAGTTAAGAATAAAAATTTCTTCAAATAAAAAAGAAGAATCATGCTTTCAAAAAGTTAAGAAGATGATGATAGGGAGACTGGATCTGAAAAATCTGTTGCTGAGAAAGTTAGAGAGAGTACCTTTTTTGCAATAGAAAAATAATGATGATTATGAGAGTAGTAGTACTAAAGAAGAAGAAACTCAACTTGAACAGTATTTAAAGAAGAGTTGAAGGAATGTTTGAGAAAGATCAGAATACTTGAGAAGGAAAACAAGAAGTTGATAAACGATAATCCCACATTAAAAAATAATGGAATTTTTTATGATGAGATAATCAATTTGGAAAAGGAGATTGATAATCTGATGAATTATCTTGAGAATGAAAAGAATCACAATGATCATCTAGAAGTAAAGATGAAGGTAAAAGAAGAATAGTTGGAAATTTTCCAACATAAACTTTATAAAGATAAATAAATTAATATCATTTTCAAAAAATATATCTCAGAAGTTGGTGAATGTTCTAGTCAGAATGAACCTAATAAAGATGCACAAAGGTTACCTTAAAAGGTTGAAATGAAAGATGGAACTGGTTCAGATAAGAAAAAGGCCGGAAAGACCATGTATGTGGCCAAAGTCCGCAATGTAGGAAAATCATAAGTGCATACAAATCACAAGTAAAGAAATACTTGTAATAATTCTGGTACTGATAAATCTAAACTGAGGAAGGGAGTTATAAATGAAAACATGAAGGTTTATGGTCAGCATATTTTTATTAAGAAGGTTGTTGAGAAGCATGTTCACAAGTCTAGTTAGTATAGAAGTTTCCAAGGAAAATATTCTTTGTTTGGTTACTGTTGGTATTGTGGTGGATTCAGACCCAAGGAAAATATGTGTTGGTTCAACCAACAACATTACAACTATTCAACATGTTTTGAAGGACAAGGATTGAGGGGGAGTAAATCCTTTCAAAATATAAATTCTCTAAATAAATTATAGAAGATATTTTAGTACATTGGTGTGAAAGTTGAGAATAGGTTCCCACTACTAGAAACAATTTGTGAAATATGTGATTGACCTGGACATCTTTCCAAGGGTATCCTTAGTGTGTTACCATAGCAACAAAAATTTCTTAATAATTATCAAAACCCATAGTTTTTAAAAACTAAAAGGGATAGGTCTGATAAGTCTGAAAAGAAGGAGTGCACGGTTGTTTGGATAGAACACATTGACTTCGCTAGGAAATTGGAGGAACAACAACAGAAACTGGAGGAAAAGGAATAACAAAAATATCTTATTGTCAAAGTAGATTTGAAAGTTACAAAGGGAGAACGTCCATGGATTATTGATATTGGGTGTTACTCTCATATGAATGGAGACCTAAAGCTACTAAATAATGTCAAATTCATCAAAGAAGGAACAGTGAAATTTGGAAATAATTAATCTTTAAGGATCAAAGGTGTTGGATCATCCATCGTTGTAAAAGAAAAGAAGAAATATAGGAAAAAAATCTATGTTGACAGGTAGAAACAAAACGTTTTAGTGTGTCACAACTCTATGATGAGGGAAATAAATTTATCTTTAGAAAATATGTATTTGTTGTGAAAAGTGAAAATGATGTAAATATAATTACTAGAGGCCAACGTACAAGAGGGAATTTGTTCGAAGTTGGTGAAGTGACTAACTCTTGTTACATGGGTATGGCGGATGAAAATTAGTTATGGCATAAAATTCTGGGACATATGTGTGAGATAAATATGTGCATGTTATCGAAAGAGAGATAGTGTCTGAGATATGCCTGATTTATCAAGAAGAAGAAATTGGTGTTGCACTATCTATAAGAAAGGGAATATTACAAACTATATTTTTAAAAGAGTTAAAATTTGCTCAAAAACACCCCTAGAACTCATACACTCCGATATATGTGGACCAATGAGCAAGAAATATACAAATACAGATAAGTACTTCATCACTTTTATTGATAACATTACTCGCATTTCTTATGTTATGTACATGAGACACAAGTCAGATGCTCTGAAATTTTTTAAGAGTTTCAGGAGGAAAGAAAAGAAGGAATGTGAGTATTCAGTGAAGAAGTTGAGAACTGGTAATGGTGGAGAGTATAAGAATGAAGAATTTTAAAGTTACCTCGAGAAATATGGAATTCGCCATGAGTTTAGTTTATCATACACACCTCAACAAAATGGGGTTTCTAAAAGAAAGAATCGAAGTCTCGTGGAAATGGGGAGAACTATTTTACTTGAACATAGTCTTTCTAGTTATAATTGGAGGCAAGCCATGAGAATGGTTGTGTATATTCAGATTCGATGTTTCTATAGTCCAAACATTGATATGACACCATATGAAATGTTCTACAGAAAAACACCAAGTCTGAAACACTTGAAAGTTTTTGGGAGTCCATGCATTATAAAGAAGAAGGCTGGAAACCTTGGAATGTTTGAGAAAAGAGGAGATGATGAACTTTTTATTGGATTTTCACTAGACATAAGAGGATATAGATGCCTCAATAAAGAAATAGAAAGAATTATTGATTTTTCAGATGTAAAAGTTGTTGAAAATGTTGAGAAATAAAAGCAGTCATACCTTGGTGTGGATGTTGAGAAGGATAGAGAAGATTTTATTAACAATTCTGATAATGCTACAGACTATGTTAATCCAACTCAAGAAGAGTAATCCAACTCAAAAATATCTAGTGATGAGGATGAAGTTCAAATAATGCATCCTATGTTAAGGAAACAAGTGGAGGCTCAATAAATTATAGGAGATAAACATTAGAGAGTTCAAACAAGAAGAACAAAGAATGTTATATCATATACTTCTCTTTATACAAAAATTGAACTGAATGATGTAAATGAGGCATTTGAGTATCATGAATTGGTTCATGCTATGAATGAAGATCTTGATCAGATAGAGATGAATAATACTTGGGAACTTGTACCCAAGCCGGACAACAATAACATTATTGGTACAAAGTGGGTTTTCTGGAACAAGCTGAATGAAGAAGGTAAAGTAATAAGAAACAAAGAAAGATTGGTTTGCAAAGGGTATTCACAAATTGAATGCATTGATTTCGAGGAAACCTTTTCTCTAGTGGCTAGATTAGAAACAATCATAATCCTTCTTGCATTTACTGCACAACAAGGTTACAAAATAATTCAAATGGATGTAAGATCTGCATTCTTTAATGGTGATCTTGAAGGGGAAGTTTATATTGATCAACCTTGTGGATTTTTTATTGGAAGGTATGAATGTTATGTGTGCAGGTTGAAGAAGTATTTTAATGGGATTAAACTGGATATGAGGGCATGGTATTCTAAATTAGATACTTTCTTTAAGATGATGAATTTTAAGAAAGGTAGAGTTGATAGAAATCTTTACGTCAATAAATGTTAGGAGTTTTCACAGATTGTTATTGTTTAGGATGATGACATTATCTTTGCTGAGATTGATGAACAATCATGTGAAATATTTTCTAAGGAGATGAAGAAGTTATTTGATATGTGCATGCTGGGTGAAATGAAAAACTTTCTTGGGCTAAAAATCTCACAGAAAAAGAGTCATGTATTTCTATCTCAAGAAAAGTATGCTAAGGAACTTCTGAAGAAGTTTGACATGGAAAATTCAAAACCAGTGTCCACACCTATTTCAGTGGGAACCAAGTTGTCTAAAGATGGAGAAGTAAATGAAGTTGATCAGAAAGATCTTTCAAATCTAATTAGAAGTCTTTTTTGTTTTACTACCTCAAGAACCGACATCATCTATTCTGTCACATTATGCACAAAATTTCAGAGTGCTTCTAAATAATCACATCTAATTTATAGAAAACAAATCTCACATATATCAAAGGAAAAATAAATTTTGGAATCAAGTATGATGGATCATGAAATATTGATCTATTCAGGTATTCTGATGCTGATTGGGTAGGAAATTTTGATGATCAAAGATCCATATCTGGTGGAGTTTTTTCTGGGAAAAATTGTCTTAGTTGGCATACCAAGAAACATAATTCAGTAACTCTTAGCACAGCTGAATATGAGTATATTTTTGCTACTCAAGATGAAACTCCACTAATGTGGATGAAGACTCAGTTGAAAGATTTACTTGTTGAAGTAAAGCTATCATTGCTCTTGGGTTGTGATAATCAGAGTGAAATCAATCTTACAAGAAATCTGGTATAACCTTGTCATTAAAAACACATTAATATAAAGTACCACATCATCAAAGAGAAAGTGGAGAAGAATGAATTAAGGCTGGAGTATGTTTCTACATCTGAACATGTTTCTGATATATTCCCAAAACTTTATCGAATGATCCATTTGCAAAATTGAGTTTGAAGATGGGTGTCTAACCTCCTTCTCATCAAGGATAAAGTACATGTTTCATTCCCCATTCTCATCTTGCATTTGGATAGTTTTGTCAAGGGGGACAATTGTTTCATAAATCAATCCTTATGGAAGCATGCATAAAGGGGGAATTGTGGGTATGTTGTGAATCTATCATGTATGTGTTTGAACTATTCTAACTGTTTGTTGGAGTGGTTGTAGGAATCAATGTTGTTTTCTAGGAATTTTTAATAAGTGAATAATTTTCAATTAGAATCTTGAGAGATGTTCTAAAGAAGGATAAAGAGATATGATCATGAGATTTTATAGTCACTGCTTTTGGATAGCATGGTTGGTTGTTAATAATTATTATTTCCTACAATGAGTTATCTCATGTAGGCTTATAATTGTTGATAAGTAATCAATTTCATAAGGTTACAAAGTTTAGTGATTGATGAATTTTGGTTGAAAACAAAATCCAAAGGGGGAGATTGTTGAGCCCAAGTTGGATGGATAAGGTAGTAAGAAGAGATTTCTGTTATAGAGTGCTGTTTTTTATTGTCAAAGAAGATAAATCAATTCACTTTGTAAAGGATTTGAAAACTAGATGATGGTTTGATGATTTATATTTCACAAATATCATAATTTAGGAGAACTTTTGATGTAAGCCTTATGATGGAAAACGGTAGAAATGATGATTCCAATCATATACAGTTTTGATTGGAAGGAACGGTGTTGCTGGAAGAAATTAAAGTTTCAGTACTTCCCATTGAAATTGTAATGGTGCTAAATCTGGTCTATCAAAGGACATATATCACGATAGTGGTGTTCATGATGAAATCTGAAGAATGGTTATGGAATTCAGTGAAGAAACTCATGACAAACGAATAGATGATCAGGAGGAAGCATAAAAGAACGTTTTAAGGTGGAATCATTTCTCAGTGTTTGCCAAATTTTAGTGCATGAAAATAAGGAGATGAAAAATTGTGTTTTTGGCAAATTATGTTGTGTTCAAGTGGAGTTCCATGATCTGAACATAAAAATATGGCAAAGGAGATTCCTACACAAAAGATTGGGGTTTTTGTGCGCAAGATTTGTTTTTGCGCGCAAGATTGAAGGTTATTTGAAATCTTGCACGCAAGGCATGCTTCTAGGTCCAAACATTAAAAAATGGAAAATGAAGGAAGTGTGCGAAAGATTCAAAAGGTGTACAAAAGATGAGTTCGACACGAAAGAAACTTACGTTCCAAAGGTGACGTCAATCAGGGTTTTGCGCGACGCATCAGGATCTTGCACGACATTTGGAATGTTGCCTGCAGGCCATGATTCTCTGTCCAAATATCACAAAATGCAAAAGGACTCAAGTGCGTGAAAGATTAAAGAAGTGTGCAAGAGAATTGGTTGGAACGAAAGTGACTTACGCCCTAAAGGTGACGTCAAATGGGATTTTGCGCTGCCTGTCAACCTCTAGCACGACGTATCGGGGTTTTTGTGTGCAGGTTATAATGAATTCTATAAATAAAAGGTGACCCCTTCAAACTAGTAATGCTCGACACATGGAGAAATCCGGAGCTCTGAGGCATAGAAAAATTATAATAAAAGAAGAGTGCGTGAAAGAAATAGTGTTGTGCACAAGAAAGAGAAGTTTCACGCAACAAGAGAGCTGCATTCAATATTGAAGTTGCATGCAAGGGGGTTTCAAAAAAAGTTAAATCTTGTGTGCCTGGCATAAAAGTTGTGTCTAAGACACCTTAAAGGGTGCGTGAAAGATGTATCTACTCTTGTTGAGTAGTAAAGCCTATAAATCATGCGTTCTTGAGGATGTGTGTGTTAATCAGAGAATAAACTCTTTAATAGGTGGTGAAGTTTGTTTCGATAAAAAAGGAAACATAAAAAGAAAAAGACATCACTGATTCACCCCCTCCCCCTCTCAGTGATACTTTGATCTTGAATGGGAACATCACATTTTCCTTTTTATCAATGAATTTTTCATTATATTAATCATATTAAATATCAATTTAATCATGGTGTTTGAACTAAGGTGGTTTTTTTAAGAATTTTGTAAGAGAATGGAAGCTTGTTGGAACTAAAAATATTGAGTTTTCTAGATGCTTTTGTGCTGTAAATTAAATCTTGTCACAATATAAGAATGTCATGACCAAAGTAACTTTGTGTAAGATGAAGTTATGGTGAGTTAAAGTTATTCCTACCATAGTAGTATAGTTTATATTGGGATTGAATTCTGAAATTTTATGATATTTTTAGATGGTCCTTCACCACATAGAGATCATTTTGTAATAATTAAGCCATGATTTTTTCACAACATTTTTAGGGATGAAGTAGCTATATTATGAATCATCATGTATCACTGTAAGTCATCTAGATGAGTAAAATCAGTCAGTACAGTTATGTAAAGTTTTCATTGTGAATTTGTGAGTTGTTTCATGAAGACTACTAATCACATCACAATATTGAGTGCATGATATTTTAGAATTGTTTACAATATGGATGTGAAAAGGACAAACTAGAACGAGATTACCCATGATGAAAACTACATAGAAATTCTACAGAATTTGGAGTGTGAATATTGTATGATAGGATATTGTGACTTATTTTTCATTTAAGACCGTAATCACATCATAAAAATGATGACTAAGAAATAATGGTGGCCAATTTCCATAATTCATTTTTTTGTTGATGTATATGATTTGGAGATTCAATGGATTCACTAAATTTATCATTAAAATTCCTAAAAAACATCAATAGTTATGAAATGGAATTTATAGATCCATCATATCAGAATAATGTGATAGAAGATGAAGAAGAGTTTTATTATAATATGGATTTTAATTCTAAATTTGAATGTATTAATAGAAATATTTTATTATAATGGAATAATATTTGTGTATGTGTAGAAGATATATATAAAGAATAATAAGAATTTATAAAGAAAAAAAGTAGAAGAAGAATAATAATGTAATTGGAAGTATGTGATGAGGAATAAGTAGAAAAATAATTTTATGCAATTCAAGTTTCATTGGAGACTATCTTTTTGACTATATCACATATTATCTTTCATTGTTTTTGTTAGAAAACTTTACACAACCAATTGTCTGGGGAGGTAAATCCACTTGTGATCTCAGATTATCAACCATATTTCTTTATCATCAATATTCAATAAAATTGTCTCAATGTTCTTAAATAAAATCTAGTGGTAGATATTTCCTCATAGGATTTCAATGATTCTTTGGGTCATTTTAACTTTTTACTAGTTTCTTATTTTGAACAATGGTGCACATTGTTTTCTGATTTTAAAGCTATTTTTATTGAGGAAATGAGATTTTAAATATCAATGTTCACCAGTCTATTGGATTTAAATAATATTCTCATTTAGTTCATAAAGGTATATTCTCTATGTTCTTGTTTCTTTAATAATTTTAGAATTACTCTTTTTAGTTGTTCGTATAGAATCCCTATGCACAAGAATTCTCATAACATGGTATTTTGGATTTTTGTGTAAATTGAATTAGTTAATCCTTATCTTATTGATAAAGTTACACAATATGTATGATACATTATGTGTCTTTCGTTCATGAATAAACCCTTATAATTATATAAAACATAATAAAACTATTGGATCATGTGTTCACAAGTTTTTTGGATCATTACAAGGATGTGTACACTAATTTTGAGGGGTGAACCCTATAAAATTCACCACACCTTGGTGTTTGTGCATTGTTGTTGGAGTTGATCTTGAATAGTGACCATTTCATTCACTTTAGTATTTTTAGATGGTTTTTTAAGGAGAAAAAAATGAATTGATTTCACTGATCATACCCCACCCATAGTGAATTGTTATTGTTCATGTAAGTCCTTTCATAGAGCACACACTTATTTATGATGGTCTGGTATATAGTTCAAGGTATTCATGTAAAATAGTATTGATTTACTTTTATATAGTAATATCTATACCCTATCACAAATTGTGATATATGGGGAAGATCTCAAGATTCTCTATTTGTAGTCTATTAGATAGCTTGGGTGAGGACTGGTGAGATAATATATGGTAGGGTATGAGAGTCACGATTATTATTTAATTTTCTTGGGAAAATTTTATTAGTCTTGGTTTGTTTATCAGGAAATTATTGTTTAATTAATATTTAATGATTTGGTCCACTTCAACTCCCATTTTTAGTTTTCATTTCATTTAAATTCTTTTATTGATGATTATGCCCACTCCCATTTCCAATTGTTGTATGTCTTAATACATTACTCTTTTTCATGAAATATTTGGTTCAGTTGTTGATGAGGAATGAAATGGATGATTGGTATAGTGGGACAGTGATGAGAAAGTATTTTTGGATACCTTGTAAGACCTCATTCTAATAGTGCTTGTTAAAGAAATAGTGATTTTTTAGTATACCCCATTCTAGTGTAAGGATATACAAGTAATAAATTATATGGAGGAAAGACCTAACCTATTTTGAGAAGTACCAATTGAGTATTTGGGATGCATGTATCTTTTTCTTTGGGATGGAATATAGGTAAGGAATTTAATGTGAATGCATGGTTTATGTTTTCTTTGTTGGATGATTTTAAACATCTAAATACATAAAAATACATCCACTTGATCAATAGAATTCATGATTTTACGTGATTAGGGGAATCCAACTATGAATTTGTACTAAAAAACAACTTAATACACAAAACAACTTCTATTGTACTTGGGTATACTGATATGTTTTTATTTCAAGAACTGTTATCGGCTTAGTGATAGATACGTGGCTTGGAATGAATAGTACATCAAAGGTAAGATGAGTAGTGAGTTTGGACAAAGGATAGAGTATTTTATTTTTTTACTATAAATGTATCATCCAAGGTTAAAATATTTTTTGTATTATTAATTATATTTATGTTTTTTGGTTATATTTTAACTTTTTTGTGTGCATGATTCATCATGTAGACTACTTATTTTTTATATATTAGGTGGTGGGATTCCCTTTTAGCTTAATATTTTATTTTTATAGGTCTAGGTAGGTCCATTATGTGGATGAATCACATGAAATTTTGATTGGGTCTAAGCATGACCATCACATGTTGTAATTGTGGTCATAATCCCCCCCCAGGACTTATTTAGTCCCTCACCACTAGTGTATTGTATCTAAAATATTGGGAGGCATTCTTGAAATATAATGACATTTATACTTAGGTTTCATTAAGGCCTACTAGGTGGAGGCATTAGATTTGATAACAAAATAATACCCAAACCATAAATCTTCATGGGTTTCCAAAATTAATACGTTGTAACTCTTTCTTAATAGATTCATAATCTGACACCACAGCAATAGATCATTTTTTTACAAATTATCTTTCTGTCTCTCATAAATTCTCTAATTCCACTATAAAAATATATTAAATAATTCTATTCTAAATTGATAACTCATAAAATATTAAATGATTTCAACAATTATACATTTTCCATTTCTTTACAATCCTCTTATTAAATACCAAAATTAATCTAAACATCACCCATAGTATTAAGTTAGACTAATTGAATCTTCCATCGTCTTCCATTTATTAATTCAATTTAAAATTCATAATAAAAAAATCCATGTTACTATAATATTACCATCAATCACAAAATATTATTAAAAATATTAAAAATATTATTTCAAAAAAATTATTCCCATAGGATAGAAGGATCAACAATATAATTTATTAAATAACTTCCATGAAAACCAACAAAACATTAAAAATTAAAATATCATAAATTCTCACCAATATCTAGTAATAGGATAAATATCATATTTTTAGATCATTGATAAAATCAAAATAAATTTTGAGACCCTAAATACTAATATTTTTTAATTAGAAGTAAAGTAAAAAAAATGACCTTGTTAATTTCACAAAATCCAATAATATGACATTTAGAATCTCTATAATTGGTCTAGATATAAAATATTGGGGTTATTTCTGAGTTTTTATGGGCTAGTTTGATAATATTTTGGGAATTGATGTGTGTTATTGTAATTTTTCTATTTACATATTATTGAGTATATGTTGGATATATTGTGTGAGCCTTTTTGATGTATTCCTTGACAAGGACTAATTATATCACTATATAGTTGTTTTTGTTATTATGATTTTACTTCAACTAGGAATAAAAATGTATGATTCTGTTGTATCATAATTATTTATCCATTTAATGTTATTTACAAGTGTTTGGTATTATTAATTGAGGCTATATTGATTCATAATGATAAATTTGATAAACTTTAGTACTTGTCACCAACCATTATTAATCGGGGTGTGGTGATACAAATAAAATTATTTAGTTAGTGTTGGATCTTTCCATTATATAAAAAATCATCCTAGACACATGATCATATATAAAAAATATATCCTATGCATGTAATGCATTATTTCAAGAAATATTTGTTGTCAAGGATAAATGAACCTCATAAACTAAAATAGTATTATATCTTACCCCAAAAACACAATCTAAATAATCATATACATAAGCATACAACACACACAAAAATTTAACTAAGGGAATTATAAACTATACCCTTATCCATTGGAGAACACATTATGCATAGTATAGGGGATAATACTCAATAAAATGAATAATAAAACCTCATAGTGGTGGATTATAAATAACCGATGAAAGAATTTGTAGGAGGAATACAAAGTCTTTATGTATGTTTGTATAGAATATCACATATTGTCATGAATATTATTTTACAAGAGCAATACCAAAACTAATTTTTGAAATATATGGGTGATTTTTCACCACATAATGTAATTATAGGATATATGAATACTAGAACTCCATGATAAATTGATCTCGTCTCTTAGATATTGAAAACTCATTTCTATTTTTAGGGTCTCACTAATAATAACTCAAGGTGGTTGTTACACACATTGATCATGATGAAATAACAAAATATACATCCAATTGTAGAAACAATTACATTTTTATAATTTATAAAACCATTTAAAAAACTCCATCTTCAAAAAAATCATTGATATTAAAAATTATATCTAGTTAACCATATAGGTGAAAAATTTCTCTCTTAGAACCACAATGCCATATTTGATCAGTCATGTCAATGAATAATCAAATATCAAACGAATGATTCCAACAAAACAAAATAAAAAATTATATCAATAAATATTTGAATATGAACATCGACACTAACTCTAGCCAATTTCTTTATGGGTATCCCAACTTCCAACTGATTCAATTATTGATCTTGACAAATTATCAAAATATAAGGCATAGCTCACTACACCCTACCTGACTACCTCTACACCATGAGGATTTAAAGAGTAATATTAGTGAAATATATGCTTCCATGGATCATTTCATAGTAATATTAATATATACAATAAGAAATAAAAAGTGTTGTAACCACATTGAGAATATATTACTTCAAAAAACATAAAACATTAGAGATTTCAATGGATTGAAATTATTCCGTGAGAAATCAATATAGACATATTACTGCAATCTATCATAATTTAAATCACCATATAAAAAACTATTCCAATTCAAAATTACATAGTAAAATTAGTTTATCATTTATCATCAACAAATTTATATTGTGACTAGATTTTACACTAGGAAAACCAATGTTAGATAAATTTTATAAGTTTATTCTAACACCTCAAACATTCCATTATTCTTTTTCATTAACTAATTCAATTATAAACGTTATATATTATAAAAAAATATTTTTTTAGTTGTTAATAAATCAAGATAGATATTTCAAGACATTTATGGTCAATCAAATCCTATTATGATCATGTTTAGTCAAATATTATAAAATTAAATCATTCTAGTAAAAACTAGTTAATATTTTTCAATCCCATCATTCTTGGTTAATCTATTTTATTTTGAAAAACTTTAGTAAACACCAATCAAATTTGATCATGGAATGTTGAACATGAAAATATGGCCAAATAAATTTTATAATGATCAAATTTGTTATGTACTATCAAAAAAATAATCATTTTTCAAGAATGGGTTAATAATAATTAAATTGATTCAATAATGTTCATCTTAGATGATTTTGATTCTCTTCAGATTGATTGGGGTCAAATAAAATTAAATTGAATCAATCACATTCTAATGTGATCAAAACATATTCTATATGTTTTAGGACTTCTTTTAATAGTACATAGAAAAGATTGTGTAATATAAAAGTCTAACAAATCTTTTTTTCATTAAAAATGGATAAAATATTTTAAAATAGTTAAAATATATCATAAATGACCTCAATTTATTCATAAAGTGATTGAAGCGAGCTATTAATTTATTTAAAATGAACTCCAAAATTTCATAAATAATAAAAAAAATAATATTATTTTATTATTTTATTATTACTTATTATTATATTATTATTATAGGTTCCAAACAAGGGTGATACCCTAAGTGGGGAGTGAATCAAGGTTGCTCAATATAAAATTATCTAGTTCTAGTGAAATTTTCCCACTTTCAAAAGGGGATCTTATATCTTTATCTTTCATAGACAATATAAAGCAAAAAAGAATTGTAAAAGGGAGAATAATTTATTCTTAATTTTTTCACCCAAATGGGCTAAACCAAGGGACATTCCTGGAAGTGAATCTATTCTCTTAAAACAATAATCTCACTACTCTGGATATAATTGTTGTTGTGACTAGAAAAAACCCTCATAACTTAAACCCATTAACAAAATATGAATGACCCATTGTCCAGCCTACAAGATGGAACTCAATGTTCCCTATTTAAAGAAGTTATCTTCATGAATAATGGGTATTAATATAAAAGAAATAGTGTTGCAATTAGTAAAGAATTATTTGAATTTCTGTTGAGGTGAACCCATAGAACACCACTTTATTCACTTCAAACATTCCATTGTAGTCATGGAATTATACCTCCATTAGAGTCTGGGTAAATAATCTCATATCCCCTCTTTTTTTCTCATGTATCCAATGCTATCAGGGAATATTTCTTAAATTACATCAAATATAATGAATATTCCTCTTATCTGATGGTATAACGATGATTAACACAACTCATTTTCCCTTATTACATGTAATTATATTTTAAAAATATCAAATTTAATATTATTTCTTATGTTGAATAGGGTGATGTTTCATTAATCTTGTTCGTGAGGCTTTTTGGTTAAGCTTCCACAATTATTTATTTTTAATTCTTTATAAAATCTAAAGTATTCCCTCTACATAATTGATTAAATTATTAATAATAATATATGATTAATAATATTTCATTACACCCTAATATTTATTTCATGGTCTCCTCACTTGAGGGATGATTTCAGATCCATAAAATTTTCCTAGATCCCCCCCCCCATTTAAAGCTCCATTGTTCTTATAGTATAATATCCCTCCAATATCAATTGGATTTTATCTTCGCATAATTAACTGAGCAATTAATCATATATTACGATTAATAAAATTCTTTGTAAATAGTTATATGTCGATCCCCCTAAAATTTGGATAAGGTAATGACCCTTATGGTATGATATTTTTCTTTGATATGGAATCCATAGAAATCATGAATAACCCATATGGAATTACAAATTACCCATATAAAGTCCAACCTTTTTTTATTATCCCTATGAAAATAAACCCTATGTAATCTTAAAATAACCTTTAGGGAACTCCATAAATATCTCTTAATGAATACAATTTTTCTGAATTACCATTATAAAGTCCAAAACAACTCTTATAAAAAACTCTTTATTGATGAATAACCCTTATAGAACTCATTAAATGATATTTACAAAAATAAATTTTCATTTTTCATTTTTATAACCAGATAACTACTAAAAAAATAAAAAAAATGACTCTTACAATGTAGAAATTAACCAAATTTAGGACATCCTATACAAAACAAATTATCTCTAAAATACATTAAACTACCTTCAACATTCAATATATGAGTTATGTAAGACTTTTTAATATTTTTTCAAAATCCATTCAATATCCCTATCAATATAATCAAACCAGAAAATTTATATGTTTATTTTTTACGAAAAATCTAACACCTTTTCATTATTGAATACTTCAAAATAGATTCAAAATTTCATTGTGTAACACCCCAAGCTTCCACGGTACGCTTTTATTTGAATAATACAATAGATTGTGTTGTACGCAACATCAAGTTCAAGCACATCACGACTAATCAAACTAGGCACTATGAATAGTAATACCCACTTTTTTATATTTTATAAATATTATTTTTCAAAATGGAATTAATTTCTGGATTTGGAATATCAAAATTATCTTAGTGAATATTTTTGATATTTTTTTGAAAACATTCAATTTTTGCTGAATAGTGAAAAACACTACGTTATTGTTTAATATTGACACTTTTTTTAAATAATTACTTATTTTATTTAAATTTATTTTAAGTTAAAATAGATTAATAATACCTATAGAAGTTCAATTTAATTCATTGGAGTCATTTTATAGTAAAATCTGATATATAAAATTTTATTGAATTTTTAATGTCTTTTACCCACCTTCTAGGAACATTTGAATTTGTTATTCGTGATGTGTTAGCAGATCATGTGATAGAATGATGGGTCATTCCATCTCTTTCAAAAAAATGGTTAGCAAAATTTATAAGTCCATCTTATGGTTAGATTAATCTTATATGGTTTCAAAAATGAACTTATAATTCATATATCATACCGCTTAATAAAATAAAACTAGTTTCTACTAACCAGGGACTTCCTGTAGGCTAGTGGTAGGCGATAAAGGCCAGTCGCACTTCGGTTGTGGGTTCGATTCCCACAGCCTTGTCCGACGCGATGGGCTGTCGTCCATCCTGCAGGTTGTCCTTTTTCTAAAACTACATTACTATAACATCTCATCAATAATATCGAAAAAACTGCTATCCTTAAACAATAATAACTTATGTCCAACATAATCCATTCTAATCTTTAGGCTTATCCTTAATACTGCAGTCCACTCTCATAATATAGTGAAAATGATTACTAAAGATTTAATACCATCATTGATCCCCATATATCATAAGATATGTCTTGTTGGTCACATTCCAAACATTCGAAGTCCTTAATCATGTATTATCTTGAAAAATTAATACCCATTGAACCTTAGTGAAAACATGAATGCAGTTAAAAGTTAACACTTTCCACATACCAAAATCATCAAAATTCTATATACTCAAACCATGATATCAGATAGTCCTTATATCAACCATGAGCTCATTAATACAATCAAACATCTCATTATCTTCTTATTCCTTCATTATGCGCATATCATCTACATTAAAAAAGTATCTGAATAACCTTCCATGGTTACTGGTACCATTCAACATATACTTTCAAATACTTTTAGGAAAAACAATAGTTTAACAATCCTGAGATGATTCTTTATTCCATAGTACCATGAGATTACTTATACAACATTACACTTGATAAACATGTAATCATTCCACTACCTTCTTAAACAATTAATCGAGCTTCAACAATTATTTCAACTCATAAATCATTTGTAGTCTCTTCATCATCAACAACATAAATACTACCCATACGACCATACTGATTCTCTTCATGAGACTTTCCCTTAGGAAATTGGTTTTCATAATGCCCGTACATTCCACATTTAAAACATTTAACCACTGTTGATGTCGTAGCAATACCATTATCCTCATCCAAGGTGTTAACTGAACCTTTTCCTTTTCACTTACTGGATTTGTGTCCTTATTTTCCACACCCAAAGAATCTTCCAGTTCCCTTTAAACAATCTCCCCGATACCTCTTCCCACATGATTTACATGAGGGAAATGGAACTTTCTTTCCTCTATGATCATCATGAGACTCCATCTTTCTCTTATTATCTGAGTCGGAAAACATACCAAAGTTGAGATTATTAATCATATTATGGTATTGATGATTAGGCATAATAACGATGTTTGGACTTCCAAATCCTGTTTCATTTGGTTTCTCATGAAGAATATCATTCCATTGTCTGTCATATCTTCCATTATCGTGAATCTTCCTGTTTCCAGTCATTTTCTAAAACCCAAAAAGAATAGTGTGAGAGGTAAAAATCATGCTAGGGAAAACAACATAGTAATGGGGGAGTATCCTCAATATCTAACATCTTAGGTTAAATTCTATGATCGTTACCGTAGTTCTAGGACTATATCCTATATATATACTTATCCTTAGGGACATCCCTAGACATACCTTAGAAATATCTCTAGGGATCTCAATAACATTTTCGCATACTAGTTTCCAAAGGTTGACTAAACCTTTCCTCTGATACCAACTATAAAGGTCTGGAATTACTTCTAGTGGACTATAATTGATACCTATCAGGGCACTCCATGGGCGGCTACACCCCCGGGGTGGGACACACCACCATCCCCAATGGCGGCCATTTCCTCATGAAGCCCTTGGGCGGAGAGCCATGCTTCGTCCAACGCTCACATGTGAGAGTTCCCAAGGATCGGATACATTCCAACCTCCTTTCCCACTAATACCAACTGTAGAGACCCGAAGCTTAACGTACATGGACATTACATTACTTTTGAAGAATACTTAGTACATAACAAAAACACACACACAAGGACCGTAATAGTTTAGTGTCTTTGGAAACTCGGAATATAATCTTCTAATCATGGTAAAAGATCTCCAACATCTCCCATAAAGATCATCCTTTGTTTTACCTAAAACCTTTATTAATATCCTAGGGAAAAGAAAACATAAAAGGGTGAGCTCAAATGCTCAGTAAGGGTAAACAAAACAAATATCAATCACATCATATTCATAAGAACATATCTTTTGGAAATCTTAACCTGCAAAAGAGATCATAATTTCATAACATGGGATAAATCATAGTAGTGAAATGTAATCCCAATAATCATAAATTAAAACATGAAACTTTGTGGAAGACACACATAATCATAGAGAATCATTTCTTATTAGTCAAGAATCATTGCCAATACTATCTTAGTGGACAAATTCCATTTCTAAACCGAGTTCATTCCTCGTTAAGTCTTGTTTCACTGAACCGGTTTAACCTGTCGTTCCATCCATGTCTATCTCATGAGATATAAAAAATCTTTACCCAATGAATTTTAGGGAGATATAGGTCCCACCCATATCATAATGATACCATTCTTATGTGTGCCACAAAATCATAAACCATACATCATAGCATAACCCATGTAATAAAAATAGGATTCTTAAACATCGTGACATCATAAAACAATTCATATAAGATAAAGGAATTCATAAAAATAATTCCATAACAACATAATCAAATCAATGTAATAATAGGGATAAAAACAGAACCCTATATTATCTTATATGGAAAATAATTTTGATAAAACACTTGAACTCAATTCTTGAGGAAAATATCCTTTCTACTTCAAAAACATTTTCCTTTCTTAACATGTCATACAATTTTAAACTAAAAGAAGTTGATTAAAAATAAACTTGAAAACTTGTAAAGGAAGATTCTTGTAAATAATGTTTTAAAAATCCATTCATGCCGTATAAGTTAAAAAAACATTTTTTTCGTACTTTTGTCAGAAAAGTCAAAAAGTACCTCGTACGAAAAACGACAAAAGATTACTTTCAAATAATTTACTAAAAACTACCCAATGAGTAAAATTGGATTTATACATTAGTATGAGGATAGAAATAATATTAAATATTGCAGAAACATGGATGTGGATGATAAATATTCCCCCAATAAATTCTAAAGTATAAACAATCTCGGATAAAAATGAGATTGTGATATTTCCCTTACCTTAGGTCTGATTTGCTTCATAAGTGTCTGAACCTCCTGTATAATGATTTAAATAATGTTATTGACTTATTACACAATCATATTAATTGTTATGATATCATATATGGTTCACTTATGACTTTATATTACCCGCTCTTTTGTAAATTCGATGTTAAAGAGCGTTTTGGGTAAAATCGTTTCATTTGTCGTCCGTGTTTTGACTTGTAATTATTCATATGATTACTTATATCATGATTACTTAAATCCAGAATTTAAAACATGATTTATATATAATATATACTCAGAATATAAATATATATAATAGATCGATAAATGGAAAGAAATACACCGTTCATGGAGACGGTAAGCCGTATGTACGCATGAACGTTGTTTTTGTTTCCTCATTAAATTGAATGGAATTAATTGGATGACATACATATATATATATAAATAAATCTAGTATCATTATTATGTCTTATATTTCATTATTACTTATTATATATTTTATAATCATTTATGAATGGTTAATCATTGAGAATGAATCTCATCGTGTCGTGGAGACGGTATTCTGTATGTACGCATGAGCGATTATATCGTTCCCATGATCGTGGAATTTTATTGGAGTGTATGTATACTATTAAATAATCAATATAACTTTATAATAATCATATGTAGATATTATTTACACCATTATACCCATCCAAGTAAGGTGGTGGTGGAAAATAGATTACACCACATCGTGGAGACGGTATTCCGTACGTACGCACGCGCGGTGATTTATTTTTCCGTAGGATGGATAGATTGTGAAATAGGGTTGTTTCATACATATAATAAAATATCAGTATATTATTGATACTGATTTTATTACTTCATAATGAAACAACCTAAGAAGAAGTGGAAGAAGAAATAAAGTTGAAAGAATCGGTAACGGACATTACCTCTTCTTTGATGCGCCTCTTTGAGACCTCCTCTTAGGGCACTAAAATTGGTCTTTGAAGAAGACCATGACTTCTAGGATGTTTCTAGGGAAGTGGGTAACAGAATTTTTCAGGGTTTGGCCGAGCTTGAAGGATCAATGTGGTGTGAGGAAGAGAGGGAGGAGGTGCCCTTTTATAAGGGAGGAGAGGGGCACCTTTGGAATTCTTAAAAAATATTAATTTATAATAAATCTAACCCCACTTAAAAACCTCCAAAAATGAATCATATTCGAATATTAGATGAGATAGGGTTTTAATCTCATCAACCAATTAAATTTAGACATGTTTTGATCTTATTTTAAACCTTATAATTTTGATTTATCCTTATTTTATCTTTTTAAGTTTATTTGTGGGAATAAAATTATAAATTTTAATTTATAACAAATAATTACTTATTTGTTGTGAATTTTCCATAATTGGTTACATTATAACATTATAGACCATATAAATTTAAATTTATAATTTTTAAATATTTTTGTGATTTTTAAACAATTTTATAATATGTTATTTTTATAAAATAACAATAGTGTCAATTTTGACACTATTAATTTATTTGAATTTAAATAAAATATATACAGACGATATGTTCAAAATAAAATCTTTAATAGATTCATAAAAGGTCATAGGTATCTATAAAATTAGTGTATCACATTAAATAGTTCATATAATATTTATTTTATTATTTCTAATACCATTTATTTGGTTTATCTCTTAATAAAATAATTACTACAAAATTTTTGTATAATTATTTAATATACTGATTTGTTGCATAAAAATTAAAAATAAAATCTTATGATTAAGTTAAATCTATTAAATTTCATAATAATACTTTTACTAGAATTTATCATCTTAAAATAACAATATTTAAATTGTTATATTTATTAAATTATGAAGGTGACAACTTTGGCATCATTTAAAATAAAATAATATAAGTGTTATAATCACTTTTATAAGGATCAAAACGGTTATATATTAGGTAATTGGATTATTAAGGTGTATATATACACTACCAATAAGTTTTGTTCAGGTTTGTGGGCCTTTTAATGGGTATTATTATTTCAATAAGAACTATATTACTTATTTTCCACTTAATAAATAATTTCTGTATCATTAATGTATCACCATTAATGACCATTATTTAATCACTAAAAATTATAAATAAATTATCATGATGTAGATAATTTTATCAGATTTCTAGAGACTATTCATGTTCGAAGTTTTGTGATTTTTATCACTAAATTAAAATTATTATACTTATAAGATTTAAGAGAGTGACATGTTGTCACTTTTTTTGGTTTTAATAATAATTAAATTATTTTCATGGTCAAAAGTCCATAAAATGAATATAATCCAACCCTTATGTTATATGGTTCTACTTTTAGACATCCAATATAATTTTTTCATTTGTTAGGGTAATTTTATAATATTATATTTACGCTTAATTACCCGATTTACATATAACTATGGTAAATAAAATTTACCGTAGTTACTATTCATAATTCCCAAAAATAAAAAGTAGCTTATTAACATAATTTGGACCCAATGATTCCAAATATGGAATCCATTTTTCCAAATTAAATACACAAAAGTTTCAGAAATTGAATTAAAATTAATCCCATTGTCAAAAGAAAACGGGTTTTTCTTTAAAACATTGCAAAAGATTGAATTGATTTAACCTACGAATTTAATGTAAAATCAATGATAATGACATAAATTATATTAAATGGTAAAAATATATTCTATTTATACTTTAAAACCATTCAATATTATAATTTAACCATATAAATTATAGCGATGAAAAAAGTTGTTTTTAATTAAAATATAGCGTTTTTTACTATTCATCAAAATATGAAACTTACCAGAATAATATGAAAATTTTATCCAAAGTAAATTTTTATTTCTTGATTCCAAATAAGAATTTAATTTTGTCAAATTTAAATTATAAACATGTCAAAAACTAGATTTAAAGTGGGTGCGCCATCAAAAGGCGGCAAAACTGCATTTTTTTAAAATACTTATTTTACCCAAAAAAATTATTTTGTTCTTATACCATGTTTTACAAAATGTGTAAGATGAATAATAATGTTATAAAATTCAAAATTTATTTAATACTATTATTAACGACTAGTTCATAATAATATAATAATATATCATTTGTTTAGTAAAACCGGGTATTGCGTACAACACACGCTATCGAGGAAGGTCGTGATTGCGTGTAATGTAAGCCAAGTCAGGGTTGCGTGTTGTGCAAGAATCCTTCGTCGTTTCGTATAACATAATCCAACCATATTTCATTTATACATTTAATATATATATATATATATATACTCAATGTTGCGTAGAATAACTATTATCAAAATTGTGTGTAACACGATCCAAGAATAGTGTTGCGTATACTGCAAGATAATACGGTGTTGCGTATAGCGCAAGGTAATATCGGGGTAGCATACAACACAAGGAATTAATGATATTAAAAGAATATTTTTCATAAAATCACAGGGTGTTAGAAGTTTCAAAAGAAAATTAAAGCTGTGAACGATGGGAGATTGGTATACTTCGTATATGAAGATGAAATTTTGAAATTTGGGAAGAGACTTCGTGTTCCAGACATGCCTGAACTAAAAATGGAATTTTTTGATGATTCTCATAGATCCAATTTGTCTATACACCTAGGTATCAATAAGATGTATATATATTTGAAGGAATATTTTTTTGGGACAACAAGAAGATGGATATTTCTGATTATGTGTCAAGATGTATGGTTTGTCAACAAGTAATGGCTGGGAGACAACATACTAGAAGATTCATGCAACCTATTCCCATACCGAAGTGGAACTGAGATGATATTATGATGGACTTTTTCATGGAAATACCAAATACTCTTAAAAGGAATGATGCAATATGGTTCATTAGTGATCATATTACCATGTCATCACATTTTCATGATATAAGAGAAGATTTACCACTTGAATGTTTAGCAAGACTATATATTAATAAAGTTGTAAGACTTCATGGTATACCCCTATCGATTGTATCTGATCGTGATCCACATTTTACATCAAGATTTTGGAAAAGTATTCAGAAATCCCTAGAAACTGAACTTCGATTAAGCACTACCTACCATCCTCAAACTGATGGACAATCGAAATGGGCTATTCAAACCTTAGAAGACATGTTGAGATCTTTCTCACATTATTTTCAAGGTTTGTGAGATCAATAATTTCCTATAATAGAAATTTCCGAAAATAATAGCTTCAATTCATGTATTCATATGGCACCATATTAAGGGTTATATGGAAGGAGATGTCACAGGTCAACTTGTTAAGATGATGCTGGTGAAAGAAAACTCTTAGGATAAGAACTTGTTGATGAAATAATGGAAAAGGTGATGATTATAAAGACCCACATCAAAGTAGCTCAAAGAAGGGAAAAGAGTTTTGTTGATAACTGAAGGAAGGATTAGGAATTTCAAGTAGGAGGTCATGTTTTCTTAATGGTATCTCCATTTAAGGGTGTTATATGATTCGGTAAGAAGGATAAATTAAGTCCCATGTACATCAGAACTTTAGAAATTCTAGAATGAATTGGATTTGTAGCTTACCATTTGGCAATGCCTCCAAGACTCTCCAAAGTTAATGATGTGTTCCATGTATCACTTTTGAGAAAATACATGTCTGACACAACGCATGTACTCACCTATAAAGCAATAGAACTGGAACCCTATCTATTTTATTGTGAAGAGCCTGTTAATATTCTTGATACCAGAGAACAAGTGTTGAGAAACCGGACGACTTGTCTAGAAAAAGTTATATGGAGAAACCATAATATATAAGAGGCAAAGTGAGAACCCAAGGATCGTATGATGAAGAACCACCCAAATATTTTTATGCAGTAATATTCTCAAAATTTCAAGGACGAAATAATTTGGAGGGAAGAATGTAGCACCCCAATATTCTACGGTATTCTTCTCTTTGAATAATAAAATATCTTATGTTGTACGAAACATTGAGATCTAGCACACCACGACCAATCAAACTACCCGTTATAAATAGTAATACCCAATTTTTGAAATTTTATAAATTTTATTTTTCAAAATGGACTTCATTTTTGGATTCGTAATATCAAAATTATCTTAGGGTGAATTTTTGGTATTTTTCTAAAAACATTCAATTTTTGATGAATGGTGAAGAACACTAAATTATTATTTAAAACCAACTTTTTATTTAAATAATTAGTTATTTTATTTAAATTTATTTAAAGTCAAAATAGATACATAATACCTATATAAGTTAAATTCAATTTATTGGATCCATTTTATAATAAAAGTATATGTAAAAATTTTTATTTAACTTTTTAACGTCTTTTACCCACCTTCTAGGCACATTTGCTAATTAGCATAAAACGTAATTTTACCACATCTGTGAATTGAATTTGAAAAATTAAAGACACGAATTTTACATCATTATGTAAATTTTTTTCAATAGGATGCAAATGATTTTTCATGAATAGTAACTTTTGAATTTTATTTACCATAGTTAAATGTAAAAAAGGGTAATTAAATATAGAAATGAAATTATATTTACCCTAAAACATGTCCTAATTCAATTGAATAAGTTTATTTTGACCAAAATAAACCTTATAAAAAAATATGATCCTCTTTTATTCACTTTTATTAGATTAGGGCATTTATTATTATTTTATTTAAAGAATAGTTAAAAGTGTTAAATTCAAATTTTAATAACTAAAACACTTTTAATATAGGGTTATACATAAGCTAAATTAGAATATAAATATTATTTAGAAATATTAAAAAACTTCATACATAATGGTATTTTATTTATAATTTTTAGACATTGAAGAATTAAATTTTTTATGACATAATAATGATGCAAAAATTACCTAATTAATGAACGATTCAAATAATTGATATTATAAATATCAAAATAAATGTAAATTCAAACTTTTTATGCATTAAAATAATTATCTAGGATAATATGACATGTTAGTATTTATTTAATTTATTTTTTTGAAGTAATAAAGTATTTTTACTTTTAAAAAACAAAATACTAAATAGTGTCTAAATTGACATAAATGACTTTTTTAAAACAAATACTATATTATTAAATGATATAATATTCCTAAAAATATAAGTTTCGGCCAAAGGACTTATATAAGGATATATATGTCATCAATGAACTATTTGAGGTTCTCTTTTCATTTTATAGTATGATTATTAACCATTTAATATAAAAATACAAGAATACATTGTAAAAGTTAAACTACTTAACTAAATGTTAAATCTAAAAGATAAGGTCAATATGGTGACGTAAATTTGTATAAAACCTATTGGTTGAAGGGATTTAAACCCATACCCGCCTTATCTTATAAATAAATCTATTTTTAGCCATTATAAACTGAAAATGATTTTATAGTAAATTAATAGTTCATGATTTTCCTAAAGTGTCCATCACTTCCCTTATAGAAGGGTACTTCCCATTCTCTCAAAATAACACCTCCAAAGACATTTGGCTCGGCCAAACCCGGATAAAATAACCTCCCAACTACCATCAATTCAACATGGTGGCCTTAATTTGATCATAAATCCATACTATGGATCCTATTCGATCAAATCAAAGGAAGCACCCAAAGAAGAGGTAATAATTTCATCAACTCTTTCAAAGTTCTTTTCTTCTTTCACTTCATCTTTATTAGATTTTTCCATAAAAAATTAATTACTCCAGTACCTTATACATATTTTGATGTTAATATTAATATGATACAACCATATTCATTATTCTATCCATCCTATGAATGAACAATTCGTTATACGTGCATAGGTACAACTTACCCTCTCCACATCATGGTGTAGTTTGTTATTCATCACTTTATGATTTATATGGGTATAATAATGAGTATAATTGATAAAAATAAAAAATATAACATTTTAATGATTCATTATATGTAATATAACATCCAATTACATATGATTTCATCATCAATATAATGATATTGTCACTCGTGCGTACGTACGGATTACCGTCTCCACAAACGTAATGAGATTCATTCCCCATCGTAACCATTCCCAAATAATTTTCATTTTATGATTTAAAATAATGTATAAGAACATAATATCATTCTGGATATGAATAAAATACATCTTATCCAAAACAAACATGACTTACATAACAAAACATATAAAGGAAAACAAATCAGTTAACACCCAAAACAATGGTATTACTAAAATATTATTAACAAAATAATATTAGAAGATAATATATGATTTCATATTTATGTATGGGGTTTTTTTATAATTTAATAACAATTCTTTAACTATTATATAGGTGGTTAACATACCCCCAACTAATGAGAAGTACAAGGTAAGGATTAATTTTACAATCTATTTACTTATCTGAGGTTATTTATATGTAAGTATCCACTGAGACTTCTTTATAATCTACATTTGTGTTTCTTAAAAATGTATTTCAAAACATTTTTACTATTTAATAGAATATGGGTTAAAGTAATTTATACCCTTTCTTGAATTTTTATAAATTTTTTTGAAAGGAATCTTTCTGTCGTTTTCCAAACAATGTACTTTTTGACCATTTCCATAAATTAAGGTAAGAATGTTTTTTTAAATTATATGGTGGGTGCGGCTATTTTCCACCATTATAACACCTTCTAAGTTTCCATTAAAATTTATTAATAATATTTTACAAAATAAGTGTTTTATTTTATAATTATGTGAAATTAAAATTATTTCAAAATAGAAATAGATATTTCTCTCAAATAGTTTTGATTTCTTCTATGTCAATATCCTTTGATTGATTTTACACTTGTTTGTAGTTGATTTTTTATGATAAAGTATTCAATATTTTGTTGAAGTTTTTGTGATATGTTTGACTATGGATGTGTTATTTTTATACCATTCATGGTTTATGGTTAAAGTATTTACATTCTGTATGCTAGTTTTAATAAGAATGTTTTTGTTATGTTTCAACCTTTTCTTATGAGAAATGCATTAGACTTAGTAAGTGATGGGTTGAGCCTGATATAGCTCCTCGATGCATCAGTTGGTCTCATGAGACAAGCTAGTGTATTGGCACATGGCCTTGAAAAAGTCTTATTTTTAGTCATCGAATAAGGCCTTGAATATGTGATTATGATATCCGACATTATGAATTCTATCATTAGAAAATTAGTGATTGATATTACATGTGATTATTTTAATAAGTAGAATATCCATGTGAATTAGTAAATAGAATTATTTGATTTATCTTTGAAATATTATAGTAATGTTTAATTTAAAAATTCTAGTGTTTTTGTCTTATACATTGCCTTCAATGATTATGATTATTTATGAATGTTTCTGCTATATTTTTATCCTTACTGAGCATCTGAGCTCACCCCTTTATTATGTTTTATTTTTTCCAAGATGTAAATATGTATATTATTATTTACCTACAGGGATTGGTTATGGGATATGAGTGTGTTAAAATGATACCTAATGTTGTTTTTTTCATTTCATAATGTAATGTAAAATTTATGTATGTATCTAGTACTTCCAAAGCTGCTAAACTGATCGGTATTTTGGGAAATGATCCCTTGTGATCATTCCAATGTTATGTAATAATTCACTGACTCTAGGAAACTAGGTTTGAGGCATTATAGTTGGTATCAGATAAAATTTAGTACCAACATTGGAAACTAGATTTAGAAAAACTTTTGTTAGAGAACATTACCCTAATATAATCTTTGAGGATTAATATAGAATAATATCCTAGAATTTTGGTAATGTAGATATTTTGTTTGTTTTCCAAGCATTAAATTCATATCTGGATATGACAAGGTAGAAAAATCTCTGGAACAGATGTACCTAGGAGTGAAAACTCCAATAAGGAGTTTTGGGCTTGACCTGGGTATCCTGGTACATGGCAATGGACCTTTCTGCATTATTGGTTTTGACACTTCTGGGGAAAATGCTTAAGATAATTCAAATTTTCTTTATAAACCATTAAAATGTTTTTCTGAGTAAATACTTCCTCATGGAAAACATTTTTTATGATTATGGATTATATTCATAGACTTTTCAATTTATGTAAAGTATTTTACTAGTTTATAATTTTGTATTGTGATTCACAAACTAATCTAGTGTATTCCACTGTTTAGAAATAGTGCCTAGTGGAAGGAATGGAAACTGTATTAATGCACATAATTCATGAAGTTATTTCCCTCCTACTTAAGATAATTTTAGTAGATATGGGGATGTAATTGATGTTTAACAGTTTATAACCATACTGGGACAACTCACTTAGGTTATGAATAATAACCTTACCCGTACGAACCACCATGATCCACAATGCAGAAAATCAATGTTAGACTACTTCATAAGGCAACAACCACCGACATTAAATGGGACTCAAAATCCATTTGTAGCTGAGCATTGGATAAGTTCCTTAGAGAAAATATTTCATACTTTGGGAGTAGTGGAAGGGAAAAAGTTATCATGGTATTTTATCACCTCACGTGAGATCCATATCAATGGTGGTCATTCATTCAAAACCCAATGAAGGATGAAGAAGTATCAAATATGGAATGGAGGAAGTTTAAAGATATTTTCATAGAAAAATACATTCCTCGTGACCATCAAGCAGATATCAGAAGACAATTTCTAAGTTTGATGCAAAAGGAGTATGAGAATGTCGCAAATTATGAGGATAATATTACCAGGTTAGAAAGGAAAGCTGTAGATTATATATGTAACCCAAAGAGTAATATTGATCATTCATTGATGGGTTAAAATCATTTCTTCATCAAGAATTAGTCTCACAATCCTTATCGTCTTATGAAGATATAGTCTCATGTGATATCAAGACAAAAAAAGGAATTCTCTATATCATACAACATTAAAGCAAAGTAGGAGAAGAAGAGATCTGCTAAACACTCTGAAAATTGAAATAAGGGGAAGAAGGGAAAAGATGAATTTCAATCCTACAGTAAATGTTGGAAGAAACACCTAGGTACTTACCTGAAGGTAACGAGAGTTTTTTTTCAAGTGTGGTAAAAAAGTCCACCAAGCACGTGATTACAAGGGAAAGAAGGAGGTTGTCAATGTAGAATGCTAAAATTGTAGAGAAATGGGGAATTATAAAAATTAATATCCTAATCCCCTAGAAAAATTACCTTAGAAAAGGCCAATGGAGCTAGGCCAATCTTATACGATCACTACTTCTTAGGTTTAAGCTCTTAATGATGTGGTGGTATGTATTTTAATAGTTTACTCAAATTTAGCCAATGCTTTATTTGATTCTGGATCATCTAATTGTTTCATATCTTCCCATATTTCTAAGGAAATTAGATATTTCTAATTTTATTTAACAAGGGACTTGTCAATAAAAACTTCTAAGGGAAGTATCATTACAACAATGTTTTGTGAATCAGTTCCCATTAGGGCATATAAACGTGCTTTATTTGCTGATCTCGTCATCATATCGATGATTTAATTTTATTTAATCCTTGTAATGGAATTGTTTTTAGACCATTATGTGGAAATTTATTGTAAGAATAAGGATGTTATATTTTTTTAAGATGATAAAGAATACCTTATCTTTTGAGAATAAACATCACCATCTAATTATTATCTAGATCCACCTCCAACAGCTCTACTAAATTCAATTATTGGGGAGGAAGAGTGTGAAATAACTATGGGTGAAGAAAAAAATGTCCAAATAGAGGACATACCTATTCTTAAATAATATGTTGAAGTGTTTCTAGAGGATTTACCTGGACATCCTCCACAACGAGAAATTGAGTTTTCCATTGATTTAATTCTTGGTTAATGACCCATATCGTTGACCCCTTATAGAATGGCCATTGTGGAATTAATAGAACTAAAGAAACAACTAGAGTAGTTGAGTAATAAATTATTTATTTTCCCTAATGTTTCTCCATGGGGTGACCTTGTTCTTGTGGTTATGAGGAAATATGGATCTATGAGTTTGTGCATTGACTATAGAGAGATAAATTCTTGAACAGTAAAGAAGAAGTATCCTTTACCTCTCATTTATGATTTATTTTATCAACTTCAGGGAGCTCAGTATTTTTCAAAGATTAACCTTTGATTTGTATATCATCAGTTGTGTGTGAACAAGGAAGATATTCCAAAATTAGCATTTCAAACTCAGTATAGGCATTACGAGTTTACAGTAATGCCTTTTGGACTGACTAATGCACCCTCCATTTTCATGGATCTAATTAATAGAGTTTTCATGGAATATCTTGATGAATTTTAGTGGTATTTATTAATTATATCTTGGTATACTCAAAAAACTACAAAGATCATGAAAATCACATTTACACTATTCTAAAAACCCTAATAAGAAATGAATTATATGGGATGTTTAGAAAGTGTCAATTTTAGCTTCATGGATTTTTTTTCTTGGCCATATTGTCTCTAAGGAAGGAAACTTTGTTGATTATTTAAATACCCAGGCAATCCATGAATGGACAACACCGAAAATTATAACCAAGGGACACAATTTTATTGGTTTAACAGGTTATTATTGGTGTTTCGTCTAAATTTTTTCCCGACTGACAACCCCATTAACCAAGATCACACATAAAGGGGTTAAATTTTTTTGGGCAAAAAAGTGTGAATAATTTTTCAAAGAATAGAAGAGAATATTAGTCAATGCTTCTATATTGACTCTACCATCAGGGAATCATGGGTTTGTTATTTATAGTGGTGCTTCAATGAAAGGACTGGGTTCTATATGAATGCATAATGATAGGGTTATGGCTTATGCATCACAATAGCTAAAAATTCATGAAAAAAACTATCCCACTCATGATCTTGATTTATCCACTGAAATATTTCTCTGAAGATATGGAGACACTATCTCTATGGTGAATAATGTGAGATTTAAACTGATCACAAGAGTTTGAAGTATATTTTCTCACTAAAACAACTCAACATGAGGAAAATGAGATGGATCAAACTACTCAAGGATTATGATTGAACTATACACTACCACCAGGGGAAGGAAAATAATGTGACAGATTATTTGTGCAGAAAGTATCATGTAGTTTTGAAAAAGATAAGAGTTGAAAGGGATCCTATGTTCATGGATCTAGTTAATATGGATATGGAAATATCATGGAAGTTGAAACATCAATACTTTTTCAAATGGTTTCAAATCCTTCTTTACTAAAAAGGATAAAAATGTATTAGGATGATGATGAGAATTTCAAAGGAAAATTAAATCTATAAACTATGGGAGATTGATCAACTTTTTATATAAAGATAGAATTTTGAAATTTTGGAAGAGAATTTGTGTTCCTTGCATACATGATCTAAAAAAGGAATTGTAGGATGATGGTCATAGCTCCAGTTTCACTATACACCTTTGTATCAATAACATGTATAAATATTTGAAGGAACATTTTTTGTGGGACAACATAAAGAGGGAGATTTTTTATTATGATTCAAGATGTATGGTTTGTCAATAGGTGAAGGATGGAAGACAACATCCTAGAGGAGTCATGAAACCTCCTCCCATAACTGAGTAGAGATGGGATGATATTACAATGGACTTTTTCATGGGACTACCATAGACTCCTAGAAGGAATGATGTAATATGGGTCATTTTTGAACTTCTTACCAAGTGAATACATTTTATTGATATAAGAGAAGATTTACCACTTGAACATTTATCAAGACTATATATTAATTATGTTTTAAGACTTTATGGTGTACCCCTATTGATTGTTTCTGTTCATGATCCCCATTTTACATCAAGATTCTCGAAAAGTCTTCCTAAAACTGTGCTTATGCACTACATAATACCCTCAAACTGATAGACAATCAGAATGGAATATTCAAACCTTATAAGACATATTGAGATCTTTATCGCATTATTTTCAAGGTATGTGAGATCAATAATTTTTTATAGTAGAATTTTCCTATAACAATAGCTTCCATTCATGTATTCAGATGGCACCATATGAAGGGTTATATAGAATGATATGTCATAGACCAACTTGTTGGAATGATGTTGGTGAAAGAAAACTTGTAGGCCTAGAACTTGTTGAGGAAACAATGGAAAAGGTGATGATTATCCAAACCCATATCAAAGTAGCTCAAAGTAGGAAAAAGAGAAATGCTAATAACTAAAGAAAGGATTTGGAATTTCAATTAGGAGATCTTGTTTTATTGAAGGTATCTCCATGGAAGGGTGATTTACGATTTGGTAAAAAGGGTAAATTAAGTCCCAAGTACATCGGACCTTTTGACATTCTAGAACGAATTGGAGTTGTAGCTTACCGTTTGAAAATGCCTCCCAGTCTCTCCAATGTTCCTAATGTGTTCCATGTATCCATGTGGAGAAAATACATTTCTAAACCAATGCATGTAATCACTTATGAAGACATAAAATTAGAACCTAATATCTCTAACTGTGAAGATTCTGTCAACATTCTTGATACCAGATAACAAGCGTTCAGAAACCGGAGGACACATCTGGTAAAATTTCTATAGGGAAACTATAAGATAAAATATGAAACGTATAAACCTAAGGAACTTATAAAGAAGAACCACCCAAGTAGTTTTATGCAGTAATATTCTATAAAGTTTGAGGATAAAATTATTTGAAGGAGGGAAGAATATGACAACCCAAGCTTCCATGGTATGCTTCTCTTTGAATAATACAATAACTCTTGATGTATGCAGCATTGAGTTCTAGCACACACAACCATTCAAACTGGCTATTATGAATAGTAATGTCCAATTTTTGAAATTTTTTAAATTTTATTTTTCAAAATGTAATTCATTTTTTGATTTGAAATATTAAAATTAGCTTATGGTGATTTTTTGGTGTTTTTCTGAAAACATTCAATTTTGGATGAATAGTAAAAAACATTGTGTTATTGTTTAAACCGATTTTTTATTTAAATAATTATTTATTTTATTTAAGTTTATTTTTAGTCAAAATAGATACATAATACCAATATAAGTTCAATTTAATTCATTGGAGTCATTTTATAAAAAAATTAGATGTATAAAATTTTATTGAACTTTTTAACGGCTTTTACCCACCTTCTAGGAACATTTGAAAATTTGAATAAAACATAATTTTACTACTTCTATGAATTGAATTTCAAAAATAAGAGATACATGGTTGACATCAGTAAGTAAAGTTAGATTTAATAGGATGAAAGTAATTGTTTGTGAATAGTAATGTTTGAATTTAATTTACCACGGTTAAAAGTAAACAGGGTAATTAAAGGTAAAAATGATATTATAATTACCCTAAAACACATCCTAATTCTATTCGATAAGTTTGTTTCGACCAAAATATACCTTACAAATAAAATATGATCCTCTTTGATCACTTGTATTATATTAAGACATTTATTATTATTTTATTTAAATAAGAGTTAAAAGTGTTAAATTCAAATTTTTATAACTAAAAAATTTTGAATATAGGGTTATACATAAGATAAGTTATACTATAAATATTAATTAGTAATATAAATATATTTTCTAAACAATGGTATTTTATTTTTAATTTTTAAACATTATATATTTAAATTTATTTATGACACAATGATGATGCAGTAATTACCTTATTAATGAATGGTTAAAATAATTGATAGTATAAATATCCAAATATATGTAAATTGAGACTTTTTATAAATTAAACTAATTTTATAGGTTGGTATGACATGTTAAGATTTATTTAATGTATTTTTTTTGAAGTAATTAATTTTTTTACTTTCACATAAACTAAATACAAATAGTGTCAAAATTGACATAAATGAGTTTTTAAAAAGAAATACTATATTATTAAATGATATAATATTCATAAAAATATAGATTTCTGAAAAAAAAAATACTTATATAATTATATATATGTCATTAATGAACCACTTTAGGTTCTCTTGGAATTTTATAGTAAGTTTATGAACCATGTAATATAAAAATACAAGAAGATATTGTAAAAGATAAACTATTTAACTAAAAGTTAAATCTAAGAGATAAGGTTAATATGGTGACCTAAACATGTCTAAAAAAGCTTGTTTGAGATGATTTCTACTCATAACCACCTTATCATAAAAATAAATCCATTTATATCCATTATAAACCCAAAATAATTGTATAATAAATTAATATGTCAACATTTTCCTAAAGTGACCTGCACCTCTCTTATAAAAGGGTAATTCCCCTTCTCTTAGCATTACACCTTCAAATCCATTTAGTTCATCCAAATCCTGCTCCAATATCCTCAAAAGTACCCTCAATTTAAACTAGAGTCCTTAATTTGATCAGAAAGACAACCTGAGGATCCCTTTCGATCAAATCAAAAGAAGAACCCGAAGAAGTGGTAATAATTTCATCACCTCTTTCAAAGTTCTTTTCTTCTTTCAATTTATATTTATTTGTTGTTTCCATAACAAAGTAATAACTCTAGTAACTTATACATACATTTATGTTTTTATAAATATATTACAACCATATTAATTATTCTCTCCATCATATGAATGACAAACTAACCATATGTGTGTACATACGGCTTACCGTCTTCACATCGTGGTGTAGTTTGTTATTCAACATTTTATTATTTGGATGGGTATAATAATCAGTATAGATGATATAAATAATAAATATAACAAGTTAATGATACTTTATATTTAATATACCATCCAATTACATACTATTTCACCATCTATAGGATGATATTTCTGCTCGTGTGTACGTGCGGATTACCATCTTCGCGAACGTGATAGGATTCATTCCCCATAGTAACCATTCAAGAATAATTTCCATTTTATGATTTAAAATAATTTTTAGGAACTTAATATCATTTTGGATATGAATCAAATACATCCTATCCATAATAAAATTACTTACATAATAAAATATATAAAGTAAAACGAATCAGTTAACACTCGAAACAATGATACTACTGAAATATTATTAACAAAACAATATTAGAAGTTAATATATAAAATCATATTTAGGTATGTGGTTACTTTATAATTTAATATCAATTATTTAACTATTATATATTAGTTTAACTTGCCCTTGACCAAGGAAAAGTACAAGGTAAGGGTTAATTTTACAATCTCTTTACTAATCTGAGGTTGTTTATATGTAAGTATCTACTGGGACTACTTTATCATCCACATCCGTGTTTCTAAAAAATGTATTTCAAAAAAAATTAATATTTCCTATAATATTGGTTAATTTAATTTAAACCCTTTATTGTATTTTTATAAAAAAAAATTGAAAGGAATCTTTCTGTTGTTTTCCAAACAAGGTACTTTATGTCCTTTTGGACAAATTAAGGTAAGAATGTGTTTTTAACTAATATGGTGGGTACGGATAATTTTCAACATATTAACACCTTAGAAGCATCCCTTACAATCTTATAAGATTATTTTCAAAATAAATTTTTTCTTTTATAATTATGTGACTTTTAAATTATTTTAAAATGGAAAGATATATTTCTCTCCAATAGTTTTGATTTCATCTATGTCAACATCTGTTGATGGATTTTACACTTGTTTGATGTTGATTTATGTTTGTCGGAGTGGATACTCAAGAGGGGGGTGAATTGAGTTCCAATTTAAAATTTCTGCTAAAAACAATTTCTATTAAAATCCCCCAATTTCAAAAACAGATTAAACTGTAGTGAATTTATACAGATTATAAAGGTTCACTTAGTTTCTCAAAGATTGATTAGTTCTCAGTTAGCTTAATCTTATGATTAATTTAACTTTTGAAACTAACTTACTGATTTACAACAAATATAAACACTTGCGAGTTTAACTATCAAAGTAGCCTTGAAAATAAATTATATTTCAAAGTAATAGCAGCGGAATACGAAATAGATAAGTATTGTATGGATATAAACTTTAACTAAAAACACAGAGATGTTAACCAAGAGGTTCAGTCTCAAGCCGAGACTTAGTCCTCTCAAAAGTCTTATATAAGGATGATCCACACCCTGGATCGGGGTTCAACAGTTTGCAACTGTCCAGGTCCAAGACCTCTACCACAGTTATTTGTGGGAACAAACACAACAGCAACCAGCTGTTCAGGTCACACGACCTCTACCACTGTCCCAGTGGGAAAACAAATATGTAAGAGTATTGAGTGAGGATTTACAAATCCTCCAGTTAAAGCACAGGAGACAGTGTGTGTGTTAAATAAAGCAGATAACACACACTTCTCAATATGTAAAAAGATAAATCACAGAGAAAATATTTAGAGTGTAGAAAAGGCTATAGTGATCTTCGTGCAGCTCTCGACTCCTTTTGTTGATTAGAATTCATTCTGAGTCTTCTTCTGTTTTTTGTCTGGAAAACAGAGTATCATCAGTTTCCTTGACTTCCAGGTTCAGCTTGCTTATCGGCTCAGAGAATGAAGAGATTTGTGTAGTTCTTCGTTAGCATAAATTGCTCGATGTATGCTCTATGTTCTGGAGGCTGGTAGCAGTAGTCTCGTGAGTGCAAGTTATCCAGTTTTTTTTTTTTGCACACTTTTTTGAGCTTGATCGCCAGCGTATATGTACTGTGCTCTTTTCTGCATCTTCTTTTAAAGCACGAGCTTCGGCAAAAGATATGATTTTCTTTTTGCAAGTACGAGGTACGGTTTCCTGAAAACCAGCAACACATATTAAATAAAGGTTAGTGCATTAAAATATACCTAATGTGACCGTTGGTTAGATTAAATAATAATAAAGAAATTTAAAGCATGTCAGGGTTCTGTCTCTGAACGGTTGCTCATGATAACGGTAGACTTTGTCATGGTAGGTCTGAGTATCGGTAGGCATCTGTAATGGTAGACTTGTCTGTCGGTAGACTTGATGTATCGGTAGTGGTGGACTTGTAATAGTAGCGGTGGCTCTGCCTTTACCAGTAGCGGTAACTCTTTATCGGTAGCTGTGGCTCTGCCTTGTAACGGTAGCTCTTTATCGATAGCTGTGGCTCTGCCTTGTAACGGTAGCTCTTTATCGGTAGACTTTGCATAACGGTGAACTTCAGAATATCGGTAGCTGTCAGCTTTGTTGTAACGATAACTGTCTACTTAGATGTAGCTGTAGACTTTGAGTATCGGTGAACTTTGAGTAGCGGTAGACTTTGAGTAGCGGTAGCTCTTATTCGATATCGGTAGCTTTAAGTCATAACGGTAGCTACTATCTGTAACGGTAGCTATAAACTGTTTAAGCATTCTCTTGGAAGAATGAGTTAAGTCAGAGTAAACATATATCCGATAATGCAAAATCAAGATATAAATAAGTAATGGTTGGGATTATCAAAACATAATGAATCAACTTAACTCCAGAGGGTTCAACAAGCTCCCCCTCAATTCCAGAGGGTTCAACAATCTCCCCCTTTTTGATAATCACAACATATGCCAAAAACAAAAATATCAAATTATGATATCAATAGTATAGTATCAGAGAAATCAAAAATAAAATAAAATAAAAAATATATATCAGAGGAAAAATAAAAGAAAAAAAATGAACAATATTCTCTTTTGGTTTTCCAAGAATTTCTCCCCCTTTGTGATTAACAAAAAGATACATTTGGTAAAAACAGAAAAGTACAAAAATACAATTAATCCGATAAAAAAAAAAAGAAGCACTCAATCATCCTCTCGGACAGGTGTCTTGCCCTTGGGATCAGCAGAGGGTGCAGAGGTAGAGTCAGCAGGCTTGGGAATTCCGGAAAGAACGATTGGTGGATCAGCAACTGATACAGCACCAGATCTGTAATCTGTCTCTTTCTGAGGGATCAAAGGTGTCATGCTCCTGATGGCCTGAACTGGAGTCAGTTGAGGAGTACTCCCAGAGGCAGATGGTGGAAGGGCAGGTGGTACAATAACCGGTCGAGCATCCACATGTAGGAAAGGCAGCAAGAGATTCCTGAAATCCATGATGATGCTTCCACCTCACTCCATAGCAGAGACAAAATCATATCTGTTCTCAATAAACTTATCTAAAGCAGGAGTAAGCTCCCGGAGCTTACTAACCTGTTCTCTGAAGGCTTGGGTAACAGGAGGTAACTTCATATTCTCAATCAAAAGCTTGAAATGGTTTGTCATTTGGTGCTTGGTATAAACTTTGTCAAAATAAGAATCCACCTTATTTTTGATTGCCTCTTGAGAATCAGTAACTGCCCGCAGGTGATCACGAACAAAACTACTAACTTCCCTAGTGGTCGTAAGAATCTGAGTATCGGATGCACCACTAGGATTGGCCTTAGCCAATTATTCCTGAAGGACAGTGCGGATCTGGTCAAGGTTCAAACTTGTGTTGGATGAGGGAAGAGGTTTAATTGAGAAGGCCACTGTTTCCTTGAAAGAGTGAGTCAGACTACTAACCATCTTCTGTACCAGTTCATCCTGACTGTGCAGATGTTCTTTAACTGACTTCTTAAAAGCCTCAAAAACTTCCACAAACTGTTTGACCACTTCTTTGATATAGCGAATGTCAGTGTGCACTTGGGTTTGAGAACTGCGTAAAGCAGTCAAGGAGGCAATTGATTGTCTAAGAGCAATTATAGCTCCTGTCCAACTCTCAATCTGAGTGTGGCACACCATAAGTTTGTCCACTATTTGTTCCACAGGACTGGATATACTGCATCCAATGGATAACTCAAGGGATTTCTCCACGTTTTTTATCTCTTCAAACATACTTTTCTTCATATCTCTCACTGATTCTCTTATTACTTCTATCAACTCGGCTTTTAAAGACTTAAGGTCATCATTTGTTGCCACATTGTCATTCATAGTGGGTAAGGTAACTGGTTCCCTTTGGGCTTGGTCTTCCTCATCAGAATCACCATAAGATAATCCAAGAATCATATATCCGGGAGCTGATTTCCAACCTTCAATGTCATATGATACTGATACTGAGCCGAGATTCTCTCCTTCTCTTGGAACATTCTCCTGAGGTATCTCTCCCAACACTTCTCCCTAAGGTAATTCTACAATTTTCTCCACAATTTCAGCAGATTCAATAGCCATTAGTTCTAAGTCATTAATGACTCTTTCATCAACAGGTGCTGCTGCTACATCTTCCTACTCAGGCACTATCCTGATTGTACTGACTATTAGGGGACTCAAAATGAGCTCTCTTTCAACATTTTCCTCATCAACTGCTTCATCATCAGCCTCCTGTTCTCTATGATTGGATTCGGTTGTCTCATCCTCCTCAGAGGTGTCCTTGACAACATATTGGCATGATTCTTCTCCTCCTTCTGTAGTCTATGAATCATTATCCTTCAAGAGAATTTCTCTCTTTGGTAGTGCTTTTGGAGGGCTAGCTGCTCCATAAGAAATAGATTGATGCATAGGACTAGGGGGTAAGTCTGGATCTCATCCTTCCTCAACTGAAGTCTCTTCCTCCTCAGCTTCATCATCACTGTAAACTGGTTCTGGTTCATCTGGTCGAAGACCAGGATCTCTAACATCTTTTGGTCTGGATGGATGATTCTCAGGAGTGAATTTCTCATAAATTTTTCCATCATCATTTACCCATGATTTCTTCCAAGGAATCCAGCTGACTTTCATGTATTTACATATAGTTCTTGTAATACAGAAGTTATCCCTAACCACTACCAGCTCATCCTGAGGTCCATCTATCTCCCTCACTTTCAGCATCACAGAAATTAGTTTGGAGAAAAACAGGGCATTTGATTTTGACTTTGGTCTAGTCGTTTCTTCTACTTGAACCGTAATCAATCTACATAGATTGATTTTCACACTGTGCTTCAGTAAATACAGCAAATATATGTCTTGGAATCTTAAAGTGGAAAAGTCTCCTCTTCTTGGACTAACAACATGCTGAATAAATTTAAATAAAAGCTTATCTTCTCCTTCCATCTCTGCAGCAATCACCTTTCTAGGGGTCCCATTCCCTGTGAGTTTTAGCAAAGCGTCTTCATATTGAAATATTTCACTGGTCGAAGGTACAGACTTGGAATAAAAAGTAAAATCACCCTCATGTGGAACTCTTAGGTTCTCATCCCATTCTCCTGAAGTAAACGATACTTCCTGACCATTCACATAAGAAACCATTTTGCTTTCTTCTTTAGATTTTTCAAAACGAACGAATTCGTAGAACTGTTTCACCAATCCTGGATAGTAAGGTCCGTTGTTGTTCGCGAAGCATTCTATCCAACTTTGTTCTTTTAACACTCTAAGAACCAGTGACTTGCTTTCCATGACCCATTCTGTACATACTTCTTTTTCAACAACTATCTCGTGCTTCGATAGGTGTGGATTTACTGATCTTCTCTGAGCTAAACTTCCCTCGTCACTTCCACTGGCATCATTACTTGTTACTTTTTGTCTCTTCGGTGTCGGCGCTTCACTTCCATCAGTCACCTGAGGTCTCTTGACTCGGGCCATTACGGATTTGAGGTTAGGGTTCTGAAGGTCGAGAGGTTTAGGTTTAGCAGAGTTCGAGCAGACAAGTTCGCGATGAGATTGAGTGAGTATAGTTCGAGTTTTAATATCATTTAGGATTCATAAATCACATAAATCATAAAATAAAATAAAACGGTTCGATGTCTCGGCCTTTAAAATAATGCAAATGTACTAGTAAAGTTATCTAACGGTGAGGTTTTTCTAACGGTGAGGTTTCTCTAACGGTGAGGTTTCTCTAACGGTGAGGTTTATCTAACGGTGAGGTTTCTCTAACGGTGAGGTTTCTCTAACGGTGAGGTTTCTCTAACGGTGAGGTTTCTCTAACGGTGAGGTTTCTCTAACGGTGAGGTTTCTCTAACGGTGAGGTTTCTCTAATGGTGAGGTTTCTCTAACGGTGAGGTTTCTCTAACGGTGAGGTTTCTCTAACGGTGAGGTCTCTCTAACGGTGAGGTTTCTCTAAACTATAGTTAATCATACCTAACTCATGTTTGATGTAATTTAATCTCTCCGAATTCAACGGCTTTGTAAAAATATCAGCTAACTGATGTTCAGTGCCAATGAATTCAAGAGTGATATCACCATTTTGATAGTGATCCCTCAAAAAGTGATGTCTCACATCAATATGCTTTGTCCTAGCATGAGATACCGGATTTTTGGAAATGTTAAAAGCACTTGTATTGTCACACTTTATAGAGACATGTTTGAATTGATATCCATAGTCTAGTAAAGTGTGTTTCATCCACAAGATTTGTGCACAACAACTACCAGCAGCTATATACTCAGCTTCAGTAGTAGATAATGCAACAGAATTCTGCTTCTTACTACACCAAGATACTTGGGATTTGCCTAAGATGTGACATGTTCCAGAGGTGCTTTTTCTGTCTAACTTACAACCAGCAAAATCAGCATCAGAATAACTCAATAAATCAAATGATTGTCCTTTTGGATAAAATAGTCCCAAATTGGGAATATGTTTTAGATATTTGAAAATTATTTTAACAGCAGTCAAATGAGACTCCTTTGGGTTTGCTTGAAATCGAACACACATGCATACACTGAACATGATGTCGGGTCTACTAGCAGTAAGGTACAGTAGACTTCCTATCATACCTCTGTAGTTGGTTTGATTTACTGGTTCTCCAGTTTCATCACTATCCAACTTACAGGTGGTACTCATAGGTGTATCACTGCCTTTACTACTATCCAATGAAAAACGTTTTAGAAGATCTTTAATATATTTACTTTGATTCAAAATAATACCATTTTTGTTTTGAAAGATCTGAAATCCAAGGAAAAATTTTAGTTCTCCCATTAAGCTCATTTCGAACTCATTTTGCATTATTTTTGAAAACTCAATACATAGAGAATCTTTAGAAGATCCAAAAATAATATCATCTACATAGATCTGTACTATTAAAACATTTTTAGAAATCCATTTAATGAAAAGAGTGGGATCAACTATTCCTTTAGTAAATCCTTTTGAAATAAGAAAAGAGCTGAGCCTATCATACCAAGCTCTTGGAGCTTGCTTTAAACCATATAAAGCTTTAGATAGTTTGAAAACATGATTGGGAAAATTGGGATTTGTAAAACCAGGAGGTTGTTCAACAAATACATCCTCATTTATATATCCATTCAGAAAAGCGCTTTTAACATCCATTTGATAGAGTGTGAAATTCAGATGAGCATCATAAGCAAGTAATATCCTAATGGCCTCTAATATGGCTACGGGTGAAAAAGTTTCCTCATAGTCTATTCCTTCCTCTTGAATATAGCCTTGTGCAACTAGCCTAGCCTTGTTTCTAATGATAGTTCCAGATTCATCAACTTTGTTCCTAAACACCCATTTACTGCCTATGGTTGGAGTGTCCTTAGGTCTTTCCACTAATTCCCAAACATTGTTTCTTTCAAACTGATTTAGTTTTTCTTGCATAGCCATTACCCAGAATTCATCATTGATAGCATCATTGATATCTTTGGGTTCAAGTTGTGACAGAAAAGCTTGATGTTCAACCTGGTTCCTTAGAGAAGCTCTAGTTTGTGTTCCTCTATTTAAATCACCTACAACAGCATCAAGAGGATGATTCTTGAGAGTTCTAACACCTTTATAAGGAGTTGAACTGGCTTCTTCAGAGTTGTCTACAGGTCTGGAATTGGTATGAGCAGATTCTGGAAAATTTCCAGAACTGGATTCTTTTACAGGGGATTCAGTATTCTTATCATTTAGGTCCAGGTTTGACAAATCTTCCTCAAGATCTTCAAGGTAGGATTTAGGCTCATGTGGATCAGTCTCATCGAATTTGACATGAACTAATTCTTCCACACATTTGGTTCTTTTATTGAAAACTCTATAGGCTTTACTAGAGAGAGAGTAACCTAGGAAAACTCCTTCATCACTCTTGGGTGCAAATTTGTCAAGATTGTATTTAGTGTTAAGGATAAAGACTTTGCAACCAAAAACTTTGAAGTAATTAACCTTAGGCTTCCTATTATTCCAATGTTCATAAGGGGTCCTTTTTAGAATAGGTCTAGTTAAAAATCTATTAATGACATAGCAAGCTGTATTTACAGCTTCAGCCCAAAAATAAATAGGTAAGTCATACTCATTAAGCATAGTCCTTGCAATTTCTTGAAGGGTTCTATTTCTTCTTTCCACTACACCATTCTGTTGGGGTGTTCTAGGAGAAGAAAAGTTGTGATTATAGCCATTGTGTGAGCAGTAGGATTCAAATTCATGATTCTTAAACTCACGCCCATGATCACTCCTCAGGGTCTTAATTTTGAGTCCACTAAGATTTTCTACAGTCTTGGAATATTTAACAAAGTAGGAACATGCTTCACTTTTGTGAGCTAGAAAGTATACCCAAGTGTATCTAGAAAAATCATCAACAAGAACATAAACATAGTGGTTCCCATTTAAACTTGAAACTCTTGAAGGTCCAAACAAATCCATGTGAACCAATTCAAGTGGTTGAGAAGTTGAAACTTCTTTCTTTGGTTTAAAAGAAACTTTGTGTTGTTTTCCCTTTTGACAGGGATTGCACACTTTATCATTTGGGAATTCTAATTTGGGTAGGTCTCTAACTAAGCATTTCTTAGAAAGTTTCCTATGTGAGTGAACATTACAGTGTCCTAGTCTCCTATGCCACAACCAAGACACTTTATAGAAAGCATTTAAGCAGGAAACATTTTGTTTGACCAAGGAATTTAGATCAACAGCATATACATTCTCATTTCTAGATGCAGTGAAAACTAAGTCACGTTTTGAATTAAAAACATTGCATGAATTATTTTCAAATTTAACATTAAAACCATCATCACACAACTGAGATATACTAAGTAAGTTATACTTTAATCCGTCAACAAAAAAGTACTTTAGAAATCAAAATTGTATCAGGGTTACCAATCTGGCCTAAGCCGATGATTTTTCCTTTTGCATTGTCACCAAAGGTGACATGCCCAACATCAACCTTAATCAGACTCTTGAAGCAAGAATAGTCTCCTGTCATATGTCTTGAACATCCACTGTCCAAATACCATAGAGTGTTATAGATTCTCTTTAAACAATTTCCCTGCAAAACAGATTATACATAAAATAATTTTGGTACCCAGATCTTTTTGGGTCCAGAGAGGTTAGCTAATAAAACTTTGGGAACCCATATTTGCTTTATAGTTTTTCTAATATCAGAAAGCATATTTTGAGACAAAAATAATTTGTTGGGTCCTTTAGAAAAATATTTTGTATAAGATGGTCCTGAACTAGAACTAGCAGAAAACAATCTAGATTTTGGGACAAATTTGGTTTTGCTTACTTGTCTCTTTCCAGGCTGATATCCTAGACCGGTTGTATATTTGGGAGCAATATGTTTTCCTAGCAGTTGTGTCAAGGTATCCCTACCAGCAGTGAACTTTTCAATATCTTTTCTTAATTGTTCATTTGATAATTTAAGTTGAGTGTTCTCTTTCAATAGTTGAGCATACTTCACTTTTTCCACACTTAAACCTGTTTCAATATTACTAGTCAAAGCATGTTGTTTCTTCAAGGATTTATATTTATTCTTTAGTTCATTGCAAGTATCTTCCAGCATATTGCAATATTCAAACAGTTCAGCTTTAGACATATTTTCCTCATTGTATGAATCATGGTCATTTCCAGAATAAAAATTGTTTAAAGCTGGTGAAATAGGTACCTCAGATGTGTTAGTCATGAAACACATATTAGCACGATTTCTTTCAGATTCACTAGCTTCTGATTCACTTGTGTTGTCCTCCAAAGCACTCCAGGTTGCTTTCATAGCTTTCTTGTACCTATTGTCCTTATAGTCATATTTTTTCTTGAATTTTAACTTAGGACAGTCGGCTTTGATGTGTCCTTTCCTCTTGCATTCATAGCAGACTATATCATCTTCTTTATCTGACTTCTTCCAATCCTTCTTCCACTTGCCTTGTTGATCATACTTACCTTTGTAGCTAGGTTTTCTGAAAAACTTTTTCTTCCTATAGAACTTCTTGAATCTCCTGGCTATTTGAGTCATTTCTTCATCATTGTCAGAATCTGAATCTTCACTAGACGAGCTTTCAGTAGGCGCATGTACTTTCTCCTTGTATTTACTCTTTGATGCAGTAGTCTTAAATGCCACGGATTTCTTCTTGGGTTCATCTTCTTCTTCTTTGTTCACCTTCAATTCTTCTTCATACATCATTAGTTTACCAATTAACTCCTTGACAGGCAGTGTTCCAATGTCACAAGATTCTCTGATTGAGACAGACGTGCCTCTCCATCTATCTGGAAAACATCTCAGTATTCTCATGATTTGTTCCTTTGCTGGAACACCCTTTACAAGTGAGCTCATTGTGTTGACTATCTCATTAAACCTGAGATACATGTCAGAGATGGGTTCATCAGCTTTCATTTTAAAGTTATCATATTTAATAGTATAAGTATTTAACCGCATTTCCTTAACATTAGTTGTTCCTTCATGAGAAACAGCCAAGGTATCCCAAATATCAAAAGCAGTTTTGCAGGCAGAAATTCTATTGAATTCCTCATCGCCTAAATCACAGTAGAGGGCATTTATGGCTTTACAATTATTATTGTAAGCAGCCTTAGTAGGTTCATCCCAAGTTATTCTTTCAGTTTCTGGAATTTTGTATTGAGATTCTATACCACTCCAGATATCAAAACCCATACTTTCTAAATGGATTTTCATTTTAAGTTTCCACTGAGCATAGTTATTTCCATTGAAGAAAGGTGGTCAGTTAGTAGCAGCACCCTCAAGTCTATTATCCATTATAAACACAATTTAAAGTGATAAGAATTTAGAAATAACAGAAATTTTAAGGACTTTAAAATACAACTAAAATCACAGTTAAAAAGAAGAGTAATATAGAAAATAGTTTTATTTATTATTTTTTTATACCTTGGATACCAAATGTTGGTTGGAGTGGATACTCAAGAGGGGGGTGAATTGAGTTCCAATTTAAAATTTCTGCTAAAAACAATTTCTATTAAAATCCCCCAATTTCAAAAACAGATTAAACTGTAGTGAATTTATACACATTATAAAGGTTCAATTAGTTTCTCAAAGATTGATTAGTTCTCAGTTAACTTAATCTTATGATTAATTTATCTTTTGAAACTAACTTACTGATTTAAAACAAATATAAACACTTGCGAGTTTAACTATCAAAGTAGCCTTGAAAATAAATTATATTTCAAAGTAATAGCAGCGGAATATGAAATAGATAAGTATTGTATGGATATAAACTTTAACTAAAAACACAGATAATTTAACCAAGAGGTTCAGTCTCAAGCCGAGACTTAGTCCTCTCAAAAGTCTTATATAAGGATGATCCACACCCTGGATCGGGGTTCAACAGTTTGCAACTGTCCAGGTCCAAGACCTCTACCACAGTTATTCGTGGGAACAAACACAACATAAACCAGCTGTTCAGGTCACACGACCTCTACCACTGTCCCAGTGGGAAAACAAATATGTAAGAGTATTGAGTGAGGATTTACAAATCCTCCAGTTAAAGCACAGGAGACAGTGTGTGTGTTAAATATAGCAGATAACAGACACTGCTCAGTATGTAAAAAGATAAATCACAGAGCAAATATTTAGAGTGTAGAAAAGGCTCTAGTGATCTTCGTGCAGCTCTCGACTCCTTTTGTTGATTAGAATTCGTTCTGAGTCTTCTTCTGTTTTTTGTCTGGAAAACAGAGTATCATCTGTTTCCTTGACTTCCAGGTTCAGCTTGCATATCGGCTCAGAGAATGAAGAGATTTGTGTAGTTCTTCGTTAGCATAAATTGCTCGATGTATGCTCTATGTTCTGGAGGCTGGTAGCAGTAGTCTCGTGAGTGCAAGTTCTCCAGTTGTTTTTTTTTTGCACACTTTTTTGAGCTTGATCGCCAGCGTATATGTACTGTGCTCTTTTATGCATATTCTTTTAAAGCACGAGCTTCGGCAAAAGATATGATTCCCTTTTTGCAAGTACGAGGTACGGTTTCCTGAAAACCAGCAACACATATTAAATAAATGTCAGTGCATTAAAATATACCTAATGTGACCGTTGGTTAGATTAAATAATAATAAAGAAATTTAAAGCATGTCAGAGTTCTGTCTCTGAATGGTTGCTCATGATAACGGTAGACTTTGTCATGGTAGGTCTGAGTATCGGTAGGCATCTATAATGGTAGACTTGTCTGTCGGTAGACTTGATGTATCGGTAGCGGTGGACTTGTAACAGTAGCGGTGGCTCTGCCTTTACCAGTAGCGGTAACTCTTTATCGGTAGCTGTGGCTCTGCCTTGTAACGGTAGCTCTTTATCGGTAGTTGTGGCTCTGCCTTGTAACGGTAGCTCTTTATCGGTAGACTTTGCATAACGGTGAACTTCAGAATATCGGTAGTTGTCCGCTTTGCTGTAACGATAACTGTCTACTTAGATGTAGTTGTAGACTTTGAGTAGCGGTGAACTTTGAGTAGCGGTAGACATTGAGTAGCGATAACTCTTATTCGATATCGGTAGCTTTAAGTCATAACGGTAGCTACTATCTGTAACGGTAGCTATAAACTGTTTAAGAATTCTCTTGGCAGAATGAGTTAAGTCACAGTAAACATATATCCGATAATGCAAAATCAAGATATAAATAAGGAATGGTTGGGATTATCAAAACATAATGAAGCAACTTAACTCCAGAGGGTTCAACAAGCTCCCCCTCAATTCCAGAGGGTTCAACAATTTATTATGATACAATCTTCCATATTTTATTGAATGTTTTGTGATATGTTTGACTATGGATGCATTATTTTAATACCATTCATGGTTTATGGTTAAATTATTAACATTTTGTATACTAGTTTTAATACAAATGTTTATGTTATGTTTCAACCTTTTCATATGAGGAATACATTAGACTTAGTAAGTGACAGGTGGACCCCACTATAGCTCATCAATGCATTGGTAGGTCTCATGAAACAAACTAGTGTCTTGGCACAATTCCCTGAAAACAACATATTTTTAGTCTTGGCACGAGGCCTTGACTATGTGGTTATGATGTCTGGCATTATGAACTCTATCATTATGAAATTTTCTATTGATATTACATGTGATTATTAGACTAGTACAATATCCATTTGAATAAGTAAATAGAATTATTGGATTTATCTTTTCCATATTATGCTGATGTTTAATTTTAAAAGGCTTCTATTTTAGTCTTATATGTTGCCTTCAATGTTTATTCTTATTTAGGAATGTTCCCACTATATTGTTATCCTTACTGAGAATCTGATATCACCCCTTTATTATGTTTTATTTTTTCCAGGATGTGAAGAAGTATATTATGATTGACCTGTAGGGATAGGCTATGCTATATGAGTTTGTTCAAAGGAGACACGATTTTGTTTTTTTTCATTTCATAATGTAATGTAAAACTTATTTATGTTTCTAGTACATCCAAGGATACTAAACTAATAGGTCTTTCAGGACATGATCCCCTGTGACCATACCAATGTTATGTAATAATGCACCGACTCTAGGTAACTAGAGTTGGGTCATTACACTTGATTGAATTTTTTTTAATAAACTAAATCTGAAAAAAAAACTAAATCTAAGCCTCTAGATTCTAGGGAGTGTATCAATGATTTACTAATTACTAACTCCAAGTCCACTTGGGTCAAAATACATGATAGAAATCAGAGTTAAATCAAAATATCCTCATGAAGACACATCAAAACAATTATTTCTTTTCATTTTCCTAAATTACTTCACCCAGTTTACCCCCTTAATTAAATATTGAAAACTATCCACTCTTCAAATCACTAGCATTGGATTTATCACTCCTAAAAAATTTTATTTCAAAATTTCCTCTCAAAATGCTTCTTCTCTTAAAAAATGGAAAACTACTTCATATTTTTTAATGAAACCATATAAAAATATCATATTTTTCAATATTTGGTTAGAAATTAAATCATTAAATGCAAGAGAAATTTACTATTACATTCTATAAATAACCAAATTTAATGGTTTTTTGGGTTTCAATTTCATAACCCGTCTAGTAGGAGGGCATAAAATAGACTCCCAGAGACATCTGATGCCTTTCAATAATCTACTTTTGTTGGTTCCTTAGTCCTAATATATAAAAATTTATTTTTTGTGGTCAAATACTCTAATTTAACCAAACCTTTGTCAACCTTCTCCTAGATAAGGTATTACTTTATCGTACTGTTCTATTTCCTTGGTGAATGGACGACATTTTGTATAAGATCGATAGCACCCAAGTTATCACACAAGATATAAATATGATGTTACACCTCAACTCTAATATCCTCAAACTTTTTTGTCACAATAGTAACAAAGTATGGGCTTGATTAGAAAATGTTTATTTAGCATCTATGGTTCTTAAAGAGATATGGTCTAGCATCTTACACGACCATGAAATGTAAGAACATCAATAATAAAAAGAGCAACCTGAAGATGAACTTTTATCATCAGATGAACCTATCCATTTTGTATCTATATAAGAAAGTTACTCATAATGTGTTAATTTTTGATAATATAACTCAATGTTCATTATGTTGATGATATAACAAACTATCATCTTCCCCATTATAATATTTGTTTCCTAGAGATATATTTGGTACCTTATATCTTTGAATCTAGAAAACTCTATATTAGTTTGTATTATTTTCATGTATAATTGATATACAATTATTTATTAATATTATGTGATATTGAGCTCTTTTCCATCATCACCTGTCTAAAATTTCATCTGGGTAGACACCAAAGTTTTTATTAGTCTAGAATCATCCTTTCTAAACCTTATGAAAACTTCTTTGGAATATTTTTTATAAATAAAATTGAAATTCATTCCATTCATCACTTGTATGGTAAGGGAAAATGTTGTTCTCTAGTCTTTGAAATTTCGAATTCATAAATCATATATTCTTAAAATTACATTTTTTTCACAAAATTATATCCTCTAAAAACAATGTCATCAACCTAAATGAACACCAACATCCTTTAATATTTTTCCTTCAATAGGTATAGGTTTTTATCAAATATAACTCATTGGAATCAGTTATTTTTCAATTATCAATCAATATGAGATTACTACGCCTTATGAATTTGATTTAGATATGAAATTACTTATTCAACATGCACACCTTATTCCCATACACTTCTGAAATAAATATTTCTGGTTTCTAAATATATATATTTATTATTAATGGAATCTATTTAAGAATATTGATTTACAATCCATTTGATACTCTTTAAATCAAATCTGTACTTCTATATCCAGAAATTTCTGGACATGAATTTTCTATGAGGTACGATAATTTAATTTTTTTTATATAACTCATTGTTTTTGACCTATTATGAATGAAAAATGTGTTCATGAGTGTTTTGGGGGGATTATGGATATTTATCAGAGCATGGAGGATTTTATTTGGGAAAATTAAATGGGCCACATGGTAAGTAGAAACGATGTTACCCAATCTGCATAACTTTTGTAACCATACAAGGCATTGACAAAGGGTTCTAGGAGGCCAAATTGTTTGAGTAAACGTTGCTTCTAGGGGCTCACAGCCATGTGGGACCACTTTGAGCTTTCAACCTATCGTGTATCAAGCTTTGTACATGGTTTTCAAAACCGTTCACATGAAACAATGCGAGGTCCCCCTTAACACAGTAGAGGGGATAAGGTTGGAACACAATTTGGACAACCGTGCAGCCAAACCATGCGGCCCAAATATTTTACAAAAAATTACCATTTTCCCTTAAATATACTTTAACTTACACCCACCTCTTTTTTTCTCCTCTAATGGATAGGAGGCCTCCCTTGTTCACTTTTTAAGCTCTCACACTCCTCCTAGGTTTGGTGATAAATCCTTCATCCTAACTATGATTATTTAATTGTTTATATGATAATATTAATGATGGTAAGATCTTTATTAATATTATTCCTTTAATTATTTTTCATCCCCTTGATGTAGTTATTTAGGAATATGTTCATATTTCCTATTTTTATGATGTTCTTCTATTTTTCTATTTTCTTACAATTTAGACCAAACCAAATGTCGATACTGGATGAGTGCTCCTTTAAAGTTATAAGGTAGGTGGAATAGTATGTATAAATCAAATTTGAGAGGTTTTATAATATATTTTATGTTACACATTCTAGTTTCACCATGTTCTTCCCCTAAAATGAATCTACCTTAAATTAGTTTCCATACATGAGAATCATATGAACCTATGAGGACCCCTATAATTTTCACCACCATTTTCGATGTGAAGATAAAATTTCATCGATGGTTATAAATTACTAAATGAATAAACCATAATTTATATGGTTTTGGGATAAATTCCAAATTGTGATATTATAAATGATATGGATAATTGTTATGGTATATCACGAATAACACACTTGTCTATTTAAGATGAATTAAATGAAGGTCAGTGGAAGGAACACTGACACATTCATGTCATAGGGCATGGAAAAAATTATTTCCTAAGTTAAAATTAAGTAATGTGGTTAACCTAAGATGTCTCTTGAAGAAGATTGCACAAAAAAAGGTTTGACACTTTTAAACGAGGGTAAAAATGGTGTGTTTTTTTAGAAAATGATTGAATGGAAATTCAAATTAAAATTATTGAAAACTATGATATTAAAAGGGTTATTAGTTCAGGTCCAGTTTCCTAATTGTAATGTGATAATTTTTCAATTTAATTCAAACATCTTATTCTTATTTTATAAAATTGAGTTTCAACAATCGTTTCCTATCATTTCTTGGTGAAATTATGATGGTGAGAGAAAACCTTACCGAGATCTCGGTTTGGTCAACTCTCCTTCTGTGTACAAAATATTATATTAAATGTCCTCAATTGACATGGGAAATACCAGATCGGGTCTTGTTTAACCCAAAAGATAAACAATATTCACTACCCCTTTCACATGTATTGAGGATCGTCGAGTACTTCACCACTAATTCTCGGTATATTCCATCACATACATAGCAGAAATTATTGGAGGGAGATAATGATTATATTACCAAGGAATAAATAAATAATGGACTTAAAATTCAAGAATGATCACACTTGATAATAAAATAAGCTATATGAAATTGAAAACAAATTTGAAAAAGAAATAAATTTCATTCAATTACGTCCAAGAACTAAAGCATTACAAAATAACAAAACAACCCTTCCCCAATCATTCCAAAATTTTACCCCACCATGGTATGGGTAATCGAGATGAATGGGGAAGAAGAAAGCATTAAAAATTATGGAAACCAAAAGAAATAAAATAGAAAGCCAAAAATTTCTCCTCCTTGGTTTCCCATAAGGAATGGGATGGAATGAGAGGTGCTTTGAGAGGGATGAGCTCACCTCCTTTTAGAGATAGAATTTTTCTCCCTAATTTTGAGATGTTTTATCCCCATTAAATGGAATCTTCACACATTTCACCCTTATGAAATGTTGTTCATAATTATCTTGGGTGTTTCTCCACAAACTCTTACTGTATTTGGACATGTATTCTGAGATTTATGCCCGTTTTACTCTCACGATTTATTTTGTCCAGTCAGACTCGCCAAATCGAAAACCTCTAGATTAGGATGCATTAATGACCATTAAAATGGAAAATTATCATGGTATTAACTTTCTAAAATAAGTTCCCAAACTCCGTGCACGTCCAACCACTGAATTTCAAAACAATTGGTCCCCCCAAGAATGATTTATAGATCACACACCAAAACTAGGAAGATCTATAAAGAGTTTTTTTGGTCCAACTTGTGAGCTTATTTGGAGCTTCCATATGGTCGATTCAGATATTGGTCCAAAAGGATGAAATGAATCCCTAGATGTGTATAAGTTTTAAATAAATTATTTTGCAATATATATTAGTGTATAAAATGTTATGGCCAAAATACAGAAATAATTTAAAATATTTAAAAATCTGAAATGGGTCGTTTTTACTATACGGCTCAAAATAACACTAATATCATAAAAATACAGAAATTAATCTAAATGTAACACTTTTTTGGGTTTAAAACAATGAAATTAAATTTAAATTTAATTGAAAATATTTTCTCTATCAATTCCTCCATGCTTAGCACTTGGGCTCATGGACAAGTAAACATCAAAATCAAATCAAATCAAATCTGAAACACATACCCATAAGATCCACCAAATCCATACCAAGAAACAAAATGATATCATGCCTCATCTAAAACAATTATTTAAAGTTATCTATTTTATATTATTTAATATATTTCCACTTCATTTCTTGTCCCATACACACAAAACACCCACCTCCCATTAATTTTCTCTCATCTCGTGACTATAAATGTACAACAAGGCTTTTCTCATCCAAACTCACACAAGAGTCACCATAGGCTTGATAAATTCCAACTTCTCCACCAAATGTGAGTCAATGAAATGTTATTTTCATGAGGAATTTTTAGGCTTGTTAAGTGGCTTCCAATTGGTAGGATTTAGATGTTAAAGATTCTGAGGCTGAAAAAAAAAGGCTTGGCTCTTTATGAAGCCAAATTGCAAGATTCTAATTTTCACTCAAGTATGGACGCATTCTCTTGAGTTTTGTAGAAAATAAGCTCCTACATCATGAGAACTCAAGGAAAGATCATTCCATTTATCATTTCACCAGCAAAAATTTCTTCTTAGACATTTTTTCTAAAGCTCCAGATAGGGAAAACATTCTTTCTACTTTGGAAGCTCCAGAAAGGCATAACTTCTTTTATCATGAAAGCTCCAAAAAAGAACATATTTTAATAAAATGAAATCTTCAGTAGAAACATCAGCTCTTCAAAATTTAATATTCCACAAAAAGTATCACCAAATGAGGTAGTACACCATAATACATCTTCCCCTACACTTAATTTCAACTAGATCATGTAATTTCACTTCAAGAGCAGGTTGGATAGGGAAAATTGGATTTCAATGTGGCTAAACTAGTAGGAAGTTCATGGATTCTTAGGGATATAATGATTAATGTATATGGTAGGTCATAATGGAATGGATTATTTTGAAAATGGGGCTTAAAACCAAATAAATGCCTCAATAATTTAAAACACATGTACCCCAAACCCTCAAGTTTTTAAGTGAATAAATCAAATTCTGGTTAAAGCAATCATGGTCTGGTTCTTTCAAGAAATGACATAAATGAAAATAATATGACAAAAATGGTTCAATATCCTCACAAGAAATTTATTTCAAAGATATAGACAGTGAAATATGGCATGGGTTTCAAAAATCAGTGTTCTTTTCAAAAAAATTCAAAATATTTGAACTTGAAACAAAGTAATTTATGTATTCAATAATGGAATATATTTTTTCACTCATTGAAATGGGTTTAAACAATGATAATGATAATAATTTCACCTCAAAAGTTTAAAAAACACAAAAATTTGAAAAATAAACACACAAAAATATGAAAACACGCAAAAAAAAATTTGAAAAAAAAATACAAAATGAAAATCCTAACCTATAAAGGTTCCCTCCCCATACATAATTGATGTTGTGTCCTCAATGAATTCTAATGGATTTAGCATGTAAAAATATATTTGATTTATTCCAAACAAATAATTTAGTATAAAGTATAGGTATAACCTAACTTATTTGCAGTGCAACACTGAGTTAAGCTTTTAAGTGTTGCACTCTAAAAACCTAAAAATAAAAGAAAACATAAGATATTTATTGAAAGAATGAAAAGTAGAAATATGATTAGAATATAATTATAAAACTTGTTTTAATATCCCACATGGGTCCTGGGTTTTGACTGCCTCTAGAGGGGCAGTTCTAATCAGTTATCCCCAATCAGATGGTTGGTGAAGTTTCTTACTCATGAATGAACAAAAACTTTTCTTTCTAAGATGAACTTCTTCTTTTTTCTTGAGGACTCCATCGATAAAATACACCTAGTCCACCCCCATTGTAATGAGATACAACATGCATTGTGGGGTTAGAATAATGAATGAGTATTTCTATTTCTTTGGTTATTCTTGAAAAACATCTTCTTTATTCATCAGTGGTTGCTGAGGGTATGATACATTAGTAGAAAAATAAAAGCGAATATCAGAGTTTAGTTATTTTTGTGAAAAAATAAGTATGAAGAATCAATATAAAATTATTCCCCTTCAAAGTAATTAACTTCTATCTCATTTTCCTCCAGAAAATCCAATTCTATCTTCTCAGGTACTCCTTGTAATAAATGTTCAGTAGGTTTGGGGAGCTCCAGATGTTCCTCTTCAGATGCATATTCTCTCTCCAAGGAAATAAAAGTTTTGGATGAATCTGAAAAATTAAAACAAGGGGAGGTAATACTCAATTCCATATCAACAAAATAAAAAGATAATGATTTCATGAAATGATTATCTCCATAAGTTTGTTTGCCTTCAATTTCTTCTTCAACAGGTGGTCTCTTGGTTTTGAACTGTTTGACTAATTCTTTTAAATTGGGCTTCAAGATCCTTATGTAATTTTTCTACTTGCTGTTGCACCAATGAAATCTCATTTTCTACCTCAACTATTTATTGGTAAATTTTTGGAAAATACTCCTTGATTTAAATTAATTCTATTGAAAAACCCGCCAACACTGATTATTTGAGGTTCTCTTTAAGGTTTTGAATGAGATCTTTGAAATTGTCCTCCTTGATGATTTAGATTCAAGCTCCCTAAATTCATTTATCCAAGAACGAAACTCTATACTATATAGACCAAGGTGATTCAAAAATTGTTTATTTTATCTATGGGTAATTATTCCATGAATTAAAGAAATAGTCATTTGAAAACAACATGGAAAGATTTTTTTTTTGTTTTTTTAAATTTAAAATAGTCAAATATTTATAATTAGGTTGTGGCAATGGATCCCTAGAAACGGTGTCATGTTTTGACTCACACCTTTCATAGGGTGTGGGAAAACAATTATTTCCTAAGTTAAAATGGGTTAATGTGGTTTACTTAGGATTTCTCTCGAAGAGGAGGGCACACAAAAGGGGTTGTCACTTTTAAATGAGTGTAAAATTGGTGTGTTTTTTTAGAAAATGATTGAATCAAAATTCAAATTCAAATGATTGAAAAATATGATATTATAAGGGTGATTAGGTCAGGGTTGGTTTCTTAATTGAAATTCTATCCTTGTTCAATTTAATTCAAACATCTTCTTCTTAGTTGATTAAAGTGACTTTCCACAATCGTTTCCTCTCACCTCCTTGGTGAAATTATGATGGGGAGAGAAAACCTTACCAAGATTTTGGTTTGGTCAAATCTCCTTCCATGTGAAAAATAATTGTATTGAATGTCCTTAATTTGCTTGAGAAATACCTGATAGGGTCTTTTTTACCCCAAACAATCAAGAACATTCACTACCCCTTTTACACGTACTGACGATTGTCAAGTACTTCACCACTTATTCTTGGTCTAATCCATCATATATATACCAGAAATTAATGGAGGGAGATAATGATTATTTTACCAAGGCAAAAATAAATAATGGAATTAAAATTCAAGAACGATCTCACATGATAATAATATCCGATATATGAAATTGAAAACAACTTTGAAGAATAAAGAAATTACATTCAATTACGTCCAAGAACTCAAGAATTACAAAATATAAAACCAACCCTTCCTCAATCTCTCAAAAATTTTACCCCACCATGATAAGGGTAATAGAGATGAATGGGAAAAAATAAGGCATTAAAAAACTATGTAATAGAAAAACATATAAGGGAATGCTGAAAATTTCTCCACCTTGGTGTCCCAGAAGGAATTGGATGGAATGAGAGGTGCTTTGAGAGGGGGGGGGTTCTCCTCCTTTTATAGCCAAAATTTTCCCCCTGAATGTTGACACATTTTATCGCCATTAAATTAGATCTTAACACGTTTTACCATTATTTAATGTTGTTCCTAATTATCTTTTACATTTCTCCTCAAAATCTCGGCGTATTTGAATGAGTATTCCGATAGTTATACCCATTTTACTCTCATGATATATTCTGTCCATTCAGACTCACCAAATCGCAAACCTCCAGATTTGTATGCTTTAATGACCATTAAAACAGCCAATTCCAGCAGTCTTACCTTCATTAAAGATGTTCCCAAACTCCTTGCTCATCCACCCACGATATTTCACAACAATTGGGCCAACCACTAATGAGTTGTGGACCCTACACCAAAACTAGGCAGATCTGTAAATAGTGAAATTCAATATAAATTTAATTGAAAATATTTTCTCTATTAGTTCCCCATGATTATCATAAGGACTCCTAGACAAGTAAACATCAAAATAAAATCAAATCAAATCCAAAACACATACCAATGAGATCTACCAAATCCATACCAAGAAACAAATTGATATCATTCCCCATCAAAAACAATTATTTCAAGTTCTCCATTTTATTTTATTTAATATATTTCCACTTAATTTATTATCCCATGAATAGAAAACACCTACCTCACATGAATTTTCTCTCATATCACAACTTTAAATGTTCAACCAGGATTTTCTTGTCCAAACTCACACAAGAGTCACCATAGGCTTGATAAATTCTTACTTCTCCACCCGATTTGAGTCAAGGACATGTGTTTATCATGAGGAATTTTTAGGGTTGTTCTGTGGCTTCTAGTTTGTAGGATTTAGATATTAAAAATTATAAGGCTGAAAAAAGGCTTGGCTCTTTATGAACCAAAATTGCATGATTCTAATTTTCACTCAAGTATGGTCTCCTTCTCTTCCTCTTTGTAGATAATCGGCTCCTTCATCATGAGAACTCATGTAAATTTCATTCCCTTTAGCATTTCACCAGTAAAAAATTCATCTCAAACATTTTTTTTTGAAATCTCCAGATAGGATCAACATTCTTTCTACTTTGGAAGCTCTAGAAAGGCACAACTTCTTTTATCATGAAATCTCCAGAAAGGCACAACTTTTAACAAAATTAAATATTTAGTAGAAACATCAGCTCTTCAACATTTAATATTCCACCAAAATAATCACCAAATGAGGTAGTATGCCACAAGACATCTTCCCTCACGCTTAAGTTCAACTAGATCTTTAATGCCCCAACCCTAGTTACCTAGAGTCGGTTAATTATTTTAATACATTGGCATGATTACAAGGAATAAAGTCCCGAAAGACTGATCATTTTATCAGTCTTGGAAAATAGATTACATACAGGAATGTTACATTACACTTTTCAACATACAACACAAAAAATATCCTTTGAAAATTCCATTTTTCCCATAGCTTAACCCTGCATCTTAAACATAAAACACTTCTTGGGATCTTGGGAATATAAAACATAAGAAGGGGGTGAGCTCAGATGCTCAGTATGGGTAAATAATTTATCAAAAGATATAAACATTTAAGGTAAGATGTGTAATAAAAACAACAGCATTTCAAACATAAACTTGAGCATAATATGGAAAAATAAATCAATCATTACCATATAAACATTCACATGGATATTCTACTAATCGAATAATCAAATTTAATAACTAATTTCATAATGATGTAATATATATTGTCAGACTTTAATTTCTATGTCAAGGCCTTTCGTGCTAGGACTTATGGGCTAACTGTAGCTCGACCAAAACCCGGAGATCCTCTGTAACCGGACTCCATCCCAGAGAGCCTTTGCAACCGGACTCCAACCCAGAGAGCCTATATAACCGGACTCCAACCTGGAGAGTCTCTGTAACTGGACTCCAACCCAGAGGGTCTGCTGTAACTGGACCCCAACCTGAAGGGCTTACTTTTACCATTCCCCAACCCGGAATATAATAGTCTAATACATTCATCATAATAAGAGGTTAAAATATAACATAAACATAGGTATTAAAAATAGCTTACGAAATGTCCATACTTTTTCCATAAACCATGAATGGTATAAAAATAACACATCCACAGTCAAACATACCACAAAACATTCAATACACTATGGAATATTTGTATAATAATAAATAAACTTCAAACAAGTTTAAAATCCATTAAAGGATGTTTACATAAATGAAATTGATCAATAAAATGCTTTGAGAGAAATACCCCCATTTAATTAAATCTTTTAAAATTCTCATATTTTATAAAGGTAGTCATTAAAAAGGGATTTTTGAATCAAAGTGTCCCATACCACTTTGAAACTTTTTAAAATAATTATCATTTCAAAACATTCATGTCCATATAAATAAATCCTAAAACTATTTTAAAAACATGGACATTAATGAGAAAGATTTAGACGAATAAATCATTTAAAACATTTTAAATGATATTTTAGTAAAAGAGCCCATTATAAATAATACCTTTGAAAATTATTTTATGAAACATGGACATGTATAATAAATATTTCCCAGTAAAAACTTACACATAAACAATCAAGAATAATAATGAGATTGAGGAATTAACCCTTACCAATTTGATAACATATGAAACATAAACACCATGAAAGAATTATCATACAATGAAAATTTAAATACACCTAAATTATATTTTATTACACAAATAATACAATTATGTTCAGTACATACACCACAAAAATGAAATAGTGGAAATATAGCATGAATCTCATGGGAATAAGGAGTGAGATTAAAATTCCTTACCTTGCACTTTCCTTTGGTCGAGGGTACATTTAACATTATTTATAATGACCATTGTATGTTATTATATTATACCAAAACCATATTCATATTTACTATACCATATATGATTCATTTATGACATTATACTTCCCATTTAATAATTATTTTCATGTTAAATTAACATTTCGGGTAATAATCATTTTCTTTATCGTACGTATTTTAACTTATTATTATTGACCATATCATTTATATCACAATTTAAAAACATAAAGCATACAAACCTTGATTCATATATCATATATATTTAGAAAATAAATATTTATAATAGATATATGTGAAATTGAAAACACCATTTATGGAGATTGTAGGTCGTACGTACGCATAAACGTTGTTTCTGTTTTCATATCGTATTGAATGGAAGTAAGTGAATAAGATATATGTAAGTACATAAATATATATATATATATATATCTTAATTTTTTATTATTATTTCATATATTTCATACTTATTAGTAATATATATATTTATAATCATCGATGAATGGTGAACGTGGAAATGAATCTCATCACGTTGTGGAGACGGTAATCCGTACGTACGCACGAGCGACAATATCATTTCCTTAAAGGTGTGGAATTGGATTGTATATTAATTTTACAGAAACATTATCATGTTATTTTCATTATTTATATACATATTACTCATCATTATATCCATCCAAATAACATAGTGTTGAATAACAACTTACACCACAACGTGGAGACGATAAGCCGTACTTACGCATGCATGGTGAAATTATCATTCATAGGATGGATGAATAATGAATATGGTTATGTCATATTTATAATAACATCACATAATATATAAGGTAATGGAGTTATTATTTTGGTTTGGTAATAACAAAGAAAGAGTAAGTGGAAGAATAAAAGAACTTGAATGAGGGTGGTCAAATCATTACCTCTTCTTCGGGTTCTTCCTTTTGATTTGATCAAAAGGGATATTTAGGTTTTCTTTATGACCAAAGGAAGGCCTAAAGGATTATTTTAGGATATTTGGGAGAATATTTGGTCAAGGGTTGGCAGAGCCAAATGTATTTGGAGGTGTGAATTTTGGAGAAGGGGAAGTACCCTTTTATAAGAGGGTGAGGGGCACCTTTGGAAAAACATAACATACTATTTTATAATAAATTAATTTTAGGTTTCCAATGCCTCCAAAACAAATTATTAAAATTATATGGTGTGGATGGGTCTAAAACCACTCATCCAATAGGTTTTAGAAAGGTTTTAATCACTATATTAGCCTTATCTTTATGTTTTAACTCTTAGTTATATAGTTTGACATTTACTATGTCTCTTTGTATTTTTATATTATATGGTTAATAAACATACTATAAACATCCAAGAGAACCCCATGTGGTTCATTAATCAAATATATAATATTATTTTAGACTTTTGACAAACCATATATTTTTTTGTAATAGAATACCAATTAATATTATAATATATTTTTTTTAAACTCTTTTTTGTCAATTTTGACACTTTTTGGTATTTTTTTTTTCTGGATTCATAACTGCATTATTACATTGAAAAAAATTAATTCAATCAACCCTAATATGTTATTTTAACCTATAAAATTATTGGAATTCATAAAAGTCTCAAATTACATTTATTTCGGTATTTATAATATCAATTATTTTAATATTTCATTAATAAGGTAATTATTGCATCATCATTGTCTCAAAAATAAATTAAATTATTTAATGTCTAAAAATTATAAATAAAATACAATTATGTAGGAAATAATTTTACCTATTTAATTAATATTTATAGCTTAATTTTTCCTATGTGTAACCCTATATTAAAAATGGTTTAGTTATTAAACTTTGAATTTAACACTTTTAACTCTTCTTTAAATTAAATAATAATAAATGTTCTAATCTAATTAAATTGGACCTAAAGGATCATATTGTATTACTAAGGTTGTTTTTGGTCTAATTAAACTTATCCAATATAATTAGGACATGTGTTAGGGTAATAATAATATCATTTGTTTCTTTAATTACCCTATTTACTTTTAACTGTGATAAATAAAAGGCAAAAGTTATTATTCACCAAAAATATGTTTTTATCTTATTGAACCAAATTTTACTTACTGATATCAACCATGTCTCTAGGATTTTTTTTAAATTCAATTCATAGAAGTAGTAAAACTATGTTTTATGCAAATTAGCAAATGCTCCTAGGAGGTGGGTAAAAGACGGTAAAATTTCAATAGAAGTTTTATATATCTAAACATATTATAAAATGACTCCAATTAATTACATTGAACTTATATAGGTATTATGTATCTACTTTCACCTAAAATAAATTTAAATGAAATAAATAATTATTTAAATGAAAAGTCTATTTTAGCCAATAACGTAGTGTTTTTCACTATTCATCAAAATTTGAAAGTTTTCAAAAACATACCAAAAATTCACCCTAAGTTAATTTTGATATTAAGAATTCAAAAATGAAGTCTATTTTTCCAAATTCATAACATAAAATTTTCATTTATTAAATTAAAATTAATTCTCATTGTCAAAACCAAAAGGCGTATTTTTAAGAAATAATAATTATCAAAATATTGACACTTAATTATGTCCAATTTCAAAGTAAAATTACTTAAAATGACCAGAATTGGATTAAATGGTAAAAATATAATATATTTATACTTCCAAACCATTAAAATTTATAATTTATAACTATAAATTATTTTGATTAAAAAAGTTTTTTCAGTTAAAATATAGTATATTTCACGATTCACCCAAATATGAAAGTTATCAGAAAAACACAAAATATTTATTGAAACTAAACTCTTATGTCCTGATTCTAAATAAGAAGTTTATTTTTTTCAAATTGAACATATAAATGTTTCAAATATTGGATTAAAAAAAAGTTCCTCCATTAAAAGGCGGTAAAATTTCATTTTTTGAAAAATACTTATTTTATCTGAAAAAAATTAATTTGTTCTTACACTATGTCTAAGAAACTCATAATATGGATTCTAAAATTATAAGGATTATATAAAGTTTAAAATTCAGTTAATACTATTCATAACTGTTTTTGAACGGCAAGTTTGGTAAGTCATGGTGCGTTAGAACCCGGTGTTCCATGTAGTGCAAGTTATTGAATTACTTTGATAAAATAATGTACTATGAAATCTTGGGGTGTTACATTCTTCCCTCCTATAATAAATTGTGTCTTCGCAGTTTAAAAAAAATTGAAAATAAAAGGTTGAAAATAAAAGGTTGAAAATAAAAAATACCTTTGTGGGAAAACCCACATCGGAAATTGGGTTAATAAAATTTAGTCTTAATAAGAGGAAAAGGGAAACGAAAGGATCACCCCCAAATTATGATCTTTATTTGGAGAACATTGGTGGAAATTAGAGACACATAATTGGAGGGAAAATGTAAATATTTATAGGGAGTTATTGTGGTCATAAATCACAAACTAATGTAAAATTTAGGGCCTCAAATCCATCAATCTATGATGATTTAGAATACCATCGGTTCAACAAAACATAAGGTATTAGGATAACCCATTTTTTGTTTTAAGATCAATTCCTTAATGTTTGAGAATTAATTTACCCATAAAATAAGATAGAAAATTATATATATATATATACTGGAAAATTAGAGTTTCATCCTTCAACTAATTCATACCACAAATTCATCTTTCTCTCCAAAATATTTCAAAAAAGTATTCTATTTATACTAATAGTATAGGGTTCCAAAAATAATGAATTTATAATTCACCTAGAAGAACCTTTAAAAAAATAGATTATACAATCCAGGGACTTCTTGTAGTCCTGTGGTAGGCGATAAATCCCAATCTCACTATGGTTGTTCATTCGATTCATGCAGATTTGTCTGACATGATAGATTGTAACACAATCTGTGTGTTGTCTTTTTATCCAAAAATAACCTTAACAATAATATCTCATTTCAAACATAATCCATTCCAACCTTTAGAATTATCCAAAATACATCTATCCAAACTCACAGTCTAGATTTTATAATAAATTTAAACATAATGAAGATACTTTTTTCCATGTAATAACATGTGAACACCTTCATTATGTATTATTTTAAAACATGGTGACACCCTGAATTACTATAAAACCTTATTTATTACATTCATGCTCCCTTATCCTTTATATAATACTGGATATATTCTTTATATCCAAAAAATTTGAATATTCCAATAATGATGTAATAAACAAATGATTAATCTATTCCAAGATAGTCAAGAATATATAATAAAATTTATACAAATCAACTATCTCTTATTCCAAAATTACTAACTCAGTATCAGGACCATAATATGGTTAATTATTCCTCCAACTGTGTATTTTCCTAAAATGTTATCTTTTTGTTGAGTCACTTTTCATAAAACCATATAATCTCAAATTCTCAATGAAATAGTATTGTAGTACAATCTTTATTTATTTCCATAATTCATATGACTGGTATATCATCGATACAACACTAAAATGACATAATTTTTTAACAACAACATAAGAACACTAGTCATTCATCTTCATCTGTGGTAGTATCATAACTTGATTATTATCCAATAGCATCATTTGGGGTATACTCAGATGATTTGGACATTGATTCACGTAGTGACCCAACTCCTTGCAGATGAAGCATTGTACACATGAAACCTTTTTCTAATCCTTACAATCACATACTTGGTGTGATTTTTCTCCACACTCATAACAAACACTTATTCCCTTCAATAATTTACCAAGGTGATTCTTTCCACAATTATCACATATGGAAAAATCCTTCTTTCCCTTCTTCCCTTTATCCATCTTTCCCTCTACCATCTTTTTCTTCTCTCGATTCCCTTTAAATCCATAAGACTCATAGAATTCTGTACATATCTTATTAACACATGATATTATTTATTCAAATGTTGTGAATACGTGGGATACTATTTCTATTCTAAATGTTGGCTAAATGTTATGACATATATGATCCTTCTTACTCTTGGGATCATACGTATTGTTTGAGTTTTAATTCCTTCTACCGGACACCATTTCTAAAAAATGGCATACACTAGGTCAGTTTATGAATCTCAATTCATAATTCCATACTTGTAAAATAGTTAACATAAATTGAACAGTTTAAGGATATAATCCATAATCATAAAAATGTTTTCTTTGAGGAAGTATATACTCATAAACCCTTTCTAATGGTTCGTAAATAAAATGAGAATTATCCTAAGCATATCCCCTAGGAGTGTCGTAACCAAGAGTGTAGCAAGGCCTATTTTCGTGCACCAGTTCTCGTTCAAGTCTTGATCAAAGTAGTGTTTTCATGTTTTACCCATAGGTATATATGTGCCAGAGCCGCCTCTACCTGCTTGTATCCACACAGGGATGTATTGCTCAGAAAACTCAAAAAATATCTAAATTACCAAAATTCATGGAATTTCTTCTATACTAATCATCAATGTCTATCTTAGGATAATGTGCTCTAATCAGAGTTTATCTAAATCTAGTTTCCAAGGATTGTAGAAAACTTCCATTGATACCAACTGTAATTCCCCGACCCCAGTTACCCAGATTCAGTGCATTATTTTAATACATTGGCATGATTACAAGGAATAATATCCCAAAAGACTGATCACTTTAGAAGTCCTATAAAATAGATTACATACATAAACATTAAATTACACTTTCCAACAAACAACACAAAAAAATCATTTGAGAATTCCATTTTTCCTTATCTTAACCCTACATCTTAAAAATAAAACACTTATTGGGATCTTGGTAAAATAAAACATAATAAAGGTGTGAGCTCAGATTCTTTGTAAGGGTAAAGAATTTATCGGAAACTATAAACTTTTAAGGCAAGATGTGTAAGAAAAACAACAGCCTTTCAAACATAAACTTGAATATAATATGGAAAAAATAAATCAAAAATTTCCATAAAAACATGCACATTGATATTATACTAGAAAAATAATCACATGTAATAAATAATTTCATAATGAGGGAATTTATAGTACCAGAAATTAATTTCTATGTCAAGGCCTTATGTCAGGACCTATAGGCTAACTATAACTGGACCCAAATTCAATGAGTCTTTGTAACTGGACTCCATCCCAGAGAGCCTCTATAACCGGACTCCAACTCAGAGAGCCTCTGTAACTAGACTCTATCCCAGAGAGCCTCTGTAACCAAACTCCAACCTGAAGGTTCTACTGTAACCATACTCCAACCCAGAGGTCTTACTTTTACCAGTCCCCAACCCAGAACAAACTAGTCCAATACATTTATCATAATAAAAGGTTTAAATATAACATAAACATTCGTATTAAAACTAGCATACGAAATGTAAATAATTTATCAATAACCCATGAATGGTATAAAAATAACCCATCCATAGTTAAACATATCATAACACATTCAATACAATATGTAAGATTTTTAGCATAATAAATCAACATCAAACAAGTCTAAAATCTATTAAAGGATGTTGACATAGATGAAAATGATCAGTAAAATGATTTGAGTGAAATACCCCTTTTTCATGAAATCATTTAAAATTGTAAAAAATTATAAAGGTAGTAATTAAAGAGTGGTTGTTGAATAAAAGTGTCCCATACCACTTTGAAACTTTTCAAAATAATTTTCATTTCAAAACATTCATGTCTATATAAATAAATCCTTTAAACCATTTTAAAAACATGGACATTAATGAGAAAGGTTTAGAAGAATAAATCATTCAAAACATTTAAAATGATGTTTTAATAAAATAGTCCCTTAAAAATAATCCCTTTGAAAATTATTTAATGAAACATGGACATGTATAATAAATATGTCCCAGTAAAAACTTACACATAAACAATCTCGAATAATAATGAGATTGAGGAATTAACCCTTACCTATATGGTAACTTTTGAAACATAAACCCCATGAAATAAGTACCATAAAATGAAGATGTAAATACACATAAATTAAAGTTTATTAAACATATAATAAAATTATGGGCAGTATATACACCACAAAAAAGTAAATAGTGGTAATATAGCATGAATCTCACTAGAATAAGGAGTGGGATTAAAACCCCTTACCTTGCACTTTACTTTGGTCAAGGGTATGTTTAACCTCTTGTATAATGACCATTTTATATTATTATATTATAACATGACCATATTCATATTCATTATATCATACATGATTCATTTATGACTTTATACTACCCATTTAATATTGATTTTCATGTTAAATTAACATTTCGGGTATTAATCGCTTTCTTTTTCGTACGTATTTTAACTTGTTATTCTAGACCGTATCATTTAGATCATGAATTAAATAATTCCAGACTAAAAACCTTGATTCATATATCATATATATTTAGAATATAAATATTTATAATATATATATATATGAAATAGAAAACACACTTTATGGAGATTGTAGGTCGTACGTATGCATAAATGATGTTTCTGTTTTCATATCGTATTGAACGGAAGTGAGTGAATAAGATATATATAAGTACATAAATACATAAATATATATATATATATATATCCAGTAGCATTATTATTTCATATGTTACATACTTATTAGTAATATATATTTATAATTTTCGAAAAATGGTGAACGTGGAAATGAATCTCATCGCATTGTGGAGACGGTAATCCGTACGTACGCACGAGTGAAAATATAATTTCCTTAAAGGTGTGGAATTGAATGGTATATTAATTTTATAAATACATTATAGTTTTATATTCATTATTTATATACATATTACTCATCATTATATTCATCCAAATAATATAGTGTTGAATAACAAATTACACCACGGCGTGGAGACGGTAAGCCGTACGTACGCATGCATGGTGACATTATCATTCATAAGATGGATAGAATAATGAATATGGTTATGCCATATTTATAATAACATAATAGTTTATATAAGGTACTGGAGTTATTATTTTTTTGTGGTCACAACAAGGAAAGAGTAAGTGGAATAATACAAGAACTTGAAAAAGGGTGGCGAAATCATTACCTATTCTTCGAGTTCTTCCTTTTGATTTGATAAAAAGGGCTCATTAGGTTGGCCTTATGACAAAAGGAAGTCCTATAGGATGACAATAGGATATTCGGGAGGATATTTTTGCAAGTTTTTGCCTAGAAAATTAGCTTTGGATGTGTGAATTTTAGATAATGGGAAGTACCCTTTTATAAGAGGGGTGAGGGGAACTTTAGGAAAAACCAAAATATTATTTTATAATAAATTCATTTTCTGTTTCTAATCACTCCAAAATGAATTATTTAAAGTCCATGGTGGTTATGGGTCTAAAACCACTCAACCAATAGGTTTTAGACAGGTTTGGGTCACTATATTAACCTTATCTTTTAGATTTAACTCTTAGTTAAATAGTTTGACATTTACCATGTCTCTTTGTATTTTTATATTATATGGTTAATAATCTTACTATAAACATTCAATAGAACCCCAAGTGGTTCATTAATGACATATATAATATTATTTAAGAACTTTTTCTGATACTTATATTTTTAGGAATATAATACCAATTAAAAATATAATATTTTCTTTAACAACTCTTTTATCTTAATTTTGACACTATTTGGTATTTTTTTCTAAATTCATAACATCATTATTACATAGAATATAAATTCATTTAAACAACACTATTATATCATATTAACCTATAAAATAAGTTGAATTCATAAAATGTCCCAAATTACATTTATTTGGGTATTTATAATATCAATTATTTTAATATTTCATTAATAAGGTAATTACTGCATCATCATTGTGTCATAAATAAATTAAATTATTTAATGTCTAAAAATTATAAATAAAATACCATTATTTAGGAAATATTTTTATCTTTCTAATGAATATTTATAGTTGAATTTATCCTATGTGTATCCCTATATTAAAAACGGTTTGGTTATTTAACTTTGAATTTAACACTGTTAACTTCTCTTTGAATTAAATAATAATAAATGTCCTAATCTAATCCATGTGGACCTAAAAAACCATATTTTATTCCTAGTTTTGTTTTTTGGTCGAATTAATATTATAAAATAGAATTAGGTTATGTGTTAGGGTAATAATAATATCATTTTTACCTTTAATTACCCTATTTACTTTTATCCATGGTAAATAAAAGTCAAAAGTAACTATTCACCAAAAATTATTTTTATCTTATTGAACCACATTTTACTTTATTATATCTACCTTGTGTCTCATATTTTTTAAAGTCAATTCACAAAAGCGATAAAATTATGTTTTATGCAAATTTCCAAATGCTCCTAGGAGGTGGGTAAAAGACGGTAAAATTTCAATAAATTTTTCTATATCTAAACTTATTATAAAATGACATCAACGAATTTAATTTCCCATATATAGGTATTATTTATCTATTTTTACGTAAAATAAATATAAATTAAATAAATAATTATTTAAATGAAAAGTCGGTTTTAACCAATAACGTTGTGTTTTCACTATTCATTAAAATTTGAATGTTTTCAGAAACATACCAAAAATTCACCATAAGATAATTTTAATATTATGAATTCAAAAATGAATTTCATTTTACCAAATTAAAAACATAAAAATTTCATTTATTAATTTAAAATTAATTCATGTTGTCAAAACCGAAAAGCATATTTTTAAGAAATAATAACTATCAAAATATTGACACTTGTTTATGTCCAATTTCAAATTGAAATTACTTACAATAACCATAGATTCGATTAAATGGTAAAAAGATAATCTATTTATACTTCCAAACCATTAAAATGTATAATTTAACACTATAAATTCTTTTGATTAAAAAAGATGTTTTCAGTTAAAATATAGTATTTTTCACTATTCACCCAAATATGAATGTTATCATAAAAACATCAAATATTTATTGAAACTAAACTCTTATGTCCTGATTCTAAAGAAGAAGTTTATTTTTTTCAAATTGAATATATAAAAGTTCCAAATATTGGATTTAAAAAAATGGTTCGCCATTAAAAGGCGATAAAATTTCATTTTTTAAAAAATACATCTTTTATCTGAAAAAAATGAATTTGTTCTTACATTTTGTCTAAGAAACTCATAATATGGATTATAAAATTATAAATATTATATAAAGTTAAAAATTCAATTAATACTATTCATAACCACTTTTGAACGACTAGTTTGGTAAGTCATGGTGCACTAGAACTCGGTGTTGCGTGTAGTACAAGTTATTGAATTACAATAAATAAATAACATACTATGAAATCTTGGGGTGTAACAAGATCATGAAATTTCACTTCAAGGGCAGGTTGGATAGGTAAAATTGGCTTGTAATGTGGCTAACCTAACAGGCTATTCAGGGATTCTAGGAGCTAAAATTATTAATGTATATGGTAGGCCATAATGAAAAGGATTATTTTGAAAAGGGGGCTTAAAACAAAATAAATGCCTCAATCATTTAAAACACATGTGCCCCAAACCCTCATGTTTTGAAAGGAAAAAATAAAATTCTGGTTAAAGAAAGCATGGTCTAGTTCTCTCAATAAATGAGGCGAGTGAAAAGAATATGAAAAAAATGGTTCAAAAGCCTCACATGAATTGATTTCAAAGATATAGACAGTGAAATATGGCATGGGATTCAAAAATCAGTGTTCATTTCATAAAATTCAAAAACATTTGAACTTGAAACAAAGTCATTTCATCATTCATTTATAGTATATATTTGTTCACTCATTGACATGGGTTTAAAAAATTGTAATGATAATCATTTCAGCTCAAAATTTTAAAAAACACACAAAAAATTGAAAAATTAACACACAAAAATATGAAAACATGCATTTTTTTTTGAAAAACAATCACAAAATGAAAATCCTAAACTACAAAGGTTCCCTCCACCATACTTAATTTATGTTGTTTCCTTAGTGAATTGAAATGGATTTAACATGTAGTAAAAATTTTTATTCATTCACAATAAAGAATTAAGTATAAAGGAGAGGTACAATATGACTTATTTGCAGTGCAACATTGAGTTAAGCTCCTATGTGTTGCACTCTGAAAACCTAAAAATAAAAGAAAACATAAGATATTTATTGAAAGAAACAAAAGTATAAATAGGATGATAATATAAGGATAAAAAATAGTTTAATCACCCAAGTGGGGCCTGGGTTTTGACTGCCTCCAGAGGGGCAGTTCTAATCGGTTATCCCTAATCTAATGGTGGGTGAAGTTTCTTGATCATGAACCAACAAAAACTTTTCTTTCCCGGATATACTTATTCCTTTTTCTTGAGGGCTCCATCGATAAAATACAACAACTCCACCGCCATTATAATGAGATACAACATTCATGGTGGGGTTTTGAACAATGAATGTGTCCTCTTCTATCTTGGGTCCTGCTTGAACAACATCTTCTTTATTATCTAGTGGTTGCTGAAGGTATGATACATTAGTGGAAAAAAAGAAAATTTCAGAGTTTAATTCTATTTGAAAAACAATTTAGCATTAAGAATCAATGTAAAATTCTTCCCTTTCAAATTAAGTATCTTGGGTCTCATTTTCATCCATAAAATCCACTTTGATCTTCTCAGGTACTCCCTCTAATAAATGTTCAACTGGTTTGAGGAGCTCTAGATGTTCCTCTTCAGATGCATATTCTCCCTCCAAGGAAATAAAAGTGTTAAACGAATTTGAAAAATTAAAATAAGGGGAGGTAATACTCAATTCAGTTTCAAAAAAATCAAATGATAATGAGTTTATGAAAATATTATCTCTCTAATTTTGTTTGCCTTTAATTACTTCTTCAATGGGATGTTCCACTTGTAGTTGAATTTCCCTAAATTGAGGTAGGTAGTTAGACTCCTCTATCTTCTCTTCAAATTCCACTAATATGGTGGTTTCAACCTTCAAAGTTTCTAAATCTTCTACATTATGAGGAATAGTTGGATCAAGCAGTTCCTCACACTCATTCTAGATGTTATCCCGATCTTTTCGATCTCCCATGAGCATTTCAATAGATAAATATTCTTCATCAATCTCCTCTAACATTGATTGAAATGGGATAAATTCATCTTCTTTTAATTTCATCAAGGCCTCCATGGGTTCTTCAACTTGAAGAATTTGTGGGGCTACTTATTTCATCAATTTTTCTAATTATAGTTCTTATTCTGGCTCTAGTTGTTGATCCTCGAATGCATGTACTTGTTCTGTTATCCACTAAATTGATGTCTCTACATTTTGAACTATTTGGCTAATTCATTCAAATTGGACTTCAACATCCTCATGTAATTTTTCTTCTTGGTGTTGCACCTATGATGTCTCATTTTCTACCTCAACCATTTCTCGGTAAATTTTCAGAAAATACTCCTAGATTTTAATTAATTCTATGGAAAAACCCTCAAACACTGGGTATTAGAGGTTCTCTTTAAGGTTTTGAATGAGATCTTTGAATTCCTCCTCCTTGATTATTTGAATTAGAGCTCCCCAAATTTTTTTAGCCAAGAATGAAACTCTATACTCTAAAGACCAAGGTGATTCAATAATAGGTTCTTTTATCGATGGGTAATTATTCCATGAATTAAAGAAATTACCATTTGAAAACAACATGGAAAGTGTTTTTTTTTCTATTTGAAAATTGTTAAATATTAATAATTTGGTTGTAGCACTGCCTCCCTGGAAACGACACCAATTTTAGACACATTCTTGTCATAGGGCATCGAAAAAAATTTATTTCCTAAGATAAAATGTAGTAATGTGGTTGACCTAGGATTTCTCTTAAAGAGAAGTGCACACAAAAATGTTGGTCACTTTTAAACAAGGGTAAAAATGATGTGTTTTTTTAGAAAATGATTGAATGAAATTCAAATTCAAAATATTGAAAACTATGATATTAAAAGGGATATTAGTTCGGGGTCAATTTCCTAATTGTAATTACATCCTTGTTCAATTTAATTCGAACCTCTTCTTCTTTGTTGATTAAAGTGAGTTTCCACAATCGTTTCCTCTCACTTCCTTAGTGAAATTATGATGGTGAGAGAAAACCATACCAAGATCTCTGTTTGGTAAACTCTCCTTCTATGTAAAAAATAGTTGTATTTAATTTCCTCAATTGACATGGGAATTACCTAATTGTTTCTTGTTTATCCCAAACAATCAATAACATTCACTTCCCCTTTTACACATACTGACGATTGTCGAGTACATCGCCACTAATTTCTGGTCTATTCCATCATATATATACCAGAAATTAATGGGGGGAGATAATGATTATTTTTCCAAGTAAAAAATAAATAATGGAATTAAAATTCTATAATGATCAAACTTTATAATAAAATATGCCATATGAAATTGAAAACAACTTTGAAGAAGAATGAAATTTCATTCAATTATGTCCAAGAACTCAAGCATTACAAAATAGAAAACCAACCCTTCCCCAATCACTCAAAATTTTTACCCCACCATGGTAAGAGTAATAGAGATTAATAGGGAAGAAGAAGGCATTACAAAAATATGTAAATGAAAATAAATAAAATAGAAAGCTGAAAATTTCTCCTCATTGGTGTCCCGGAAAGAATGGAATAGAATGAGAGGTTCTTTGAGAGGGAAGAGCTCTCCACCTTTACATCCAGAATTTATCCCCCAAATTTTGACATGTTGTATCCATACTAAATAACATCTTCACAAATTTCTCCCTCCTTTAATGTTGTTTATAATAATCTTGGGCGTTTCTCCTCAAAATCTCTGTGGATTTTGACAAGTATTCTGAGAGTTATGCATGTCTTACCCTCAAGATTTATTCTATCCAGTCAGACTCATCAAATCACAAACCTCTGGATTAGGATGATTTAATGGCTATTAAAATGTCCAATTACCACAATATTACTATCCTGAAATATGTTCTCAAACTCATTGTGAGTCCACCCACTGAATTTTACAACAATTGGGCCCTCCATGAATGTGTTATGGACCCCACACCAAAACTAGGCAGATCTGTAAATAGTTTTCCTGGTCCAACTTGTGAGCTTATTTGGAGCTTCCATATGGTCGATTCAGCTTTTGGTTCAGCAGGATAAAATGAAGCCTTAAATGTTTAGAATCTGGAAATGAAATAATTTTGAAATTTTTATTAGTGTAGAAAATGTTATTTCCAAAATACAGAAATAATTTAAAACAGTTAAAAATCCTAAATGGGACATTTTTACTGGTCATCTCAAGATAACACCAATATATAAAAATGCAACAATTCATCTTAAAGAATCACTTTTTTGTATTTAAAACAATGAAATTGAATATAAATTTATTTCAAAATATTTTCTCTGTCAATTATCTTGTGCTTAACACTTGGACTCCTAGACAAGTAAACATCAAAATCAAATCAAAGAAAATCCAAATCACATACCAATGAAATCTACCAAATCCATACCAAGAAATAAAAAGATATCATGCCTCATCAAAAAAATGTTATTTCAAGCTCTACATTTTATATGATTTAATATATTTTAATTTCATTTCTTATCACATGCACACAAAACACCTACCTCACATTAGTTTTCTCTCATCTCACAACTGTAAATGTTCAATAAGGATTTTCTCATCCAAACCCACACAAGAGTCACCATAGGCTTGATAAATTCCTACTTCTACACCTGATTTGATTCAAGGACATTTTTTTTCTCATGAGGACTTTTCAGGGTTGTTCTATGGCTTCCGGCTGGTTGGATTTAGATGTTAAAAATTCTAAGGCTGAAAAAATTCTTGGCCCTTTATGAAGAAAAATTACACGATTCTAATTTTCAATCAAGTATGGTCTCCCTCTCTTACACATTATAGAAAATAGGTTCCATCATCATGAGAACTGAAGGAAAGTTCATTCCATTTAGCATTTCACAAGAAAAAATTTTATTCCCAAATTTTTTTTCAAAGCTCTAGATAGGCACAACTTTCTTTCTACTTTGGAAGATCAAAAAATGCACAACTTCTTTTATCATGAAAGCTCCAAAAAGGCACTGCTTTTAACAAAATAAAATATTTAGTAGCAACATCATCTCTTCAACATTTAATATTCCACAAAAAGTATCCCCAAATGAGGTAGTAATCCAAAATACATCTTCCCCCACACTTAAGTTTAACAAGATCAGGCAATTTCACTTTAAGAGTAGGTTGGATAGGGAAAATTGGCTTGTTATGTGGCTAAACTAATAGATTGTTCATGAATTATAGGGGATACAATGATTAATGAGTTTGGTAGTACATAATTAAAAGGATTATTTTGAAAATGGGGCTTAAAACCAAATAAATTCCTCAATCATTTAAAACACTTGTACCCCAAACCCTCATGTTTTGAAAGGAATAAATCAAATTCTGGTTAAAGTAAGCATGGTCTGGTTCTCTCAAGAAATGAGGTGAATGAAAATAATATTAAAAAAATGGTTCAAGAGCCTCAGAAGAAATTTATTTCAAATATATAGATAGTGAAATATGGAATGGGATTCAAAAATCAGTGTTCTTTTCATAAAATTTCAAAACGTGAAACAAAGTCATTTCAGCATTCATTTATAGAATATATTGGTTCACTCATTGAAATGGGTTTAAAAAAATGGTAATGATAATCATTTCAGCTCAAAAATTAAAAACACACACCAAAAATTTAAAAATAAACACACAGAAATATGAAAACACACAATTTTTAAAAAAAACAAAAAATGAAAATCCTAAAATACAATGGTTACAACCCCCATACTTAATTGGTATTGTGTCCTCAGTGAATTAAAATGGATTTCTCATGTAAGAAGATTTTTCATTGATTCACAATAAAGAATTAAATTTAAAGGAGAGGTACAACCTGACTTATTTGTAGTGTAACTTTGAGTTAAGATCCTATGTGTTGCACTCTGAATACCTAAAAATAAAAGAAAACATAAGATTTATATTGAAAGAAAAAAAGTAGAAATAAGATGAGAATATAAGGATAAAACTTGTTTTAATCTCCCAAGTTGGCCCTAGGTTTTGACTACCTCCAAAGGGGTATTTCTAATCGGTTATCCCCAATCTGATGGTGGGTGACATTTCTTGCTCATGAACCATCAAAAACTTTTCTTTCCAAGATTAACTTCTTCCTTTTTCTTGTGGACTCCATCGATAAAATACACCATGTCCACCCCCATTTTAATGAGATATAACATGCATGGTGGGGTTAGAACAATGAATGAGTCCTCCTCTTTCTTGGGTTCTACTTGAACAACATCTTCTTTATTCTCCAGTGGTTGATGAAGGTATGATACATCAGTATAAAAATAAAATGGAATGTTAGAGTTTAATTCTATTTGAAAAAAATTAAGTATGAATAATCAATATCAAATTCTTACCTTTAAAATTAAGTAGCTTGTGTCTCATTTTCCTCCATAAAATCCACTTTTAACTTCTCATTTACTCCCTCCAATAAATGTTCAATAGGTTTGGGGAGCTCTATATGTTCCTCTTCAGATGCATATTCTTCCTCCAAGGAAATACAAGTGTTGGATAAATATGAAAAATTAAAATTAAGGGAGGTAATTCTCAATTCAGTTTCAACAAAATCAAAAGATAATGAGTTTATGAAAATATTATCTCCCTAAGTTCGGTTGCCTTTAATTTCTTCTTCAATGGGAGGTTCCACATGTAGTTGATTTTCCATAAATAAGGGTAGGCAGTCAGACTCCTATATCTTCTCTTTAAATTCCACTGTTATGGAGGTTTTATCCTTCAATGTTGTTAAATCATATACATTATGAGGAATAGTTGGATCAAGCAGTTACTCACACTCATTCCAGAAGTTATCCAAATATTTTTGATCTCCCATATGAATTTCAATAGCAAAATCATCTTTATCAATCTTCTATAACATTGATTGAGTTGGGCTAAATGCATCTTCTTTTAATTTCATCAAGGCCGCCATGGGTTCTTAAACCTGAAGGATTTGTGGGGATACATATTCCATCAATTTTTCTAGTTTTAGTTCTTGTTCTGGCCCTAGTTGTTGATCATTGGATTCATGTTCTTGTTCTGTTATCCACACTGTTGTAGTCTCTAGGTTTTGAATTGTTTGATTGATTATTTCAAATTGTGCTTCAAGATCCTCATGTCATTTTTATTCTTGGTGTTGTGACTATGAAATATTATATTCTACCTCAACCATTTCTTGACAAATTTACAGAAAATACTCTTGGAATTCTATTAATTCTATGTCCAAACCCTCCAATACTGGGTATTCATGGTTCTATTTAAGGTTTTGAATGATATATTTGAATTTGTTCTCCTTGATTATTTGGATTCGAGCTCCCCAAATTTGTTTAGCCAAGAAAGAAACTATATAATCTATATACTAAGTTGATTAAATAATTGGTTCTTTTATTTATGGGTAATTATTCGTTGAATTAATGAAATAGTCATTTGAAAACAACATGGAAAGTGTTTTTTTGTTTGTTTTAAATTTGAAAAAAGTCAAATATTTATAGTTAGGTTGTGGAACTGCCTCCTCGGCAACAATGCCATGTTTTCATGCATGCCTGTCGTAGGGCATGGAAAAACAATTATTTCCTAAGTTAAAAGGTAATAATTTGGTTGACCTAGGATGTCCTCTGAAGAGAATTGCACACAAAATGGTTTTCCACATTTAAATGAGGGTAAAATATGGTGTGTCTATTTTAGAAAATGAGTGAATGGAAATTCAAATTCAAATGATTGAAAACCATAATATTAAAAGGGTGATTAGTTCAAAGTCAGATTCCTATTTTTAATGTTATCCTTGTTCAATTTAAATCAAACCACTTTTTCTTAGTTGATTAAAGTGAGTTTTCACAATCGTTTTCTCTCACTTCCTTTATGAACTTGTGATGGTGAGATAAAAACTTACCAAGATCTCCATTTGGTCAACTCTTCTTCCATGTAATAAATAGTTGTATTGAATTTCCTCAATTGATATGGGTAATACCCGATTGGGTATTGTTTATCCCAAACAATCATGAACATTCACTACCCCTTTTATACGTACTGACGATCGTCGAGTTCTTCACCACTAATTCCCGGTCAATTCCATCGTATATATACCAAAAATTAGTGGAGGGAGATAATGATTATTTTACTAATTGAAAATAAATAATGGAAATAAAATTCAAGAATAATCACAGTTGATAATAAAATATTCTATATGAAATTGAAAAAAACTTTGAAGAAGAATGAAATTTCATTCAATTAAATCCAAGAACTCAAGCATTACAAAATAGAAAACCAACCCTTCCCCAATCACACAAAATGTTTACCCCACCATGATAAGGGTAATTGAAATTAATGGGGAAGAATAAAGCATTAAAAACTATGGAAAAGAAAAATAAATAATAGAGAAAGCCGAAAATTTCTTCTCCTTGGTGTCCAAGAAGGAATGGGATGGAATGAGAGGTGCTTTGAGAGGGAGGAGCTCTCCTTCTTTTATATCCAGAATTAGTCCCCCGAATATTTACATGTTTTATCCTAATTAAATGACATCTTCATGCGTTTTACCCTTGTTGAATGTTGTTCATAATTATCTTGGGTGTTTCTCCTAAAACTTTTGACGGATTTGGACAAGTATTCTGAGTGTTATTCATGTTTTTCTCTAATGATTTATTTTGTCCAGTTAGACTCACCAAATCAAAAACCTACTGATTAGGATGCTTTAATGGCCATTAAAACGTCCAATTCCTCTGGTATTCCCTTAATTAAATATGTTTCCAATATCTTTTCACTTCAACCCACCGAATGTCACAATAATTGGGCCCACCCCCAATGAGTTATGGACCCCACACCAAAACTAGTCAGATCTGTAAACATTTTTCATGGTCCAATTTCTGAGCTTATTTGGAGCTTTTATATGGTAGATTCATCTTTTGGTATAAAAGGATGAAATGAAGCCCCGGATGTTTAAACGGTTGAAATTAAAGAATTTTTCAATTTTTATTAGTGTAGAAAATTTTATGGCCAAAATAAAGAAATAGTTTAAAATTGCTAAAAATATGAAATCGGTCATTTTTACTTTTCAACTCAAAATAACCCCAATATCATAAAAATGCTGCAATTCATCTTAAATTCACACATTTTTTGATTTGAAAAAATAAATTTCAATATAAATTTAATTGAAAATATTTTCTCTATCAAAATCATTACTTAATTAAATGGAATGACTTTTATTCACTTGTAAATAATTAATATTAATGTGTAATGAATTATAAATTTTATTGTATTAAATATAATAATTACTTATCACTGATGATATATGTCAATTATGACCATTATGCAGGTTATATATAAATATATGGGAAAGGTGTACCTATACTATGATATTCTCATGGTTCTCATATATTTTCATATAGGAATGGTGTGCATTTATACGACACCAAAGAAAGAAGACACTTTACAAATGTGACATAAGAATGGTGAACATTACTAATTTGATATCCTAAATGATGTACATATATTATGGTAAGGGTAATGCCATCCCTATTGTTATGATACTGGTAATGGAATCATCTATCTATATGAAATTGGGCCCAGATACCCTTATGGATATGATACTAGGAATGGTGACCCATACTACTCTAATATAGGGAATAAAATCCCCAAAACCTATTAACATAGAATGGTGTCCCTTAATACTTTTGAAACTCATGCTATAACTTAATGACATTTGAGTTGCACCTGGGGTCCAAGATTTTTATAATATCCACTTGTATGGTTGTCTAAGTACCTATGTATAGTGTCCATATATTTGAAGACTTTTGGTTACATGTTAAAACTATTCATCCAATGCTGAAGTTAGTACTGTCATCCTATTGTCCTTTTGGAACTAGAGAGAGGACTTTATTGATTTATTATTGCTTTCCATTATTACATGGACACTATTATATTCCTTACACTGAATGGATATTTATAGATACCATTAGTGGTGTCCTATAGAGTTTATCTCACAGTCTATCTAGTCCCCTGATGGTACCCAAGCGGACTATATGCTTGCAGGTTTAGATAAAAGGAAACACCTACTTATGGGTTTCTAACTTATTATTTGACTTAGGATGAGAGATTGGTAGTATATTACCAGGCTAGATCGTAGGATGATTGGATAGATTTTGGCCATTTTTCCTTTTTTATATCATGTATTTTTCTAACTACTCTCTTCTATTTATACATTTTTTCTTTATTTTTTAGATTTTATATTTTTTATTTGATTTAGATTACTTCTTTTGATTATAATTTAGATCTTGGATTCTTGTACATGCTTCCATTATCTCTTTCATTATTTATGTGCTTCTATTATTGATCCATTGGTTACACCATAGTGTTACTCTGACTAGATGGAATAATCTCCCCATGGACACACCTGATGCCCTTGTTGCTAGTTGGAAGCCTCTGTCATAAGCGGTGAATGCTTGAGGCCATGTGGCCTAATAGCTTTGGGAATCATTCAGTGGCATCTGGGTTGGGATGTCACAATGTTGTATCGAAGCTTCCTTCCATTCCTTACTATTTCATGATAATATACATGATGTTATGAACGTTTGGGGAATTTTTTTTAATGAGTTTTTCTTGGGTGTATCTAACCCATGTACAGAAAAAATTCAAATTTTCATGGATTGAAATTTCTATTTTTTTATTATTCTTATTAAATTTGATTGGATTCCAATGTTGGGTGATTTAATTGAATTATGATTTTTTTATTACTATAATTAATGATTCTATTTTTTCATGGACTGATAAGATGAGGTCATAAAACAAATTCATCAATCTAGGCACCTATTAAAATTCACATGTCGTGTATTATTCCATGCCATGTAGGATGCATTTCTTCATTGCATGAAATTATTATAAATGATTTATGTGATAGTGAAATTTTGTTGATACTGAGAGTTCCTACCATAACCTAAACCGATTTTTCCTACTTAGGCTATAGAAGACACCCTAAGCAGTCAAAAATGGAACGATTTGTCCTAGAGAATTTGTCGAATGGAAGATAATGTGTTGTGGAATGGATTAAGTGGAGATTGATTTTTAATTTATAATTCATATGGCCCCTTGTGGATTGGAAGTGGTAATACGGTTGGTTCGACCATCTAAATATAATGATAACATAAATATGAGTTTAAAATGAAAATGAAATTTTAAAACACAGAGATTGATGAAGACCCAACCTTATTAGTTGGAAGTAGGTATCATCTCTGTTGTTATATATAATGTTCTTCTCACCGAGACCTAGATTATTGAGAAGAAAGAGGGGGTGATATTAGTACATATAAAGGATTTTACATATCATATTCATGTATCTTTGATGTTATCACTATTTAAACCTTTCTATGGTGTGTTCGTAGAATTTTTAGTGATATTCCACCATTATTCCCACCAATCATTCTCCAGGATGGTGGTGATGACCATACTCTAGATGTGGTGGGACATGAACCACTAGTGATGCCTCTAGAAGTACCACCTATAGAACCGCTTCCTATTTATATCCCAACGTTGATGCCCAGTTTTTATGATATTTTCTACTTCTTATGTAGATGATATAGGGAAAATTTCACTCTACCACTTCTATGTGATAGTTGAATCAGAAGTTCCAGGAGTAGCCTCCACCAATTCTTTTATGGTATTCGGTAGAACTTGCAGTGAAGATATGGCTCATGATGATTATGTATATACTTGTTCATTTGTATACACTTACTAAGAGGAGAGTGAATCTATCTACATATATACTTTGAGGATCCACCCAACATTGGTGGTATATTCTGAACCACAAAGGTAGATATTGGGATGTTATTTGGAGGGATTTAAAAAAAGAGTTTCTTTGATGATTTCTTCCATGTGACCATGAGGGATGATCATTGTAGGGAATTAATGAACCTTCTGCAAGGTAATATTTTATATACTGGTTATTTGTCTCATTTTACATAGATTCAATGCATCATTCCAATCTATACTGATGTTGAACCAACGAAAGTGAGATGATTTGAGGATGGACTTCTACATCCTATTCAGTCTTAGCTAAATTTTTTCTGGTTGAAAAAATTATCTAATATAGTGAACCATTACCTTATCACTGAGTGGAGCTTGAGTGAATCTAACAGTGTCAGCCAAGGTGGTATAAAATTGAGATATATCAATGGTTCGACTAGCATTATTAAAAAATTCTTTAAGACTACATGTGTGACCAGCAAAATCCATGTGACGCCCATAGATAGTTTCATGGTTTTCCACCATTTTATGAAGACTAGAAATAAGAATCTCCAATGTCCTAGAGACCTTATCGAGATCCAAGTCTAGGAAATATTGGGTCATCATCAGCAATTTTGTAGAACTTGATCATATGTTTTTTTTGGTATTTGATCCGTTCAAGCTCAACATTTAGTAGAAATATTAGTAGTACCTCGCTAGGTTGGTAGCTAGAGTACTTATGGCCATACAGGTAGAAGAGTAGGTCATGGTACAGGTTTCCAGGCTCTACATATAAAACACCATCAAAGAGGATCTACTCCAGGTAGTCAGGTTGTAGCACAGGTTCAGGGATCAGACCATATTTATTCAGTGCAGCCTATACCAGCTGAGAAGGGTGCAGAGCCATCTTTTGTTTGAGGTATTATTCTCGTATCCTCTACATTTTCATCAACTATGTTGATAAAACTTCATCAAACTCCTGTATCTGTATGGTTCTGGTAGAAGGCCTTGGGATTCATGTTATCTAATATTATGGCATTCTAATTCTTGATACACTTTTGGGTATACGTTCAAAAAGTATATACTGGTGTAGTGATTATCCTCTTTTGGTCGTTAGCCATCATTTTTTATGGTACCTTTTTTTCCTTGAGATGAAGGGTTTCTATTTCATCCTTGAGATGGAATATTTGGTCCACTATCATTCGCATGTGGATTTTTATCATCATATGGTGTAATTTACATCAAAAAATAGAAATAATTATATTCATAAGGGTGAGTGGGATGTCTAGGAAAGTAGAGTTGGACCAGAGAATCTTGGTCTAGGAGGAGTGACCTACAATATTTCCATACTTTACATTAATGATTGGGGAATAAAACTTACAGAGTTTCCTCCTATATTCAATTGATTTTGGAATTTGTTTCCCCAAAATCATTTATATACTCCCTCCTAAGATAGAGGTTGAGTTTAATATTGGGCTAGAGCTTGAAGTTTCACTAGTATCCATTCCTCCTTATGTTATGGTTACCACTGTGTTGAAGGATCTCAAGAGGTATTTAGATGATGTAGTCGCCAGAGGTTTTATATAACCTTTAACTTCTCCCTAGGGTTCAATAGACCTTTTTTCCATGAAGGTAGATGGATCCCTTAGGCTTTCTGTGGATTGCTGAAAGTTTAATTATCTTACTATGAATAACTAGTATCCCTTACCTCACATTTGGTGATCTATTCTACCATCTTATTGGAGCAAGGAAATTCTTAAAGATCAACCTGAGATTAATCATTCATCAGGTTCAAGTTAGAATTTTTGGTATTCCCAATACAACTATTTGTAGTTAGTAATGATTATATGAGTATATTGTTATGTTGTTCTTCCTTACGAATGTGCCTTCTATATTTATATATTTAATGAATAGGGTTTTTCTTTCCTAACTGGATTTTTGGATTTTGGTCTTCATCAACAAAACATTGTGTATTCTCATACTCAAAGAGACCTTACCACTCATCTTGAGATCATTTTTAATACACTAATAAATCCCCAGCTATAATCTTATATCACTAAATCAAATTTATAGATCAATAAGGTATACTTCCTATGTTATATTATCTTATGGGAAAGAGTTTTAGTTGACCTAGAGAAGGTAAGAGTTGTTGTTACCTGGGGATAGGCCAAGAACATCATTGACCTATGAATATTTTTGGGGCTATCTAGTTACTATAGAAATTTTCTACAGGAAGTATAATGATTAATAGTACCTTTTATGGTCTTTACTAAGAAATTTATAAAGATTAAATGGTCTGAATCTTGTGAGACAACCTTTAAGAGTTGGAAGGGATACTGACTTCATCACTGATCTTGATTCTATCAGATCTGAGTAGAAGCTATAAATTATGTTGTAATGCATCTAGTATTGTGATAGGATTACTTCTTATGAAATAAGATTGATTCATTGTATATAGGGCATGGTAGATGAGGCCCTATGATTGGAATTACCCAACAAAAAATCTTGAGTTGGGAGCTGTTGATCATGTCTTGCGTAACCAAATTCATTACTTGCTGGGTGATTATTTTGTGGCGTTTACAGACTAAAAAATCCCCAAGTATATTTTCACATAGTTTTAATTGAATATTACGTAAAAAATATGGGTGGAGTACCTAAAATACTTTTACTTTCAGAGTCACTATATTCCTAGGAAAGGCAATTTTTTTCTCAATTCTCTAAGCAAGAGGACTTAGAAATATGTAGTTCAAGAGGTTATTACTGAGTGAGAGCATATGGATCTATTTTAGGATATGTACATAGAGGTTTTGGATTGTCATGGATAATCTATAATTGATTATTTATCATTTTAATAAATAATTTTAGAGAGAGTGAATAGGAGGCAATTTTCTGATCCTAAATGCTTGGTCCTACAAAAGGTATTTTTTGGGAGGAGCCTCATATGGATTGGTCTATCGATGATGATGATATCCTACAAATACATTGTAATATAGGTGTTCCAATGGATATAAGGGATGAGATGATAGGAGAGTGACATTCCTCTCAGTGGGTAGCCTACCCAGTTATCTTCAATATGTATCATGATATGCCCTGACAATATTGGTGTCCAAGGATGAAGCATTAGATATCAGGTTTTATCACAAGGTGTTCTATATTTCAGCAATATAAATAGGAACAATATTGTCCAGCTATATTTGCACAACCTTCATCAGTCTTATAATAGAAATGTGAGGATTTTTTAATGGATTATTTTATCAGTTTACAGAGGACACCATGAGGTAGTGACATAGTTTGGGTAGTCTTGAATTTATTTATGAAAGTTTTCCACTTTCTTCCTATAAGGGATACATTCTCAGTTGATGATTGGGGAAGATTATAATTCAATGAGATTATATGGATGCATGGGTCCCTTTTACTATCATTTCAAATATGAACACTCATTTCACATTGAGGTTCTGGATTGTTTTATAGAGAGATATTGGTATACGGGTGCTTCTGATAATAGATTTTCACCCTCAGAGAGATGGCCAGTTAGAAAGGAATATACAGGTGTCAGAGAAAATTCTCTGGGCATGAATTCTTTATTTCAAGGGTTCTTGGTAGTAGGGGTGTCCATGGGTCAGTTTGATGGATTTTTTAGACCCGGCCTGATCAAAATAGGTCGCATCGGGTCGGGTCGGGTCAGACGTGTTTTTTAGCTTGGACACGACCTGTCCAATCCCGTATTAGATCGGGTTGGGTCAGGTCACGACCATGGGATTATGGTGAAAAAAAATAGGTTGATTTTTGGATATCACGCATTATGTCTCCTCTTTGATCAGATGATGCCACCACCATCCCCTCCGCCCGAATGAACCAAGGAAGCATAGTTCCTGTCCAAAGTCTAGCCAAGACAGAGCTTTCTCCCTACGCCTTCAATGTCCAGCCACCACCAGCGTCATATCTCTGTATAAATCTTTGACAAAAAAATCACTCAATATCCCACTATTCACTCTAAAATTAATCATCTTGATTATTACACGATGATTTTCAGGTTCTCTCAAGTCCTGCAATCAATTTTCTAAAAAATGAATGCAGCGGAGTAGCCGACATCGGTGGTTTAAACTCTAGCTAGTGTATCTCATCCACTCCAAAAAATCCTCCCCAATCTTCACCTCTTGCCTATAATGATTTCACTACCATCCCCCCATTGTCGAAATAAAATTGAGGAAAAATAGTGAAAAATTATCCTTAAAAAAGAACGATTTTTTTAGAATGATGCTGAAATAAAAAATAGATCCCCCCTTCAGGAAAAAATCCAGCACTTCTGGTTTCGATTCCACATTTGACATAGCTTCCCAATCTGCTCTAGTTGGATTCCTCATATGAATATCTATCCATCCTTCGGGGTATGGTGAAAAAAAGAGATCCCCTCCCTCCTAGTGGATTTGGGGACGCAATCACAATGGAGACGAATAGTGTAGACTCTGGTGTGGTGGAGACAGTGGGGGAGGAAGACGATGGTGAGGCCATGACCTTGGAGTCGGTGTGGTGGAGTGGTGGTTATAGGTCCATTGGATGAGTTAGAGGAAAAGATGATTAATAATAAGGTGGGCTATGTAGAAGCAACACCAAGGGTGGGGGTAAGGGTGACATGTGGCAGCGGCAACACCAAGGGTGGGGGTAAGGGTGACATGTGGCAGCGACAACACCTACAGGTGGGTTGGGATTGATGTCATGGATATAGGTAGAAAAGGAGGAAGATGGTGGTGGAGAGGGACATGGGTTGGGAGGGAGTGGCAGTAGCAATGTCTCGCGAGATGACGAGGTTGTCTGAGAGGGAAGATCGGTGCAGTGCATATTGGGTTGGTTGGGTCGGGTTGGGTCTTATTTCTTCCAACCCATGACTTGACCCAACCTGACCTCAGGTCAACCCATAGTAACCTGACCCATGGATATATTGTTTTGGACCCGACCCAACCCGACTCAACCCGGACGAGTCGGGTCGGGTCAGTCAGTTTGGGCCGGGTTTGGACACCCCTGCTTGGTAGAAGAATATACCTCTCATTGTGGTCACCTATAAGAAATGATTTCATGCGATGATACAGATGGATCTTTATTATTCCATATATAGTAGGTCCTTCCATTCAACTCTATGATGGTTAGAGGTTGGAGAGGTAGTGGTTATAGGTATTAATATCATTCAAGAGACTATAAAGTTGGTTTAACTACTCAAGAAGTGGATCTCTACCGCTCAGTATAGATTAAAAAATTATGCCAATCACCATAGATGGTGTCTAGTGTTTGAGTTTTGGGATCTTGGTTTCATGCAATTATCACATAGATTTTGGAATAGATGGTCATATAGGTATGAAAATCTATCACCGCACTTTTTTGAGATGTTTTAGATTCTAGATAGAGTAAGACGAATAGCCTATTAGTTGTTATTAACTTAGAGGTACCATTCAATGCATGACATCTTCAACATTTCACATCTTCCCCTTTATCATGTCGACCCATCTCATAATTTTGATGTAAAAATGATGAACTTTATTATGATTCCTATTTTGAGGTAAATCCTATACACATCATTGATAGGGTCACAAAGGCTCTCTAAGGCCAGTATATCTCTTTAGTGCAGGTGTTATGGTAGCATTACTAGGTATATAATGAAACTTTTGAGCAAGAGGATGAGGTATGTTCTCAATGGATGGATATGTTCTAAGATAGTATTTTACAACCATTTAAATGGAAATTTGGGGATGAAGTGTTCTAAGGGGGGAAGAATGTAAGAACCCAGTTATTCTATGAGGTATAGATACTTTAATTTTAGATCTATGTCATTGTTTTGAACCTGTTTTGGATTCCAATTTTTTTAATGGGAGTTTCAGGGGTTTTGAGGAATTCACGAAGCTTAGAGACTCTATTTTTGGGGAAGGAAATTTGGTCTCACTATTAATATAATTATTATATCCTAGTATACATAGTTGAAGTAACCATACGAGGGATGGATAGAGGGATCTATGAAGTATAATAGTTTGAGGAAACTATGTAGACATAGGTGCACTCCTGTGTGGGATAACCTATATTTTTTAACATAGAATGTAGCATCGTTTTCACATGGTTTCTAAAAACATATGCATGAAACCATGTGAGGTCTCCCTTAACATAGTGGAGGGTGAATAGTTGGCACAGAGGTTTTCCAACAATGAAGACAAATCATGAGACTAAGATATTTTGGAAAACATTACCAATTTTACTTTTAATATTATTTAACAAACTCCAAACCTCAATTTTTCTCCTCTAGAGGATAGGAGGCCACCAATTCTCACATTGGAATCTATCAATCTCCTCTTCCATGGTTTGGTGTTAACACTTTTTCTGGATTATGATTCTTCCATTATTCATATCATTTGAAGAACTTTGGTAATAGATCTATTCATCTTTCAACTTTCTTCACTTTTTTTCTTCTTGATGGAGTTGTTTAGGTGCAGGTTTATGTGCCCTATTTTCAAATTTTTCAACTATTTCTTTTCTTCCAGTTTAGAGAAAACCAAAGGACAATACTAGATTAGTTCTCTTCTATAGGCATAATATAGGTGGTCAAGTAATTTTTTTCTCATAGTTGATTTGTTTTATAATATGTGTTATGTGTCGCATGCTAGTTTTCCTATGAATTTCCCATAAAATGAATATACATTAAATTAGTTACCTTAAATGAGAATAGTATGATCCTATGAAGTGCCCTATAATTTTCTCCACCCCTTGTGGTGTGTGGATAAAATTGCAACCATGGTTACAAATGACTAAATGACCAAACCATAATCTACATGGTTTTGAAAGGATATCCAAATTGTGATATTATAAATGATATGGATAATTGTTGTGGTATAGAATGCTCATCAAAATTATCAATTTATGATTAATTGAATATAGGTGAGTGGTATGAGCATGTTACCAAATTAAATGGAAAAATAGTTACACCCTTGTTAATAATGAATATTAATGTATAATCAATTATCAACTGGACATAATAAAGTTAATTATTACTAATAACTAATTATTTATAGGAATGATGACCCTTATTCATGTTATATATATATTGTGTTTCTGTGCATAGAATCCTTATACAGTGATATGGCCTTGGTTTCCATGTATTGTAATTTGGGTATGGCATCCCTTTACATGACATTGGGAAAAGTGCCCCTTAATAAATGTGATATGGGCATGGAGACCCATACTACTATGATACCAGGCATGGTGTCACTATACTATAATATTGGTCATAGAATCCCTATTGTTGTGATATTGGGAATAGAATTCTCTATTTATATGATATTGGGAATGGTGACCATTAGATATATGATACTAGGCATGGTGACCCTTACTATGTGATTCGGCATCGTGTATCTTATACATATGATAATGCACATGGTGTCCCCTGATAATTGTTAGACTAATGCTACAACTTATTGATGTATGATTTATGCTTTGGGTCTAGGAATGTGTTAGTATCCATATATATGGTTTTATATGTCACTACATATACATTCCATATATGTTTATGATGTGGTTACATATTTAGACTATTCATCCAAGGCTGAAGTAGGTACCATCAACTCGGTGTCCTTCATGAACTATAGCTGACCAATTATGGATTTAATTACATATTTTCCTTATTACACAAAATATATCATATTATATGTGCTAATTGGATATTTATAGGCATTGTTGGTGGTGGCCTAATGATTTTATCTCACACCTAATTCGGGCCACTGATGGTACATGGGTAGACAATATTCTCGTAGGTGTAGATAATAGGAAATGTCCACCTTTGGATGGATGACTTATTGCATGAATTATTGCATGACTTAAGATGAGATCATGGTAAAAGATGGCCAATCTGGATCTCAGGATGCGGGGATAGATTTTGGCCTTTTTTTCCTTTTTTATATCGTGTAATGTTTTTACTACTTGCTTCCATGTATACATGTTTTCCCTATTTTGTACAGAAATGAAATCATCATTTTTAATATGATTCGAATTACTAATTTTTATTATTAATTAGTTATTGTATTCTTATACATGATTTCACTCTATTTTTTATTATTGACATCCTTCATCTATTTATCTATTGAATACACCATTTCACTACTCTGACCATAGGGAATACACTCCCCATAGAAATACCATAGGCCCTTGATGCTAGTCAATAGCCTCTAGAGTATGGGGAGGCACACTTGAGATCATGTGGATCACTGAATCAGGGCACTGTTCAAGGTAATTCGGGCAAGGACATCATAAAAAACAATCATACAGTTTCCAACTAGTCCACGGGTGAAAATAACTCATCCACATCTATAATAAATTGTAGAATGACCTTTCCACAGCATCCATTATTTTTTATATTAATATTTTTAATCTTCATTGAGTTTATTCTATAACACCAAATTGGTCCTAATAACATTCTTGTATTCCATCCATGCAACAATTTATCATGTTTGATTCTTTTTGATTTGTTAAATTTATGCATGAAAATCTTTCATCCATTCTCATTTGTTGAGGAATATTAAATGTTGTTAGTATCTACTTGAAATATAAAATAGTTTCTCATATGACCCTTCATTATTTGAGTTTTAATTGATGTTTTCTGGTCACCAAATATATTTTTATTACTGAATATCCATGGAAAATAATCTTCTCACTTTCAACAATAAATACATATTATTTTTCAATAATTTTTCCTTTATTTTTGTTATATTATTTATAAACCTATATTTTTATGAATATACATGGAAAATAATTTTATCTTCATGATATTAATCCATTAAATTATTCTTATTATTAAGAATAAATAATTCAGTTATAAAGACCCAAAAAACACATTATTGTTGACTGTTTCTCATTCCAAATCTTGTGATGTATTTTCTCTTATTTAGATATAACAAATATCTATTTGAGATGTGTAATAATGTAAAAATATCACATTACTAATATGTCTCTAGTGCACTCATTTGATGAGAATTATATGATCCATAATATTGGGAAAAAGATTCCTCTCCTAAATGAATTTGTTTTGTTTTGAAATCCCCTCCTCATAATGTTGGACATTTTACAGTTTTTGAGGGCTTTTATTTGTCCCTTATTCATAAGTACTAACATCATTCTCTTAATATGGGATTATATATATTCATTAATTTCAATATAATTTTTAATTTCCTTTTAGTATTGTATGGGATTTCTAGATGTGTGTTTGTGTACAGGTGCCTTAGCCTAAGGCTTACTATGTGTGGGTTATGCCTACTTAGTATTCGTCGCTAGCCCTTAGCCTATTGGAGGTTGTATTGTTGTGTCGCAATTCACTAGCCACATGCTTGGTGGACCTTAGTGGGTCATGTAGTGATAGAGTGGTATTATAGTGGGGTTTTATCATAAGACTAGAGTATAAAGTTTTTTATCTACAAGTTCTAGTTTCGAGGTTTATGGGAACTATGTTAAAATGTTTTGAGTACAGATATTAGGATAACGAATCAAGTTTTGGTGCAACAATGAACATATCTATTCACCAGGACACTGATAACCTACTTGTCAACTTGGGAAATATAGGCATTGGTTGTATGAAAAAACATTGGTACATGAAAAATATAGGAATGGTTTGTGGTTTTCATATACATCATGAGTATAATCTCTATATATACTATTGACCATGGTACAACTTGATTTTCTTTTAGGATTCCAATGTGAAGACTATAATCCAATATTCCATAGCGGAATGTTGATGATGATCTACATAGTGAGAAGGCTTCAGTGCAAGGATCTGCATAGGTGGTGGTACCTCTAGGCGTTTTTCAAATTTTTCCACCACCTATTGAGTAGAATATTTTGGTGTTAGTAGTGGATGATGATGTGTATGCTAATTTAACTCCATTATATTCAAATTCAGTGACCTCCCAGTTATTAGGGTGACCTGAACCCCTAGAAAGTTGAGTATTGGCTAGAGGCAGTCACTAGTGTTTCCCGCCATATGAGAACATCTAAACATGAAATATTGGTTATATTTTTTATCCTTTTTTAGGTCTCTACTAGGTGATGGTGGATTCTGGTGGCTCTGAAACATGATGAGATAACTCTCTCCTAGTCGTATTTTGAGAGAAACTTTTGGGAGGACTTCTATCTGGACATATTGTGATCAGTGCGCATCCAGGAGATCTGGTAGCTTTAGAAAGTTCATATGTCCAGGGATAAGTATAAATCTAGGTCTACTAACCTCTAATGATATGATCAAGATATGGTTCAAGAATTTTTTTTCTAGTGAAAGACCATATTGAATGGAATAAAATGAGATATTAGGGATTTAGTTATACCTCCATGAATTCCCACTATGAAATATGACATGAGAAATACATAGTAAAGGGTAGTTTCATTTGTGAGAAGCCACTAACAGTCGGTACTAGTAGTGGGAACATAAGTGTTGAGACCTAGAAATCTTGTACCCAATTAAAGAAAAAATGATCTAGGAATATGAGACACTTCATCATTTGATAATAGGATAGAGCTTTGGTGGATTAGGGTTCTCAAGATAGTTTTCATCAGCCTAGAGAGTGTTAGAGTTTCTCTTGCAATGGCCATGGACACCTCAAATGAGGTTCTATGACCCATGATATATTTTATAGATAGATGGTTGATGGAACACCCAAGTAGAGATAGTGGCATGAGTTAGAAGTTATACATTATGGTGAATGTGGTAGGGGAGTAGAGAGAGTAGTTGTTGGTGGAATATTTTTTGAATGTTTTCCACCACCACCCCTAGGTGTTCTATGATAGGAATAGGTAGATAGTGATTAAAGACAAGGGAAATTATAGGTATTCATCAAATTTGACCCACTGGCTCATGAGAATGTTATAGGTAAGATCTGTCTCTTATGTACTTTATATGTAGTACTAATAGACATGGGTATGAGCTAAACATTCCATCCCACTTCCAATGTTCTAGACATAGGTATTGTAGTTAAGTCATTGGCTTGACCCTTATGCTTGGAGACTCCAACGGGAGTAGACCTAGTGATTAGAAACTATTACCTATAGTGTGAATTGACTCTTGGAGGATAAAGATTCATGTGGGATCTATTTATGGAAGTGAAAAAGCCTTACAATTTCATATTAGGTATGGACTAGCAATCCATAGTTCAAGCTGAGATTGACAATTTTAGGGGAAGGATGTAGTGTTTCTATGGTGACAGAATGAGGTATTATTTTTTGGGAGAGAAGGAAATCATATAATAGTTGTATTGGATAATACATATGACGATACAAATGATCACTCATTAGTTGGATAGTATTACCCTTGGAACAATGGATTTCATGGGTGTTCATCATCCTGTAATAGTTGTGTGGTACGAGGACTTCTTTCCTAATAATGTTTGAAGCATACTTTTTCATTGAAGGATGTAATCATACATACACTTGCACCCATATAATACCACAATATATTTACCATCATAACTATTGGATCCCCTAGAGATTCATGAGATGATGGTGAATATAGATGACTTATAGAGGAAGGGCTTTATTAATCCATGTGTGTCTCCATGGTTATCCCAAGTGTTGTCTACCAAGAAGCAAGATGGAACCTTGAGGTGGTGTATGGAATATATTATCCTAAATCAAGTTAATATGAAGAATAAGTGTCCACTAAAATGGATTAGTAACCTCTTAAATCAGTTTATATACATGAGATGGTTCTCAAAGATAAACCTTAGACTGAGTTATCACCAACTCTGAGTATGAGATTTAGATATAATGAAGATGGAATTCTGATTTCACTATAGTCATTATGATTACTTGGTGGTGCCTTTCAGCATGATGAAATCAAAAGAAATATTTATGGGACTTATAAAATAGATCTTATAGAAAAAATTTAGACCAATTCGTGGTAGTCTTAATTGATGAAATTCTAGTTTACTCAGCATCTGTGGAGGAGCATGTGAGACACTTAGGGATAGTCTTATAAATACTTTGAGGAACCACCATTAATATAATATCTCAAAGTATCAGTTTTAGATTCTAGAGGTCAAATTTGTAGGACATTTCATCTTAGTAAAGGGTGTGGTAGTGGACCCAGTGAAGGTTTATGTAGAGTGATATTGGGATCCACCTAAGATTCTAATAGAGGTGCGTATATTCACTGTCTTGGAAAGATACTACATGATATTTTCCCCAATATTTCTATGATATCAATACCTTTTACTACTTAGACCTATAAGGTGTGGTATTTTGTGTGGATAGAAAGTTTCTAGTAAGATTTTTAAGAGTTTTGAAAGGGGTTTACAATCACCTCCATCTTGATACTTCCGGAGGTGTTGGTCAAGTATGTAGAGTTATGTGATGCCTCATATACTAGACTTTTTCTTGTTATGATGCTTAGGTAGGTGGTGATTTCCTATGGGTCCTGATAGTTGATGATACAAAAACATAACTACATGAAACATGATCTATGTTTTTTAATGATAGTATTCTACCTGAATATATAAAATCACTACCTTATGGGTGAAAAACTTATTTTCTACTATGTCCATAAGAGTCTCAAGTATATCATATCATAGAAGGATCATATCTTGATATAGAGGTGATGGATAAATTTCTTCTAGGATTATTACTTTAATATAGTCTATACATATAGGAAGGTGAATGTGGTAGTAGAAGCTCTCAGTAAGAGATCTTGTTTGCAGTTATTCACTGAGGGGTCGAAGGAGGTAGCCTTATTTTAGTTGTCCATAATGGATGAGGTGGTGTGAAATATCTACAGTCATTGGTTATCACACCACCTCTTATATATTGTGTTAGGGAGAATTAGTATAGAGATAATGACTATGAGACCTTGTGTACTTAGATATCCGTTTAATGTACTCATGTTGGATTCTCTAAAAGTGAGGATAATGTGATCCTATTTAGAGGAATGATGATGGTACTAATGACGTTACATGAGGAGGTTCGGAGGGAGTTTCGGGAATCCCCCATTAAATTTATATCTACGTGTTGAGAAGATGTACTAGGATCTTCAACATTATTTCTAGTGGATAGGAATGAATGATTGTGTTGGAGATTTTGTCTCTTGATGAATCATTTGTTAGAAAGTGAAGGCTAAGAACCATGATCCTATATGTTTAGATCAACCCCTTGAGGTACTAGAGTAGAAGTGGGATGGTATATCTATGGACTTATTGGTGTTTATAACATGACCATACAGATTAAATTATTCTATCTTTGTGATTGTACACCAAATAACCAAGTTAGAACACATTCAAGTTATCACGAAGTAGAGTTTAGTTGAGATATTTGGACACATTTTTGTGTAGAAGATAGTCTAGCTCTATGGAGTTCCCAAAAAGATAATTTAAACCATGATTATATCTTAAAACAAAGATTATAGATAGGATTTTAGGACACCTTTGGGACTTTGTTGTGTTTGAAGGTGGCCTTTCACCCCTATACTGAGCTGGCCATTAAACTTCTAGAGGATATCCTAAGGTCTTACATGTTGGACATTGGTAATAGTAGTAAGGTTCATCTACCTTTGGTGGAATTTTCATAAAAAAAGTTTCTACTGTTCCACCATCGACATGGAACCATTCAAGGACTTGTATGGGAGACCATTTGGGTCACCTTTATATTGGACTGATCTAGGTAAATCAACCCTCATTGGCCCAAATTTGGTGAAACCTATGAAAAATAAGGTGAAGAGTATAAAAGAGTAGATTAATTCTACCCATATCCATAAAAATTATTATGAGTAAAAAACATAGAGGCCTTTGGAGTTCGAGTGAGGAGACAATGTGTTCCTAAGGGTCTCACCTTATCATGGATTGCATAAATTTTTCAATGGTGGAAAATTATATCTGAGATTAATTGCACAATTCATGAAACTATATGCAGTTGGTGAGGTAGTCAACCACATGGCCCTACCACTATAGGAAGACTATGTACATGATTTAATCCATGTGTCATAGAAAAGGTCTATGTGAATGACCCATCGCATGTTATCATCTAGGATAAGATGGACATTGATGATGGATTTACCTTTGAAAATTACCTATTTGAGATCAAGGATCGCTATGAGAAGATCCTACATGGGTGAGAAATTACCTGGGATTGTGTCTGGTGAAATAATAGGAATATTTAAGAGAGAACCATGGAGTGGGAGATCGAGAAGTAAGCTATATACCGTCATATTTTACACTATAATTCATGATTTTTGGGATACAATTCCTAGTTTAGGGAGAATTTATTTTCTATTTGTTTTATTTAAAATTATTTTTGAGATATTGAGGAATATTTTTGGAGCTAGTCATTGAGATGGTGTGAGATTTTGAGAGTCATTGAGCCTCAACGATGATATAATATCAATATTAAATATAATATATCATGTTTACAAAGTTTTTTAGAAATAATAAAATAAATATTGAATGGGGAATTATATGGTAAATATGATATCTCTATTGAATCTGGAAAATAGGGTTTACCCTTGGTGTAACATAACCTTTTTCGACATCAGGCATTTTGTTAAAGTGTCTTCACAAGAAAAAATAATAAAATAAATTAATTTTATTAATTTATTTATTATTCTAATGATAATACCTAATAAAATATTTATAAAATCCATATTATTCCAAATATATAAGGATATAAAAATAACCCTTGATATTGAGAGAGAGGATCATGGAGGAGCATTGGTTGATGTCAGGATCATGGATTAATGATAAAAGTTTCACAGGGATCACCAACAACAATAGAGTTCATGGATATCGCCAATGATGAAAATTAAAATCAATTCTTCATTAGGGATCGATCCTAAATAAAGGTAGGATGTTTTTCATGTTGATTTATCCCTAATTTTTTATCACTTTATTAATGTTAATAAATTCAGCTAAAATCTTCATTCATGAGATGATTCTATTTTTCATGTATAGATTTATTTTCCTAGAAATAGGAATTTTATATTTCACTGATATTTCTCATCATTCATCATAATTATGACAACGAATCAAGGTTAATAAAAAAAATTGGGTGAGGTTAGTTTATGAAGTTTTTATTTTATACTTTTCTCTCTCTATTCTATGTGTGATCATGATAGATATTTCATTTCAATAATAATTCAAAAAATACTTGGTGAATGATCATTATACGACCGATATTTGATGCAATAGATAATTTTCCATGGTTTTGGGTGGGATATTAATGGAACTGTTATTGTGTATGATGAAACGAGATAAATTTATTCATATCTAAATATCCTTGGTTAATCAGTTTTGGTATCTCGATACTGTGAAGTGTCGGTTGACTATTTTCACATGAATCAAAGTGAAATATATTATCATCAGTGATGGAAGGACTTAGTTGATCCAAAATCAATGATTAACATTTGATATGGTGGAATGATTTATGGTTGTGATGGATAAGGTGATATTTGTAGAGAATTTATGAATTTCTGGAGAATTACTGACTACATGGGAAGTAATCCCATAAACCCATGTTGTGTAGTGCCCCTTCTACTGCACTATGGTTTCTATGTAGAAACAATATTATATGTAATTTGATGTGTGGAAGGTGTTGTTTGACCCAATTTTGGTAACATGGAGTGTACCCAAGAGGTACCTGAGAATTGATACATCTAGTCGCATAGGCATAGAAAGAGTACACAGGATTGGCCATGTACTCAAACAAAGTCGGGTATATGAGCATGGCCCAAAGTACACGGGCACACCCAGATGGGCACAAGATGGTGGAATGTTGATTGTTATCCTAACCTCTACATTATATGTATACCAAGAGAATATTCTGTGTATATATAGGAATACATTTCATGTGAAACAGTAAGACATGGAAGGAACCAAGAAAGACCAGACACACCATATAACCCCAATACACATCATGTACATTTTAGGGCATGTTGAGGCCCTCCACATCTTCAGTTTGGAACAGAATTAGTTGATTTTGTTCCCTTATTCCATAACTATGAGAGTACAGTGTGGAATTATATCCTTCAAATTGGATTGTAATCCCCTCTATGAATTGGTTTTAGGTATAGTTTTCATGAATCCCTTCATGTGGTTCAAGGTGGGATTCACTAGCATATCACCTTCCCTAGGTGGGGTTTTAGGGATCATCATAACCAAATTATGTGGGTTTATGATCCAATACTAAGTAGGTTATCTCATATTGTTGTATTGGTGTCCCCCATTATCCTTGTTTGTGATGCACTATCAATGTATTTAGATATTTGGAGATCTAGTGGGTACATATTTGGTGAGGCATGATGATAATTGCCTCTTGGATGATCTAGAAAAATTATAACATGGTTTTCATAGTAAGATATACTAGAAGAGAATTACCTTTAAGAATCAAGATAAATCTAATTCCTGGAAGTATGATTGAGTTCTCTTTGATATTTGGATTTTTTTCATGTGTTTATTGTGAATTTTTATTCTTATTGATATGTCTCATATCCTAATTGGCATACCTTGTGATGTTCTAAGTACTCACTTGAAGCTTTATGTTTGGTGATTTCAAGGTGACCTAATGAGTATTATAATACTCAACCCTACATATGCTATGCCCACACATGTAACATCTTATGTGGATATCATGACATTTTATAGTGTACTAGGAGTACCAGAAGAAGGGAAATCATAGTGATCTATACAGACCATGTTTGTACTAGGAGTTTCACTTGATATAAGCCGCTTAAATTTTAGCTGGTTTTACTCTTTATAGTTTTTTTGGTTCTGTATATAGCTGTTTTACTTCAGTACTTTTATCTTTCTCTGATGATGGGATTAGATTTATACATAAATTTTGGTATCATTTCTACCTACCTTTCATCATTGTATAGTATTTTGAGATGGGGTCATTTGAACATTTACCAATGGCTAAGGTACCACTTGTGTGTATTATGAAAACTCATTGATGGTAGCTAGTCGTTGGCCAAATGGAGGTGGTATTGGGGTGTCACACTTAGCTTTATTTCAATAAATAAGGCCCCATTGGATTATTTCATGGCACAAACGCATGCAAGTAATGTCATACAACTGAGTGATAGTAAAAGAAACCATATATACCAAAATAGAAATCTTCATCAGCAACCTCAAAATCAAAATTACACATTAACAACACCATGATCTTGTAAAGTCCAATGTAATCATCAAAATTATCATGTGGACATGAAAAATAATTTATATATACATAGGGTGGCGATAACATGTATACTCTGTAGGATCCTCTCCAGACAAGAAGATAAATCAACTCATCACCAAAATAGATATGCTATGTCCCCAGCCTAACCAAGGATCTCTCACCTAGTATCACATAAAAAAATATAATATACAACATATATCAAGAATTAATCCTACTACCACTTCACCAATTGTTTTTTTCTCTTCCCCAATGTCATACATCTTGATCTATCTCTCTATAAAATGTAAACCTTCTTGAAGACACCTAGGAGACTATATCATATCATTCATAACATGAATCACATTAACCCATAAACACTTACTATAAGACCCATCCATCACATCACCACATCATCCCATTCCACATCTTTGTATAGTAACCGAGTTTGTTTTGGGATCCACCACTTCCTATATGTTGAGTATTATACCTAAAGCCATCACAACCAAAAGATAGTATACCTATAATAACCCTTAGGATACAATATCCAAAGTTTCATGGGTAAAAATTAACCATAATACATTAAATCCATCTAAAATATATATTTCAAATTTAACCACTATGAATACCATCTCATAATACAACCAGGAAAATAGAGTGAGGAAATATGGTGTAATTTTCTATTTATTCCTTACCAATCTAGATGTGAAGGAAAAACCCACCCAGAATACACTGGGCATCACTTGACCTACTGAAAATGGTAGGGTAGTGTATGAAATCACACAACATAAAAATATATATACCTAATTACTACACTATGGAAAACTACATATCCTTAAGCTTGATTGTTGTTATCATCCCATGGACACCTGACTGCAACTAATATGGACTAGATATTATGTTAGCACATAGTCATTTAAAGAATACATCCTATTAAATTATTTCTTTCAAAATTTGAAAAATATATTAATTAATTCAACAACAACCTCAGCATTCCATTAGTTATAAATTGAATCCCATTTCCTCCAGTTATAATCTAAATGAAAGTCAATCCCTCTAGTCCTTAACTGCCTAATTACATAGTTCCTCAAGAGTTATCATCATTATTCCATTAAGACACAAAATCAATGGGTTGAAAATACTTATTGTCATTTATCATTTCATAACACTATGAACTATAAGACTCAACCTAAACTACCATAAAAGACATGCATAAACCATACATGACCATCTGTTTCAAGTAGTTGGGAGTATAATTCATATTTATAAAACCTATCCATCCAACCTTTTATGAAAACTCATTGACAAATATGAATCTTATGTTATATAAAAAACAATGGGAAAGACCAGATTCAACATGATATATTATATCTGGTTCCATTCCAAACACAAACATTCATATTATCATTCATACGTCCATCTCATGCATTAAATTTTTCCACAAAACTAGGCATCCACACACATTTGGTCAATCCATTTGTCATCCCAAGCTCACATAACATCGCATTGAAAGACTCCAAATTATTCAAAAACAAAAAAAAAGATATAAAGAAAACATAAAATGGTAAATAGGGAATCTTGGACCTAAAACCAAGTCATCCAAACTTCTTAAGAAAATGTTGTATATTAACCACAAACAGTTATCTTTATAAAACAACTAATTCATTAATGTCTTGAATTAACTAATTAATTTATCACACATTTCCCCCAAAGGCATACTATGGCATTATTTATTAAAATATATGAATTATTTAAACATACTTCTGAGTATAAAATTTAGTTTTATTAAATGTAAAAGAAGAAAGGTAACATTCAAACATGACTCTTTATTACTTTGTAAAATAACAATAATTGCAACCTTATTTATTCTATTTCTAATAAGAATTACCAGATTTATGTTTTTATCAAATTTAATAGTATTAGTTATTATAAACCATATCATGAGAAAGATGTTAATATAAATAATAACCATAGATTGAATAATATCGAGAAAAACAAGAGGCTACCTGTGAACATGGTGGAAACACATCTGGTTGCTAAAAACCCAATTATTTTCTTTAATTATAGTTTCATATTCATTAATTTTAATTCCATCATTTCCCAAAGAGATAAATTATGATAACATTAAAATTTTACATAAAATATAAGAGGCAATGAATCCTCTGCCTCAAGGGTTTCAATGTTTTTAAAATGAGAATAGAACAACAACAGAGATCATTGATCACCTCTCTTATAGAGAATCTATAGACCTACATGGAAATCATTCCTAATCATTTCCAAAAAACACCAAATCAGAGAAACTCGGCGTAGTCCACACCAAATATATTATAATACAATAATAGGTTTGTAGTGAAAGGTAAATCACCACGTATTATAATTCCTTTACTGAAAGAGAGAGATATGTTGAAATTCATCTTCAAGGCATAGTGACCAAAACGTAATAACCATTTAAAAATACCTCTTAGGCTTTCCAACTATATTCTACCCCTTGAGGCCATAGGTGTACCAAAATTATTTGAACTTCCCAACCTCCACATTAAGTGTCTTTGTTGTAGCACTTAACCTATATTATAGAATCATCTCCAAACTAGACTCTATGGAAGAGCACATTACTCTTTTATATAAATCTGGTTTGAAACTGTAACACCCCAAGAATTCATAGTATGATATTTTCTTTAATGTAATTCAACAGCTTGCGCTACATGAAACACCGAGCTCGAGCGCACCACGACTTACCAAACTAGTCGTTCAAAAAACATTTATAAATAGTATTAACTAAATTTGTAATTTTATATACTCCATATAATTTTAAAATCCATATTATGTGTTTCTTATACATAACATATGAACAAATTCAGTTTTCCAGATAAAAGAAGTATTTTTTTAAAAAAATGCAATTTTACCACCTTTTAATGGAGAACCCATTTTAAATCCAATATTTGACACTTTTATATATTTAATTTGACTAAATAAACTTCTTATTTATAATTGGGACATAAAAATTTAGTTTTGATAATGTTCTGGTGCTTTTCTGAAAACTTTCATATTTGGATGAATAGTGAAAAATACTAAATTTTAATTGAAAACAACTTTTTTAATCAAGATAATTTATAGTGTTAATTTATAAATTTGAATGGTTTTTATGTATAATTAGATTATATTTTTGTCATTTAATCCATTTTTTGGTCATTGGAAGTAATTTTTCTTTTAAATTGGTCATAAACACATATCAATCTTTTGATAGATTTTACTTCTCAAAAACCCGCTTTCTGGTTTTGACAACAGGAATGTTTTTTAAATTAATTAATATAACTTATATATTTTGAATTTGGTAAAAATACATAATTTTTTACTTTTAATATAAAAATTATCTTTGGGTTAATTTTTGATATTTTTCTAAAAACATTCAATTTTTGATGAATAGTGAAAAAACACAATTAATATTTTAACATGACTTTTAATTTAAATAATTATTTTATATTTAAATTTATTTTAAAGTCAACATAAATATATAATACATATTTAAGTCCAATTTAATTAATTGAAGTCATTTTATAATAATATTAGATATATAAAATTTTATTGAACTTTTTACCGTCTTTTACTTACCTTCTAGGCACATTTGCAAATTTTCATAAAAAATATTTTTACCAATTTTGTGAATTTAATTTCAAAAATATAAGAGAAATGATTGAAATTAGTATGTAAAATGTGGTTCAATCAGATGAAATTATTTTTTAGTGAATAGTAACTTTTGAATTTTATTTTCCACGGTTAAAAGTAAATAGGGTAGTTAAAGGTAAAAATGATATTATAATTACCCTAACACATGTCCGAATTCTATTGGATAAGTGTATTTTGACCAAAATCAACCTTAGGAATAAAATATGATCCTTTTGATCAACTTGTATTAGATTAGGACATTTATTATTATTTAATTTAAAGAAGAGCTAAAAGTGTTAAATTCAAAGTTTAACAACTAAACCATTTGTAATATTGAGTTATGCATAAGATAAATTCGGATATAAATATTCATTATAAATATAAAAATATTTCCTACACCATAGTATTTTTTATATAATTTTTAGACATTAAATAATTAAATTTATTTATGACACAATGATGTTACAATAATAACCTTACTAATGAACGATTTAAATAATTGATATTATAAATATCAAAATAAATATAAATTGAGATTTTTGATGCATTAAACTAATTTTTAGGTTAATATGAAATGTTATGGTTGATTCACTATATTTTTTCCTAATTAATAATGTTTTTTTTCTTTCACAAAAACCAAATACTAAATACTGTCAAAATTGACATAAATGAGTACTTAAAACAAATACTCTATTATTAAATGATATAATATTCCTAAAAATATAAGGTCCAGCCAAAAAATTTATATAATTATAGATATGTGATTAATGAACCACTTAAGGTTTTATTGGAATTTTATTGTATGTTTAGTAACCATGTAATTTAAAAATACAAGAAAACATTGTAAAAGTTAAACTATTTAACTAACAATTAAATCTAAAAGATAAGGTTAATATGGTGACATAAACTTTTTTAAAACCTATTGGTTGAGAAACTTTTGACCCATACTGACTTTATCCTCAAAATAAATCCATTAGGTTCTATTATAAACAAAAAATGATTTTATTATAAAATAATATTTTGAGGTTTTCCTAAAGTGACCCTCACCGCTCTTATAAAAGGGTACTTACCCTTATCCAAAAATCACACTTCAAAATACATTTATATAGGTTGAAACCTACCTAAATATCCTACCAACTACCCTCACTTGAACCTATAGGTCTTACTTTGATCAGAAAGCCAACCTATTGAGCCCTTTTGATCAAATCAACAGGAAGCACCTAAATAAGATGTAATAATTTCATCACCTCTTTCAAATATCTTTTCTTATTCCAATACCTCTTTAATTGTTGTTTCCATACAAAGATAATAAATCCAGTAGCATATACATAATTTGACTTTATTATATATTTGTTAAAATGAAATTCATTATTCTATTCATCATATGAATGACAAAGTCACCATATGTGTGTACGTACGGCTTACCATCTCCACGTTGGGGTGTCAATTGTTATTCAACACTTAATTATTTGGATGGGTATAATAATGAGTATAAATATTGTAAATAATAAATATATAATTTTAATTATTCTATATATATAATATACCATCCAATTATATACGGTTTCACTAATAATAGAAGGACATTGTCGCTCGTATGTATGTACGGCTTACCATCTCCATGACGCGATGAAATTTTGTTCCCCATCGTAACCATTCAAGAATAATTTTCATTTGATTATTAAAGATAATTTTTAAGAAATTAATATAATTCTAGATATAAATCAAATACATCATATCAATAACAAACATGACTTTTGTAACAAAACATATAAAGGAAAATGAATAAGTTAACACCCAAAACAATGATACGACTGAAATATCATTGATAAAAAATAATAGAAGATTATATATGATATCATATTTATTTATGTTGTTATTTTATAATTTAATAACAATGATTCAACCTTTATACATGAGTTCAACCAACCCTCTACTAAGGAAAGGTAAAATGTAAGGGTTTTTCATCTCACTTTAATTCTCGTGAGATTCATGCTATATTTTCCACTATTTCTTCTTCTATGGTGTACTTACTGCCCCTATTTGTATTATTTGTGTTATATACTTTAATTTATGGGTATTTAAAACATAATTTTATGAGCTTTATTTCATGGGTTTACTGTTTCGTAAGTTACCAAATCAATAACGTAATTTCAAATTTCAATTTCTACTCATTGGGTTTTATACAAACATTATTGATTATTTTACTCCAAGATTATGTGTGAAATCACTATTTTTTAATTTATATAGTAATTTCCACTTCCCTTTGTGTGGATATACTTTTGATACACAAAATCATTCCATTTATAAATTCTCAAGTCATCAATATGAACTTCATAAGAGTAATCTTAACTCAATTTCCATTCATTGAGTTAAACATCCAAGTCATTGGTCTTGTTTTTACAATAATATGTGTGAAAGTACTCTGATTGATTTACACTGAATATCCAATCAGTTTGACTGTATTGATATTTTTCAAACATAATTATTTTATTGATTTATCCTTAACCTAAGGATACAGTCTTTAAAAGTTATTTCATCTTAATTTACATTCCATTGAAACTTCTTTTATGTTATACGCCAATTTACTTTTATATGGTGTATACACTGTAGTTAGACATAATATATCATGAATCCATTTATTCTCATGATATATAAGGTTTTTATTCCCTTGATTATTTTTTTCTAGCATATTGAATTTAGTTAGGAAATCTAACTAAAATATCATTTTAAATGTTTTAAAGATTTATTTTTCTAAATCATTCTCATGAATGTCCTTGTTTTAAAAAATGGTTTTAAGGATTTATTTATATGGAAATTGATGTTTTATAATTAAAATTATTTTTAAATTTTTCAAAGTGGTATGGGACACTTTTATTCAAAAATATCTTCTAAATGACTTCGTGATAAATAGTGAGACTTTAAAATGTTTTAAAAAATGGGATATTTCTCTCAAATAGTTTTACTGATTATTCTCATCTATGTCAATATCCTTCTTTATTCTTGACTGAGGTAGATTTGTTATAATAAAATCATTCATATTGTATTGAATGAGTTATGTTGGACTTTGGATGTGATTTTTAAACCATTCATGGTTTGTGGTTAAAATATTGTCATTTTGTATTCTAGTTTTAATATGAATATTTATATTATGTTTCTACCTTTTCATATTAATATTCCATTAGACTTAGGAAGTGATGGGTGGAGCCCGCTATAGTTCTTAGATGCATTGGTAGGTCTCATGAGATAAATTAGTGTCTTGGCGCAAGACCTTAACAAAAACTTATTGTTAGTCTTGTCATGAGGCCTTAACTATGTGGTTATGATGTCCGACATTATGCATTACATCATTATAAAATTATCTATTGATATCACATGTGATTATTCAAGTAGTAGAATATCCATGTGAATAAGTAGATGGAATTATTTTATATATCTTTTCCATATTATGTTGAAGTTTAAGTTTAAAAGTCTTTTTTAGTCTTACGCATTTCCTTAAATGTTTATGCTTATTTATGATAGTTCCAATATATTGGTATCCCAACTAAGCATCTAAGTTCACCCATTTCTTATGTTTTCTTTTTCCTAGGATGTAAATAAATATATTATGATTAAACAGTAGGGATTTTCTAAAGGATATGATTGTGTTCAAAGGGTACACAGTGTCTTTTTTCTTTATTTCATGATGTAATGTAAAACATATGTATGTGTATAGTACATCCAAGACTAGTGAACTAATCGTTCTTTCGAGACATGATCTCTTGTGATCATGCCAATGTTATGTAATAATGCACCGACTCTAGGTAACTAGGGTTGGAGAATTATAGAAACTATTATTTTATCTTAAATCCCCTCTTAGATACATTTAGCCTCCTCTCAAAAACTCTATCACCGAAAATACATAAAGGAAAGAGCTATAAGGATTCCTTAACAAACACAAAAAGTTTAAATTTTCAGCTTAAGAATCTTCTTTGATACCCTTAGGTAACTTTAATGCTTTTAAACATGATGGATTTTATTATTAATGACCATATTATATCTCATATTGATGTAATAATTAATTAATGAGAAATAATAATTCTATTCATTCATATCATTGGGTTTTATAGTCCCACAAACATTAACATGCACCAAATCTAACAATTTTGTTGATTTTTTAACCTTTGTATTGTAATTCTTTAGAAAAATATTCCCTTTTTGAAAATCATCTCATGTGTGGGTGATATAATATGATAGTTTATGGATATCACATGATCACACATTTTTTATTAATCCCTATATAGAAGTTTAGCTCAAATTGATAATTTATTTATTCCATAATTGATATTTTCATCCTTACACAAAAAAAATCATTTATATTCTCCACTAATGAGATATAGATTTCATTTTGTGCTACTTATTTTCAAAATTTAACTTCTATTTTTTAATTTAACGAATTAGGACATTATTTTCAACTTCACATCAATCTCTAAGACCCAAAACTAACTTAGAAAATGTATGTTATAACTAAATCCTTCAACCAAAAAGATGTCTGGGTACCTAAAGACTCTTCTCCTATATTTATTTTCTAGAGGAAATTATAAAAAAAAATTATCATTTAGAAGTCAAATGAAACTACATTTTTTATACCTTATACCCTTTGAAGATATATTTTAATTCTCTTTATGGGTAAAGTACACTCATTTTCCATAATATATGTTTTATCTCTATTAGTTTCTCTTAAAAAAATTAGTAACATTTTCTTCTAATATTTTTATTTCTTGATCCACAACAGCTAATTTAGTTCTTTTATAGGTAACATAAATTTTCAGAACTCTAAATCCATATCTTTTACCGCACCTAAAATGTTTTTTTGTCTTTTTTTTTGATTTTATCTTTCTGGATAAATCTTCCAACTATTGATATTTCCATTTCCAAATAATATTTAGTACATATCTTTCTACCCTTGATGATATGTGCATTTCCTTGTGATTTTAGCTTCACAAAAAAATAAATGTAAATTCAAAAAAAGCTATGTATAAAAATTATTTTAATTTTTTTTCTCTTTAGCTCTAATATTAATTTTTATATGTGGAAAATAAATTTTTTGTGCCCCCATAATTATATAATAATTACACTGTATATATGGTACATTATTGTGGGTATTTTATTATATAAACTAAATCATTTTGATTATTCTCTTAGTTACTAAAAAAATCTTATATGTTTTGGGTGATATCGGTATTACGTCAATTTCCACATATTTTCGATGGAAATCAATCCCATAAATTTATTTAACTTTATCTTTAAAACACTTAACCAAGAGAAAAGTTTTTAATTTATTTATTGATACGTTATGTACCTTTTTATCTTTTTTAGTAGTTGATACAGTGATACATTTCAAAGTCATGTTGGGGGTCAAAATTCATTCCTGGTCTTTATGATCTGGTCACAAAATAATGAATTTCACTTCTGATTTATTCAATTATTTTGACCTTATGATTCATTTATTTGGACAAGAAATTGATAATCCAAGAATTTTCTTTAATTTTTGCTTTTTTAGCTTAATTTTTTTCATGAAATTATAGAATTCTCAAATTTAAGATGCTCAGATTCACCTTCCCCACATACATATCTTTATCTTGTTTTTTTATATATAGTTTTGAGTCCCATAATGAAAAATTTACTTTCTTTGTTTTATCCCTCAGAATTCCAATTTTTTGAAATGTAGCCTATAGTTTAGAATTAATTTTAAATATCCCCTTGATTTAATAACCTTCATCATAATTATTCTTCACTATTGGTCTGTCTCGAATAACTACAAGGACTTATTCATAGAGGTATCTATATTCCTCAACCTCCTCCACTACAATCTCATTTGATCTCTCATATCCATTAAATAAAAATTTCAGCTTCTTGAAGAATTTATTCATTGCTTTACTTTTCCTTTTCTTTCCTTTAAATTATTTTTCTACTGTTTCTTCCTATTCCTCTTCATATTGTAACTACATTGGAAACATTTTAGTGATATTCCTAACTATTCCACAACCAAAACAGAAAATTAGAGTTTTCATTTGAATTTCTATTTTCTTCTTTAAGAATAGAGAAATAAAATGGAATCTCCTCATCTACTTTTCCATCATCAAGGTCCACTATCAATGATAGATTATTCATAGCCTTAAATCTTACCTTCTAATAATTTTATTCTAGAATATAATCATTATAATTATTTCTCATTTTTTATGAAATATTATTTTTATGAAGGTTTTCCATCATTTACTCATTTAGATCATTTTATTCAAGCACTAATATTTTTTTATTGAATCCTGGTGGAAATCCTCTCATGATTATTCTCTTGATTTTCATATCATTAATAATTTATCCAATTCCACACATATGTTCCACTAGAATATTATCCTAATTAAAAAACACATCAACTATATCATTTAGTTTCATATTTTAGTATTCACACACAATCCACAACATTACCTCTTTAACATTTGAATCACTTTAATCTTTGTTAAGATGATTTTCACACATTGCTTGAGATATTTTGAAAGGAATCACCTTCATATATATGGGATTGAAAAAATACTCTTATAATGAGTTAATTTCCTTATTGTCAGTATACACCCACTTGTAATATCAATATGATAGGGATCCATTATCCATGTTGTTCAAGATATCAGGCATGGAAACCATGTACATATCTACTTCTAAGGACCAAATGTAGTATTGAATTTGGTGTTTTCATAACTCAAAATTATTTCCTTCAAATATTGTAAATCCCTTATATTTTAAAATTTCTAATATAAATTATGAGAGATAAACTTATAATTAAAACATTCTATTTGATACCACTGAATTTTTCAGACATTGGTAATATCCTAAGAGGGGTGAATTAGGGTGTGTCAATTTAAAATTATCCCGTGATAATTATCTTTTCCTTCAATCCATAGGTATTATTCTCTATCTCACCCAAAGATGGTACAATGTGAATGGAATAAAAACAATTCACATAGTGATTTTTAATTCTTTCACCTAAATGGGCTAATCCAAGGATCATGCATGTAAATGTGCTTATAAACATGAAACACTTATCAAACTACTTTGGTTATAATATTTAGAGATACCACACTAACCATCCTGTTTTATAACTTCTATGAAAATATGAATAACTCATTATTCTTCCTATAGTATAGAACTCACTACTCACCTATCAATCCCATTATTCTTGATGAACAATGCATGAGAATTATAACTGAAATTTTGTTACAATTAGAAAATATTTCCATAAACATCTAGTGAGTTACACTTCTAGAACACCTCATTCCACATTTCAAATATTAAACAGAATTATGAGAATTTTTTTCACTTACGATAATGATCTAGAATTCATTCCACTTTTTTTCCTTCTCACCATTATTTTTAATGTCTGTAATACTACTTGATTTCTTTCTAATAGAAAGAATATATCTATTACCTCTTAGTATCATCATGATCTTCACAACCAATTTTTTATTCTTCCGTATTCTTATTTTTTCCATGAAGTATTCACATGAAATATTATTCAATATTTTTAATATAGAAACTATTTTTTTCAAATCATTTATGAGGTTTTTCATTTAATCTCGCATGATTTTCAGTTTTATATTTTTTATAAAATAATTAAGATTCCCTATATATATTTGGCCGAATTATTAATAAAAATATATGACTATTAATATTTTCATGGATTATGATATTCAAGATGGGATATCCCCACTTGTACAGTTATTTTAGATCCAAATTATTTAGATTTATCTTCCATTAAAATATCTAGTAATCTCATAGAAGAAGATCCCTTAAATATTGGATTCATTGTCGCTTAACAAAGTTGACAGAGTTATTTATCATTTTTTATGATTAATAAAATTAGTTATAAATAATTTCAGATCAATATATTCAAAAAATTTATAATTGAATAAACCTTTTGTTATGGTCTTTTTCATTGAGATAACCCCCATAGAAACTAAGAACTAGCCATTTAAAATTCCAAATAACCCATATAGAGTCCTCTCTTTTTCAAAATTCCCAAAGTAAATGAACCCAACAGAATCTAAAAATGGCCCTCATAATAATATATAAATGAATATTATGGAAATAATGTTACAATAAATTACCCTTATATAAATTATAAAATGAAGTAACAAGATATTATAAGATAACACTATGTTCAATAATAAATACAAAACACAACACAATGCTTAAAAGAGCCATGAAATATTATTATAGTTATAACCTATTCATTAAATTAGAGACTATGAATAGTATTAACACAATTATAATATGTATATATATATAAAGGAAACACTCAGTAAAAATTTGTGATTAATTCATAGTAAATAATCGCTCAATATTTTGTAAAGTAGTTTTATTCTTCAAAAATATATAGTCTTTCAAAATTATATTTATTGATTTTTCTGAGAAATATTATAATTAATTTATTGAAATTTTAGAAAATTTATTTAGTAAAATTAACTTCATTTTTTAATCATAATACCAAAATTATCTTATGATGATTTGTTTTGATTTTTCTAAAAAGATATGTTTTCAATGAATACTGAATATTTTGATTTTTATTGGAAACTGTATTTAATTTCCCAGTGTTTACATAGAAAAATTATATTTTAGACTAGTTTTAAAATTTAATCAGTTGATTTTAATTTAAAGAATTCCATTCTCGTATTTGGAATGAATTTTATACAGGTAATTTTTATGAAAACATTTTCACACATAAAAGGCATTTTTTGATGAAAAACTATTTTCTGTTGTGTTTTTAATTTTAATCTTAAATTAATTTCTACCAATTATATAAATTAAATATTTAAAAATTGATTCCATATTTAAAATTAGGTGTCCTAATTTTCTAAATTGGTCCCTTTTATTTTTATTGACAAAAAATAGTAAAAATAGTAAGTAATTTTCACCATAGTAAGGGTAAATAAGGTAATTAAGGATAAAAATGATATGATAAGAACTGAAAAATAACCATGACACATGACTCTATTTCATTAGATGAGTGTAGTTTTTCTATTTTCCAACAAGTTTTCAAAATATTGAAACATGTTTTCATATATTTTGATTTGGACATTTAAAATATTTATGGAAAAGATAAAGTAAAAAATGTCACTTTTTGTTTTCAATGTCTATAATATTTTTTGGAAATGATAACGGGAAATTATGTTTAGCTATAAATAATTATTTTAAATTTAAATTATATATATCACCATATTAATTTATTTTAAATTCTTAGGGATGAAATAATAAATATAAAATCTCACACAACACTAACATAATATTTATTCAATTAATAGAAAAATAAAATAATTTCAGTTAAAATTTTTAAAATTTATATAATTTGAATTAATTATTGTTTTCTATAAATTTTACAAATAAATATAAAATATTAAAAAAATCAACATATTATATTCTAATTTCATTTTTTCATGTTATTTTCAAAGTCAAATTAAATAAATAGTTCGTAAAATTACAATAATGTTATTTTATAAGAAATAATATTTTTTTAAAATAATTAAAAATTCTTAAAAAATTATATACTCAGAAAAGTGATTTATATATGTTTGAAAATATAAAACATGGTCCATTTATTATCCAATTTTAATTTTGTTATAACTATATTGACCCCTAAATAGTAAGAACTTCATTATCATAGTAATTGTCCAAAAGGGTTAACGTGGGTTAAAACAAATAGGTAAGGGTAAAAGCCGAATATAAATTTGTAAAAACATTATTAAATGATATTATTTTGTTCCATAATCAAAATATATTCAAATTATATCAGTTTTGGGCCATTTTCCCATGAAATATATTTTATATTAATTTAATATTTTATATAATTCCAAGAATTCCATTACCCTCGCTTATCAAAGGGCACATACTATCCTCATTTTTTTACACATAAAAGGAATTTTATTTAGAAAAATATATACCTAAATACATTCCTAACGTGCAACCCCATTTTTAAGAGGTCTTATTTTGGATTAAATACCAACCAATGATGGTTTAAGCTGTAAATAAAAAATTGTTTTTGGAATAAGAGTTATAGAGTTTAATTAAATGTTTTAGTTTTATTAATTCTTATACTTCCTTAAAATATTATTATAAAATGATGAAATTATAACACCATTATGTTAAATATAATAATATGTTATGATATTAATGGTATCACATGCATCTATCTCCTCTTCCATCAAATGGTAAATGAAATCATCATTTGTGTGTTCAATAGACTACCGCCTCGTGAACCAATGTAATTAATTTTCCATTGCCATGTCTAATGGATGGTTATAATGAGGTATTTAATAAATATATATGTTATTTATTATATTATTATTATTACTTACATTTATTTCATTATATCCATTGAAAATGGAAATAGCGTTCATGCGTATGAATGGTCTACCATATGTTGGAATGATGTGATTCATTTTTTTAAACATATATTTTATTGAGGATTATAAATATATAAATAATGAAATATTTGATATTAATATAATTTTTAACATTTTTTAGATAATTAAATCATGAAAAATTTATAAATACTATGAATTTTGAACTAAATCATTAATAAAAAAAGGATGTAGTTATCCACCAGAACAATGATTTTAATAAATGATTATTAAGAAATTGGTTGTAATATGTTATAATAAAATCATATATGGTGTTATATATCTTATTATGGTTCTATAATATCTTTATAATAAATATATATTTGGTATACATGAGTTTATAATTCCTATAAATAAAGACATGACTTAAGGTAAGAGATTTCTCTGAACCACCCTTTTCTTTGGGTTATGACCATTCTCCCTCTAACTACCATTATCTCTCGATTTAATGTTAATAATTTATTATAAATTATTTATATATTTCTCTTATATGTAAACCTAGATCATCCTACATTACATTTTTGGGGTAATACATGTAATAAAATTGTTTCCCAAATTTCATCTTTAAAATCAAACCCAAATTAAGGGAACTTTTCTATCTATTAATCCTTTTATGTAAGGCTCATTTAATTTTTTTATTACAAAATTAGAACCTTAATTTGAGACCTTGGATTATGTACTTAGATATTAATATCTTTAATATTTAATTTCTTCTTCTCTTTTTAATATTTATGAAATTTAATTTGATTTTGATATGAATAAAGATGATGCAAACCATTTCATTCAATGGGTAATTATTTTAATAATTCTGCATGATTGATCTAATTTTTTGGCATACATAATAATCAACATGTTATGATGGTAGTTAATTAATAACTCTACGATGTATTGAGTGATGTTTTTTTCTCATGATTTGTCACATATGAGATTAGGGAGTAAACCAAATCCACAATCGGATGATGTCCACCATGTGATGTTGTCTTGGCAGTTATCCTTGTCTTATTTTTTTTCATGTTTTATGGAGCTGCAACATTTACTATGTTTCTAGGATCTTATGAAACTATTTTCTTTATATTATGCTTTCATATGATTATGCATGAGCCTTATCTTTTAAGATATTATGTTATAGATCTGAATCACATGTTATACCCTCATATCATGTATGTTCCCTTACTAGTATTTTTATCCCAACCATTTTATGTATGTATTCTCCAGGTAACCACATTCAGTTTTAAGAGTTTAATGAAATTTCAGAGTTCATTATAAGGATTAGTATAAATATGTTTAATTTTCATTTCGATGTTTTATGTACATAGTATTCAAAATAGGTTAGGCCTTTAAATCCTTATTTTTTATTTAATGGATATCTATGTTAAAATTCAATTAATAGTATGTGTAAAAAAACTGGTATCACTATAGTTGTTATCATAGGACGCTCTAGTTATCTGGGGGGATTATTAATAGTATAATTTAGTAATAAAAATTTTTATATGTCTATTTATATGATGATATATTTGAATTTTGATGAAGTATAGAGTTATTACTTTACAAGATATTATATCCATGTCGGGATATTATAAGTGGATGTGGCTCAAGAATAATTATACCTATGTGTAATAACATTAAAAAATTAATATTTGATATTAACTTCATTATCTCCCAATTCATTAAAAAGAGGCCTTACTACTCACATATTTTGACATACCTAGGGTATATGTTTTGAAAAATTAACAAGCTCATTATGAACTATTAAGAATGACTTGGATAGATTATTAGGTTAGAAAACTCAATAAGAAAATTACAATGGATAACATAGATTGATACCTATCGAATCATAAGTAAATATATACATATCATTTATAATTTATTCCTTCTTTGTTTATAATATTTCCTTTTTTATATTTATTAGTTATATTATTCTAATCTCTTTTTAGTTAATTTTAGAAAAGGGGGAAATCATGCTAACAACAAATGTAATGATTTCCATAATGATTCCTAAAATTATGGGATTAGCAGCTAGGAACTTTATGACAGTTTATATTTGATAACTCATGATATGAATAGTAACATGAATCTTTATAAACATCCCCCTTCACATAAGAAATTGCAAGATGTGGTTGATTATTTAATTTGACAAAGGCCTCCTATTTTTAGTAGATATTCATATTCATTCATCATGGAAAAATGGATTAAATCCTCTAAGAATGTACTATAAATCATTGGATTCTTAGAAAAATAGAATATTTTGATGGTCCTTTATCCCATGGAGGGGGAAGTGGATCAGTGGTGTAAACTAATCATGTTCATAAATTCCAAATGGGATATTGATTTCTTGGAATGTGAAGAATTCATCAAAATATTTTCCCTAAACTCTTAATATTAAAATGGAGAGGGATTTCCTTATAATGAAGAAAAATTAATTTGATTATATCATAGTGTGTGAGGAAAACATCTCAAGGCTAGCATGGTATTCATCTAGATTAATTATTAATGATGAAATTAAGGTGGAATTCTTATTTATTGTATTTAATCCATTTCTAAAAAGATATTTGTCAATTTGAGACTAGGATTGCTATGAAGTGATTTTTCATTGTTCCAACAAGGTCAAGATGAATATTGAAGACTCCTAGTTCTCTTATGATCCCAGAGATAAAAAAGAATAAAATATTTTTTTCTTCAGGAGGATAAATAGATAATTCTCATTGAATAAAGAAACCCCCATATCTCAAGTTTTAAAAGTGTGTGATGAATCGCCCCATAGACTATCCAAAGGGAAAAATGAGATGATTAATGTTTGTAAAAAAGGGAATCAGTACAATCAATACTAAATAGAAATAATGAAAATAAGTAGTGAAATGAAGGAAAATAAAGTTTAGATCAACACTCAACTATTGGTAAAATGTTCCAACCACAAGGAACATACACACTATGCAATCTAAGGCCCTGTTATAAGGGTTGTCAGAGAAAATCAATGAATATAACCTTTAAACCCTAGAGAGAGTGGATGGGAATATTATATCACTACTTTTAAGGTGAATCCCAACAAAAATATGGAGATGAGTACACTAGTTTTTCAATCATGAATATAAAATGTAATTTTTATTCTAGTTCTACAAATTGTTTCATATAATGAATTTTTAGTATAAAAATTCAAAATCCTCCTAAAAATATGGAGTTTGAGCTAACTCTGAGTTTAGGAAATGAAGAAATAGTTTTATACCAAGTATATAACTCTTCCTCAGTCAATATTTGTTAAATTAATACTCTATAAAATCATTTCTTACTTCCCTCGGATGTTTTTTATACTACATTGAGAATTGATTTTATGTTTTAAAATAAAAAAAACATCATCATTCAGTAGAGGGATATCATGCTTCACATTCAATTTATCCTTTGATTTTGTGCAATTATAAAGAGGGGGATTAATCTACCTTGGAATATTCTACACAATCAGGTATAGTATTTCATTATAAAAATGAATATTTAGCTCAAATAATTGTTAAAAAATAGAGACACATTCTTGAAGTTGTTCCCATTATGGAGGATTATACTAATGAATTCCCTGAAAAAATGGTTTTCCTCCTAAATGGGAGGTTAAATTCTTAATAAAATTTATACCTGGATCTATACACATATCCAAGACACCTTATATAATGGACACCATTGATATGGAATAACTAAAAAATAAGCTATAATAGAATCTAAAAACGGTTTTATATTTTGGAGTGATTCACCTTAAGGTTCATTGGTCCTCTTAATCATGAAATGGGTCAATTAACCTCTATATTTAGTAATATAAACTCATAAACAATATAATAAAGAAAACTATTAGCATACATGAATAAAAATATTTTTTAATCAGTTATGTAGGGCCTATTATTTCTCTAAGGAGGACCTTCAGCTAGGTTATCAACAATTAAAGTAAAAGAGGGAATACATTCCTTAACCATCTATTTGAACAATGTATGGACACTGTGAGTTCCATTTGATTCCCTTTGAACTCACTAATGATGTTGAAATATATATTAGCTTAATAAATATATTCCATATATATTATAATGAAAAATTTTGTGGTATTCATTATAGATGAGGTTTTGATATACTCCAAAAGTAAGGAAGATCATGTGAAGCATTTGAATATTATGATAAGGACATTGTGAAAGAAGAATATATTTGTAATGTTTAGTACATGTGATTTTGGGATAATGAAATAGTCATTCTTGGGGAATTTTATCACTAGTAAAGGGATGTATGTGGACCATTATAAGACAAAAGAAATTTAGGAATGTCCTATACTAGAATCTATAAAAGAGATCGATAGATTCCTTGGACTAGCTGGATAATTCTAATGATTATTGAGAAACTTATCAAAATTTTCAAACCTACTTACTAAGATAACTAGGAATAGAATAATGTTTATATGGACTTGGGATTGTAAAGATAGCTTTATGAACTTGAAAAGGAGTTTTATCAATATATAGGTCATCCTAATTTCCCCAAGAATGAATCTTATTTTGTTATATTTAATTTATTCAACAAAGGGTTTGGGATATGTAATAATAAAAAATTAACAAGTGATATCATATTCGTTAAAGAAGTTGTAATTTCCTAACAAAAACTATCCAATTAACTATTAGATATTGGATGTGGTGATCTTTTAATTAAACCATATAGAAGCATTATATCTATGGATATAGATGTTAAATATATAAATAACATAATAGTGTAAAATATATATTCACATAAAATGAGAATAATATATTCCAATGAAGATGGTTAGAGATGATCAACGACTATAACTGCTTAATCAATTATCATCCTAGGAAAGAAAACAAAGTGGAAAATTCTCTAATTAGAAATGATCTAGTAACTTTATAAATCATGAGAATTGATAAGGATAAAATATTATTAGACTTTTAGAGGATTTATATGGGAATCATAAAGGAGGGAAAACAAACATTCATTTATCAAATTATTTTTCAAACATCTCTTTTAGAGAAGAAATAGCATGCTCAATGAGTTGATGTGGAAAATTAAAATAATGTGGAATCTATAAGAAAAGAAAAATAATTAGAGTTAAAATTTGAGGAAGAATGATTTTTAAGACTTGAATCATGACTATTTGAACCACAAAATCTTGAGATAAGGATAGAGATTTTGAATGATTCACATTGCGTAAACTACTCCATCCACCAAGGGAGCATGAAAATGTATCTGGATCTCTAAGAGAACTATTGGTGAGATAATATAAATAAGGATATCTGGGAATATACATCCCTCGGGTTGGTATCTCAACAAGTCAATTTTAAAAGAAAAATTATAATGGTAAGATAAACAATTACCCATGCCTTTATGGAAATGGTAAAACAATGCTATGGAAATTTTCACTGGTCTTCCATATACATCAAAATAATAATAATGTTATGTAGAGTGTGGTGGATCTTATAAAAAATAATTCTAAATTAATATTAATTTGAGAGTACGTCTCACTTGATCAAATTTGAATGATATACGTCATAGATTTAGTGAGGCTGTATGGAATAGTAATATCAATTATATGTGACTGAGATACGAGATTTACCTCTAAGATATAGAAGAGTCTCCAACATACACTAAATATTAAGTTGAACATTAGTGCATATTATCACCCCCAAAATGAAGTTCAATCTGAGCCGACCATCTAGAAACTAGAATATATATTTAGAGCATGCTTAATGGACATCAAAGGAGGATCTGATTATCATCTACCTCCATTCGAGTTATAATATATTAATAGAATTAACTCCAGAATCCAAATGGATCTTTATAAATTTCATGAATAGATGATATGTTAAAAACATGTGTTGGGATTAAGTTTGTGAAAATAATATTTTGGTACCTGAAAGTTTTGAGGAAATGGTAGAAAATTTTAATACCATTCAGCAACACATCAGGGTTTCTCAGAGTTAAAAAAAATCTTTGATGAAAATCATTGATGTGACCTAGAGTTTGAGGTTGGAGATAAAGTTTTTATACAGATATATTGATGTATGAGTGTAACTATATTTGATATTAAGGGTTAGATATGTTCGAGTTACATCAGCCATATTGAAATTTTTAATCATTTTGGTGTTTTTTCCTATCAAATGGAACTCCAATCAACCATATCTCACATTAATGGTGTATTCCACTTATACCTCTTGAGGAAATACGTACCAAATCCCTCACATGTACTAAAATCATAGGTGGTATAGTTGGAAAAATATCTCTCTTATGAGGATAATCTCGTAATGATTTTGGACTATTGAGATAAATATCTAAGAAACATAACAGATCACCCTGTCCAAGTACTATGGTGAGACCATAAATATGAGGAGTCATCATGGGAACTGGAGTAAGCCATGAAACACAAATACCCACACATATTATCACATTAGTATGTAATATAAAATTTCAAGCTATAAATTTACTAAGGGGGAATAATGTAATATCTAGATTTCATAAAAGAACAATATGTTTGATAGTGTATAAAACATGCAACATCTTGCTTAAAAACCAAAATAAATATTATTATCAATATAACCAAGCTGTTAAATTGGTGGGTATGAATTGAATTAACCAAATTATTAAATATATATATATACATATATTTCATACTCAATAAAAATTTATTGATTAATTAATAAGAAATAAGTGCTCAATTTTTATTAATGTAATTTCATTTTTTAAAAAATACATTTCCAAAAAAAAATTATTTCTTTTTGTGAGAGAATATAATAATTAATTTATTGAAATATTAAAAAAAATATTTTATAAAATAAAAAACATTTTTCATATCATCATAATAAAATTATATTAGGTAAATTTTTTGGAATTTTTCTACAAATATTACTTTTCAATGAATAGAGAAAAATAGCATTTTTTTGGAACCTGTATTTTCATTTCAAGTATATATAATGTAAAATTATATTTTGGATTAGATTTAAAATTTAATTACTTTATTTTAATGAAAAAAAGACCAATAATGGTCTTTGGAATTAATTTTATGCATTAATTTGGTATACAAACATTTTTTATACAAAAAAGAAATTTTTCTTAAAAAAAAATTCTTCATAGTGTTTTGCATTTTTACCTGGAATTAATTTTGTCCACTAAAATAAATTAAAACTTAAAAAATTGATTCCTTATTTTTAATTAGGAGTTAAAAAAAATTTATAGGTCCCTTCTATTTTTCCCATTATGAATAGTACCATAGTGAATAATTGTCACCATGGTATGGGTAAATCAGGTAATTGAGGTTAAAAATATTATAATAAGAACTAAAAATGACCATTTAACTTTAATTTATTCCATTTTATGAGTTTAGTTCATCCATTCTGATTAAATTTTATAAAATATGGAATCTTCTTTCCATATTTCTTTATTTTGACCTTTATAATATTTAAGTAAAAGATAATGTCAAAAATGTAAAATTCTTTATTTTAATTTATATAATATTTTTTGATTGTGATAAATAAAATTTATATTTTATTATGAATAATTAATTTAATTAAAAAATATTTTTTATCATTGTAATTTATTTTAAATTTTTTTGGATGAAATAATAACCTTAATTGTGTATGTGACACCAATATAATATTGATTCAATTCGTAGAAAATTAACATAATTGATTTTTAAAAAAATAAAGGTAATATAATTTGGATGAATTAATATGATACAAGAATTTTTTATATAAAATTAATATATTATTTTAATGGATTAGATTTTAATCTAATTTTTTCATGTTGTTTTTAAAGTAAAATTAAATGAATAGTTCAAAAAATGACATTTATGTTATTTTATAAAAAATAAAATTTTATTAAATAATTTCAAATTCAAAAAAGTCTTATTATCATAAAGGTTATTTCTGTATTCATAAACATATCATATTTTGTCCATATATGAGACAATTATCCTTTTATTGTTACTGTATTGACCCCTAAATTGTAAAAACATTGTTGTTGTGATAATTTTCAAAATGGGTTTATGAGAATAAAAACTAAGAGATAAGGGTAAAACACTAATCTAAACTTGTCAAAATTTTATTGTATGATCACATTTAGACCCATCCTCATCCTGAATTTGAATTAAATTGGTTTCGATCCTTTTTCTAAAAATATTTATTTATTTATTTTAATATTTTACGTAATTCCAAGAATGCCCCTCCCCTCACTTATAAAAGGGGACCTACTATCATCTATTCATCACACATAAAATATTTCAGTTCATTCAATACCTACCCAGATCCACTACTAAAATCCGTACACATATTATATAGTTCTTATTTTGTGCATAATACCATCCCTAGATAAATTAAGGTGTAAATATAAGGAAGTTGTCCAAAGAATATGTATCAACATCAACCAAATGTTTTTGTTTTATTTCTTCTTAGAACTCCTTCAAATAGTCTTTAAATATGATGAAATAAAAAAATTATATTAAATTTACTAAAATGTTGTATTCTAAAATTATTCTACTACATCCAACTCCTCTTCCATCAAATAGGAAATGAAATCATTGATCAAGTGTACGAAAAACGATAACCATGTGAAAGGATGTAATTTGTTTTCCATGACTACCTATCAAAGCTCATTATAATGATATATTTTATAATTATATTTTTTTTTTATGATATTATTATGATTTCCTAAATGTGAAGTATTATTTACCATTATTTCATTCAATCCATTGAAAATGGAAATGTCGTTCATGTATACGTGCAACTTACCTTCTCCTTGAATGGTGTAATTCATTTTTTAATATCTACCATTTATGTATAAATCAATATATATACATATAAAATGAATATATATTATATTAATATAATTTTTAACACTATGGATATTACTTAACCATGATAAAAATATAAATATCTAGAATGTCATACCAAAACACGCTTGAGGAGAAAAAAAGTTGTCACATAGATTAGTTATTTTAATAAATAATTATTAATAAACAGGTGATAAGTTGTTAAAATAAAATAATATATGGTAATATATCTTTATTATTATGGTTATTTAATAAATTTATAACAAATCTAAATTTCTGATTCATTATTTTCAAATGTGTGTAAATAATAATGAGACCTAAGGTAACAAATATTTTTAAACAACCCTTTTCTTTGGGTTTTGACTATTCTCTATCTATACAACTTGATATCTCCCTTGAATTTCATGTATTGATTCTTAATTGTCTATATATTTATCAGAAATACATACCTATTTAATTCTACCCATCATTTATTTGATAATACATTCCATAAGTTCATTTCTCAAATTTCTTATTTAAAATAAATCTTGATTGAGGGGAACATTTGTTCCTTTAATCATTATATATAATTATCATTTAAATTTTTTATTCCAAAATTAAAAAATTATTTAAGGACCTGTTATTATTTAATAAGATATGAATATCCATAATATTTAATTTCTTATTCCCTTTGGAATCATTGTAAAATTTATTCGGATTACAATATGAGGCAAGATTACGCAACCCATTTCTTTCCGTGGGTAATTCCTATGATTATGAATTATTATGGAATTCTATTTGGGGGAAAATAACCATGAACATGTTATGATGGGTGTTCTTATATATTTATTCAACTCATTAGGAAATTTTTTTACCTCATGAGAAGTTATATGTGGGATTAGGGAGTAAACCTAGTGTATGATGAGACTCTATCCACCATGTGATGTTGTCTTGATACTTATCCTTGACTTATAATTATTCCATGTCTTGTATTTATTCCACATATCATATGTTTCAATTATCTTATGATACCATATTCTATATATTATACTCTCATTTGATTACTCATGAGACATATCTTTTATTATATCATGTTATACCTTTGACACACATGTTATCCATCCTTATCATGTTTATTCACTTACTATAATTTTTAAGTCAATCCTTTTGTAAATATATTTACCAGGTTATCCCATGATGTTTTATGATCTCACTGGAATTTTAGAGCTCATTATAGTGATTAAAATAAGGACATTTAATTTTTATGTTGATGTTTTATACACCTCATTTTCCAAAGACAATAGGACTTTTGATCGCTGTATCAATTTGAATGGATATTAATATTAAAAATATTAGGTGTAAAAAGGATTAGAATACTATATAAAATGATTATTTAAAAAATACCTCCACCACTGAAATTCCCTTTATGAACTACTTAAATTATTCTTACTAAAATCCATTTTTCATTTTTAATTTCTAGCACTAGTTTCCCCCTATGGAATCAAGAATGAATCTTATAGAGTATAACTTAACCAAATTCAAGGTATCCAATACTAAAAAAATCTCTTAAAACTAATAAAAACTATATCTATCCATTATGGTATAAGTTTTACAAGACTTCATAAGATTTTTTAGAAATCCATTCAATTAACTTTTCAATCAATTCAATCCAAAAAATATTCCAAGGGAATATTTTCCAAAACATATATTATAATATTATAATATTTTTATATTCTTATATTCTTATATTCTTATATTCTTATATTATTATATTCCATATTATATTATTATTATTATAAAATCAATTCCTTGTGAAGATAGATTTATGGGATAACCGAAAACTAAATATAGATATTACATTATATATTTATTATTAATGTAATAATTTATATAAATTTATTAATAAAAAAGTCTTGAAAAATGTTTTTTTAGTAGGAGACGGTGCTCTATAGAGGAGATCTTTCACGACGGAATCAGTGATATTGATTGTAATGGTTATTTATCTAGTGGTTTCACTAGTTTTTTGGGGGTTTCATTCATTTTTTAGATATGGTTCTAGTGTTTTTTATCATTTTTTATTCCTTTTTACTGGGGGCTCTCTTATCTGGTAATTTTTTGTGAGGTGACATGGTCAATTTGATCATACCATTTGTTTTTTCATATATAAAAATAGTGGTGTGGAAAATGATGTTGAAGTACAGTGTGGCTTCCAATGTTTGTTGAGAAAACTAATAGATTCTATTAATGGGGTAGAGATCAAAATCAACATTTACTAGTGCTTTATCACACTCTTAATTTTCAATCATTCACATCGGGATGATTTTTTATTTAATTTTTTATTTATACGTACTATTCAAATCTTTGTGGTTTATTAGTATTGGATTTCTTTTTCATTCTGGTTCCCAACTAACCCTAGAATGTGGATCATTTGAAAAAAAAACATAATGATTTTTATGGATTTAAAGGAGAAAAGGATGAGTTTGATTCAAAATAAAATAATTGATCTAAATAATCTTTTGATACTAGCTTTGATAGATAGGGTATTGTCTCATTAAAATAATGAACATAATCCAACACTGAATAATAATATTGTTAACAGTAGTAAAACCTCATCACCTTTACAACATTCACAACATCAAGTGAATATTGTTGGTTGAACAATTCCTTAAAACTTTCCAAGGAAGGTTCCTTTTGTGGTGTCATCCAGATAATGAATCTTCACCACTTCAAACTTCACCCATATATAGTAAAGGTTACGAACATTATCATGAGTAACTCATAAATCTCAATAATGTCAAATATAATATCAATACTCCACATCAATTATATCAATTAAAATGATTTATTTATCCATAAAAGAGGGTAGGATTAAAATTTTAGAACCCTATAAGAATATATCTAGGTTGATCAAATGAAGGGTTTACTTGTGGACACCCAATTATAACCTTCCATTCAAAATCCATGGAGAATTTATGAGGGTGTACTCTAAATAATAATAAAATCATAACCTTGACAAATAATCATCAAGAAAAAAACTATACCCAACTAAAATTAAATATCAATAAAAAGTATCATTATACCAAACCAAATAACAACCTCATAAAAAATATAAAATCTTTCTTTTCAAACAATTATTAAAATCCAACATCATAATTTTTAAGTAATATAATACCACTTAAAATCATTTTAAATTTTCTATAAATCCCTCATCAAAATTAATTATCCATTTCTAAAAAATGATTTTATTTTAATTCATCTTATAAAAGTTATTTTAATGTTTTAAAATTTTTCATTTCACCTATAAAACCCAATTCTATTATTCTTAAAACCATGATTTAATTTTTCAAATACCAAATCCATAATAACCCATTTTAAGATATTATTGTCAATATCAAAATTGATCATCATGATATAAAAATCCAAACCACACTTTAAAATTTAATATAACAATTTTTAATAGCTCAACACACCACACAAAATACAACTTCACTTAATAGAGACTACTAACCGTTCATGACCCAACTACATGGATTAATAGACAATGAGTCTATTTTACTACTTCCATTAAGAGTTATAATAAACCATACAACCGGGATCAAAATTGTATTCTAGACCTTGTGAGATCACTATATTCACCCAATTTAACACTCTTTTTTATCTGTAAAAACATAAATATCTTTTAAACTATCCATATTTAATCAACTAGTTTTTTTTAAACAATAAATATGGGAAAAAATACCCTAAATAAATGAACAATCAATAAATAATCATGACCCAACATAACCTAGTAACTCAAGGAACCAGATTAGAAAGATCTCATGAGGCTCCCCCTACACCCACCTCTTATGCTTTGACATATCTATATTAAATCTACTATTAAAATTTAAATAAAAAATAGAACATTAGAACCAAGTCCCTCTTAATAACCTAGGTGTTGATACCATTTTTTAATGAACTAGGTCTGGGACACCGCTAAATTGGATACCCAAGAAATTCAAAGATATACTCAAGGGGCATTGTTGATCTCTTCATACGGTGACCTAATCATTCCATAGCTTTATATTATACTATTTTATATGAATATTCATTAAAAGAAATTACGATTAATGGAAAACCCATAGAGTTTTCATGACTTTAGAGACTATATACATAAATATATTATCTAGATACATTATTTATCATACCTCAAAAATTTCTCCCCACTTTTTAACCCTCTATACATACCGCACATAGGAACACTCTTCATAACATGGGGAAAGGAATCATAATAAAGTTTTATCTCATATGCTCGACATGGTTAAAAAGTAGATACATTGATGATCACATAAACATAACATGTGGATAAGTTTATGGAAACATTATCTATATTAAAATCTATACACGTCACATCATATATCATAAACGCGAATATTAGAAAATATATTAGTAGTTCATAATACATGAATCATAAAAAATCAAATAGAATTAGTCTTGAGACCATAACATTAGAATAATACATAATTTTGTTTCATATACATACTCATTGAAAATAATTTTCTACTTAAGGATCATTTTGAAGACTATCATAGTGGATTGTATTCACTCCATATTCTTCCATATCCTTATAACTTAAACCGTGGAAACAAAGTTTCATGGTAACCTTATCATCATAATAAAAAAACATAAACTGAACTAATAAGGATTGTATCATTGTAATATATTCCCATTAAGAAATATATATCTTCAACATATTCCATATTAGATTAAAATTCATTAAAAATATCATTCTGAATATTTTTTTTATATAACAAACCATTTCATTCGAAATCCTCTATTTTAAGTCATAATTTTTATAAATATTTCCAAAAAATATTTCTTTGAAAATTATCATTGAAATTATTAAAGGAATATTTAACTCATTAACCAGTCATGATTGTGGAAATATATATTTATGTTATATATGTTAAATGATTCCTTTCAAATTTTTGATAAAAATTAAAAAGTACCTAATTAGGAAAAGGGAAACAATATTACTTTTAAACAATTCTTTTAAATAAAAACATCGAAGAAAATGGATAAAATTATCATTGTATAAGTTTTAAAAAACTCTTCAAAACATTTTTAGAAAACATGGAAATAGAAGAAAAATTATTTTTGGCTGAAGAGAAAAATAAAGTCATATTTCCAAAAATATATTATTTTAGTTCATTGAGAATATAAAGAGAGGAAAAAACAAAGGAAAACAAGTAATCTATATAAATAATTGTAAGAGAAGAAAACTCAAGAGATTATTTATAGTTAGATCATGAAATTTTATAATTGTGGATTTCATCATAAATAATCGCGATAAACAATAATATTGTAACATAATTCTCATACCTTATGTTCGACTTGCTTCAAAATCACACTAAGAAACTATATAATAAATTTAAATTTATTATAAATCTTTACTATAGTCATTTAAATACTTATAATTACATATATTATTCTATTATAACATTTAAACACCCATATATAAATTTAAAATTATCATTTTTAGGTTTTAACTATTTAATTTTCCCTAAGAGTTACAATTTGGAAGTTCTAGTCCTTGACCTTTGTTTATGGTTCCATAAAATACATAATTATTATAATGATATTAATACCATAATTATTAGTTATATATATATCAACTAAATTTATATATTTATATACAAATGATTTAGATCATTTGTGGAGATGGTAGTCTATACAAATGAATCAACGTTGTTTTTAATTTTTCATAGACGGAGAAAATAAAAGTTAAATAAAAAATAATATTCAAAGAATAATAATTATAAAATATAAATTCATTAGAATTATCCCCATTTCTATAAATGTGAATCCATAGAGAAAATTGCATCACATATCTTTTTTAAGGTGGTATCCCACACATAAGCATGAGCGACATTATCATTTTCCAACTGATGGGAAGAATGTAGATAATGTTTATTCCATAATATTAATAATAATTAAATATATATAATAAAATAAATTCATTATTCTATAATTAATATCATATATTTATATGTTATATAATTATAAATAAAATAGAAAATGAGTAGTTAAGAGTTATACATGTTTGTTGTGAAACTTCTTTTCGTTTACACCTCAAGGATGAAAAGTTGATCTTTTGGAAAAAAACATAATCTATAAGATGTGGTGAATGATTCCATTATTATATTATTTTCAATATTTTGTGATATATAATGTTGAAAAAAATTTAATAATGAATGATAGTAGAATGACTTTTATAATTTAGGTGAGCGTTACCCTTTTAATTACATGAAGTAATAAAGTAATATAAAAAAAATTCAAGGAATATATTATGATAAATTAATATATTTAGAATATACTATGATTATGAGTCTAAATAATCTCATTTATTAAAAAAACTAAAAACTTTTGTTATTTTTTATCCCTATCTTGTAGTGTTGACTCCAATTAACCCTTTAGAAAATTACAGTGTTATAAAAGTTTTTTACTCCTTATGGGCCAATATAGTTACTATAAAAGTAATATTGAACCATAAATGGACCGTTTTTAATATTATCAACCAAATAACACTATCTTGGTTGATGGAATAATTTTATATTAATTTTTAATATTTTAAAAAAATATTTTTTATTATAAAATATCATTAATGTTACTTTTGTAAATACATTAAATATTATAATATAATATGCTTATAACTATTTCAAAAAGGTTAAAAAATGATATGTATTATGAGGTAAGGTTTATAAGGGTTTAATATAATTATAAAATCAAAATTTTATAGTATTTGATATCATTTTAATCCTTATATTTTGGTTTAACCCCTTAGTTAACCAATTTTAACCATAATTATGGTAATTAATATATCAATAATAAAAGGGGTATATTTTTTATTATAACAATAAAATTGGATCATAAATGGACAAGGTATAAATTTTAAGAAAATATCTTATCTTATTTTTCCACTTTATGTATTTTTTATGATATTTAACTAATTTAATAATATATAATTACCATAAAATATAATTATTACATATTAAGACCTATTCACATATTTTGAATTTGAAAATAACTTAAAAGAAATTGAAATTGAATATAAATTTGTAAAAAATATTTTATATGATATATGTATCCTTAAAATTCGTGTTACACTTTAACTAAAAAAAATATTACTTTTAGTGTTTTTAAAATCATTTACTTGATTTTTTTTGCTTGTACAAGCACTCGGTCGATGTTGGTAAGTATTTAAGGTAATAATTTAATTAATAAAAAATTATACAGAAATAACAACATAAAACTAAATTAATTATATTTAAAATAAACTTTAATATTAATTTAATACATGTATTTAATCACATCTATGTCATGTAAAATTATTTAATATGAAAAAATGTGGCTTTTCTTGACTTGTGCAAACATAGAAAAAGAATTTGGAGAAGTAACTTTTCATATACCTCCAAAACTCATATATATCAATAAAAATAAAAAATAAAAAATATAATTTTAAAAAATTTTGTAATATCTTTTTCTTTATCATATATTATTTTTGGACACCAAATTGTACTTTTCTAGTGCTTTTCAAGTACTATGCCAACACTGGAAATGATTTTTTTATTCATCATAAAATCACTTATAATTTATATTCATAGATTTTTTTTATTTAATTAAGATAGTTTAATCATAAATTAATATTTCTATAATTTTCATAAATTTTATAAAATATTTACCTTTTAGAGATATAAAATATTTACCTTTTAGAGATATCTTAAAAACTATAGTATTTCATAAAAATTATACTTTTAACAAAAAATTTACTTTTTCAAAAAAATATCAAAAATTAAACCTAGGATAAATTGGAATTTATTAATAAAAAAATGAATTAAATTTTATCAATTTTAATATAAATTCATAAGACCAAGCATAAAATTATTTTATTTGAAAAAACATTTTTTAATCCCAAAAATGAACATATAATAAAATCATGTGTAATGATGAATTAAATAAAATTAATTACATAATACCAAAATAAATAAGGCTTAATTTAATTTATGGTCAAATTCAAATCCTAGTGGTATTTTTTTGAATGAAATTAAATAAGAGTTCTACATAAATCTATAGTTTCACTATTCAACGAAAAATTAATCTTTTTAGAAAAAGTCACAAAATTTCACCGTATGATTATTTTCATATTCTAATTTGAAAGTGGTAATATTTTTATATAATAAAATTTTAAAAAACTATATAAATTATTTATAATATTTCCTCAAAAAAATAAATAAATACCATTTTGAAGAAAACTTTTTATGAAGTATAAAATGACTATACGAAATAAATGAGTACTTATTTCATAAGAATTTATCAACACATTTTTAATGATTGTGACCTTTATATAAATTTAAACATATGGTTACCTCAATTCATACCTACCAATTCAATAGCTATTTTATACAGGTCATAAAATAATAATATTTCATGATTCGTTTTAGTTCGGTGTTCCGTATTGTATAGGTTATTCAACATAGTGTTATTTTAAAATATCATGTTGTTGCACCCCAAACTATTGATATAAACTTGGGAATCAGATGTAACTCATGATAATTATTTTTCTATATAATAAAATTACCATACAATAATGTTTTACCAAATACTATCATGACCCATCCATAGGTTGGACTACCATGCAAAAAAAAGAAATAGTCTTATGAAAAAACCATACCAAATAGTACATAACAAAGACAAATACATATCTCAACATAATAAAAATAAAACTAGAATATGAACTCTGACATGACTAAGTTCAACATAGATTATAATGATATAACTATCATATAAAATTAAAATAAAATATAATAAATACCCATTATAATCTCCTTATAACTCCATTATTCATTGTCTAACCTTAATACCACAAATGATCAATTGGAATTCAAAAAAAGAACTTGGAGAATAAAACAAATATATATATATAAATACATGAGCATAAAATCCATATAGGTATGAAAAAATAACTACGCCCACCAAGTTACCTTTGAATAAAATACTTATCTTCTTCTAGTTTTAGATATTGTTTACTAACATATGTTTACATATTTTATCTTTGAAAACCAATAAAAATTCATTTACCTTGTTTCTTTGTAAATTTTACACTTAAAACATTATGTTCTAAACATTTATTATGAAACAATACTTTAAAACACCACATGAAAGAGTTACTAAACAGAGTTCAAAGGAATTTAAAATCAATTAACCATTTATTGAAAAATGAAAATATAATTTCTTTTAATAAAATAGAAGAATCGTTGATAACCATAATAATAGTAGTAATAATAAAAATAATAGTAATAATATTAATAACAATAATAGTAATAAAATAGTAATACAATGTCATTTTAGACGATAACCTACTATCACAAAATAAGGAAACATAATCCATATAATAAAGAAAAGTAATAGTGATCATGGTAATTCCTAGGATCTAGAGGGAAATTCTAGAACATACTTAACATGATCCATCAAATTGGAATGATTGGTGTAATATTTAATCCCTAATACTCAATCATACCTTACATATCCTAACCAATAGTAAACTCCCATATCAAGTTGTATCCATACAAAGGAATACTAAATAGAGCATAATCCTAAATAAGTGTATCATTTTATCATATAGATTACTCTAACTACTCTCAGTTTCAAATTATGTATAAATATGTGTGATCCAATATGTGATTCATATAGCTCACACACATTTAATTCCATATGAATAAACACACACATTACATATCATCTTTTAAATAAACTAAAGCTACCCAAACATAACCATTCATTATTACAATATCAAAAATTAATATCGAGTTACTTACGCAAGATGGACCTTTTAGGTTTAGTGTTTTATAGAGTATAGAAAAGTGTTTCATCTAATAAAACCAACATCTTTCTCATATAATGGAAATCATTCATATTATACAAAGGAGTCCTTATTATATAATAATTCTATGACATTTACCATAAAATTATCCACACATGATACCATTATAGTTATATTATATGTATTAATCTTTTTTAACCTATATAAATTGAAACATAAGAAGGGTGATGTCAAATTTTTAGTAAGGTAAATCATGTATAGAATTATACTATAGAGTAAAAAAATAAATAACAATATGGGATTGAGAAATGGTAATCAATGATTCTATATAATTAATCAAATGAACTTGTTCTATATCATTAAATAGAAATACTTACAGTCATCTGGATGATGATAAATTATTTTATAGTAAAGGAATTCATAATGTCAGACATCATAATTCATATGTTCAAGGCCTCATGAAAGGACATCTTAGTGATACATCAATGGGATATATAATTTTGGACCCTACCCATCACTAATTAATTCTAATTAATTCATTATTTGAGTAAAATGATTTACAGTCCAATAAAAAACTAAAATTCCTTAGTAATAAATAAACATTCATATTATAATAATAAACATACAAGATGTCAATGATTTACCCTTTCAATAAATAGATTTACATGATCATAAGGAATCCATACATAGATGGTAGATATTATTATTGATGCATATCCCAAGTTTAACATAATAACATTAAAGGATGTTTATATAGATGAACAACAACTTCTTATAAAGAACACTTGAATGGTATCATGAAATAATAGGTCGAAAATTAGATTATTTAAAACCAAGAGTTTAATCCCCCAGAAGAAAATATTATTAGATGAATTATATGATAATCCATGATGTATACCTCCGAAGTATATAAAAAACTTTTAATGCTAATATGAAAATGGAAGTGAAATCAAAAAAAATTATTTTTTTAATTAATTGATATTAATTCGGTACAAATAAGATGTTTCCAGCCACATTAGAATGTAATTTTTGAATAGGTAATAAGAAAACCCCTATTAAAAACACACTTTAAAAGGAAACACTATTATAGATCCTTTAAAATTAAATTATTTTTTCTATATAAAATGTAGAGTATAAGATAAAAATATGAATTTTAAAGGGAAATCCTTTTAAATATTTTGTAAATAACTTTTTGAAACCCTTTAAATAGGAGAAGAACCAATACTAACTATTTGGAACCATTGGTATATGTCTCCAAACCGTTGATATAACCCATACCAATGGTTTGGAGGGTCGTTGGTTGTTATGGAATTGGTATAAACCTATACTAATGTTTTTCTAATACTATTGGTATAGATCATTTGATAAACCTATACCAACAGTTTATTAAAACCATTGGAGTAGGTAATGTAACAAATAAAACCCAACTTATTTTTGATCCCTTCACCTAAAATTTATAATCCAATGACCTAACCACTAACCTAAGATGAATTTTTGTAACATAATTTCACAACTATATATATTTATATTCATAATTATTTTAACTTTTTATTTATTTAATGATATTTTAAAAAATAATCCATAAAAAATATGGGTACATATACCAACGGTTCTCAATACCATTGGTATATGTTCTTTGATATTTTGAGCAGTACCAATGGTTTTGGAAAAACTATTGACATATGGTGGACCTATACCAACATTGTTTAGAGAACAGATAGTATAGGGTTGTTGGTATAGGGCCTCTCTATGGTACATATACAAACGGATTCTCCGAAACTATTGGTATAGGGTTTCTCTAAGGTACATATGCCATTGGTTTAGTCCAAACCATTTGAATAGTTATATTGGTATAGCCCCTATTTCTAGTAGTTCCCACATTATAAAATGGATAATAATAATTCCCTTTTAAAATATGTGAATAGAAGTATTAGGATCCTAGTAGATAAAGTATATTAGGGTTTCCAAATAAGAAAGTAGAGAATTAGGAGGAATGAAAAATATGGACATGAAATAAAAAGGATCATTAAAAAGAATGATAATTATTCTTCATTTATTTTGTTTTAAATTGCATGACATCCAAAAAATAATAATATTTATTTATAAGGAAGAAATTTTACTAGATAAAAATGTGTAATACAATGTAAAATAATGATATATTTGAATAAAAGAAACTTAAATGAGTATCTCCAAATGAGGTTCTTTGTGTCATAATGAAAATAAATCAGGTCAAATCAAAATTCTTATGACTTTAGAAACTTTTATTTTAAAGTAATATGAGGGAGGTATCATGATATATTATTTTAATCCTATAAAATGATATTTAGTAATTATAACAGAAACCCATAGGGTATTATTTACACCATAAAAAATAAAATTTATCTTACAAAACAAAATACGTATCAAGAAGGATAAATTAAGACAAATAACACTTATAAATTTTGTATCTTTTATATCAAAAGAATATGAGGGTGGATCATAATATATAAATGAAAATACCGTAAAAAATTTAAAAAATTTCACCCTGTAAAATAAAATTTGGTGCACAATATGAAATAGTCATAAGATATATAAATTACGACAAAGAACCCTAATGAATTTAAAAAAAAATTAAATAACAATTATTCATAAATGAATTCAAGATAAATAATTGTAAATCCACAATATGAATGTTCAAATAAAATTTTATAAATCCCTCAGATAAAATAATTTTACTTATCATTATGAGTTTCAATAATAATCATTATAACTCAAAAAAATTAAATTTAGATATAAAACACCCTTACCTTAAATCTCAGCTTTCAAGAAATGGATTTAACCTCAAATATAATAAAAATGACCATATTAATAACATATTTCATAAATTTCTTCTTATATATAACCCTTTTTAATATATTGTTATAATATTTTATTTTATTTTATTTAGTATGTTATCACTTATTTTCATTATCAGATGTTGTAATTTTGGTGGTTTAGCACATGTTCTTTAATGATGACTTAAAACCCCACTCTTTAATACTAATTTCATAATTATAAAATAATAAAATATATTTAAATGATTTTTTAAAATGATTTATACATACCCAAGTTTTTTTATGGGAGTTATGGTCATGGATTGAGAGAACAAGATCCCTGAAAATCTTATTTAGGGTAATCTATTGATAACAACAGATTAATTCATAACGATCATGAATTATTATTTCATAAATAATTACCCATATTCATTATATATATACATATATGACCCATTTATATCATATATATTTATAAAATCTATTTTATAACTTTTTTTAAGATACTGACAAGAAACAAATTATACTTCTCACGGACGCAGCAGTCCGCGCATATGAAAGGACGATACTTCTGTTTCTCATAAAATGAATGGAATGTAAAAATTGATTTATATTTTTTAAAATATTAATAATTTTATAAAAAAATATCAGTTAATTAAATTACATTTTTAACCATAGTTTTACTATTTTGAAGTAAAATGACACTAGTCTCTTCATGGAGGTACTAGTCGACATGTATGCACGAAAGATGCTTTCATTTTTCTAAGGGAAGAGAAAAAATTGAATAATGTTAATTACATAAAAAACATATAAATATATAAATAATTATTATATCATTGATTAAATGGTTAATAAAAGTTTATAGAAGAAATATAGCATGGTAAAAATATTATAGAGTGATTAGTACTTATGCTGATAATTAGAACATTCTATTGAATTACTTCCAAAAAATGGATGACATATGAAAAATTCAGCTGACCATATTCATTGATATGTGGTATTATATAATATATGAATTAAAATAGGTATATCTTCAAGGAAACTTATAATTTTTAGAGTGGATTTTAAGGGGTGGTGGAGGAACCTTTTTATATGATGGGAATGAAACATTTGTAAATAAAAGCCCTTAATATAAAAGGAACACATATTTCACAAGGCAACTGGATTCCAAATTGTTAAGTAATTTAGATGATATAAGTTTTTTTCAATCAAAACCTCAGAATATAATTTGGATACATATTTTTATAACATTTGTTTTCTCTCTTACGTTTAATAAAACTCTTTTTACGAAAATTTACTTTTACCATGGTAACTATATTTTTAATCACAGTAACTCATTTTTATGACTAAAAATAAATTTTTATTATTAAATAATTTGAAATAATTACTTCAAAAATTGAAACCATTTTAACGAATAAAATCTCTATGGTTTGAAAATTTTATTTTAGTATTAGTGCACATTATTCATATAAACCTTTTTTAGAAAAAGATAAAAATTATGCTGAGGATAAAATTTCCATTTTTGTTGTTTTGGATGAAATTAATTAGTTTATTATAAGCAATGAATAGTTATATAAATTTAAAATAAATCCAAAACTAAAATCTACCTTGTGTATAATAAATTAAAATATATGGACAAAAAAATTAAAAAATAAATTTTACTTATGTTTTAGATTGTTACACATGGATTTTAAATATATAATATATTATTTTTAAATGAATCATTTTACTCCTCAAATACATTTTTAGACATGAAATTATTTATATATGTTTTATACACATAATTTATTAGTGATAATTTCATAAAATATACAATTAATGTATAAAATATATTCTTTCCAATTCAACTAGAAATTATTTCTTTTAAAATAAATCCAAAACATCATTATAAGATAATTAGGACATGTGGAACCAGAAAATGTATATTTAAATATAAAATAAAATTTCAAAATGTGTTTGAACTTAATTTTTATGTAATAGTCTATAATGGGAAAACTATTTTTAAACATAAAATGATTCATGTATTAATATATATCCCTTCTTTTCTTTTATATTAAATGTAAATATAAAATGTAAAATTTATTAAAAATTACTATCATCCTAATTTCTAAATACATTAATCCTAAATATATCTACATAATATATATGAAATAAATAATATTTGGTGGTTGTCATAGGTGGTGATTCCACTAGTATGGATCTTGCGGCATTTTCCATGTGTCTGAACTTCTCTCGAAAATGTTTTTTCACATACGATAATTGTTGGAGTTTATATTCGACTTGATCTAGGTAAAACAGTAGGGATAAAAATTTCATTGTAATCATTAATAAATTATATTCAAAAGGAATTCTTCTATTACCTTATTCTATTTATTCTTAATTTTTTATTTATTTTGGAATACAGTTACTTCAATTTATATTGACTTACTAAAATACTATGTTTTAATGGTAATTTTAAAAGAAATTACAATTTAAACTTAATAAAACACACCATGGTCTGTTTTTACTCCATTTTTGGGTACATTCAGATATTGCAAAGAAATTGGATCTTATAGGAGAATAAAAGTTAAAGTATTAGGGTGTTGTATTCTCCACCATTTAATAAATATCAATATCATAATTTTTAATCATTGATTACTAATAAAATTTGATAAGGATATCTAAAAATTAACTTAACTAAATATATATTTTCAAAAGTTGGGTTTTCATTAATATAATATCTATGACATGGAAAAAAATCCTTTCCCTCTATTATGTTAACAAGTTTATTTATTTCTCCTTGACAACTTTTTGATCTTTGGTATCCTTTTCCAAACCCAAAATATATTTAATTTTCATTAATACATTCCAAAATTTATTTATTACCATAATTTTGACATATAATATATTTAATTTTCTACTATTTTTGTTCTTTATCACCTAATTTTTTTTAAAACATCATCATTCCCTTATTTGAGGAGTGTATGGATGGGTTAAGGATCAATATTTTAATCATAATTTTAGATAGTTGGTTTAGTGTAATCACAATATTTTTCACTTGAGTTCCTATCCCATTGGTATTATCATTGGGAAAATCAATACATTTTCCATTAAACCCATTGTTAACATTTTTCCAATGAGCTTTATACATTACTTGAATCAGGTAGTTTTTAGGGGTGATATTACATAAACTAGTTAATACATAGGATGTAAACCTAAATGAAATAACTTATAAATGATGTGTAAAACCTAACACATGAATCTCTAATTTTTAATCTAGATTATGCATGGTAATTATCTAAATAATTCGCTTAACTATCATATTTAAATTCCATAACAATTATTCACAAGGTTTAAGTGAATTATTTGAATATTATGCCCCCAAGAGTTTAAAACTAGGTGTGTAGTTGGGCCACTTTTTTAAGAATGAGGTGAATATCAGGTTAACAACCAGATATCCATTTCATGGATATTTTACCTTGGTGCATATATTCCATAGAATACGTCCTCTTGTTTATATTCATACAACAATTTCATTTCTATAAACTTGCACAATATATACTTTACCAAAATTCTTAAGATGTTTTTTTTATATTTACGATTTTCACTATATTTATCTAATAATAATATTTAAAAAAATCAAAATAATTCTTCCAAGATTCAAAACCCAAATTTTATGGAAATATATTATCTAATAATTTAAATTAACCCTTATCCCAAAATAAAATAAAATATAATACTAGTCAATATAAATCTTAATCATGCATACTCTTAATATATATTAGTATTTTTACAAAATAACTTCAATTTATATAAAATCATAACTATACATTAATCATATAATATCTATAACCAATAATGTTATCCAAACCTTTACTTTTATACTAATTGTGATAACCCAAACCCAAACTCCTTGAATCTGGTGTGAATAAACATATAAAATACATATCATGTTAGAAACCAACTAAAGTGGCCCAAACATAACCATTCATTATTATAATATAAACAATGAATATTGAGTCACATACACACCAGGTACCTTTTAGTTTTATAGTTTTAGAGAGTTGGGAAACACTTTTCATCTAATAAAACCCATATCTTTCCCATCTAGTAGACATTTTTCCAATTTCACTAAAAATAAATTATTATAAAAAAAATATTAAACAACTTCAAAAATTCCCTACCCATGTTACCCTTATAGGTATATCATATGTATAACTCTCTATCTTAGCCCATGGAAATAGAAACAGAATGAGGTCTAACCAATTCTCTATTATGGAATGCATATATCGAGAGATATCGCATAATAAATAAGGAATGAATAATTTGGAAAGAATAAAAAATAAAAAAATAATGTTATATAACTTATCACATGAGTATTAATAATACCCTGGAATAACAATATAAACAATAAAATGGATAAAAATAACTAATTTCATTATGAGGGAATTTATAATGTTGGAGTTCATTTATATTATTGTCAAGGCCTTATACTAAGAAATCCCAAATAATTGAGAATTCATACACTAAATACCCCATCTACTTAGTCTCATGATACCTACCAATGAATTGAGGGGGTATATAATTCAAATCCCTACCCATCACTAATTATATACAACACTTTCTTCATAAGTAAATAGAAAACAGTATAATACATAACCAACATGACTTAGTAATCAATTAACATTCATATTATAATAATAAATATTGGATAATTCAATACTTCCCCCATCCAATAACTTTAATTACAAGATAATAATCCATCCATATAATAAAGGTGGGTGGTATTATTAAGGTATATCCCATAATTTTAAAAATATTCCTTTTCCAAGATGTTCAAGGATTATTTATTAAAAAAAGAGTTACAGATATTAAAATGATGGGATTTTACAAAAATAAATTTAATAATTGGAGATTAATTAAGAGTGAAGATCATCCAACCATGTAAAATCCTTATATATTCCTTTATTAGCAAGACCATCCACAACATAGTTCATCTACTGATAAGAGTGTGTGATAATGAAATTTATCGCAAATAAAAAAGTTCATTAAATCAATCCATCAAGTATTGAGAGTCCATGATAGATGAGAAGTACCATTTATGATTGATTGAATGATAGTGGTGGAGTCACATATAAGACATAAGTTATTCTAGACCTTGGATATTGAAAAAAATATTGCAAGGATGAATCTAGTAATTTCATCTTCAAGGGTTATCATCGGTCCATATGATCCATAAAATCAACCAATAGTTCTTCCATTATAATCATAAAAGACATCACCACAACCCGAGGGACCAAGATTCTATTTTGAGTCACCATCTGAATTAATTTTTACCCATTTATGTAAAGGGGGTTTTCAAAATACATCATGAGTTCTTGTTAGTGGATAAAAATTTCTTGTAATTCCATGCCTTCTCAATGTAAAAATATGTCACCATATCCAATTTTCCACACTTTGGATTCCTTGATTGAAACAATAATTATTTCAAGAGATGAAAAAAATTAAATGGCGTATCATATTGTAATTAATTTTTTCATCCATTATATATTGAATGGTGTAACTATACTACTACCAAATGAAATTAATTCTTCAGTTGAGGTGACAAAGGATCTCCAATACCATAGTGGAGATGAAGGCCTAATGAATCCATGACCATCAGAAAAATCTCAAAGAGGTCATGAAACAAACTCCGCAATGTTTTAACAATGTTGAATTAGAGGGAAAATGTATCGACATCTTCCTAATGCTAATTGTAGAGCCGGAACCTAGATCTAAAATACACATTGAATTTTTTTTAAATAGTCAATGGTAAGAATTATATAATAACCTAACCTCAAAATAAGATTCAAGAGTTATGGTATAATCAAATATTTATTGAACCTTTTAATCTAATCATAATCACTATTAAAATCTACATTCATAAAATGGTATAACAAAAAAATGTTGAGGATTAAATTTTGGGATAGTTCCCAAATAAGAACATCTGAGTATAGAGAAAAGGTATATTTATTTATTATTTATTTGACTTCACATTGAATGTATGAGCATTAAGTATAAATTAAATATCTTATAGTGATATGAGAGTTATAGTTATTATCAAAAGGATTAAAATTATCATTAAGTGGTGATCCAATCCAATTATCAATCCAAAAATTGAGAGAATAATTTTTTTACCAATCCATCTTGATTATTTCATGATGTTTAAGGAGTTCCTCATCACTGACTAGATGGGTGAGTACATGTAGGTAGTGTTTAATCGGTTCATACTTTCTAAGAAGCTGTATTTGAGGAATTGGAGTGTAGAAAAATTATTTTTGATAAGGTTCCAAGTGAATCAAGCATAAATAGACTCAGTAAATCATTCAATACTTTTAATATCCATGCCTTCATAGGTGATTGATTTTTAATATTTTTCCAAGTAATAGTGATAATCTTCTATTATTGGATTCTCCCACTCTAAGAAAAATTATTAATAAAATCATTAACATTTTTAATTAACCTTATTGTAAATTTATAAAACATGAATTAATGAACCATATTAAAGATAATTATAGATATAACAAGGAAAAGTTTTCCATCCACCGATAGTTATTTTCCTTTCCATTTAGAGATTATATTTTTAACCAAACCAAAAAGATTCATGAAGTGGATAAATTTTTGTCTCCCTAATATTAAAGGAACACTAAGATAAGTAACAGGTATGTTCTCCTATATGGTTACTATTCCCATGAAGATACTAGTTTTTCTGGTGAGGGGGGGGGGGAATTTTTCTAAAAGAAGACTAGGGAATTATCCTAACTGATGAACTATTTAAAGACTCATTCATAATTGTGAATAGTTTTCCTATAGAGATGTATTTTTAGATTATTACCTTGTAATAGAATAATAATATCATCAGGATAAAGAAGATGAGTTTCACCTACAAGGATCTTGGAATCTTGCAAAGGTTTGAGATTTCCTTGAAAACCCATTTGAGTGAGGGGGCTGTTGAGGTAATCATTGAAAATTGAGAAAATAATTTCTTGTAGAGGGTGACCATGTATTACACCTTGATATAATTTAATGTATTTATTAGTGGATCCATTAATGTGAACTGAAATACATGCTAACCCAATTAGTGATTTAACTTATCCAATGAATGTGCTATTGAAAAAAAACACTATAAGACTTTGTTGATGAAATTTCAATCCATAATGTCAAATTATTTTTTAATGTCAATATTGAGAGAAACACCACCACCTCTAAATGGTTTTCTAAGAATATTTACATGATATGGGGCCATACCAATGTAGTCTTGGATGAATCTACCTTTAAAAAATAAACAATCATTACAAAAGATGATTTTGTTAGATATAAGGGAAAAAAATTTGTAATAATTCTTCGAATAACCTTATATATAGTTTTTGAAAGATTAATGGGCCTAAAAATCTATATCTCACATGACTTCCCAACCTTTGTAATTAAAGGAAAAAACTGACCATTTAGGCACTATGTATGGTACCATTAAAAAAAGAGCTGAAAAACTTACAAACATAAACATGTATTACCTCCAAATACTTTTGGAAGAAAATATTGGTAAAACCATCAAAAATAGGAGAATTTATAGGGTTAAGGATGAAAATAGTATCTTGGATCTTAAATTCAAGAGGTATACTAGTGATAATGATGTTGTATTCTAGACTGAAAAGGCTATGGATAATTCCATCAATCAAATCCTTTTCAGTTTTAGGGCCTTTAAAAAGGTTGGTGAAATAGGAAACAATGTGGTCAGTGAGGCATTATTCATTATGGGTCATTTTTTCATCCACCTTCAGTAATGGGAGGGGAATACAATATTTTTAGTCCCTCTAAAGGGTGTTATATAATTTTGAGTTCATATATTCATCTTTAAGAAATTTAATTCTAAAGGATTCCTTTTGAATATTTTTTTCATTAAGAGAAGATAATTCATATTATGGGTATTGTAAATCCCTTGAGGTAAGTCCAAGGTGAAATCTAGGATGGGAGATTTTTCATATATTTTTTGTAAGGAGACATAAATACCCTTGTTAATGCTGATGTAGGTTCCCCTACTCCAACTATTGACCTTTTATTTCTGATGTTTAAATTTCATAATGAAATACAAAACATCATTACCACAATACATCATATTATAGAACTCACTAATAGAATGTGGGGTTATCCTAATTCTTATATACTGCCGGTTTGAAATAAAAATGGGTATAGAGTTATTAGAGATAGATTATACTAATGGTTTATTAGAACAGTTTGTATAGATAAAGGTATACCAATAGTTTTTTGAAATAATTGGTATTGGTTATCTATACCAATAATTTTTAAAAATAATTTCTATTGACTTTGTACATATTGGGACACTCCTTGCCACCCCCAATTCACCTGTGATCCCATTCCCTAATTTCCCTCTCACCTGAGTGAGTGTCCACCTGCGTGAGTGGAGACCTCCCATATCCTCTAGTGATCTCCCCTATTTAAATAATTTTTTGATTTCAATCTTTCAACATCATATAATTGAGTTTAAATTATTTATTCTCTTATTCTTAGTATTGTTTTCATTTTTATCTATGTCATCATGTGATAAATCTAAGAAAATCATTAATTTTAAACTTGTTAAATATAGATTTAGTGATTGTTGGTTCATTTTTTTACATTCTAGGCTCTGAGTTTTTATTCATGTTAAAAAGTAAAAAGTTCCAAATTTTTCAAATTTTTATAGATGTGGTTTTATATTGTTTTTTGTTTTGTGACATTTTTTTGTTTCTCTATTTTTTGTAGAATTATATATTTTTTTAGCACTGCTCATTATGGTGGTAGTGTGTGTGGTTGTTTCAGTATATTTATGCTCCATGTTCTATTTTGGTGTTGTTTTGGGGTATGGTTGGAATTTATTGTGTCTTTATTGCTATAGAGGTTCCCACTAAACCCCAAAAAGTGTCATTAATTCAAAAAAAATTGAATTTTCCTTTGGTATATTTCATGTCAATAATTTAATAGATGTATCATGAATCATTAATGGACATGGTCAGGTCATGCGTGGTTTATGTTAATGTCATGAATCTCCAATAAACATGAAAATTAAAATGAGTTCTCTGTGAATTATTGAATGAATTTCATAACAATTGACCAGGAATTCCCTGTTCAAATTTAAAATAAAAGGGCCATGTTAAATAATTATCATCGACATTGTAGATAATGACAAAGGGGATTAAGGCGGAATGCTAGATAAGATTAAAAATATTTATCCTTGAAAATATATATATTTAAATCTATTGAGGTTTATTTTTCTAAATATAATAATTAAACACACTAATGAAAATTTAAATATTTCATTAATCATTGTTTGGTGGATGAATGAATTTATTTTTTTATAATTTTTAGATTTCTTGGATAATTTTTTTAAATTTTACATTAAATTATGTATCAGATAATTGATTAAAAATTTATGTATTCTCTGTAGATTAAATAATTAATATTTATTCTCTATCATTGATTATTTTTGTTTTTTATTTTATATTTCATCACATTATTATAGATAAAATGAGTAGGTGATCTTAATTTCATACAAACATGTGATTAAAAGGGGGATTATACTAGTGTGTTTATGTATTTTTATTTAATTTATGTCATGTTTCATGTTCAATTTTCTTCCCTATAACTCTATATTATTTTTCATTACATGACTATTTTGTTTTTATTAAGGTAATGTTTTATAATAGAGTTACTATAATTTTAATTTCACTATAACCATTGGTTATGATAGTCTCTAGATGTAAAAATTGATTTCCACTACCTTTATCACTAATGAACCAATGTATATGACTATTAAAATGGGGAATTAATGAGAGAGTGAGAGTAAATTAGTTGAACCAGGGTGTGGGTGACTTAGACATAATTCCAATGAAAATAGGAAGTCATTACCATATTCTAGAATTTGATGTTGAATTGGTAGATATTTTGTGGTATTTATTCCACTCCCTTATTCTTTATATCGATCATTTTGATCTTTTGATTATATTTTTGATATTTGGACAATATTTTGGTATGTTTTAAGTATTATGATTATTTTTCATGTAAGAATTAGTTTTCTTGAAACTATGGTTTTCCATTTGTTTTAATCTTTTTTATTGAGTCTCCATGGCTAAATCCATGGGTAGCATTTTATAGTTTCTCGAAGTTATTAAATTTATCCACAATGATAGTGAGTTATTAAATGCGAGGGATACCAACATTGGTTTATTATTTTTAGTCATCGCTTATAGAATATGTTATTTCTACTATTCTTTATCTTTCTAGGTACTAGTATTCTTTGATGACTTTAAAATTAATTTGGTTGTAGTGAAGTTTTTAATTATGTCTTACATAGTTAATTGAAACATAAATTTTCTTACCTATAATAGAAAGGATATAAGAGGAATGTATCCAACCGATCATATTTCAATAAATTTTCAAAAGAATATAGAATTTTTTTAGATTTTTCATTTAACAATGCTTTGGATTGAGGTTGTATATAGTTTAATTACTATAATTGTGTTGGAAGACCATGGTTAATCCAATAAGAATTTATCTACCATATAAAAAAATATAGATTCCAAACAAACTATTATGTTTGGTTTAACCATGGAGATATTAGACAATATTCAATTATTCATTAATTAAAATAAAGTAGTGGTATGGAGAATTTGATATTTGAACGGATTCTATTTTTTCATCATCACAAGATAGCTAGTATGCTAGTGAAAGAAGAGAATGATATCAATAAACATGAGGAAAACACAAAAGATGATGATGTTAAGAAGTGAAGAAATTAATTAATGTTGTGAAAACTTTAGTATATCAATAATATACAAAAATGAACAAGTTATATGTTTTAAAGAGGTTTTATAATGAAAAAATCATGTATGGAAGTTCTAATACAATGATTTATTATATTATTGCCCTTTTGAATAAATATTTTCTAGATTATAATGATATTCCCTCAAATAATTATAAATAATGAAAGTTAATTTGGCAGGATTAGATTTTCTAATAATGAAATTAATTTTTGCTCAAAATATTTCTTTTTATTTTTGGGAGGAAATAGTTGATCTAAATGATTTTAAAGAATTTGGTACATCTCGATGAATGGAAAATGTTGAAGGAACACCATCTCATGTTCCACATTAAGTTATGGGGCACTTTCCATCGATTCAAAGGCTTCAAATATATATTCAATGTTGTAGAAATATCATCCAATATGCTATGGAAAGACACATATATAATTAAAGGTAATATTGATTTGGTTCATCCTATAGATGGATCATTATTGAGGGAATTTGATTCAAAATATTATTATTTTACATCTGAGGTATATAATGTTAGTTCAGATCTATCCTTTGATGGCTTTAATCTATTTGGTCATATTCTTACTACTCACAGCATGTGGCTAGTTTTTATTCACATTTATAATATTCATTCATGGATGTGTATGAAAAAAACATTTAAATTTATTGATTATAGAGAAATAAGACCGTATGATCCTAGAAATGATATATAAATCTACATGAAAACATTAATAAGTTAGTTGAAGAAACATTGGGATATGGGTGTTTGCACATTTGATGATTATTCAAAAAAATATTTTATATTTGTGTTTCCCTTTTATGGTATATAAATGATTTTCTTGCTTATGTAATGATGTATAGTTGGTTCATGAAGGTAAAACTATCATGTCTTATTTCTTATGAATAATAAATGATAAAAAAAGATCAAATATCTTTATAGTTTCGGTTTTATAGGGAATCAATGATTCTTATAATGGATCATTAATACCGATAGAATTGTCAGAGTTTTTATAATACTATTGAAACTAAACAACCACCTCAATATATGTTAGGAACTGGTGTTCTTAATTAATTGAAAGATTTCAATTTTTTGGAAAGGTCAGATGAAATATAAAATGAGGAAGAATGTTGAAACTGAATCTACTTATGATTGGAAACATAGAAGTATATTTTTTTAGTGTCTATATTGGTCTAAAAAGTTTTTAAATCATTGTTTATATGTAATTCACACTGATAATAATAAATGAGAAATGTTTATTTTAATTATTTTAAATATCAAGGGGAAGTCCAAAGATGACTTTGGATCTCATCAAGACTTGGTCAATTAAGGTATTTCACTAAAACTGTGTCTTGTGTGTATTAGTGAAATCAAATGGAAAGTTCCTTGTGCTTCTTATGTGATGACACCTTTAGATAAAAATAAATTTATGTATGTATTATATAATATCAAGGTTCCTAATACCTATTCTAGTAGGATGTCTAAATGGGTCAATATAATGGATTTGAAAATAAAATCCATAAAAATTCATGATTATCACATCATTATTTATTAATGGATTACAATATAAATATATAATTTCCAATCAAATAATATAATTGTGATAGTGATTGGTTTGTTCCAATTTTTTAGAGACTGTCGTGCTAAATGCATATCTAATTCATTTAGGATAAAAATGTAGCAAGAGCGTCCATTAATTTTTGGTGAGTGGAAAAAAAATTCCCCCATCATTTTTCACCTGCATAAATAATTTAACAATTCATATTCAAACTGAAACACTTCTTGGGGTACCCATTTCTTTTTGGTGGATGTATCTGACTGAAAAAAATATGTGCAAAATGAAATCTTATGTTCAAAAAAATAATTATTTTGAAGGTTCTATTGTGTGAGGTTATCTAGCTCAGGAATTTATCGATTTTTTTTCAATGTATCATGTTAATGTAATAATAACACATAACTAGACAATGAGAAATTAATATGATAAGTATGTTGAAATTGAGACCTCATTTCTATCCCTTCCCCAAAGAGAATGAATTTCTGGGTCATATAAATTGGCTATATTGAGCCTTTAAGAGCGGGATGTGGCCCATCGCACATGCTTGTTTAGCAGTGGTTTGTTTAATGACCATGTCAAGTATTTAATTTGAATATTTATATGTTATATCATACTATTTGATTTCACATATACCATAAATTATTATTATCAGCCAATATAGGGAATATAAACATATTATATGTAGTGTTCATTGATCTTTTCCTTTGACAATGAGAGAGGCATTTCATAACCAAGAGTTTCCAGCTACATCAAAATAATATGTTTGATTAATAATTTAATTAACTTAAATAATGATATTAATTTAATTTAATTAATAATATATACATCAGCTACTGAGTTTACCTATTGACACTATTTCTAATGAATTTGGAGCATTGGATTTTTTTCCAAATTCTTTAGTTTGTGAAGGAAAATCTTTAATAATCAACAGGTAAAAATCTGTTACAAATGATCAAGTGGTGTAAATGAGAACACAAAATAATTTAGGTATGTTAATTTATATAATAGGTTGTTATGATAGTTCATCAGATAGTCATCCTGGTATGAAAATATGACGTTTTATAGACTTGTTAAGAAAATATATGTATTGTATTACAACACTCATGGTACTGTCACTACGATGAAATATAAATGTGTTTATTCAATGACATGACAAGGTACATTTATTAATGATTCTAGATTTATAGTTATTGACATGAGTCGATTCATGGCTAATTTTGAACCATATATTTTGGAATCAATGTGAAAACAAGTTTTTTATGTGAAAGATCGTCTGAGACCAGATTATGGTTTCATTAATGATGTAATCCCAAGACATGTTTTTCATGATTCTTGGGATTAAATTTACATCATTGATGTCCCCATTTGTGTGGACCAAAACGTATCATTTGGTGACTCAAATTATTCCATTATGATATTTGATGTTAAACCTGATATAGTGGTGGCTAATATATAGAGGAAAAAATATATGTTCATAGTTTATTTAGTTTACATTTACATGATTTTCTCAGGTTTGTATTACTGTAATTACATTAATTTGGTTTCATATTCGAATGATGTGTTTGGTTTAGTATTGTTTGGTTTCATTGAATTTAATTAGATTTATTTCAATTTTGAAAACTATGTTTAAAATAGGTTTTTAGAAAAATGTATAACTTGGTTATAATTTATTGTTACTAAAACATGTTATGACGTTTTTTATGACTTCATTGACTTATTAATTTTGTGCATTATTTTTAAAAACTATTTATAAAAAATTTACATTTAATTCTTATTCATATAATGAAAAATAATAGAGAATTTCTGTGGAAGTGGTTATTTGATGTTGATCAATATATGTGTAAGTGTGGGTAGCCTCTTCTACTTACCTTAGTGAGTATAATAATCATTGATTACATAAAATATCATGTTCATATTCATTTTAAATTTTATTAAAGACATTCTTTTCAACCAAAGTTGACTCCTCCTCATTCTACTAGCATGGGTATGAGCATGGATTCTCCTAGACATAGATGAAGCACTCGTCGTACTTATTCCTACCCTAAACCACCATCATACACACTATCTTCCACACATTTCCATCCTCCTCTTGAGGCTCCAGGGATGTTCCCACCCATGCCTCTATTATCATCTCATTTAGCATATTCTTCTCATACCATGTCTATGTTGCCTCCTGGTAATTTTGCACTTGAGCCTCCATCATAATCTCATTTAACCTCTTCCTCCCATACCATGTTTATGACACATCTAGGGATTTTTCCTCTCATTCTTCCATCATCATCTCATTTTACATCTTCTTCTCATACCATATCTACATCGCCTTCACAGATATTCCCACCTTTTCAATCTTCATATCCTTAGATGTATCTCCAACCATACTACCCATATCTTGCCATGTCTATGAAACCTCAATTTCCTAATATCCCTCTAGGATCTGATGATTATATTTCTTTATCTTCTACTTTAATGAATTCAGATAAAATAGAGCATGAATTTTAACATACAAATCCTTCATAGTATATTAATCTAGGAAAACCCATTAATCTATCAAATCTTATTGATAATCTTGTATCATGTTTTTATTAAAAATATGTCACATTATGTCACATTATTTCTGTTCTATTGTATACTAAATTAATTTTTCTTTTCTATCCAATTTATATTATTTTGTAGGATCTTTTAGTAGGGAATTTGGGTGCACTCTTATATAGGAATCCCATAATCTCCAAACACAATTAAGGGTGGATTATAATGAATAAAATCAAATGATAGTTAAAAATTACAGGTAGCATAGAATATTTAGGGAAACCTTTTCCAACTACCACGATGTCATTCCAGTGGAAATGGTCTCATAGAGACATATCAATAATGGCATCAAGGAAAAAACATGGGTGCTTATATGGGTACGAAAATTTTATAAATTTGTACATATACTATTGTTGTATATATATAAATTAACAATTTCATTGCAATGTTAGTTTAACATTCCTGGTAGTAAAGCATCTATGTTTGAAATATTGAAAGATTATGGGGAGTTATAGAGATAATATTATCATGGTTTATATGTTGGTCAGAGGAGTGGAGTTGGTTCTGACATAGTGGGTACACCCATTATCCCCAACTATCCAAAACACAATATCAAATAAAACGATCACATATTGGAAGACTGATGAGTTTAATGTATTATAAACCTTTAATGTTTTTCATTTAAAATATAATTCTTATTACTTGTACTGATTTTTTTTGGATCTATCAGGAATAAACAAAAGGAAAAAATATTCAATGATGTATCCGCACAAATTGAGGTTCACTAAAATACCCAAGTATGAGAAGTGGTAAGTAATTTAATATAAATGGAAAAAATATCTAGAAATATATGGTTACTTAGCTATGTATATTTTCATATCTTATTTTTTAATTCATTATTATTTTTTTATATTATAAACCTCCAACTTTTGTAATATTATGCTATTAAATAATTATGATATACCATAAAAATGTTAATTTTAAACATTATTCAATTTATCTTTATATCAATAACTGAACAATAATATATATTTTTTAAAAACATGATATATAATGATATTTTAATATGAAACTCATCCCCATGTAAATGTGATATAGTTTCCATATCTTAGATGGTTTAGAATACACCTTCCTTAGTCTAATTAAAATGTTAAAATTAATTATTGTAATATTTCTCAACATCACTAGTTCCTATATTCATATTCAAATCTATGAGTTATATATTGTGTTTAATATTAAATATGTTTATCTTGAAATTTACATTAAATAATGAACATATTATATATATTATATTGTGATCTCTTATTCTTCAAATAATTGAAATTCCTCTTCTTGGAACCTTTCTTGCATCATGTGATTTAGAAAGCCTCTTTCTTATTTTTCTCCTTTTAATTCATTTACCTATCTTATAGATGTTGAGAGGGAATAATTGAATCTGAACCTATAATAGGGTTTTCATCCTTCTACCTGACATTTTACACCATAATGGATGAAAAATTATATTCCCACTAATTTTTATCATCATAGAGAAGAATATTAAAATTATTTATTAATTTATTATCTATATTTTTCTATAAATAAAATAGAGAATCTAGAGAGTATAGGTTAGAATTTGGTATTAATGGAAAAGTTATTATACATATGGAAGCACACTTTTTATAACTAATCCTTATAGATAAAATAAAAATATAATAAACCCATGATATGTACTTACCTTCAATTTTAAAATTTTCACGTGCAATTAAAATCTCATTAATCATAATCTATTATTTCTCGTATATCATTTATTACTGGTGTGTTATCATGGTGTGTGATTCTAAACCTTTTTGTTTAATCCTTATCTATCTATAAAAATATTTTTAAATGAAATAACACCCAATTTATGGAATAGAAATGTATCGAATTTAGTCATCCTTTTCAACTTAAATCACTCACTAAGGCTACTGATTTGGATTTGGTTACTCTAACACTATATTAAAATATCAATTTAGTAGTGTAGAAAACAAGAGAATATAAACCTCTTCCAAATTTGTTCTACTATGGTAATATTCATTTTACATGAATGTTGGTTTTCCTCAATTTTATTTTATTTAACTTTTAATCACTAAATAATAGTGTGATATTTATTGAATATTTTTAATGAGTATATAAAATTATAAATTGTTTACGATTAGATTTTATTTAGGAATTTTTCATCAATGTTTGTCCCATGTTTAAATTTATGATTTGGTCATTAATTTAAAAGTTATTCACATTTGTTATTATTCAATATTATACAAAAAAATATTTTGAATATGTGTATACTAATCAATTTCATTTTCAATATGTGGTATTGGGAATCGAAGGTTGGGTGCCATGAGAAAAATTATTTGTCTCGAGTAAGGAGAAAAATGATGGAAGTGCAGAAAATGAAAAGACACAAGAAAATATTGTAAGAATTTTTCAATCAATTAAAAATATTTATAAGAAATTCATAGTAAAATATCTTGGTTATATTTTCAACAATATTCCCTAGAGTCTTATGGTTATAACAAAGATTAAAAGGTCAATACAAATGATCATTTGAGTCAGGTAATAGGTGAGGAGCACCATGGGAGAGTCTGATGTTAACCCAAGAAAAACATCATTGCCAATAGGCATTAGTCCTCATTGGTAACCACTCAAACCTATTAGACCCATTAGCTATAAAGAATTCATGCAAGTGTAGATAATGAAAAAACATATCTTTATAGGAGTGTGAAAGAAGTAAATTGAATAGTGAACACTTCCAAAAATCTATGTCAATTATATGTCAATCACCTCATTCATAATCGTATAATATTATTGATTAATATATTAAGAAAATGTGATAATTAAATGATACCCCAAGTAATAAAAATAAGGTTCCTAAAGGAGGTCGAGTTGATGGTAGTGTTGATGGTGATGTTTATGATGTTTTGGATGATGATATTGTTGATTCTTTAGATGATGTTGTTGTAGATGGGGGTGTTGATAATGGTGATGAGGATATTATTTTAGTTGATGATGGTGAGGATGTTGGATATGGGGGAGATATTTATCCCCTCCATTTTGAATTAACTATAAGGAGATATGTGGAGGTTGTTTAATGATATGAATTGTTTTGTTTTGTGGATGTATATGTATGTTTTATTATTATAAATGGTTTTAAAATTATTAAAAGTAGTTGTTTGAATGATAAATATAAAATATTTGTTCTAAATTGAATGTGTATTATGTGTTTTATATTATTTAGTTGTTCATGAGATAGAAGAGTCGTTGTTGCTACCAAATAGGTATAGATACCTATACCCACAGTTTAGTGAACAATGGGTATAGGTTCTCTGCTGGGAAATGATTTTCCCATAGTTCTCCAAACTATGGGTATAGATATATACATGTATTTTTTTATAGCATGGTTAGAATAAAATATCTTAGGCTTATACCAAAAATTTCAATGGAAACCATGTGAATAGGTCTATACCCATGGTTTTAGGGGATATACCCATGGTTTAGAATTGTGGTTATATAGTGTTTTTTAATTAGTAACTCTTATATGAGTCTTCCATTGTCAATGAGGTAACAATATGTATTATTAAATATAAAATGAATGGGTATTTCCATGTACCCTGATATGAATTTAGACAGATTTGGGTAGTAATATAAATTAATTCTATAGAGGTTAGTCCTGGAGAAAAATTCCCATTTATTAAGAGTAATAGTATTGGTAAAATATCATTAAATTTTTATTTCATCCATTTTATAGATGTGTCTCTTTTCCCAAGTAAACTTAGAACCAACCATTTTTATCTCCAAGAGTTTAGTTTCTAGCATACAAGACTTAAATTCTTCAACTGATATTGAAGATTGAACCACCCCTATTTTTTCACAAGGGTATAGGATGGTGTTTAAGTCCCCAAGAAAAATCCATGGATAAAAAATGATTACCTTGATCCTACCAATTTCCTTCCACAATTCTCTTCTATCCTGGTACATATTTCTGGCATTAATAAAGGTATAGAACATGTCAGTATCTAGGTGTTTTACTTTACATATAATTATCGTATTATGTATGTTGTAGAAAGAAACATCACCCAATTATGAGTAAGAAAACCCCTAGAGGGTTTCCACGTGTCCTAAACTGATATTAGTGCCAACTGGCTAACAAGAAAATTTCATCAGGCCAACATTTGTAGAATAATATTTCTTTTTTGACTTAGAATTCAAAGTGGTTTATTTTTTTTATTCTATATTTATCAGTGAATAGAGTTGACTATTTCAAAATTATCCACTCCTAAAAAATTACATAATAGAATATTCATTTTGAACTAAATTTTGATTGGAGTTTGCCTTATTTTTTCCATTTTGATTTATTTTTTCTTGAGGACTACTTTAATATATAATCAATTTTAGTTATACTCATTATTATATCTTAGTTCATAGAAATAGCATCAACCTTATCAACAGGTGTGAAAGTTGTAATCCCAAAATGGTTATTAACATCCATTAAGATCCCCAAAATGTAAATATCACCATTTCGAGTTGTCTGGGAAACAAAAGATAATGAAAAGAGGTCTACCATTTCCTCCTCATATTCAAATATTTTACTCCTAAGCTTATTTAAATAATTAGAATCATGAAATGGAGATGAGGATTCTATATATTTATAATGTACTACCCCATTTAATGTATTTTCATATTTGGAAGTATCTAGTTTAGTGAAAGTCATCGATTGGAATCTAGTTAATAAGAGTTCTTCCACCACTATTTTAAAGCATAAGAATATTATATGGGGATAATAGGGTATGTAGGGAAACCTCACTATTATCCACCAATATTTCTATTTCCTACTAATTTATATAGTAACCTTATGAATCATTATAATTTTATTTTTTAAAACCATTTAAACTCGAATCTCTATGCCTACATTTTTAGATACATATGTGGGGACAATGGGATTTTCTAGAAGTAACAAAAAATAAATAATTACTTAATCCTTCTCCAATAAATATAATGATTTCTTAGAATCTACCTGAGTTATATTAGGATTCAATGAAGTCTCCTTGGTGAATATCTTTTTAGTTGTAATTTTTCTAGAAGAGTTGGGTTCATATGAAAGCACCTAACCTATGAAAATGAGTTGGGATATAAGGTAGCTTGAACCAACCTAGATTATATTATGTCCTTCTCATAGTTCCTTCCCTTATCAATATTAATTCTCCATTATATTTTAGTTTTCCCAACTTCATTCTAGGATTTAACCTTATCTAAGGTGGTGTACGTGACATGATTTTGGATTACCCTATAATTATAAATGGATTGTCCAATCATTTATCAATCCTCACAAAAATGAGGAAGATATTCATACTCTACTTTAACCTTATATTTTGAATAATTTTTAACTATGTTTAACACTTTATTCAATTTTATTCCATATTATCTTTTACCAAAATCTGATCATAACATCCAATTTCACCATAAAGGGTGTGCTAATCCATTTTAATTGTAGTACCCACACATGATTTTAGATCACCAAGAATCAGGGGATGAAAAAAACTCAATTAGTCCCATAGAGTCAGATCCAAATCTTGGTTGTGGTTTTCCTATGAATGTATGGGTTAATGTTAATGTCTCTATCTTATAATCTGAATACACCAGTTTTCAGTTGTATGATCCCAACTTTACAATCACAATAGGGAATTCCTTTTCTAATAAATATAATATAGAAATATCCTCAACTTATTAGAATAATATTCTACCTAGTTAGGCCCAGTATTGAGGAATATTTTTCTTTAAGGGAATTGATACTTCATGGGTTTTCTACCTTGGAGAGATTGATATCTCTAAGGGTAGAAAATTTTAAGTTGTTCAATCTTTGTTAGAGAGCATCCAAACCATTCACCACTAAGAAATTTTCATAATCTTACTGATTGATGTTATCATATTATGATAAATCCTACTTAACATGATGGGGAGATCCATGATGTGCTTCTATGAATTACACCCCTCTATCACATAGACAGTGATCACACTCCAACTCTAGAAATTATTTTCCATTAAATTATTTTGAGGGAACCATCAAAATATTGTTTCATGGTTTAATGTATTTTATGGAACATACTTTAATCAAGTGAAATTTTGGCTCAAAGGTTCTGGTAGGTCTGCATGTTAAAATATAGTGTTCATACTTATGCCTTAAGGTATATACCATGTCTAATATAATAAATTTTAATGATTTTAACATATATTAACAACACTTTCCTATTAAGAACACTTCTATGGGTATTACATAAGTGGGGATCAAGAATAAAAAGATTTGATACCATTATTTTAATTGAAAAAAGAAAATATTATGGGATTATTTAGGTGGTAGTTCATAAAACATAACTCACAATTAGTTAAAAACGTTTTAACATAAACAGGACAATTAAAGTGAAATTATGAAAGTGTTTTTGTAAAAAAAAATTGTTGTAAAAGGCTTAATTTACTAGTCACATTAAAAAGTTATTTTTAAAAATGGAAAAAAAACTTTTAAAAACTACATTAAAAAAATACAAATAATAAATCCAATAAAATTTAAAAGGTTTTAAATAGTAAATTTAGATTGTAAGATAAAAATATGAGCATGAAAGTTAAACCCATTTTAATATTTTAAAAATACCTTTTTCGATCCCACATTATAAAATGGGAAAAACATCTTCTTCAAGATATGTAAATAGATGTATGAAGATCATAATAGATAAAACATATTATGGTTTTTAATTAAGGATAACATTGGAAGGAAGTAAAATATAGAAGTGGAAGAAAAAGGTCTATTATAAAGGATGATAATTATTCTAAATAATGACATCTTTTAAGGTAAATGAAATAAAAATAATAATATTTTGATGTATAGAAGTAATTTCCCCAAAGGAAAATTAGAAATACAATGTAAAATAGTGAAATAATGGAACAATAGAAACATAAATGACTATCATAAAAGTATATGGCATGTGACCCAATGAGATAATATTAGGTTGACCAAAAAACAATATATCTTTGATACCTTTTGTATTAAAAATAAAAAGTGGGTATCGTGATATGGACATGTAAATCCCATAAAATAATCATAAAAATTATAATATAATAATATATGCATTTAATAACACCTTGTAAATGATAATTTAGGTCATAATATTAAATATGTCTCAAGAACAGGTAATTGAAGAACTTGCAGCTTTGTTATCTTTTGTGTCAAAAGAATATGAGGTATTGATCATGATATAGAATTTTAAATCCCATAAAATTATATTTAAAAATGATAATATAATAATTTTTTAATTAATTACACCATGTAAAATAAAATTTAATTCTCATTATGAAATATGTCCCAAAAAGGGAAATTGAGACAAAAAACCCTTACAAATATCACAATCATTAAAGAATAAATCCTTTGGAAAATAATTATTGAGAAATAATTTTAAAAAAATATAAATTCAAGTGGAATTATAAATTTATACAATCATAGGATAAAATAATTCATCTTATAAGAATTGGGTTCAAGAATAAACATTATAACTCAAAGAATAGAAATTGAGTTATAAAAAACCATTAACATAATTCTCAAAATCTAAGAAAACAATTTAGCATCATGAATAATTAACATAACAATATTCATAAGTCATTTAATAAAATTTTCACATTTATAACCATATTTACTCTTTATTTATAATAATTTATTATATATTTTTTAATTATTTATCTCTTATATCCATTATTGAATGTTGTAATTCTTATTATTTCACACATGTTCTATAATGGTGAATTTTAACCACATTATTTTATACTAAGTTCATAATTTATATATTATAAAATAAATTTAAATAATTATTTTTCAATGATTTATACATCCTATAGTTTATTTGATGAGATATATAGGTATGGATCAAAAGAACAAAACCCCTAACAAGATTTCTTTAAGTAATCCACAAATAAAAATGGATTATTTCATAATTATATTCAATTTTATTATTCATAAATTCAAAACCATATTAAAGAAATATTTATTTATGAACCATTGATATAATTTTTATTAATAAAAATATGTTTTGGAACCAATCGTGTAAGGAAGTGATGAAAATTAGAACATGTCTCTCATAGAGGGGGTATTCTACACATACACATAGATGATGTATTTATTCCCCATAGAAAGGAATGAATGTATTAATTTATTTAAATTTTAAGAATATTAATAATGTTATAAATATCATATTAATTAATAAAATTTCTTGTTTGGATCATCTGTGGAATTAGGTGAAGGAAAATGAAATGCGTCACTTCGTGTAGGAGGTAGTATGCATGTATGGTCAAACAATGTTTTATTTTCCTTATAAGGGAAAGGAAAAAAGGGTGGATAATGATTATTATATTAAAAACTAAAATATTGGTATATAAATAATACTAATTTAATCAAGTTGTAATATGAAATGTGTATTTTTATTATAATTATAGATAAAGGGATAATTAGAGAGTAATTAGTATTTACATTAACAATTTGAACTTTCTCCCGATGTAATTCTTATAAAAATTATGACCTATGACAACTTCAAGTACGTAGAGGCATAAGTATGTGAAATATGATTCTAAGGGAGTAAAAAAAATTATTTTCAAGGGAAATTTTATTTTTTGAGTGGATTTTATGGGGTGGTGGAAGACCGCAATTATAATTTAATGTAATGAAAATTTTATAAATGTAACCTATTAATATAAAAGGAACACTTGTTTCACATGTAATGTGGATTCCAAAGTAAAAAAATTATATTGTAGTTATTTTTTTATCAATATATACCACAAAGAATCTTTTGGATACATGTTTTTAACTGGTTTTTTTCTCTTACACTAATTTAAACAATTTTTACCTTAATTTACTTTTATAGTGGTAAATTTATTTTAAACCTACATAACTAATTTTTATGAATAAAAATGAAAAGATCCTTAGTAATAAAATTGAAATTATGATTTAAATTATTGAAACCATTTTAGAAAATAAAAAATCTAATAGTGAAAAAAATTAATTTTAATATTAGTTCACTTTACGTGTAAAAACATTTTTTAGAAAAGCATAGAAATTATGTTTAGGATGAAATTATTAATTTTATTAATTTCCATGGAATTAATTATTTTATATTATTCCAATGAATATTCTTGTTTCTTTATAAGAAATAAAATCTTAATTCTACATTGAGGTTACATAATTCATAGAAATATACCAAAATATTTTTTATTAAAATAAATATTATATAAGTTTCAAAATTACAAACATGGGTTTTCAAAATTCAATATATTATTTTTTTAATGAATAATTTTATTCATTCAACATATTTTTAGTCATTAATTTTTTTATATGTTTCAAAGTTATTCTTAGTTTAGCAGAATGATAAAAAATATAAGATATTGTAATATACTATATTATTCATAATTCATCTAAAAATCTATTATTTTAGAAAAATCCCAAAAAAATCACCCTAAGAGTATTTTTACATTTTAAAATAGAAAATTAAGATCATATTATCAAATTAAATTTATAATCTTGATTTAAATTATTTTTTTATAAGATCACATAATAGGAAAATTATTTTTAAGCTAAAATGATTATTATATTAATATATTTATTTTTTAGCTTCATTTAAATGTAAACATAAAATATAAGTTTTTTTAATAATTATGTGTTTATTTAATTGTAATTTTTACTTACATAACCCCTAAATATCTCTATATAATACCTAATAATAAAAAGGCTCTGGTGGTAGTTGTGGGTAGTGATTCTGCTAGCATGGATCTCATTGAAATTTCTACGATCTTGATCTTATCTCAAAAAGGAATTTTATCTTACAATAATTTTTAAAATTTGTATTGGGACAAGTATAAGGAAAACTATAGTGATTTCATACCCCTTTCAAGAATGAAAACATTATATTTATAAGGAAGTATCTGACTACGTAATGTTATTTCATCATCTTAATTTATTTTATAATATAGTTTTTCAATTATATATCATATTGCTCAATGGCTATGTTATAGCAGTCGTATTAGGTTTTTTAGGATTTTATCTTTATAATATATATAATAATTGTTTTATATTGGTTTCACATTAATCATAATCTATTGAAAATATTTGGTTTCAGACTAAAATATGTTTTAAAATATCAGGGGGTAATATAACAAGTAGTAATAAAAAATAATATGAAAATAGGTACATGCCTAGAAGCACAAATTCAAACCTAATAATTCCTCACCTCTGACCACCCTTCATAATAATATCCCCTTACTCATAGAGTCATCAATATAAAAAATTGTTTTCAATCAAGGATATTTATATCTATATGAAACAAAAAAAACTAGGAGAATATTCCAAGGGTGTTTTCATTAAGAAAATAATCTTTCAAAGATCCAACTAGGTCTCTTATCCATTATTTAAAACTTCAATATTGAAAACCAACTTCTTAAAGCTTCTCATAACATTAAATAATATAAAAAACATTTACATTGTCTAAAATGGCTATTTTATAAATGACTAATAAGAAAATTTAAAATATAAGGGGGCATTTAGTAACCCATTGGAAATACAAAAAATAATTTGAAATATCATATTTTTTTATAAAGGACATTCAGGTATTTCATTAAACATATGGTGTGAATAGTTGAGAAAAGCCTCTTTTAATATTTCAAAACAAAGGATCAACCATCATATTCCATTTAAATCTGGTGAAATCCTTTTTTTCAATCCAAATAATCATTAAAAATTAATAATATTATTTAATTCCCAAAATATAAATTTAAAAAATTGGGTAATCATGGATCCAAAAATTTAAAGGCCAATACAATGGTAAATCTACATCAACTCAAAATGATATCATCTGAAACATAAAATACATGATAATTATAACATGGAAACCAATATCTACACACTATACATGAAGAATCATGGAGAATAAGATCAAGCCCTTTCCTTAGGGTTTGGACAAGAAGGAACACAATAAATGAAGGAAAGAAAAATAAGAAGACAGAATAGATAAAGGGGAAATATAGGATGAAGGGGGATAACCATAAAAAATCTACCTCAAATAAAAAATAAAACCCTAATATTCACTATATAATAGATTGGGAATATATGATGAGGTGTGAACAGGTGTAGGAGTTGAGTGGGAGAGGAGATGGTGATCATGGATTACAGATCAAGAGGGATAAATAGGTAATTTATTACATTCTATAATTCTGTAAAGGCTATGTGGTTTAGCCACACAATATAACAAACATTTAATTAATTGTGAACCCCTCACTAGACTCATCTAGTCACTTTAAAAAAAAATATGAATAATTTATAAAATAATTTACAAACCATGAAAAATAACTCCTCTAAAATTGTATAATGACTCACACTCTTGTCACAAACATTCCTCTAATTGTGCATAATTCATGTGCCAGTAAAAATGTGCACCAATATTTCACATGGTTTCTTATGGGTTTCATATACTTCAGACATGATCATGAACCACCCATGTATAATAAACCATAAAAGAACATAATAAACTATAAAGTATCCTTGTATAAGGTTAGCCACATGGTTTCCTCAAAAACCTACACACTAACCATGTGATATAAGGAAAAAATGACCAAATCTAAAAATTTATTTCTAAAACACTTGAAAATAAATGTAAATACTATAGAAAAATAAATTAATAAAATAATAATTAAAATTAAGGTCAAGTTGTTACTATTCTCCCTACCAGATTTATTTTACCCCAAAATGATTTAGTAGACTTATTTGATCAGTAAAGAGGATAAGATTCATACTGGACAACAATAATCAATTATAAAAACTAAATAACACCATGATCATTTCTAAGAAAAATCCCATGAATACAACTAAAATAAAATATACCCATATCTTGAATAACATTTAATGATAAATTCAATAACTAGGTATTCCATCACTAATGAAAAATTCCTCGAAAACCTTTTAACTAGAATATCAAAAAATAAATGGTTAGGATAACTATGATGGTATCCTCACCATAATATAATTCTTCTAAAATAGTCATCCTCTATTACACCTAAAGTCCCATCACCCACTCAATAGAATATAAATTATGACACTAACGACCCCTGAACACAACTATCTTTGATTCAAAATTTTAACAAGGAGCCATACTTACCAAAAAGGATAACTGTTTCCTCAAAATATATAGAACCTAATACCAAAAAATCTTAAAAATAATGAAGTAATAAAAAAAATAGATATAGGAAGTATGGAATAAAAAAATACCTTAATTACCTACCTACTCAGAATTAGGTTTAAAAGTTTGAGGTGGGAAATATTTTGAAGGGGAAGATCTGGTATACTGTACTTATCTGTGGCTCCTTTAAAAAAACATTGTAAATGACCTACCTAGGAACAATTACAACAAGTATTTAGAGATTTTTGAAATGAAGAATTATTATAACCCATATTATCACGCTAATGGTAGACTAATGTACTTCTCCTTCAATAAATAAATAAATAAAAATAAGAAGGCCTCTTAACAACATAACCCATATGTTTAGTACCATATCTCTTCACATATCCTTTAATTTCATCCCTTATATACCTATAATAATATAGTAAATATAATTAACATCAATCACTCTTACTAAGACTACCCAAAATAGTATCATTATCCATACCAACTTCCTTATTATTTATTGATACAAACTCTAAAACTAAAGATATAAGATCATATTGAATACTTGTTTTAAAACACCAATCCTTAAAAAATATTTTTATATCATATATAGTATATAAGGTATAAGATGAATAAAACAATGAATATAATAAAAAACAATATGATACCCTTGTTAATGTTAGTACAACTCCATCACCTCTTCCACCTTAATGGACTCAAATAAATTCTGTTGTAAAACATGTCCTTAAAACGTTCCCATTAAGGGTCCTTCTAGGGTTTCATCCGAATAAATAAATTCTACCACTTCTAATTTAAACATCCTAGCATAAAGGTTACAAACTTGTTTCTGAGTGACTTGATAAGATTAATAAGAAAAAATGAAACTTTTACTACTCCATAATCATTATTCCCATTCATAAGGATATGTTTATCCATAAATTTAGGGAATATTCAACTTTCATAACACTAGAACAAAGTCCCTAGTTTAATCAACTAAAGGGTTCACTTTTAGAAAACCACCCAAAATACCTCCAAAACATCATATATATATGATTTAAGAATAATATAAATAAAATTGCAACACCCAAATAAAATAAAGATATAAAAGGATAAATGTTGATACCCATGTCAACAAGATACACCATTCTTTTCAAGATCCCAATTTATTATAACTCCATAGTAAAAATTCTTATCCGGGAGTAGTGATCAGGATGAGTGACCTCCATAAAAGTTTACTAGGTTGTGTTTGAGTGAGGCAAATCACACTAGAAGAACATGTTCTAACCTATTGAGATATTCATTAGTCTAATAAGTGACCCAAGAGTGAAGTAGCCTATGATTTCCTAGGAAGGCAACCCATATATTATAAGAGACCCATTTGCTAAGTTGAACATATTCATCGCTCGGGGAGATAAATCCATAGAAAAGTGGTATCTGAGAATTACTTTCATGTTTCATTACTATTTAAGATATGATATACATAAGTTTTATAAATGTGTTGGAACCTATGATGGATATCAGACTGGTGTGTCGAGAACACTTGTTCTGATGAGAATTCCAGGTTTCCTAGTATATTGAATTAATGTTTTGGGTATGTGATGTTACTAATGTATATGATTTTATCTTTGAGTGATGAAAGTATTTTGTGTTTTTTATGATTTATTTAGATTTATGGATCTAAGTCTATTAATGATATTCCATTAATAAATTTTTACCCTTGGATAAAAAAGGCAAGAGGTGTTCATACATCATATTTGGCATGTATGTTCAATATATTATAGTCATGTTAGTGTGTGATTTTACATAAGATATTGGATAATTGTTTAAAGTGTCATTAAAAACCTAAATTTTGTCCTCCTATATATGTTCTTGGTGGAATTAAACTGAATTATAAAATATTTTATATATATTTCCTTTTGATGGAATATCATGTGGATCTATAGTGGGATTTCTAATGATGAAGTTGATGACTTCATCCTCATGAGTTGGAGGTTCAATGACCCTATTATGTTGATAGGGCTCATGGTTTCCAATGATGGACCTATCATGGGGAATTTTTCCTTTTTATAGGTAACTAAAGTGTCAGTAATGAACTATATGGTGTTTTCCTGCATAGCATGGAATGATAACATTCTTAATTGAACTATGTTCTTATGATATAACACAGATCATTGAGATGATGTTGTGAAAATAATCTTGACACTCATAGGTCAGTGTTTGAGTTTTTTATACATTTTTTTAGGTTATCTATTTGATTCATTGAGGGATATGTATATAAGTTCCTAAACATTAATAGTGAATGAGGAACTCCATGGGGTGTTTCTATATATTAATTCAAAGTGAGAGTCACATCATCATTATTTTTTATGTTTCTATCATGATTTTTATAGGGGAAGTCCCTTATAGGGATTATAGGTGAGTATTGTGGTCCTAGTAGGCTGATGTTTAGTATTTTATGTGATTAGAATCCTTCATTAAGTTAATTTTTATGAATTAATTTTAATTAAATGGGTTTCCCATTACAACTCAAAGGGTGTTTTCCTATATAACATGAAATTTAAAACTAGTATAATTCAAAACATGGTGATACATTTTTACCCTTTTAGTTAATTTTATTCATACCTCCTTTAGAGTGGGTTGATATGTGGGTCATATTCCTTGCGTTGATACGGGTGTGTGGATGGAACCCATGAGATGTGACCTTGGTGAGAGGTTTTACTTCAAGGATGGATGGTGGGACCTAGCCACCTATATATAAGGATTGATTAGTAGTGCTAGGTGGGAGACCTAGAGGTCCTTAGTTCCGACTAATAACATTATAAGTATAAATTTGGTTTGATTGGTGGATACCTACATAAGGGGTTATCACATGTTGTTATATATTCCTTTTGATGTAGTGAGCTTGGGTGTATACTTGTTTTGAGACAAATGCATAGTAGTTTCTAAATTTTTGCGATATAGGAATGATAATTTCTTTGGTTTCTTATTATGAACCAAGGGTTCCTCGGTATTGAGACTAGATTATATGGGTATCATTGTTCAAGTGTGTCAACTTATTCACTAGTATTTCCACATTTCATTCTTTAGTTTTAAAAAAAATGTTTTATGATGTGTCGTCATAGAATAAATTGTGGAATGAGGATGGCACTCAATTTTGGAGAGGAACTCAAAGTAAAAAATTTTATTGATGATACTGATGTGTTGTATATAAAAATTATCCTAGCCTTGTGATGTACAACTCACAGGAGTGTGATTTGGGTAACAATGGAACGTGTCTGTTATGCGTGGTACACTTCAAATCTTAATGAAGTGAGTAGTATTGTGCGATTTCAGAAAAAATGGTTTTAAAATAATATTTTGAGCATTATTTCCTAGAATCTGTGATCAAGTTAGGAATTTCTATCCATGTTAGACGATACATCATGAATAAATTGGGTTCTATGAGGTGGTAAACCCATGGATGGACCTAGACACACATCATTGGGATATATGGTGTAAGGAGTTAGTTAAAATAAAGTATATCCTAGTTTGATATGAGAGTGTCTTGGGAATGTAATATGTTCCTATAAATGTAATAATGGTGTACTCCTTTCATAGATATGATCAATCCTAATATCATGAAATCATCCTAACTATACTGAGAGAGTGTCGTCTATATGTCAATCTTATTTTATTTTTTCAATATCTTCTCTTGTTTAAGGATGGAACTCCTTGGGAGTTGTACTTGAGGATTCTTATAAGGTAATAGATATGGTGAGGAGGGAACCATTAATCTATGGTGGGTGGTGACCATCATTGTGAGTTAAAATATTAATTTTTATGTGGATACCATTCTCAGTATGTAGAAATAGTTGATGTTTTCATTTTTTAAATTGATTCTCTGGATGGCTAGTTTTTGAACCCTCTAATCATTTCATTTGACGATGGATAGAGGATAGGACTTCGAGCACAGATCTCAGTTTTAGATAAATAAGGATGTTTCTATGGTGGGGATCAAGATGTCATCTGAGGATGATACTCATTTTAAATGGTTGTTTGGATTTTATATCTCATGGATAAATGGAATCAGGTTATGATAACATGTCATTTGTTGATGTTTTATTTTTTTGAGAATAGTAATCCAAATATGGTTTAGCTTGATCACTCTCAAATATTTGAATTTGGTTAATGATAAACCACTTAGGGAATTTGTTTTTGATGATATGGGTATAGAAAAAGGTTGGTCTGGATTATCAAGGAAAAAATGTCGTGACTAATTTTATCTTGATCAAATGGAATTCCACCATTATTTCAAATTTGGGATTGTGAGTAGTGACCTCATTTCTGATCAGATGAACCCTATTTAGAAATATACTAGAATAATTTTTAATATTTAGGGAGATTTTTCTTTTGTAAATTTTGATGATATTGGTAAAATGGTTTGGAATTGACCCGTGAAAATAAAGAACCTATGATGGGGAGAACTATGGGTCATTTGACTAATTAGGTGATGACGTGATCATAATATATCTTAGACGGGATCGGGAATGTGTTAACTTGATTCCTTGATCATTATTATGAGCATAATCTTGGGTATTGGAATATTAATCACCATGTGTTTAACATGGATCATAGATGTGAATTGTGAATTCCAAAACGTCACATGATCATTTGAACAGAATTCACAACCCAACTTGGTTGGGTTATTCAATTTGACTCTTTCCAAATCTTATCAGGGATGCTGAGTTTTTTTGGGAATGTTGTAAGGTCCTCTATTTTTTGAGTGGAAAATTTTACAAATGATTAAAAAATTTAAATTGATGGATGGATCAAATAAATATTATAGTGTCAAATCCAAATTAAAAAGGTTTTTATTTCTCTAAATAATTTTTTTATATGTGTAATGGGGTTCAGAATGTATTTTAGTTGTTTTGAGAGATTGATTGGTTTTTGGGGGCCAAAATCAGTGTTCTGGAATGGTGTGGCTCATGTCAAACAATTGGCACATCTTAGTGCTAATCTGGAATCCTAACAGTGGAGGATATTTTGAATTGGTGCACAGTTTGAGAAATCTTATAGTATGATAGGGGAAACATTGTCAGGGTATTAATTTTTCTATATAAATTTTATACGTTTTTCATGGTTCAATTAACCATAAACTGCAACCGTGAGAGGTGGAGGAATATGGGGATGGTAGCATCACACGATTGGTGCATGGTTTTCTAGACCATGTTTCTATCCATGTTCTTCATTAAAAGTGTAAAATTACCATTTTCCCCTTATATAAATTAAATAGTTTTACCACTCTTTTCTCCATCATTTCACCTGGGATCTCTCCTATGAAATCCAGCCTCATATTCCTTCCTTCATGGGAGTTATTCTATATTTTCGGTCTGAATAGAACACCTTCAAGTGATTTGGAAACCTTTAGGTAATAATTAAAATCTAATATCCTTCATGGTATTTTTATTCAACATTCTCTAACTATTGTTTTCTAAAGTTAGGTTTTTTATACTAGATTCCACTAGAAAATGGTGGAATTAGATACTCGTGTGGGGGTTTTCACTCTTCCCAGGAATATGGTTACTAGAGAGGATGTATACACTTCACCACATGTTGTTTTTTTGAGGTATGTCTTCATGGTGAATTTACAAAGATTTAAATCTTAATATAAATCATTGTGGGTTTGAATTGATATCGTTTCTTAGGGTTTATGCTCTATTAAAGGTTGATAATATTTTTTGGTTGTTAGGGAGCGATGGTTCATAGTTCTGGTGTAATGAGATTAGTTGGTGAGGTTTTTCCATTTATTCATTTATAATTATAATTATTAAATTTATTGTATCTTATTGGTATTTAATAATTAATTATAGTATTATTATAATTACTTTTACCCTAGTGGTTTTCTTATAAGACAAGAACATTGTACGTCTCTGATGTGCTTTGATGGTCTTTAGTATCTATTTCTGACCCATATAAGATAAATGGAAGGTTTTATAAATGTATGTGGTTTTCATACCTTCTCTATGGTATTTATTAATGTTTATAGTATTATGTTCATGCTTGAACTTTCCCTTAAGGGTGACACCCCTATTTATATTTATTCCAATGGAATATTTAATTAGTTTAACCATATTAATTAAATGGATGAATGACATGGGTCACTAAAAATACCTATGTTCTAGAATCATTCCATGACCTGATAATAGTGTTCCAAAGGATCCCATGAATTATACCTCCACTTTCTCATTCATTTTTAATACCCCAATAGGGTTTCCTTCATTTACATGTCAACATCAATGATCCTGAGTAGGATGCCTATCTAGAGCACTGACCTAGGATACCCAGTGGGTTCCCTAATGTTTGAATGACCCTGAGCTAGTACATTGTGGCCAAGGGTAAATATGAAAAATGGGTGTCACCTTAGAACCCGTACCAAACATGGGATCCTAATAGGCTATGGTATTAATTTTGAATTTAGTCATTTAGTCACCCTGACTCTTTTATATAGGAATTCACTTTTTTTTATCCAACTATTATTGCCAAAGGTTATTCCTGGTCTGTTGTCAATATGCCTAATGCTATATGAAATGTAACAATGATTCCCAGAGGTATTTATTTATAAATAACCAAAATTATCATAAATAAATATTAGTTATTAATATATGAATATTCATTATATAATATAATTATCCACACCATAATTTTTTAGGTCAAGTTTCTTTGAAAACATGGACACATAAAAAAACTGGTTCATAAGTGACGTATGTCATTTCCTACTAAGTTATTCATTACTAGAACCATATTTAGAAATATCATACATAATTACTTTCATCATAACTGGGGGAAAGGAAACATAATAAACAGATAGATCAGATGCCCAGTAAAGGTAAATAAGGGAGATATCAACATATCATGAGCATAATAGTATTATAATGTGAGAATAAAATTTTAAAACCATATCATTCATATAATAGATTATAAATATGAGTAATGGAATACATAATGGAAGTTCATAAGAGATCAATAATAATGGAATAAAATAAAATGATCCATTAGAACATAACTTTTGAATAATACATAGATTTTCTTAATACACCAAATATTAAGATTATAACATTGTGAACATGTATAAATAGAAACAGGTTCACTCATTAATTTTAGGAAATGAAAATAGGACCTTGAATAAACTTATGAACATTCAATAGGTCAATGAATAAACATAAGGATATGAAATCTAGGTCCATGTATAACACTGTGAAAAGGTAATTAGTTTTATATATAACATTGTGAAAATTTCATTAGGTTCATTCATAACATAGTGAACTTGAAATTAGGTTCACAAATAACATTGTGAATATGTAATCAGGTTCACGTATAACATATTTACTCATTAGATTTCCATATTTTTCTAATGAATTGTAGAAATATATAGGCCCCACCCATAAAATAATCTATACATATATATTCCACAAAATCATAAAATATCCATCATATCATATCCCCTGAAAATGGGTCTGCTTTCATTTATATTTTATTGTAGTCAAACACATAAAAAGAACCAAGTTTTTTAAACATATTGTAATCATAATCATAAATTATCCATATGTATAATAATGATGGTATCAGTGGATCGTATCCCTAGAAAATATTAATTAACATCAAAATATATCATATTTGATATAAAATGATTTTGAAGAATCACTTGGAACATTACTTGAAAAAATAGGCTTTCTAATTAGAAGAAAAACTTTTAAAAACATAAAAAAATTAAATTAATATTCTTTGAAAATTTCATTATAAACATGTAATTAAATATTTGAAATGTTTTGTGGTCTTGACATAGGAAAATTTAGTACATGTAAAAATAAAGATTCCTTTCACATTTTCATTAAATTCACAATGGGCCTTATTTTGAAAATAATATCAATATTTCTTTTAAATTAATTTTTAAAATGTAAAAAATGGGTAAAAACACTTTAAAAAATCCTTTTGTTAAATTTAAATCATTTTTTTTTTAAAATAGAAAAGATGTATATTAAAGAAAATCTTTATTCAACTGAAGAGGGTAATAAAATCAGTTATTCTCAAAAATATTATCTTGAACTCTTGAGTACATAGAGATAAAAAATGAAGGTAAAATATGTATTCTCATGGCATAACCAAATTAGAATAAAATTCATTATTTTCTTTAGAAATTCATCATTAGAATCATAAACATAAATAATCTCAGTAAACAATGAGAATGTATCATAAAACCATTATAATTATAGTAACATTGAATATTAATCCATATAAAAGAGAGATCCTAATATAGATATGGAAATCCCCAAAATTTTCAGTAAAATAATCATAAAATATATTCATGGTAAGTATATACATTGCATAAAAAAATAGGTGGTGAATATGTCATGTGTCTCACATAAGTAAAACGTGAGACAGAAATCTCTTACATTAAGTCGTAAATTCTCTTATACATGTTTGAACCTCATTTATAAGAAATATAAGATTATTATTCATGTATTAAATTACCATTATTATATATATATATATATATCATACCATATATTATTTATTATGACCTTTTATTACCTATTTATTAACAAATCTATGTTAATATCACCATTGGGGAAATAACTACTTTGTTTTTCATATAAGTTTTGATTTGTTACTTTATGGTATTCTTACATTAATCATGGATCCATAATATTCATAATTTTAAACCTGATATAAATATAATATATATTCATTATATATTTATTTAGAAAAATCAATAAATTGTTTAGAATGAAAATGTATACATTGTTCCATAGAGACGGTAGGCCATATATATGGATGAACATTATTTGAATTTTCTCAACAAGATGAAAGAAATAAGATTAAATAATATATTACCATAAAAAATTCATATTTATTTCACATATATCATATAAAATTATTTAAACATGTCTTTATTACCTTCCATGTAAAGCATACATGAAAAAAGAATCACTTTGTTTTGTGAGGTGGTATTCCACCGTGTACAAGAACACTGTTATCATATCCCCCACATAATGGAATGGAAGAAGGTTTATATGATATAACAATTATATATGTATAATTATATTAAAATTTTCATATTTATTCATTTAATTTATCGTGTTTATCATCCAAGTAAAACAAAAATGAAAAACACATCACATCAGTTTGTGATGCGGTAGTCTGTCGTACAGACTAGGGGCATTATTGTTTTCCAAGGGTTGAGAGGTATTAAGTTATATGTGCTATTATAATTATAGAGGTATAAAAATATCATTAAAATAATATATAAAAACTAAATAAATCATTATATCTATCCATGATAGGTGGTGATGTAAAACGAATAACATTAGTTCACGAGGCAATAGCTCTTCAAACACCTGAATTATGTTTTCATATCCCATTTTATGGTAATGGATATGGTTATAAGATGTGAAATTAACATGATAAAAAATAATTATATAGAAGAAACTTTTTTATTATTTTATAATTGATGAAAAATATGTTAATATTTTAGAAGAATAAGTAAAACAAAAACACAGAGTTAAAAACATGACCTCTTCTTCAAACAACCTATTTAGGTTTAACCTAAAGCCTTTCTACATTTGATTTATTATATCCCCCTGGAATATAACATGTGGTGGTCTAATTAATAAATAAATTTGGGTAGGTATTTTCTAAAACAATTTTTTTAAGTGTGAATAAGAGAGGAGAGATGTAGCCTTTTATAAGTGAGGTAATTATCACACGTGTAATTTTTGGGAAAAAAATGTACCAGAGTTTTTACATCTCAAAAGAAGAAAAATGAGAAATTATAAACAAAATAGAGTTCATAAGATTTAATTATGTCTTAAAAATTTGTTTTTTACAAGTTTATAGGTCATTTTACCCCCATTGTCTTTTTAGTTTAACCCTCCCCCCTTCCCATGGTAAACGTGTTTTATCCTTAACTACAGTAATTAATTTTTATTATTTTTAATATTTATTATGGTCATAAAGTAATTTTACCATATTATAAAATATAAATTATTTTTTTGCTAAATATGAAATCCATCTTTTCATATTACATTTATATTAGAAGAAAATTTTAATTTAATATTAATCTCACAGATGTGATAAAAAACATTTTTACAAAGAGAAAAGTTTCAAAAGAATAAAATGCCTTAAATCAAAATTAAATATAAAATTGATTATAATGAACTAAATTGGATTAATATATATATATATATATAATTCAATAAATTTTACTATTAAAAATAAATTAAAATGAGATTTTTCTTATAAATTCCTTGAATGAAAAGGTATTTTTTAATAAAAACCCAGTATTTTAACTATTTATTAAAAAAATTATCTCCTCAAAAAAATTTCAAAAAATCAATCCAAAATAATTTTTACATATTGAATTAAAAAAATAATTTCATTTTTTTCAAATAAATATTCTAAATTTTTATAAAAATAATTCTAAAATAAGTGCGCAAAATGTGGCAAAATGTATTTTTAGAAAAATACAATTATTAAGTGAAAAATTGGATAACTTTATCCCATGAATAGAAAAAAAATATAAATATTAAATATTATATTTAATATATAATATATAAATTTAATGAATATCATTCACAGAAATTAGTTTTTTTAACTTGTTGATGTAAAACATGTTTGTGTATAAAAATAGTTTTTTAGAAAAAGATTTTCTTTATTTTTACATAGTTCTTATTATAGTTTCGCATTAAATTTTCACAAAATAATTAATTTTATATACTTGTTTAAACATTATATTTTCAAAATTTAGTTATTCCTATTCATACCCACCTTCCAATGATGAGTTGATAACTATCCTATTAAATAATAATATTTTAATAGTATGTTGCTTTTTATTAATAATAGTGTTGTGTGTATTGTAAACTATTAACAAAGTTAAATTTATATGAAAAAAATTCATAAAATACTAGAGTGTTACATTTTACATCCTTAACTAAATTTGTTCCTCTTAATTTTAACTTTTTCTTGGTAATCAATGGTTTAACATTTTAAAATCCCTTTAATGGACACCCACATATTAAGCGGGTTAATAAAATATCCTCTTTAGAAGATAGGAAGAGTAGTTTGAAGGTCATCTTGAATAATAGATACATTGTACCTAAATAAGATAACATAGTTAGGAATTGAATATTTTGACATGTAAGAAAATTTTAATGTCTGAATAATGATTGATATTGACATGGATCATTGATCATAAGAAAGTGAATAATCATGAAAAAATAAACAACCACAAAATCATAAACAAAAAAAGTTTGAAAAGAGTCATTGATTTCATCAGAAATGATGGTAATGTGATAAAATTTTATTTCAAGATCCATTTCCTAAAGTTGTTGAATTTTCATGAGAATATAAACCAACTTCATTTTATTCCATTTAATAAGAACAATCTCATTTTTTTCCTTAATTAGTTTCCAATTCATCTCTAACTCTAAGAGATGAATTTTTTATCTCTGGTACACTAACGAATAATAAGATCCATAAAATATTGATAGTTCATTTCTTCTATATCCATTTATTATCGAAACCAAAATGGTTAGCACATGTTATGAATAAATTATTATATAGATAAATAATAAATTAATCTCTATAACATCATCCAAAGTTCAACTTAAACGATTCCATATATAGTTATCCTTTTGACCATTGTGAAATCAAAAAATTATAAATAAGGTAACCAAATTTCCAAAAATTGAACTTAACATTAATCCCAAAAATATCAAAATTTTATTATTAAAATCATATGTGAAATATATGAATACATTGATAATATATTATCCTAAAACATGTTAATATCCATAATTACCATATCACCATAAAGAAAACATAAAAGATTTTAAAAACTAAAATTTCCTCATGAAATGTCAGATTATTGAATATATTACATAAATCAAAAAATGTTATAAACTCCATCAATGATAATATAAAACAATTTTTCATAAAATCCCTAATCATTTCCAATGTAACCAATACAATCCAATATACTTAGTTCATATCCATTATCTCTTTATCCCAAAATCCTTATCTCAATATCTAGAACATATTAAGGTTTATCAAGTGTTTTATATAAAATAACATATTTCTATTAAAACACATTTATAGGTCATTAGTACCATTCAACATATTATTGAAAATCCTTAATAAAAACATATTTTGAATAATACTTATATATTTTATAATTCTTGAATTCAAATACATAAACACTCCAATCATTCTAATTCATCTAGAAATCATTAACTAGGATTAATTATCATATTCAATAATACCTCATTCCTTTTATATGTCATTTTGTGTCTATTCATCGTCAAAAACAAATCCTATACTTGTACCACCTTTATGATCCTCTTCTCTACCTTTCCCCCTATAAAATTTATTTGTATAATAACCATACTTACCACATTTTTAACATCCAACCATTGATGATGCCTTAAGGAAACTATTATTTTCATCCATTTCATTAACTAAACATTTAATTTTCCTTAGAAGTATCTTATTATGTGTCCTTATCATCACATAAAACGTCTTCTCATTCCATTAAGACATTACCTAGAGTGATTCTTCCCACATTCTCGACACATAGTAAAGTGAATATTATTTCCTCTATGGTCTCTACCACCATAGCTCTCAATGAGCTATATCCATATCTTATTTTGTGAGTTTGAGAGTTGGTAAATGTGCATGTTTTTAACAATATACTATGATAAATTATTAGTCACTGTCATAATATCCTTTAATCCATTCATCATCCCATTTGGTTTATCAACACCATATTTTCTATAACATTCAATATTAATCTAGTTATTTTTGGTTCTTGTAATTTACTAAAACCAAAACTCATTTTTTTAATAAACAATAATAATAGTAGGGAAGCACATAATAATGAAAAATAACTTATAGGATGTATAAATAATGAAAAATACTTTTTAGTCTATGAAACCTTTGGATTATAAGTGGTTATTCGTCATCATTATTTGAATCATTCATGATAGTTCGAAAAGAGATTATTAATTCCTAAAGACTGTCACTTGGGAGTACCAAACCAGGTGTGTAGTAATCCCAATTATCATGCAAAAGGTTATGATCAAGTCTAACTCAATGCACCCTTTGTGTATTTATTACCCCTAGGTACCTCTGTGCTAGAGCCACATGTAGTGGTAGTTTCCAAACATGGATGTGATTTCTTGGAAACCAATTGATCTATCCTTTACCCAAAATTCTAGTCTATTTTCCTATTCATTGACATAGCCTTATACTTATCCATATACATATCCCTAGAAATATCTATAAAAAAAATCTATATGGATCTCACAGTAGTTTTCTCATCATAGTTTAAAATTTTTAACTAAACCTTTCCTCTGATACCAACTATAAATACCAAAACTTCTCATACATAATGATTATATATTAATAGATGTATATTAATTATATAACATAATTATCAAGGATGTAATCATTTAGGTATAGTAATTTTTGGTAAATATTTCATCTCTTACTAAGTTCCACATAACTAGAGACCTTCTTAAAAATTTTATATTTAATAACATTCATCATAAATGAGGGAAAATAAAAATAATCAAGGTTGAGCTCAGATTCTCAGTAAAGGTAAACACGGGAGATATCAACATATCATAATCATAAGGGAATAATAAAATGATAATAATATTTTAAAACCATACACTACATATCATATATCATAAACATGAGTCATGCTATAAATATTTTATGATAATAAGACATAAATCCTAATAGAATCAAAGAACATGATCCATGAGAACATAAAATTGGCATAAGATATAGATTTTTTGGCATATACATAAGCTTATCACATTTTGAACATGTATAAAAAGAAAGAGGTTCACTCATTTAATTAAGGACATGATATTAGGACCATTCATAAACTTATTGAAATGAAACCAAGTCCATGCATATCCTTAAGGACATGAAATCCAGGTCTATGCATTTCACTATAAACATGTAATCAGGTTCATTTATAACATTTGATCATGTCATCAGGTTCACACATAACATTATGATCATGAAATCAGGTTCATGCATAACTTTTTGAACATGTAATCTATATATATACTAGTCCAAGGTTTTTTCACCTGCCACGTGTCACGCTCCTGTTCTTCCACATCCATATTCTCTTACGTGTCATTTCTCCAATTACCCACATCTCCAAAACACAAACCAATCCTCCCTCCAAATTTGTGATCCAATTTGTGCTTCTCCCTCTACACACCAGCGCCCGCGGACTCTTCTTATCCATCATCTAAGGTTACAGATGAAACCTAATTCCTCCATACTCTATCCCCACCTTTTTTTCACCTTCCTCTCCCTCCCCTACCCTCATACTCCTCTCTCACCTATGTTACCTCATATAGTTTTCCATGGGATTCCGGTTAGTCATTTGAAAAACCATAATCTCCACCCCCATGTGCTAAACATCCTACGCCATCTTTGATGACCTACTTTTTGTGACATGGCTCGGAAAATGAAACGGATGTTCCCTGATTCGTTTGTTTAACCTTCAATTGTTCTTCTATTATTTCATGTTTTTGGGAAATGGGGGGATTTGTTATGGGGTTCATGACATCTTCGATGGCGAAGAAGGTTCGTGTTCTCCCCGCTAATCCCCCCGTCATATACGGTCATCGCCAACATGGCCACTAGGAGGCTAATGATCTTAGATGATTCTTTGAAGGAAACTATTGTTTTTTTGAAGTTGTGCATGAAGAAGTAGAATTAAATTGTGGCATATTACGTGAAGAAAACATCTACTTACCTAAATATTCTATACTATCATGTCAATGCTATAGATCTGGGTCAAATTTATGAGATGTTCTGTGAACTCAGCCTTCATATTCGAGTCAATTTGATGGGATCAGTTTTCTGGATCCAACCTTTCCTTGTTTTTCCTTATAAAATTCTGAACTGACGCATATTTTGGTCGAAGAATATTTGCATATATGATTATTCTGGGTATAGACATTCTTCAGGCATGGTGAAATCTATTGCTCAAATGGTTAAATAGGATTAATAATCTCAAACTTTATAACTTTTTGTAAATTTTTATAGGGGATTTAGATACAAAGGGAGCAAGAGTGATGAGTTGAATTTCATGGTCAATATAGTAACCACATAATATGATTTTTGACAAGGTATTTATCATTTTATAGTTAATGAATTATTGTTTTTAAGTTACCAATTGTTATGGTACTTAATGAATTAAGAACAATTTGTTGTTAATTGAAATGAATGTTGTTTTTATAGGCTACTACTTGCAGTGAGTGGATGACATCACTGAACAACAAATTGGCTATACCTAGAACCATTTATGTAACATGACTTCTCCCCTTCCATTCATTCACCTTCTCAAGATCTTGAAGAAACTCTATAAGATTACACCAAATAGGATTTGTATCATGTCATATTGGTACACTAATATAGGATATTTCACATATATTATGAATTCAAATATATTTCAATAAGTTTTCCTTTTTTTGGTTGTTATGCGACTCATGTTTATTCATGAAAAAACAAATGTGAATGAAATGGTTGATGGTTCAATGGATAATCAAGGCTCTTCTCACCCTTGATTGGTCTCTATTAATGCGATCTTTAAAACCCACAACCCAACACTCTTTAGATTGACTTAAGAAGGAAGACATTTAGATGATTGGTAAATGTCACTGCATCCATATTCTATTGAGCAGGCTCAAGCTTCTGTTGATTCAGTATTCAAGGACTTTTTCTAATTTAGTCAATTGAAATTTATATCCTTTTTGTATCTATTGGTAAAAAAAATTAACTGCTTATTCTTAAAACATACCTCTGTTGTTGAACACATTTTTCTAGGTGAAACAGTTTCATCTATCTCCCCCCCCCCAGGCATGTTGATAATGACATAATTTCAGTTAACTCTACCTTTTATGGAACATTATTTCTATTAGATTCATTTTTTTATCTTTTTTCTTAAACCATTTTAGGGAATGGATGATCATCGACTCTTATAGAGAGTTATTCACAATGAAAACCTTTCTAGGATAAGGTAAAATATTGAGCTAACTACAGAACGACTTATGACAGGTTTTATAAATTACAATGTTACATATTTGGTACTCAGGAGCGAACAAATTAAACCAGAAAAACATTCTAAATGATATATTTACAGAGAAGGCTCATATTGGGGCATTGACATCTGATTTTAGAGGTAAGTATGATCTGTTGGAATCAGCTATATCATTAGTACTCTAAGAATTTTCCAAAATAGTATTTTTTATGTTTTCATTCAAACTGTTTTGGTTTACTTTAATGATATTATTTAATTTTATTAGTTTTCTAATTATAGTTGTAAAGTAATCATTTTGAAAAACTAGAGAAGCTTCATCCTCGTCTTATTTAAAATTAGAGTTTAACTCATGTTCAATGTTTTATTCTTATCTATAATTTTCCCATCTACAGTTCTCTTACAATGATACTCCATATCTTTCTGTGTTGTTTTAATTTTTTTTCACATGGAATCTTATATTTTTATCCTCTACGTTTTCCTTCTTATTCAGGTTTCTAATTGAAATAAAAAAACATATTTCAATGATTCTATGTTTTCATTCAACCTATTTTCCCTTAGTTAGGGTTTAGTTATTTTGAATTATTTCATATGATATAATTTATTTGATTTGTTACTTATTCTTACCGAATATTGTTGTTTCATTCATTTTCTTTTTCATCAATACATTTTATTAGTCCCCTCTGATAGTGGAATCATTTACCCATAAGCTACATATAATTTCTCTCCTTTGGTTAGAATCATTGAAAAGATAGTACATGAAGAAGAGTGGATCGGTAATTTTCAATATGTCATGTTACTATTTACCACACCAAATTAATTTTTCATCCATATGATTTGTTCATCATTTACAACTTTAAAACTGCTAACTTTTTTTACTACCAACTTAAGTGCCTCATTCCATTATGGATTAGTATAGATGAATATCATTTTTTTGGTTATTATTATTGTGATGATGTCTTAGAAACTTCTAAAACTTTTAATTATAATTTGAATAGTTTTTTACTTCATTTATAGGTTGTTTTTTTAAGAAAATTTAAATTTCACATATATGATATGAGTTGTGGATGGTCTTGATCATACATACTAGGTCACATGGTAGAGTTAGAATAAAATTTGTAGAAATACCCCATCATGGAAATGGGAGCAGTGAAGAATTTTGGAGTTGTGGATCTTTACAAATTATTTTTTACATGGGTTAGTTTTTTATTATTTGATCATGTTTAAAAGAAATTACTATTTTAGAATATATGTTACATCTCCACTACACACATATTGGTTTAACCAGTTATTTCTAACACATTTTTTTACACTCCACATAAAAAACTGCAGACCATTCTATGTTCAAATAGTTTAATCACTTTTAGAGAATGTATCAAGCTATTCATTTCTTGAAAACTACCCATACATCTGAATTGATTTTACAAATTAATGAAAAAACATAGAATGTTGTATCATACACCACTTTTTAGCAATTCATCATGAATAAAATGATTCTATTGTTTGCTTTCACTTTTTATCCTTCATTATTCCCACTGAATGTTAATTTTGTCTACATGTACTCATAGCTTCAATAACCATGGCCATCTATTATAGAGGACCGATTGATGTGTTTGTTCTATTTTAACTCATGCATATTCATTCTATCTACACATATGTTCTGTTAGATTTTATCGTTCAATGTACCCCTCTATTATATACTCCATGGAGCTTTAGGTAATATGTTACGGCTCATCTATTTCTCTATATTATTTTTTTCTTCACATTAACTAGATCCTTCCGTTGAGTAAGTATTTTACCATTTAAACTGTATGGGTGTGTTTTCTGTCATTTTCTAGCTTATAGTCAGCTTTCTTAACACCATTTCACTTAATTTTTTTATTATGTACAGATACATCTGTGCAAACATGGTGCATGAAACCAAAAAGATCCTTATGTTAACAAACACACCTTAATGTTAGCAAAGCTAATGAATGAAAAATATATGTAAACGAGAGGTTAAAATATAGTGTTTTATATTGTAGATTACTTATATTAGTATGTTTGTATTCATTTTCCAACATATAGGAACATTATTCCACACCATTTCACTTAATTATTTTTAATCTGTATAGGTGCTTCTGTGAAAACATGGTGCATGAAACCAAAAAAAATTATTATTTTATCATGTTTCAAACAAATTTTTTATTTTAGCACATCTGTCTCCAATTTTATTCACTTATTTAATTATTATGTATTCTAAGTTCTTAATTCTTTAAAATATTTTAAAAAAACTTGCTATAAATTAATGTATATTCTGTATTTTAATTTTTTTCTTAAAACATTCCTTTCAATCAACACATGTATACTGTTAAATAGCAGCAAAATGTTAGATCTATGATATGTGTTTCAATGATTTCAATTTCTGGATATTCTAGCTTCAAATATTCTAACAATATTTCCTTTGTAGAAAATTCTATCATGTGATTTTGAAAATGAGGATGAACTGCAAGATTATGTCCACATATTTTGACACAACAAGGCTACAATGAGTCAATATACTAAATTAGACAGTAGAATGAAAGGAAATGTAAATAGGAAAACTAAAAAAACAGACTGAAATGTGATGCTGTAAACATATGGTAAACATATATGTTCACTATTTAAATTGTTTTCATTACTATTTTTTAATTCCTATCTGCAGTGAAATTATAATTACATTCTGTATAGTACATAAACAGTTATTGAAATTTATGTTGCTCTATAGAAATAATTCATCCATTTCTTTATTCTGTTATCTATTTGTTCGATCTACATTGCTTGAATTTTTATATTGTACAAAAATGACATGGTTGTTGCCTCTTATCAACTCAATTTCCTGTTTTCATACTATAAGAAACACCATCGTGGTATGTAATATATAAACATTAGAATAGTCACTTTTAGTTGAACACCATGTTTCAAGGGTAATAGATTGTAAACCTATACAGTGATGAAATAGGTCACATCCTATCTTCCAATCCTATGTTCGGTGAACTTTGCAAATAAAGAATAGTCAGTTTTATTAGACTATGATGGTGTTCATTATTAGAATGTATCATCTCCTGGTTCAAAGTTCTATTAAATTGTTTGGATGTATCAAATATTTTTCCACTGACATGTGACAAAGAACTGTTTCATTGATAGGATGTATTAAATTGGTGACATTTATGTTACATGTTTTCTACCTCTCATTTTAATGTACTTATTTGTTCTATTATGTACAGAAGAACTATGTTTTATACCTAATTTTGTTATTGTTACCTATTTTTGTACTTTAAAAAGAATCAATCTTCATATATGGTAAAAAAACACTATATTAGAGCATCTTTATTACAATATAATGTTTGATTTTTTTATAGTTTGTTACTATCTGGTATAGTGTGAATTTGTAGAACATTAATTATTACAACCACTACATTGTTCTATTTCATTCCTCAACATTTGTTTTTTGATTAACATTCTTTTGTATATACCTATTAATATGTATGTCTCATTTATTTACATTTATCAAACAATTTTTCATGTTTCAAATTTCATTATTATTTTCTATAATTTAAGCAGTAGGTTATTTTATTACTGTAAATATATCTAAAATTATTCTAATATTAATTGTATGTAGTTTTCATTTTAAATCATTAGTTTCAGAAAAGTCTATAGTAGATATAATGAAAAAAACAGTCACATTGATTTTGTATTCAATGATTTTTTAGATTTAGTTGGTTGAAATTTATCTTTTTTTGTATCTATTGGGAAAAAATTTGTTGAACTGCCTCTTCTTATATGATACCCCAGTTGTTGAAATGCTTTTTCCAGGTGAAATATTTTAATCTGTATTCCCCCATGCTTGTTGATAATGACATAATGTCTATTAACTCTGATTTTTTGGGAACACTTTTTTTCTCAGATTCATTTTTTATCATTTTTCATTAACCATTTCAGGGAATGGAAGATTATCGAATATCCTAGAGAGTTATTCAAAATTAGAAGCTTCCAAGTTTGAGGGAAAATCTTGATCTGAGTACAGAATAGATCATGAAAGGTTGTCTGAATTACAATGTTACATATTTGGCACTCGCAGGTGAACACATACAACCAGAAACACATGCTAAAAGATGTATTTATAGGTAAGGCTAATATTGGGATGTTGATTGGTGAATTTAGAGTCAAATATGGGATGTTGGAATAAGCTCTATCATTGATACTCAGAGCATTGTCCATAATAGTAGTTGTTATATTTTTATTCACCCTGTTTTCGGTTTATTGTAATGATATTGTTTTATTTTATCTGTTTTCTAATTGAAGTTAGAAAGGATTTATATTGAAATACTGGAAACTATTTATCCTCATATTATTTACAATCATAGTTTCAATCATGTGAGAATTTTTAATCTTATTTATCCTTTTCCCATGAACAATTCTCTGATAGTGATACTCCAGATATTTCTGTGTTGTTTTTCTTTTTTTAAAATGAAAGATTATATTATTATCCTTGATGTTCAACATTCCTTTTCAGTTTTCTAATTGAAACAAAAAACCCATCTTCAGATGATTTAATGTTTTCTTTATTTTGGGTTCTAATATGCATAAAATCAATAGAGATGGTTACATCTTCCATGTGTGTTGTGTTTGGAATTTTGATAGGTGTTTCCTTAACACTATTCATTCATGAATTGGTACATACATCCCTTCTTAATCATCATTATTTATCATGATTTTCATTTTGATGAATACTCTTTTGCAACAGATGAACTCTCAGTCAACTAGATATCTTTAAACTGTTACACTCCTAATAAACCCACAGGCTGTTACCAAAATATTTAACACTACCACATTGGAAATTTCACACATTGTTAATTTTAATTTTGTTATAGTGAGTTTTGATTGTTGTAGTAAACTTAATTATAATAGAATATTTCTGTTTTTTGTTTGTCCTTACAATTGAAAGTATACTTCTATTTTTTTATTAGTGGTTGCGATGTTACATATTTTTTTATTAATAAAATTCTTACTTATTGATAACAGAAAATGTGTTCTTTTGTAGTTTTTTCAGTTGATATAATGAACATATATTATGGTTTGATTTTTTTTGTTTCAAAAGAAAATTTCAATTGAAACTCTTAAATAGTAGTTCAGGTATGGAAATATGTTAATTAAATGGGAAACTGATGGTCATGTGGGAATCTATGTGATTGAATCCAATATGAAAACTCATGATAATCACTTATTTGTTTCACTAAAATGATGGAAATGAAATGATACTCAAATAAAAATTTTAATATTTTTCATCTGTGCATTTCCATTCAACGTGTTTTGGACTGATTTTTTGACGATGGTTTTAGTTTTGTAGCAGGATCTCTGGTAAATTCTGTAAGAATTGGATTTTTAAACCAAAACGAATTAGATGAAGAGTTGATGCCCTGATAAGAATGTTTGATGGAATGGATGAGGATTACCCAAAGAAGGAAAAACTAATTTATGGCCCCATGGGATCTAAACGTGATCGTGAAAAGCATAATTCCAATACCATGTAATAATCCTATAATCACTTCCCTACAATGATGTTCCAGAATCAATTATGTTTTGAAAAAAAATGTGTTATGACAACTCCCAGGAATGGGTCAAAAAACATACCATAAGGGCACTAAACTGGTGTGTTTTCTTTTATAATTGGGTTTTTATTATAGTGACTTGTCAGTCTATATTTTCTAAATATTTTTTTGGTATCCTAATTATTGTAATGAACCATTATAACAGGTTTAATTACCTTACCAGGATCGGGTATGCAATCGAAATATTTAAGGGCACGATACAAAAAAACTAATTACAGTTCACAGTGATTGACAAATCACTATAAGAGGTGATGAATGATAGACAATTTGTTTTTTGATTGATTGAAAATTTCTATTCAGATTAATTGACAATTTCTATAATTTGGGATGTCTAAATAGAACTGTGACTTTTATATTTCCCTACTGATGTTACAAGCGTTCCGAATTTTATAGTTAAGGTAATGTTGAAACATGTATGTTTCCCTTTGGTGATTGACAAGGGTTAAAAATCTGTAACAACATGTTCCCTTTTGGTGGTTATAAGGGTTTCAGATTTGACAGTTATGTTGGAAAAACATGTTATTTTTTGTTATATTCTGATTTCTATTACAGTGAGTTTTCAATCGGTTTTTTACTATTTTTTGAGTATCCAATTCACTCTAATGGACTTTAATTTAAACTCATTTATGACATCTCCTTTACCTTTTCATCGTCTCCCTTATGGTGCTTTTCTTTTATATTTTATTTTCGGTGTTCTCTTTATATGCAGTTATATTTGTATGAAATTTTTCTAGCCTGCATCAAATCGCATTTATTCACAAATTACCTTCAATTTCGTTGTAGAAAAAATATATATACTAGAGCATGTATTTTATTTCTTATCTTGATGGTTACAATTCTGTTTTACTGATCAGGAACCAATTTCTTCAGGGGGGTTGGAGAGCATAAATTCATAGTATGCTGATTTTTCTTTATGAGTTAGTTCTTACTGATGATCAGGTATATAATTTCCTTTAATCATCATATTTATGAATCCACCATAATGTTTTGAGAATTTTTTACTTCATTGTGAATTTTATAATAAGGTATGGAGTGTTATTTTTATCCTCTTATTATAGAACTAGAAGAAAACCATCATTTAGCAGCGGTTTTTCCGCGGCGGTTTTTAAAACCGCCGCGAAACGCGTTTTCGGGCCGGCATTTCGCGGCGGTTTTAAGAATCGCCGCGAAAAAACCGCCGCTAAACGGAAAAAAAATTATTTTTTTTAAATTATTTTTATTTTTTATATATATTTATTTGAGGATTAACGGCGGTTTTTTAAAAAACCACCGTGAAATAGCGGCGGTTTCCATAAAACCGCCGCGAAATGAAATGAAAAAAATAAAAAAAAAACGTGAGAAACACCGAAATCACTAAAACGACCATAACTTTTGATCCAGGCGTCTGTTGAAGCGCCACGAGCAGTCAAATCAAAGATAATGAAGAGATCTAAAGGCACATATAATCAAAACCGTGAGATGGTCTAAGGTGCGGAAGATATTAGAGTTATAAGAAAGTTGAAAAAAGTTCTCTAACTTCAAACAGCCATAACTTTCGCTCCGGGTGTCCGTTTGGGCTCTACAACATATCAAATCGAAGCCAGTGAAGAGGGCTACGCACCAGTTCAACAAAAGATAGATTCTATCATGTTTTTCGACCCTAAAATCCCCTCTGAAGGCCGCCAAACCCTATCTCTGTCACCGGTGTCTCGTTGAACTTGTCTTCAAACAGACCTAACTTTCGATCCGCGTGTCAGTTCGGCCTCCTCCACCTTCCAGATCATAGCTCGTTCCATGAGCTTCAGTTTGACTGGTCACGGCGCCCACATGCACTCCTAGATCATATGTTATAGCCTTTTTAGTGGGTATCGGGTTTGTTATGTTTTTCAATGCCTCGTTTCTAGCACTCGTTCTCCGCCATCTTTTTTTAAATGGTCATAACTTCCGATCCGTCTGTCTATTCGGATTCTTTCACCTTTCAGGTTGAAGAGAATTTCAGGATCTTTGATTTGACAGGTCACGGATCTAAAACGGACTCTCGGATCATAAGTTATTTTCATTAATGTGAGTCCAATGTTTTTGTCTCTTTATGACCGTTTTGACGGGTTTTAACGGTAGCTCCATTTATTACTGTTTATTTGGGTTTCCATGAGTTGTTATCTTTATCAATGGTTTTTTATGGGTTATTATGATGATTATGTTGAATTATTAAGGAGTTTTCCAGAGTTGTTATGAGTTTTCATGCGTTCTCATTTTTTCTAATGTCTCATTCTTCATATGCTTCTCCATCCTTTTTCATGCGTTTTCATGATTTTTCATCCCTTATCACATCTTTTCAAACTTTTTCATGTGTTTCCTTTATTATTTATTATTTATTATTTATAATATACTTTAATTTATTTATTATCTATTATTTGTAACTGGTTATTTATTATTTATTATTTATTCTTTATTATTTATTATTTATTATTTATTATTTATATTTATTTATTAGTTATTATTTATTATTTATTATTTATTATTTATTATTTATTATTTATATTTATTTATATTTATTTATTATTTATATTTATTTATTATTTATATTTATTTATTATTTATTATTTATTATTTATTATTTATTTATTATTTATTATTTATATTTATTTATTATTTATTATTTATTATTTATTATTTATATTTATTTATTATTTATATTTATTTATTAGTTATTATTTATATTTATTTATTATTTATTATTTATATTTATTTATTATTAATATTTATTTATTATTTATTATTTATTATTTATTATTTATTATTTATTTATTATTTATTATTTATATTTATTTATTATTTATTAGTTATTAATTATTATTTATTATTTATTATTTATATTTATTTATTATTTATTATTTATTATTTATATTTATTTATTATTTATTATTTATATTCATTTATTATTTATTATTTTCTATTTATTATTTATTATTTATTATTTATATATATTTATTATTTATTATTTATTATTTATTATTTATTATTTATTATTTATTATTTATTATTTATTATTTATTGTTTATTATTTATTATTTATTATTTATATTTCTTTATTAGTTATTATTTATTAGTTATTATTTATTAGTTATTATTTATTATTTATTATTTATTATTTATATTTATTTATTATTTATTATTTATTATTTATATTTATTTATTATTTATTATTTATATTTATTTATTATTTATTATTTATTATTTATTATTTATTATTTATTATTTATTATTTCTATTTATTTATTATTTATTATTTATATTTATTTATTACTTATTATTTATATTTATTTATTATTTATATTTATTTTTTATTTTTTATTTTTTATTTTTTATTTTTTATTTATATTTATTTATTATTTATTATTTATTATTTATTATTTATTAATTATATTTATTTATTAGTTATTATTTATTAGTTATTATTTATTATTTATTATTTATTATTTATATTTATTTATTATTTATTATTTATACTTATTTATTATTTATTATTTATTATTTATATTTATTTATTATTTATATTTATTTATTATTTATTATTTATATTTATTTATTATTTATTATTTATTTATTATTTATTATTTATTTATTATTTATTATTTATTATTTATTATTTATTATTTATTATTTATATTTATTTATTATTTATTATTTATTTATTATTTATTATTTTTATTTATTTATTATTTATTATTTATATTTATTTATTATTTATTATTTATATTTATTTATTATTTATTATTTATTATTTATTATTTATTATTTATTATTTATTATTTATTATTTATTATTTATTTATTATTTATTATTTATTATTTATTTAATATTTATTATTTATTATTTATATTTATTTATAATTTATATTTATTTATTATTTATTATTTTCTATTTAATATTTAATATTTATATTTATTTATTATTTATTATTATTATTATTATTATTATTTATTATTATTTATTATTATTTATTATTTATTATTTATTATTTATTATTTATTATTTATTATTTATTATTTATTATTTATTATTTATTATTTATTATTTATTATTTATTATTTATTATTTATTATTTATTATTTACTATTTATATTTATTTATTATTTTTTATTTGTTATTTGTTATTTATTATTTATTATTATTGAGTTTATATCTATTATTTATGTATTATTTGTTTTTTCAATTAATATATATAAGTATATTAAATTCTATTTATTAACCACATGGCGAGCTTGCTGGAGTGGTAAAATCTTTGGAAAATATGCAAGAGGTAGGGGTTCAAATCTCACCAAACACAAAATTTCTTTATATTGCATGGGTATGCATGTGCATGTGCATGTGCATGTGCATGGGCATGGGCATGGGCATGGGCATGGGCATGGGCATGGGCATGGGCATGGGCATGGGCATGGGCATGGGCATGGGCATGGGCATGGGCATGGGCATGGGCATGGGCATGGGCATGGGCATGGGCATGGGCATGGGCATGGGCATGGGCATGGGCATGGGCATGGGCATGGGCATGGGCATGGGCATGGGCATGGGCATGGGCATGGGCATGGGCATGGGCATGGGCATGGGCATGGGCATGGGCATGGGCATGGGCATGGGCATGGGCATGGGCATGAATAAATAAAGTAAATAAAATAATACGAAATAAATTAAATAAATAAAATAAATAAATACGAAATAAAAAATAAAAAATAAATACAAAATTAAATAAAATAAATAAATAAAATAAATAAAGAAAAAAAATAAATATGCATGTGCATGTGCATGTGCATGTGCATGTGCTGCATGGATAAATAAAGTAAATAAAATAATACGAAATAAATAAAATAAATAAATACGAAATAAAAAAATAAAAAATAAATACAAAATTAAATAAATAAAATAAATAAATAAAATAAAAATAAATACGAAAAATAAATAAGAAAAATAAATAAATAAATAAATAAATAAATAAATTAAATTAAATATATAAACTAAATAAATAAATAAATAAATAAAATAAATAAATAAAATAAATACGAATTAAATATATAAATAAATACGAAAAATAAATACGAAAAATAAATACGAAAAGTAAATAAATATATAAATATATATATATAATTTAAAATAAAAAAATAACAAAAAAAATAATAAAAACCGCCGCTAAAAAACCGTCGCGAAACGTTCTGTGACGGTTTTGAAAACCGCCGTGAATAGTTTCCCGAAGCATGATTTAGCGGCGGTTTTTCAAAACCACCGCCAATCGATTTAGCGGCGGTTTACACCGCCGTTAAATGCCTTTTTTGCCGTAGTGTAGGAACCTATGGTGGGTAATGACAATAATACCTTCATGACTGATGTTTCCAATCTGTCTCAGAGTCGGTAAATTGAAAACCTTATCATTGTTACTGCACCTGTGATATTTTTCTATATTTCGAAGGCTCGGATTTAAATCTTCTTTTATGATTAGTATATGAATTCATGAATGTATTTGTGTATGTTCATACCATATTTTGTACCTGTTCATACCTAATGATTTATACTATAAGTGTTTACATATTCTATATGTAGTTATTATGTATACATCATTGACTTTTTATAGAATTGTAATATTAATTCTCATGCTACATCAAGATTCAATCTATCTTTAATTAATTATTTTATTCAATTTCATGTTTTCTGGTATACTAAAGTGTTTTATGACTCTATATCGATTCCGCTTAGCCTAGGTGAATGAATACACTTAGGTAATATAAATATTTCTTCCCCTCCCCTGAGGAATGGTCTTTATTCAATCGAGCTTCTAAAAGAAACAACCTGAGATTGTTGACATTTAGTGAAGAAACAAGTAGATTTAATTTGTCTTCATCTATTATTTTTTATTCAAATTCATGTTGTCAACTATTAGGAAGTGGTTTTCTACACTCTATCTTCATCTATCTATTTTATATAACTGCATCTTATGTTTCATCTTTTTCTCTTATCTCTATGTCCCTCATTCTATATTGTTCCATATATATGATGAATAGTTTCACTCCATTTTCTTTTTTCATGAACAACCGACTCATTCAATTTATTATTATTTCATTTAATTTCAAATTTCTCATTTTTATTTTTATAACCATTGTCTTATCATTTATTTATATTTAATTTTTTATTTCAGTTCCCACTTTAATTGTGATTAAAATTGAAAATGAATTCAAATATTCTTCCTCAAAATTTTAAAATTCATATATTATTACTCTATCCTATTTATTTGTCAACAATTTGAATGGTGTCTTTATAATCTATGCACTTATATTTCATTATCATACACCATTACTTTCAAATTAATATTTACTCAACAATATTTTTTCTTCTCAAATTTTATAAATATTAATCTCTTATTAAAAGAAAAACTAGTGATCGAATGCGCCGTGCAATTGCACAGATGAGTACTAGTATGGTCTACATATAACATATTTACTCATGATTTATCCATATTTACCCAATTTATTGGAGGGATATATAGTTCCCACCAATAACATATTCAATACATTTTTGTTCAATAAGATCATAAAACATTCATTATATCATAACCCTTGAAAATATATCTAGTTTCATAAATATTTCATTATAGAACAATCCATGGAAATAAATGGGTTTCATAAAAATTGTATAATGATAATAATAAACCATCTAATGAATGAATAGATATGGTATCATTGGATAACATCACCAATAAAGCATTAGTAACATCCAATTATGTCATATAATATTGAAAATGATTTTGAAATATCACTTGGAACATTTCTTAAGGAAAATTGCATTTTCACTTAGAAAAAAAACTTTATAGAACATAAAAAAATTTAAAGATTTATAACTAAAAATATCCTTGGAAACTTATAATGAAAACAGTAAAACATTGAGTGTCCATTAGGGTGGATAATTTCATACATGTTCAAATAGCGATTCCTTAAACATTTTCGGTAAAAGGGAAAAGGGCCATGTATTGAAAACATCATGAGGATTACTTTTAAAACACTTTTTAAGAATTAAATCATGGGTAAAAATTAATTATAATAATTCCTTTTCTTAATTTTAAATTATTTTTTGAAAACCTTTTTAGAGAACATGGATATTGAAAAAGTAGTGTTTTCGACTTAAGATAGAAATAAAGTTAGTTTTTATAAAATCATTATTTCAAACTCTTGTGTTCATAAAGATAGGAAAATGAAGGGAAATAGTGTATTCTAATTAAATAACTATATGAGAATAAAATTCATGATTTTCATGATATATGGATTACAATATTTCATCATTTAAAGCACAAACATAAATAATCTTGATAAATGATCATATTGTATCATAAAACCATTACCCCTCTGGTAAAATTGATTTATAATCCCTATAAATTATATATAATAAAATGGATAAGTAAATATAAAAAACCTGCATGAAAATAATCATAAAATGAATTCATGGTCAGTATATACACCATATAAAATAAATTGGTGGTGAATATGACATTTTTCTCACAAATGTAAAAAGTGAGACGAAAATCCCTTACCTTACGTCTTTAATTCATTCATACACATTCGAAAATCCTATATATAAAAAATAATATTATTATAAATATTTTTAAAAACCATAATTATATATATCTTACAATATATGATTTACTTATGTCCTTTTATTACCAGCTAATTTACAATTCTATGTTAAATCACATTATAAGCCACAATTGCTTTGTTTTTCTTGATTGATTTGATATGTTATTTTTCATTAATCTTAATTTAATCATGGTTTCATCATCCCTATAATGTTAAACATGATATAAATATCATATATATATTTATTATATGTATATATATAATTCATAATCTATAAAAGTTAAATATAGAAAATTAAATATAGTGTCCATGGAGACGGTAGGAGGTACGTATGCATGAATGTTGCTTCCATTTTTTCAAAGGAATAAAAAAATAAGTATGAATAATATATTACCATTAAAAATAATTTGTATTCCATATATACTTCATATTTTTATTGAATATTATATCTATTACCTTTCATGTAAATCGTACCTGAAAAAAGAATCATGTCGCTTTGCAAGGTGGTTGTCCATCATACACAAGAATGACGTTATAATATCCCAGTAAAAAGGATATTAAGAAGGTATATATGATATAATAATTAAATAAGTATAATTATTTTTAAAAATATAATATTTATTCACATAATATATCATTATTGCTATCCTAGTAAAACAAAAATGAATAACATATTATATAGGTTCGCGATGCGGTAGTTCGTTGTACACACGAGTGACATAATAGTTTAAAAAGGGTTGACAGGTAAGAAGTTAAATGTGTTATTATAATTACATAGGTATAAAAAATAATAAATATTATATATAATCATTATATTTATCATTATATCGATCCATATGAGGAGTTTATGGAAAGCGAATAACAATGGTTCCCGAGGTCGTAGTCCACCGCGCAAACAAATGAAGATTTTGTATCCCATTTCATTTATGTGGAGATAAATATAGATAATGAAATTAAAATAAAAAAAATCTAGTATATATTATATAATTATTTTATTATTTTATCATATTTTTAGAAAAAAAATAAAAACATTTAATAATAAGTAAAATAATAATGCGTAGTTAATGACATTACCTCTTCTTCAGACAACCTATTTATGTTTAACCTAAATCCTCCATAGATTGGAAGTATGTTATCAAAAAGTAATCTATGGTTTGGGGATGGAATTATGGAAGATATTTGTTCATTTATTGGAATATAGAAATGATTTTTTATGTTTGAATAAGAGTGGATAGGGGGTGTCTTATTATAAGTGTGGTGAGTGGAACACTGTAGTATTTAAAAACAAAATGTGAACCCAAATTTTTTACATTCTACAAGGCTAAAAAATGAGATATTATCAAATATTATGATATTTTAAGGTCTAAATGTGGCCATAAAATGTTTTTTATATGTTTCTAGTTCATTTATCCTCTTATTTGTTTAGTTTAACCCCTTATAAACCCATTTTATCCTTAACTGCGGTAATTAATCTTTACTATTTTTAGTATTCATTAGCGTAAGAATGTAAGTTTAAAATATTATATAATATAAATTAAGATAATTAAAAATATTTAATACATTTTTCTGAATTGAATTCATATAATTTGACTAGGTTCATTTAAATTAATCCCGCAGACATGATGAAAACGTGGTTTTCCAAAGAGGCGGGTTTTAGAATTTTAAAATGTATTTATATCAAAATTAATCAAACAATTTATCAAAAATAACTAAATAGTATTATAATATATATAATCTAACTAATTTAAATTTTAAAACTATATTAAAATAATTTTCTTTTCAAATTCCTTGATGAAAATAGTGTTTTTTTAATAAAACGTAGTATTTTTCAAAATTCATTAAAAAAGTTATATTTTCAAAAAACTATAAAAAATAACCCCTAGAAAAATTTTAAATAATTATTTGAAAAATAAAGTCAATTTTTCATAAAAAAATTCTAAAATTAGAAAAAAAATATTTTTAAAATAAGTGTGCAAAATATGACAAAAGTGTTTTTTTAGAAAAATACACTTTTTTAAATATGAAATTGTTTTCGTGTTATCTCATTCTTATAAAACACCTAATATGAATGTTAAATATTATATTTAATATATAATATATATATATATATTTTATTAATATCATTCACCAAAATTGGTTTTTTAATTAGTTGATGTAAAACACATTGTTCACATAAAAATATTTTTTCAGCAAAATGTTTTCTTTATTTTCAATTTCTTATTATTTAAATTTATAATTAATTGATCACTAAATAATTAATTTTATATAAATTTTTAATCCATATATTTTCATAATTATTTAATCCTATTCATACCCTCTATTCCAAAGGGTAGTCTTCATATTAAATAATAATATTTTAATAGTATATTTCATTTAACTAAAACATTGTGTTTCATATAACACAATATATCGAAGAAATTAAATTTAATTAAAAAAAATCCTAAAATATCATTGTGTTACATTCATAGAATTTAGTTTCTAAGCAAGTTTATTTATTTTTATATTGCTATGATGTTCAAATGTACTTCTTAGGATCTAGTTGTCGAGCCTACATGATTGATTATATGGAAAGGATACTCAAAGTTACTTCTTGAGATTTATATTTTCAGCCTAACAATATCGGATGTTAGACTTGTAAATCCTCATCATTAAATGGATATTGGTGAACATGATGCTCTAGTACTTTATTAATATACACTCTCGTATGATTACTCTCCCTTCAAGTGATTCATAGAATACTCGATAGGGTCGGGTGAACATACCATTACAAAACTCACTGGACTTATTTGGGTGTGGGAAATTGAGATGTTTGTTCAATAGATGTCAAGATTATAATTGGATTTGGATAAAATTCCTTTCATATATCATAAGCTTCATCCCATTAGGGATTATCTAAGTATCAATGTCATGATTTCCAATAGACTGAGACCTGGGATTCAGATATCGAATTGGACTTACATGGAATGAGTGGTATGAAATGTAACCCAATTCCATATTTATAATATTTCCATATATCACCTAGAATCCTTCATTATAGTGATTTTAGGTGAGTACATATGATCCAATGGTTAGGATATGTATCCACATATAGTGATGTTTCTTTCTCAAAGGTTTTTTTGGAACAAGACAAAGAAGGTACTATTGATATGGATTACAGAACCAATGATCAACTTTATTACACATGGTTTGTGTGTCACAAAATCAAACACAAATCCTTATTCACAATATTTCTAGTTTATCAGTAATGTGTACCCAATTATCTATTATGAATCAGTTTTATTTTGGATTTATTATTGTATCTTGGCTAGGTTGAGCACATTTCCATGAGCTTTCCTTATATGAAATTGTCCTTTAGTTTATTTTCAATAGTTAGTTATTATTATTATGGTTATCCTATTGAGTATATCACATTTACATAAATTGCATTTTTTTTCTATGTTTGAGACTATGTTGGTGGTTCCCCACTGATTATTTCATTCAAAAACTTATGTGGCCACCATTACACAAGAGTGCCTAAGAAGATGTTCACTTGATTGCAATCATAGAATGGGATGAGTCTTGAGAATGATCAGGCAGGATGGATCCGATATGCACATGGAGTTTGGGTAAGTGTTGAATCTCAGAGATTGCATTATAACCTTGTAATTTTATTTATTTTTATTTCATTTACTCTTTCATATGTGGTCGGACTAGTGGGCGATCAGTGTTTTATGTATGACATGGTTTTTAGGTCCTTTTTTGTATTCTATTTTTATTATATAATGCATTTGGTTTAGAACATTTACTACTTCTCCACTCTATTTATTTACTTCTATGGATGTTTTGTTACTTTCACTATTTTCACTCTAATATGAGGGAATAGTCTTCCAACTATCACACCACAGACCCTCGCTACTAGTCGACCACATTTGACATATGAGGACGTTCACTTGAGGCCTTGTATTCAACTGAATTGGGGAAATTTTTTAGTTGTTCCCAAGACATGATGTTACAAAATTATATCAGATCCAATACCCAGCCAAAATTCAAATTTTCTTCTTCAGTTTGAGGTTTGGGGTCTACAATGAGGTAATTGTGCATTAAAGGGTTTAAGAGTGTAACACCCTTGGAAAATATATACTTAAAAGGATTAATGTTACTACCCAGGTCAACAAGGTTCACATTTCTTTTCAAGAGCCTACCTGATTGGAACTCCATAGTTAAGTCTGACAATTCTAGATTTCTGATGAGGATGGGTGACTGACAGGGAAGTTTACTAAGATATGTTTGAGTGAGGAAAAAGAACACCTAAAGAACATCTATTGGCCTGTGGGGACTGAAATTAGTATGATAAGTTTCCCTAGTTGGTAATATCTTGTGGTGTGCTTGTAAGGAATCCATGGTATTACATGAGACACATGGGTTTAGTCGACTAGTTTTATAGCCTGAGGATGTCAATTCATGAAATAAAAGGAAATCAAAAACTCAATAAATAACCATCTAAATATAAATCATACTACCTAAATGTAAATATCAACATAAAAAACATCACAAAACCAAATCACAACAACTTAAAAAAAGATAAAATATTTCCTTTAAAACTTTTTCAAAATCCCACAGTCCAGTTTTGAAATCCTAAAACACTAATTAAAATTTTCTTTAAAATTTACAAAAATACCTCATAAAAATAATTTATTCATTTCCAAACAATGAGTTTATTTTAATTCACCATAAAAGACCTCTTTTTGAATCTCAAATATTTACATTTTACATATAAAACCAAATTCCCTTTATCTTAAAACCATAATTTAGTTTTTAAAATACCAAATCAACATCAAACAATTTCAAAAGTTTCTTATCAACCTAAAAACTAATTATACCAACATAAAATCCAAACCATTCTTATAAATTTCATAAAAATCACTTTGAATAGCTCAACATACCATTCAAAATACAACTTTACATAGAAGGGTCTATTTTACATGTATGAACAAACTATATGGCCTATCGGACCATGAAACCATCATAAAAATACATTGATACTTATATTGAACCAAAAAAATCAACACCACATAGTTTCCAGACTATGTGAACTCACCATGTGACATATTTTCAACCCCCATTATCATCCATTAAAACATAAAAAATCTTTAAAGAATCCATAATTCATCAATTAAAATTTCAAAAAACATAAATATGGAATAAAAAATACCAAAAATAAATGAAAAAGGTTTAAAAACAAATACTCACAACTCATCATCCCCTAGTAACATGAAGATTCATCCATGAAAGATCTTTTGATGATATCCCCGCTCCTACCTCTTGAGTTATTACATCCCTATCTTTAATCAACCATTATTATAAAAATAAAAAATGATTTTCTAAAACAAGTCCCTCCTAAGAACCTATGATTTGATACCATTTTTTTTTACAAAACATGGGACACCCATGAATAGGGAATTCGATCTGGCATGTGATATACCTGAGAGAAATTTCTAGTCTTCTCAAGCTGGCGGCAAGCACCAAGGAATTAGTTGTAACTCGAGGGATTAATTTCGCCCAATAAAGTCCAATTACAATGTAATAGAATTTTACCAAATACCATCATGAAAAATTCATATGTTTGAATACAATAAAAAATAAAAGTAATTTTTTTTTAGAAAATCCAAACAAAATTGTCCATTAAAAATATGCTAACATAGTTCAACATAATCCAAATTAAAATAGAAAATGATCACATACATAACAAAGTTTGACTTAGCGGATACAAATAAAACTATCACATAAAAAGAAAATAAATTTAAAAAAAATAATCCTCTTGATACCTATTCAGCTCTTCTAGTCCCCATCTAACCTCCATACCACAAATTCCCCTTGAGGATTCAGAATCTAACCTAGAACATGTAACTAATATCTATATATTATCCTGGACAAAAAAATCACTATAGGTATACCAGAGGAACCAAACCCCATTTTTTACATTTAAATAAATGATTCATCTACTGATTGGTTCAAATACTATTTACAAACAAATGTTTTCCTTGTTTATCTTTAAAAAATTTAATTACATTCCTTTGTTTTTTAACTTAATCTACAAAATGGAGTCTCAAACACATCCAAAATAACATTCCTTTAAAATTATTTTTCCAAGAGTTAGTAAATATAATTAAAAATAATTTCCAAAATGTTTAACCATTTTTTTAAAAAGTAAAACATTTGTTCTCATAATAATACAGCATAGACATAGATAATAATAAGAATTGTAATAATAATGATTGTGATTGTGATAATGAAAATGATAATAATAATAATAATAACAACATGGTAATATAAAGAAAACATATATTGTAACATATTATCAAAAACAAATAAGGAAACATAATCTATATAATAAATCCAAGTACCTGTGATCATGGGAATACCATGTAGTAGAGGGGAAAGCCTATAAAATTCTAAACATGATCCATGGAACACCTGATTAAATATAACCACCCAAACACATGATAATACCATAAATTTCCCAAATAATGGGATGACTCACAAAGTATGTAATATCTATATTGAGTGTCCCTTTCAAAGTTTAATGTCGAACTAGTATAGAATGTAATCTCAAATACACTACTGTAGACTCGCTGTTTTTTATTATATATAAAATTAGGATAATCCAATAATCATTTATAAATAATAATATGATACTAGATACCTTCGCAAAAATAAAAAAACAAAAGAAAAGAAAACATCACCCATGTGTACCCCTCTTAGGAATATCCCCTTACTCACAAAATCAACAATATAATAAAAGTGTAATATACCATGGAATTTCAAACCATTTACAAAAAAACCATAATAGGTTCATATTCAAAGGTTGTATTAATTAATAAAACCTTCTTTAAAAGTTCTAACGATACCTCATATCCATTATTCAAAGTATAAAATTTATAAAACCATTCACTTAAATTTAAATAATATTTAAAAGTACCTCTTCTCTAAATAAACAAGAAAAATTTTTATAATCCAACAGAAAACTAAGAAACACATCAAAAAAACCTTAATAATATTTTAAATCTCATAGTTAATTTATAATGTTCATTAAACCATTTTTTTCAAATAGTGGGTTTGCATAATTGAGTAAAATAACTTTCAAACATAGAAAACAAATGAGAAACCATTCTATTACATGAAAAAAAAAATCAAAACCTATTTTATACTTCAAATAATCCTAAAAACATTTAATACAATCATTTAATGTCAAATAATATATTTAAGTAGGAAAGTAATCAAGGTTCCAAATTTAAAAGGTCAATACAAGGGGAAACTAACCATAAATAAAATTATAATGATATATAACTTCAAATACTCGATGAATATAGACTAAAAAATAATTTGGACACCATATACATTAATAATAGCAAGTTAAAATGTCAAAAAATTACCCTAGGGTTCATCCAAGAAATAGAACAATAAGGGAAGGAGGAACCAAAGAAAACGAAGTAGGAAATATAAGAGGAAGGGTCCTAACATTGAATTACTAAACTCAATCACTAAGAACCATCATGGATTCACCATGTAAGGGGGTATAAAGGGAGTAATAGGTGTACACAATGTATGGGAGTTTAGGGAGGAGGAGAGGAGTATTGGGGATTAAAAATAAAAGGAGATAAAAATGTAATTTATATCATTTTATAATTATAGTAGAGATTCATTGTTTGGCTGCATAGTTTATCAAACCAAGATCCAAATATATGCCCCTCAGTGGACTAAATTGGAGAATTACATGTTTTATCCATATAATTTGGACAACCATGTGCTAATCATGGGAAATGGATTTAATAAAATTACAAAAAGGGTCCCACACTTATTGTATGGTTTTCTATAACCATTCACGTGTATATGCCAGTACACCTACACACCAAGAGATCACACATTTTCCATTAGTTTTTTGGTAGTTTGGGATCAACCCAGAACTACTTATGGAGAATAAACCATTCAATAAAAAATGAACTTGAAAATATCTTTATGCAAGGGTAACAATGCGCTTTTCCATAAACTATGTCCATCGACCATGAAACAAAAGTAAAAACTCCCCAAAACTCATGATTTAAATCCAAAACTCTAAAAACTCAAAAATAAGATTTAATAAAAATAAATAAATAAAATTATAAGAAAAAAATAATGTATGGGTGTGATACGTGCACTATCATCAAAATGTGGATTTCAATGAGAAAGGTATACCGCAAAACTCATGTTGAAAAACGTATCTTGACTTTGTAAGGGATTCCCACAAAGATATAATCAAAATTATATTAAATATAGCATATTATTCTCCCTGATGCTACTTTCATCAATTTGTTACTAGCCTATATGTTCTTCTTTTTTTCCTATTCTTATTTTACTTACATAACAATGAGTTTCTTATTTTCATATTTCTTTCTCTTGATTTAATAATATAAGTATATTTCACTTAAACACATATCATTCACACAAAATTATTATTATTTTTAAACCAATATAAATATTATTTTCTTTAGAATCCATGGATTCTAACTTTAAATTTCAAATTTCAAATTTCAAATTTTAAATGCATACAGATAACCATTTTTAACTCCTCTCAACTTCTTCTTATCTTCATACTTATTTCATATTCTTTCAAATATTTTACAAGTCACCATGGAACAATGAAACAAGTTAAAATGAGAATAATTAGTTATTTTATAACTACTTTTATCCTTTACGAAAAAATAGACTCCTTCATAGAATATGTAAAGACCCAGGATTTCTGTGGAATTTTTTTTTAAATACATGAGAATTTTACAAGTCTGTAGATTTTGATGACACTTGATTCCAAGGCCCGATGTGTCTGGATTCAATTTTTGAAATTTTTTTGGGTGTGTTCAGAAAACGTACGAGCGGGTTTTTATATCTTTTGAACCAGTTCTCAGAATTGAAATATGAGGGCACCGTTGAACTCGCAGCATCGGTGATTGCTTAGTGAGACCTTCATAGAAGTTGCATCCAGACGAGTTTTGAAGATAGTTTTTGGGGGTTTTAATTAAATTGAATTAAATAAAGTATTAACTTTATTTTATTTTGGTGGTTAAAACCACCAAGGAGAGGTTGAATGTGGGGGCCACCAAACCCTAACCTCCAATGGGAGGTTACGGTGGTGGGGCCTACCCGAGTATAACCTCCCTTGGGAGGATATTATTAGGTGGGTCCAACATGAGCTACAAACCCCCTAAACCCCCCCAAACATCCCTTGAGTTAATGAAGCCAACCCTCTCTTCATTAATTTGTAACTCTCCACCTTCACCATTAATTTTGTGACAACTCTCCCAATTAATTGGGGAACCTCTCCACCTTCCCCCAATTAATTTAATGTGACAATCCATTTAATTAACTAACTCCTTTTTGAATCCATTTGAATTCCTTCCAACCATTAAAATAATAGTGAGTATTTTTTTGTTTGGAAACTTTTTTTTATGGAACCTTGGGAGAATTAGGAGAACTTCACCCTCTCCAGCGAAAAATGCGAAGAACGCCATCTTATTCCTTATTCATCCGGGGCAAGAAGGGGAAGCGGTGCCCATGAAGAACTTTGACGATGTCATCTTCTACTCATCTTCTCTAAAATCTTCCTCCTTCGACATTGACGGAATGACATCCACCTTACCATGACTCTGTCAAACGATCGTCGATGTACAAGGTAAGGGGATTTGTGTTGGTTTTATTCTCGTTCTACGACGTTCAATTTATGGAGTAAGTTATGCCATATGATATCAACATAACGTGGGGGGGTTTGGACTGCACAAACACGACAAACCCTACCCCTTTGTTTGTTCTCATTTGATGATGATGACATGGAAAAGTGGTGACGTCGATGAAGACAGAGAACAAAGGTCATGCTACCCACAGCCTCTGTGAACCGTGCGGCCCCCGTGGCACTCGGCGCGCTACCCGCACCCGGGCATGCTGCCCCGGCGGGCTGCCCACGCCCAGGCGCGTTGCCCCGGTGTGCTGCCCGTGCCCTGGCGCACTACCCTGACATGCACCCCGCGCCGCCTTCCCGCGAGCCCTGCGAGACTCCCGGCTCCGCCAGTGCCCTGTTGTCACCCTGACACCCTCGCGCCCTACCGGCGGCCTGCCCAACACCCCTGCACCCTATCGGCGGCCTGCCTGGCCCCTACCGGCGGCCTACCCGACACCCCGACACCCAACCTGGTGCCCCACGCGGCCCCTAGTCGCGGTCTTCTCGGTGCCCTGGTGCACTGCCCGTGCCCTAGCGCGCTGACCGGTGCGCTGCCCGGTTCCATGCAGCCCCATTCCGTGGTTTCCCGATGCACTTCCCAATGCACTGTCTGGCACCCCGGCGCCCTGCTCGGTGCACCCGCGGCCTGCCCGGCCGGCCTGCCGTGCCCCACACGGCCCGCCACTAGCCTCCCGGTGGCCGACCTTTCGAGCCACACCCCTCGCGGCACTGGCCAAACCGGACCTGGCCTTTAGGCCGAGCAGCCTGCATGGCGGCACCCGGGCTGAACCGCCCTCACAGTCTGTTGGACCGGGCCTAGCGGACCGGGCCTGACATAGTGAGCTGACCCGCCCAACGGTCTGGGTCAGACCCATCGGGTCTTTCCGGGTTGACCCAGACTGGATCGGCTCAGACGATATTGGGGCGAGTCAGTCCAACTGGGTCGGACTGGATCTGGGCCCACTATCGACCCTTTGCATACTTTGTCCTTATCTTTGGCACCAGACGTTTGTTTCGCGAACCTTCAGTGGCACTGGTAATCTTGACGGGAGATGGTCCCTTTCAGAATACCCCACTGAAGTTTGTGGTATAGTGGAGATACAGTCGGGTTGGTTCGTACACGAATCCAACCGGGCCCCCTGGACTAAGAGGCTAATAACTAACATACAGGGCATCTAAATGATGTGTCGTCTATTGTGTTGAGATGCCATTGATGAGACGGACCTTTGAGATACTTCTACGTGATACTTCGCGACATTTGGAGTTTTTTCCATTAGCTCAGGGAGTGTATCCTTCCAGTGATGAGAAGATAGAGTGCGGAGACCTAGTAGCTAACAGACCTGATGACTGTTTGACTGATTCGACTATCCTAGTGGGGAGTTCCTGGTAGTTGGTGGTAGACCCATAGTGGAGGAGCTCCTGGTAGTTGGCAGCAGACCCACGATACTCAACAGGAGGAGTACCTCTACAGGATATTAGGAGGAGCGCCTGATACTTGGCGGCAGACCCACAGCAGAGGAGCGCTTGGTAGTTGGCAGCAGACACACGGTACTCGACAGGAGGAGTACCACAACAATCCAAGGTTAGTGATAAGTGCCTTGGTGTCACGACAGGACCACTGTTCTAAACAGAGGATGAGTTCTCTAGCAGTCGTGGTTTCGATAATGAAAATTATGGTTTGAGCTGAGTCATTGACATTTGTGTTTTCCTCATGATAGACATGGGTTACTAGATAACTTAGGTATATGTATGGGAATATACCTAAGTAATTTTTATCCGTTGATTCATACTTTGTGGTTTATCCTTGTTGTATTTTGTGAGACCTTGAGGGTTTTGAGGTCCCTACTGAGTATCGTTATACTCACCCCTGCACGGGCTATGCTTGCACCTCGTTGTGTTGGATGCAGATGACGGACAGGGATGACCGAGGTGGAGTGTACGAGGACTGTACGGTACCTGGAGGTGGACCTCATGACAAGACTATACCCGGAGGATACGGACGGATGTGGAGTGCTGAGGAAGCTATATGTACCTACTTTTCATGTAGGATCTGTGGTGGACGATCCAAGAGCTGCTTGACCCCGTCTAGCTATTTGTCTTTTAGTTGTACCTGTTTTCTCTTTTCCTTGTACTTTACTATTGGGCTTGTATTTTCGACCCCTTTTACTTTCTAGTACATCTTTTCTATACAATTTTTACTTAGTGTCTTAATTCCAGTTGTGTACTCTGATTGTGTGTGTTTACTTTTAAAAAGAAAATGTCTTCCCATCTTAGGGATTTACGCCTTTGGTGCTAGTATCCATCCCTTAACCTATGAAAAGCGGGCTTGGGGTAGTCACGACACGGGCCTCGAGGATGGGTCGTGACAAATTGGTATTAGAGGAGTCAGTTATACTGCATAAATTAAAACTCTAATATTTCTTTTCTATGAAGCAATAGTGTTAAGGGTACCGAGTGTGGTTTTCAGTTCAGGGAGTCCAGTGTTGGTGCGGTGGCCAACGTATTCGTACACCAAGACCCTAACTACTTATTTTCATCTTAGTGCACGAAAACACTAATTTTATGTGTGTTTCAAAAGTTTTTATTTAATTCATCTCAACTAGGTCAGCTCACTGGGTATAATCGTTTGACTTTGTCGCATCTGTTTCTTTCAGGATGCCTCCCCATGGATGACCAGTTAGAGACCCGAGAGCTGTACGCACTGACATCCCACCGAGCGACATGGCCTCAGTGTAGGGCCCATTTCCAGTTGAGGCACCAGTAGTGGCACCAGCAGTACCACCACCCATTGGGCCTCCTATATCACTAGCCCCAGCAGTAGAAGATGCACTCCACTTGAGCGCACTGCATGAGTTCCAGCGCTAGAGGCCACGCAGGTTCTGGGGAGAGACGGACCCATAGGTGGCTGAGGATTGGATGGAGGTTGTAGCAAGAGTGTTCAGGCTAGTATGGACACCAGCAGACTACATGGTGATCCTTACTACCATCGTCCTTCAAGCAGCAACAGGAAGATGGTGAAGCCTGATGCTCCAGGTCCACGACGAGGCAACGCTACTCTGGGAAAACTTCGAGAGCCTTTTCCGGGAAAAGTTTGTCCCAGCCACCCTTCGTGCGGTGTGGATACAGAAGCTACTTCATCTACAACAGGGCAGTATGACAACAGTGCAGTACTCAGCGAGATTCACCAACCTCTCGCGCTACTCCACAGATATGGTACGAGACCCATTTTTCAGGGCCCAAACCTTCGAGCAGGGGATCAGGTGAGAGATCAGAGCTCCGATGATCTCCCTCAGCATTTTGATGCAGACAGGTGTGTTGGAGCGATCCCTCCTAGTGGAGAGTTTCCTTGATGAGTAGTCTCCAACAGCGAGACCCACTACTAGTCGACATGCTGAATAGTCTTCTACAGTTGGCAGTAGACAGTTTTCGCAGAGGTCCAAGAAGACCAAACCTACAGGTGGATGACCACACGACACAGGATCGGTTGTGCGGGGCACCCGTAGTGGAGACAGAGCCAGTCATGCCCGGAGCAGATAGTGTTACTCAAGTAGCGGGCTTTGTCACATGGCTCATGACTGTCCGACCCACCATTCTGACGATCAGCAGATAGTTGAGGGACCTCCCAGATAGAGGTCGAGGTTCAATGGAGGAGGTCTGCAGGGTGCAGGCAGACATGGCAGAGGAGCTGGTTGAGTAGCTGGCGGCAGTCGATGTTACGAGGTGTTATCGCCACCACCACCAGGAGGTCCACCCCGACTACAGGGAGTAGGTGGATAGGGGAGAGCTCAGCTTTAGGTAGCAGAGGCATATGACCATGGTTCTCTAGAGATGATTCTAGGTACGATATGTGTCTATTCCACCATAGTCGTAGTTCTTATAGACACAGGTTCTAGTCATTATTTCATTACCACTGCCCTCGTTCAGAGCTCGGAGATTCGGATGGAGCCGTTGGCTCGATACTTATGGCTAAAGACTCCTACGAAAGTAGACTCGATGATTACACACTAGTTCCGGTAGTGTGAGCTTTCTCTAGGAGGTGAGATATTCGACTAGGATCTCCTCGTAGCGGTGTCGAGGCCTTACGACGTCATCTTGGGTATGGACTGGTTATCTACAGTCCATGATCAGATTGACTGTATTAGGCACAAAGTGCAGTGTGTCTGCACGGATGGGACCAGGTTCACCTTCACAGGAGATAAGGGAACCTTTTCAGTGCAGGAAAGACTTACCTGGAGGAGGGTGCATCCGATCGCTCACCAGTTAGCTTGCCTCACCCTCGGAGTAGTTGATGTGGAGAGTCCGACTTATCCTATAGTGGGGGACCATTACACTGATGTTTTCCCTGAAAATGTTCCAGGACTACCTCCACACAGAGAGGTGTACTTATACATTGACCTGTACCCCGAGACGGCACCGATATATACTCCAGCATATCGTATGGCTCCCGCTGAGCATTGTAAGATGAGGGTCTAGCTGGAGGACTTGCAGGGGTAGGTATTCATCAGGCCCAGTGTTTCTCCCTGGGTAGCCCCAATTCTGTTCGCCATGAAGGTGGACAGGATCTTGAGGCTCTGTGTCGACTACCATCGCCTAAACCAGGCGATCGTAAAGAAAAAGTACCAACTTCTGAGGATTGAAGACCTCTTTGATCAGCTAAATTGAGCACGATGGTTCTTGAAGATAGACCTCAGATCAGGCTATCACCAGCTCAGAGTTCGAGATGAGGATTTGTAGAAGATGGACTTCATCTGCCAGTGCAGCCACTATGAGTTCTTGGTTATGCCCTTTGGTGTAACCAATGCTCCATCAGTGTTCATGTGTATCATGAACAGGATCTTCCAGCCTTACTTCGATCACTTTGTCATAGTCTTCATCGATGACATTCTGATCTACTCGACTACTGAGGAGGAGCACGCCAACCATTTGTGGGTGGTACTGGACACACTCCAAGAGAACCAGCTTTATGGTAATCTATAGAAGTTCCAGTTTTGGATTCGAGACATTTACTTTTTGGGGCACATCATCTCAGAGGCTGGAGTTACTGTGGATCCAACGAAGATCGATGCAGTACTTTCTTGGGAGCCACCCAGGAGTGTGACAGAGGTGCGGAGTATCCTGGGTTTGGATGGATACTATCAGAGGTTCGTTCCAGATTTCTCAAGATTTGCAGCACCACTTTCTGCCTTGACGTAGAAGGGGAAACCCTTTGTGTGGTCAGATAGATTCTAGTAGAGATTTCAAGAGTTGAGGCAGAGGTTGACTTGTGCCCCCATCTTGAGGCTTCTAGATGAAGTCATAGGGTATGTAGTCTACTACGATGCATCAGGGACTGGACTCGGGTGTGTCATGCTGCAGGAGTGAGCAGTGATCGCATATGGTTCTTGGCAGCTGAGACAGCACGAGAAAAACTATGCTACCCATGACCTGGAGTTAGAATTAGTGGTATTCTCCTTGAAGATTTGGTGGCACTATCTGATGGGCGAACATTTTACCATGTACTCTGATCACAAGAGTCTCAGGTATATCTTCTCTTAGAAAGAACTGAACCTGAGACAGCGGTGTTGGCTTGAGTTCCTCCAGGACTATGACTTCGAGATAGTCTATACTATTGGGAAAGAGAACATTGTTTCAGATGATCTTAGTTGGATATCAGGCATTCAGCTGCTAGGAGAGGCGATAGGGCAGCTAGCTGCCTTACAGATATCCCTTGTGGATAGGGATGGAGAAGACTATATTCAGTCTCTTACAGTCACCCCTCCACTTCTTCAGTGATTCAGGGAGGCATAGCGTGGAGACTCTAACTGTGAGACGTGATGTCCTCAGATATCCACAGGGCAGGGAACTAATGGATTTTTTGATGGTGGGGATCACGTCATCCTCTTCAAAGGACATACCATGGTACCAGTTGCACTTTAGGAGGAGGTGTTGAGGGATTTACACACTTCCCCTCTACCGGTACATCCCGGAGTAGAAAATATGTATTAGGACCTTTGACAACAACATTGGTGTCCAATTATGAAGAATGTAGTAGCAGAGTTTGTCTCACGGTTCCTCACTTGTCAGCAAGTGAAGGCAGAGCACTAGGTACCAGTAGGCTTGGTTCATCCTTTAGAGGTCTCAGAGTGGAAGTAGGATGAGATATCCATGGACTTCGTGATGGGTCTTCCATGTACATCCAAGAGTCATGATTTTAAATGGTTGATCATTGACCGACTCACCATGTCATCCCACTTCTTATCGATCAGAGAGAAGGCCTCAGTAGAGAGATTGGGACGCCTCTACGTGCAGGATATAGTGCATTTACATAGAGTACCTTCTTCTATTGTCTCCAACTATGACACACGGTTTACTTCCAAGCTATGGAAGGGGTTGTGGGAAGCTTTCAGGACACATCTTCGTTTGAGCACCACCTTCCATCCTCAGACAGATGGTCAGACTGAGAGGACCATTCAGACCCTTGAGGACATGCTCTGTGCATGTGTCCTTTACTTTTGTTGTAGATGGGAGGATCACTTTCATTTGGTGGAGTTTTCCTACAACAACAGCTATCACTCCACCATAGGTATGGCACCTTTTGAGGTCTTGTACGGGCAACCTTACAGATCGCCACAACGCTAGACAGACCTAGGGGAGTCAGCACTAGTGGGATCAGAGATGGTACGGTCTACCACGGAGAAGGTGTAGATCAACCAGGAGCAGATGAAGACTCCACAGAGCAGGCATAAGTCATATGCTGACAGGAGACGGAGACCTATGGAGTTTGAGGATGGAAACCAAATCTTTCTACGAGTCACACCTCGACGAGGTTTGCAGAGATTTGGTCGAGGCAACAAGTTATCTCCGTGGTTCATATGACCTTTCTAAGTCCTCAGCAGAGTAGGCGAGGTGGCTTACCACTTATCTCTTCCACCTCAGTTACACTAGATGCACGACGTCTTCCACGTATCCCTACTGAGGAGGTACGTGCACAACCCATCCCACATCATCGACCACGGGGAGATGGACATTGATGACGGGGCAACATTCACAAAGGTTCCAGTGGAGATTGAGGATCGATAGTATTAGGTCCTACGTGGATGGTCTATACCTATGGTGTGTGTTCGTTGGCAGCACGGGAACCTCCAGGAGAGCACATGGGAGCAGGAGGCTCAGATGCCTACTCAGTACCCCCATTTTTTCCCTTAGTTCGAGTTGTAGCTTATGGGGACATAAATCCCAGAGGTGAGGAGAATGTAAAGACCCAGAATTTCTATGGAATTTTTTTTAAATACATTGGAATTTTACGAGTCTGTAGTTTCTGAAGACGCTTGATTCTGAGGCCTCGTGTGTCTGGAATCAATTTCTGATGTTTTGTTTAGGTATGTTCAGTAAACGTACGAGTAGGTTATTATATATTTTGAACCAGTGCTCATAAATGAAATCTGAGGGCACCATTGAACTCGCAGCATCGATGATTGCTTAGTGAGATCTTCCCCGCAGTTGCATTCTGATGAGTTTGAAAGATAGTTGTGGGGGGTTTTAATTAAATTGAATAAAATAAGGAATTATCTTTATTTTATTTGGGTTGTTAAAACCTCCAAGGAGAGGTTGGAGGTGGGGGCCACAACACCCTAACTTCCCATGGGAGGTTATGGTGGTGGGGCACACCCGAGTATAACCTCCCTTGGAATGATATTATTAGGTAGGGCCCACATGAGCTACAAACCCCATAAACCCCCCCAAACTTCCATTGAGTTAATGAAGCCAATGCTCTCTTCATTAATTTTTAACTCTCCACCTTCCCCATTAATTTTGTGATAACTCTCCCAATTAATTGGGGAGCCTCTCCACCTTCCCCCAATTAAATTAATGTGCCAATCCATTTAATTAATTAACTCCTTTTTGAATCCATTTGAATTCTTTCCCACCATTAAGATAATAGTGAGTCTATTATTTTTGGTTGGTAACTTTCTTTTTGGTGGAACCTTGGGAGAATTAGTAGAACTTCACACTCTCCAGCAAAGAACGTGAAGAACGTCTTCTTCTTCCTTCTTCAACCGGGGCAAGAAAGGGAAGCGATGCCCATGAACAACTTGGATGACATCATCTTTGACTCATCTTCTCTAGACTCTTCCTCCTCTGACATTGACGGAATGATGTCTGACTTACCGCGACTCCATCAAACGATCACCAATTTACAAGGTAGGGGGATTTGGGTTGGTTTTATTCCCATTATCTGACGTTCAATTTATAGAGTAAGTTATTCCATATGATATCAACATAACATGGGGGGGGGTCTGACCACACGAACATCGCCGATCCCACCCCTTTGTTTGTTCTCATTCGATGAATATGGAATGGAAAAAAGGCGACGGTGATGAAGACATCGAATAAAGGCTGCGCTACCCGTAGCCTCTATGAACCGTGCCACCCCCAAGGTGCCTGGAACACTACCCGCGCCCTAGTGTGTTTCCCTGGCGTGATGCCCTTGCCGCCTGCCTGTGTGCCCCGCGTGCCGCCTGGCTCCGCCAGCGCCCCGGTACCCTACCCGGTGCCCCAGCACCATACCAATGGCCTGCCTGATGCCCCCGTACCCTGCCGATGCCCTTCACATTGCCCTCGTGCCCTGCCGGTGGCCTGCCCAGCCCCTGCCAGCCACCTTCCCGGCACCTCAGTGCCCTGCATGGCGCCTCGTGGCCCCCTGTCACGGTCTTCCCAGCGCCCCAGCATTCTGCCCGTCCCAAGCGTGCCGATCGGCGTACTGTCTGACACCCCGGCACCCAGCCCCGGCACCGGGCGGCCCCCTTCCGCAGTCTTCCTGGCGCCCCAGCGCGCTGCTCGCTCCGAAGCCCACTGCCCGACATACTGCCTGGTGCCCTGCCCGGTGCACCCATGGCCTTCATGATGTCCAACAGGCCTACTCGTGCCCTGCGCAGCCTACCCCTGGCCTCCTAGCAGCCAACCACTCGAGCATTGTCCCTTGCAGCACTGGCTGAACCGGCCCCGGCCTTTGGGTTGAGCCGCCTGCGTGGCGGCACCCGAGCCGAATCACCCTCGTAGTCCACTAGGCTGGGCCCAGCGGACCGGGCTTGAATTATCGGGCTGAACCACCCAACGGGATGGGTCAGACCCATCGGGTCTATCTGGGTTGACCCAGACCGGGTTAGCTCAGACTAGGATGGGTCACGTCAGTCCGACTGGGTCGGACCGGACCCGGGCCCACTACCAACCCTTTGCTTACTTTGGCCATATCTTTGGAACTGGATGTCCATTTGACGAACCATCAGTGGCACTGGTAATCTCGATGAGATATGGTCCCTTTGAGAATACCCCACTGGAGTTCGGGGTATAGTTGAGATACGGTCGGGTTGGTTCGTACACGAATCCAACCAGTCCCCTGGGACTAAAAGGTTAATAACTAATAGGTCGGGCGTCTGAATGATCCGTCATTGTTTTCATTGAGATCCCATTTATGAGATGAACCTTTTTGGTACTCTTATGTGTGACTTCGCGATATTTGGAGTCTTGCTCAGTAGCTCAGGGATCGGATCCTTCCAGTGACGAGCAGACAGAGTTTGGAGACCTAGTAGCTAACATACCTGATTACTGCTTGACCGATTTGACTAGCCCAGTGGGGAGCACCTGGTAGTTGGAGGCAGACCCATGGCGGAGGAGTGCCTAGTAGTTGGTGGAAGACCTGTGATACTCGACCGGAGGAGTACCTCTGCAGGCTATTAGGGGGAGCGCCTTGTAGTTGGTGGCAGACCCACAACGGAGGAGAGCCTGGTAGCTGGAAGCAGACCCGCAGTACTCGACAAGAGGAGTACCTCAGTAGTCCAAGGTTACTGATAAGTTCCTTGGTTTCACGACAGGACCATTGTTCTCTATAGAGGAGGAGTTCTCCAACAGTCGTGGTTTCGATAATAAAAATCCCGGTTTGAGCTGAGTCAATGACCTTTGTGTTTTCCTCATGATTGAGATGGGTTACTAGATAAATTAGGTATATGTTTGGGAATATACCTAAGTAATAGTTATCTGTTGATTCCTACTTTTTGGTTTATCCTTGTTGTATTTTTTGTGACCTTGAGGGTCTCGTGGTCCTTAGTGAGTATCTTTATATTCACCCCTGCACGGGCTATGCCCGCACCTCGTTGTGTTGGATGCAGACAACGGATAGCGCTGACCGAGGCAGAGTGTATGAGGACTGTACGGTACCCAGAGGTGGACCTCACGACATAACGGTACCCAGAGGAGACGGACGGACGTGGAGCACTAAGGAGGAAATTTGTACCTACCCTTTAGGTAGGATCCGTGGTGGATGATGTAGGAGCTGCTTGACACCTTCCATATGTTTGTCTTTTAGTTGTACATGTTTTGTTATTTCCTTGTACTTTACTATTGGGATTTTATTTCTGGCCCCTTTTACTTTCCAGCACATCTTTTGTATACAACTTCTACTTTACTTTTTACTTCCAGTTCTGTACTCTGATTGTGCGTGTTTACTTTTAAAAAATCAATGCCTTCCCAGCTTAGGGATTTATGCCTTTGGTGCTAGTCGCCAGCCCCTGTCCTATGGAAGGCAGGCTTGGGGTAGTCACGGCACAGGCCCCGAGGACGGGTCATGACAGCACAAACCATTTTCTTCATCAACATGAATCACAAACACCCTTTTGTGAAATATTAATATATTAAAGATAAATTTAAGCATCCTTTAATTTATTTATAGTAATTCAGTTCAAAAAAATTAGTTTCCAATAATAACATTTTAAACTTGAATTCCCATAGATATCTAAAAAATTCTTAACTCTGTAATATTAAGAATTCTATATCAACCTTGTGAAGTGACAATGTGATCCTTATAAATTTAATAACTAAACCTTATAAGGATACACCTTTTTTATTTTTCAATATTTATACATAGAGCAATCTAATAATTTCTAGAAATAATTTTAATGTTTCAAATATACATTACAAAGTCTCAAAAAATAGTAAAAATACTATGAATATGCCTTAAAAAGTGCTAAGAAATCTTAAAAACTCTAAAGGAACCTTATGAAGATTAAAAAATAGTCCTTATGAATATTTTCCTTCCCCTTTTTTTAAATATAGGTGAAATTTAAAAATAATTATTGATCTTTATGAACTTTCTAGTGAACTTTAAAAATTATTTAATCCTCTCAGATATTTCACAATGCAATAAACATTATGAATTTCAACAGTTACTTTACAAAGTTCCCTTAGGCATATTTCATGTCCAAATATATTCAACTTAAATTAATTCCAGATTATTTCAAAACCACCTCATACTTGTTCCAAAAATACTTCCACTCAACAAATGTACATTATTTAATGTGATATTGAATTTGATTTATTTCTTGATAATAAAATCCAACTTAATAAACTTATCCACTTCTTCTTTAACATCTCATTGCATAAAAAACTCTCATTGGGTCTCAAAATCTCCAAAAACATATCTTTGGGAAAAAATATCACCATTTGGATTTTATTAATATCTAATGAACATAATTGACTTTACATCTCAATATACATAGTAATAAATCATCATCCAATAATTTTAATCCTACTTGAGCGAACTCAATATAGGAAACAAAAACACTGACTAGTAATTCCATATTTTCTATAAAATTAGTGAATTTCATTCACTTATTCTGAAATATTGATCATCTTTATATATATTTAAAAAGATCAACTTTGATCTATCCTTGATACACTATAAAATACCATTTGACTAAAAGTTGACTTTTTATTCAGTAAAGAAATGCATAAATGAATGCGGACAAGGAAACACAATCTTAATGTCTCCTAAAGTAATGTAGATCAAGATCATCATCCCTAACAATAATATTGAATCCATTAGGAAAGGACCCCAAAATAGTGTGAATAATCATATATTCTATAGGCCTATCTTGGTTGGATAGAACATCCTCCGTGAAATTCCCCTCTCTCCATGTATGCCTCATACGGGTATTATTATTGATTTACAATATGCACTTTCTGATATTATAAATCAAATCCCAAGGTATATCGTTCATCTCTTTAAGAAACCTAACTAGCACTGCATAGTCAGATTCAACTTATGCAATTCGGATGTTGTAGCAATGACATAAGGAGAAACTAGTTTCTATAGATTTTTCCTCAGCACCTATAGAGTTTCTTGCACCATAAAAGGATTTGAAGCAGAAAATCATCGAACCTCTAAAATCCCTCACCAAAATACTTACTCTCATATCCCCATGAATACATGACCCATAAACATTAATCTTTAACCAAATTTTTAGAGGACCCCATCATACCCATATTCCTTGCATACCATGATTAATATCCAAATTCAAGAAAGATCATGGTACAAGGTTTCTTACAGTCACTAAATTAACTCCATATTTCATTAACTTCTACACTTTCACCACCAAAAATTTTACATGAATCTATAATTAAATACATGTATGTTTATTACCTTCCCATTATTTGTTTTGAGAATCCCATAGAATATAGTAGGATAATAAAAATACCATTCCATGAACCCTCATCTCTATTCCATGTTGGTTGGAGCCCCAAAACCAATCCTAAAGAATAACCTGTAAAGAGTATCTATTGACAATCATATTTTCCCCCTATTGAATAAATTTGGAGACCATCGCTGCCCATTAACCCAAGAGGAATATGGTTTAGGTCATCTCTAATTGTGTCCTTGAGAAACATTGACAACATGAGTCCATAACCACACCACTTTTCTAAACATTCTCATCATTTGAAATCTTCTAGTTTAATATTATCCAAACACAAATTTTGATTTTACCAAAAAATTATGTACACCAAATTTTGGAAGCCCAGAGATAAGTACCTCTATGATTGTAGACTAGATTTCAGAAATTGTAACCAGAGAACCTACCTAATTTTGAATGGGTAAAAATACATCTATCAGCTTTTTCAACCTTCCTAATGTTATGATAAGTAGCCATAAGATACGAATTCAGAATAGATTCTAGGATTTATGGAAACATATAGGATTTCCTGAGTGGGATAGTGGAATTAGGAAACCTAGGAAAATATATCATTTCACCATCCTAGCCGGTCTTCTAAAAACTGATGTCATCACGGCCTAAATTCCATCTGACACCCCCCTTCATCTCCTCCAATCACTAAATCACACACTATATCTAGATTTACAGCCTTATACGATGAGTGCACCATCCCCTCCAGTCATCCTCCTACCTATCAATCAAGAACCTTTCCCAAAATTACATACCTTCAATGATGACTTAGGCCAACTGAGCTCACATGGTTTCAACCACATTAAGTAATCCAATTCCACCTTCATCCATTGTCATTTCCATTCATTTCCACAAATCCCAATGACACTAACCATACTAATTTTTATCCCAAATAATGGATGAAATAAAATTGTACACATTTGTTCTGATCCCCTTTGGTGGCTTAATTATGGATAATACATGAATCATTTTTAAAGTAAGAACACTATTTACCAATGTAAATATTCCTATGAATGATAGAAACCTATTCTTCTAGTTGAAAATTCTCCCCGTAATTTTTTTAATAATTTATTAAAAATTTTCTTTTTTGACTCTTCTATTGGATATGGGAGGACCGTGATAAAAAAATCAGTAGTTTTCATTGGTGAATGCCCATTTTGGATTGAATTGTATTACTTCATCTTCTGAGCCATTTATTAGAAATGCACACACAGATCTTCCTATAATTGATTATTTGGATACTTAAACCCCGAGATTGGTGTTTTTCAACCATTCAAAAAATATATAATTTCATCAGAAAACATGATATGAGATATATGTTCATTCCCAAACCTATTTTTATGGTGATAGATCTTCCCATCCACAAAACCATAATGAATGTTCCCTGAAATCGCATCTTGAGCAATGATAAAAGGAGCAATTGTTAAATGGTCACCTTTCCTAACAACATGGTTTGATTTAAAGAACCTCAAATCTTTACCCATGACAAATATGGTAATCCAAGTAGAAGAATAACACCTAATACATAAATAAAAAATCACTCCTGGAAGATGAATTTCCTCATAACCCATAGAATTAATATCTATTCTAGTTTATCATTTTATTTATCCATATCAACATTAATCATAGGATTGGATCCAACTAAATTTCTTTTAAGGTCTTATACCAATTATTTGGTGATCACAATATCCCCCTGAATAATTCTCCCTTACAAAAAACCATGCTTCTCTTTATAAATATGTTTTGGAATGAAACTTCAAAGACTCATATTAATGATATTTTCATGGATTTAATTTGTCAAGTTGTATAGAAAAAATGGATTTAATATATTTAAAGTGGTGGGCTCTTTCAATTTTGGAGTGAGGGAAAATTTTGAGGAACAAACATCTCTATTAAGAGATCCACCTATGAGACAATCATGAACCACCTCTGTAATTTATACCTTAATAATGTCCCTAGCTTCAATATAAAAATCTTCCAGAAAGAAATCAGGACTTGGGGAACTTCAATTATTCATACTAATCATATATTTCTTTATCTCTTCAACCTTAGTAATTTCAATCAATGAAAAATTATCCCTTTCATTTATAAGTCTTTAATTTTAATTCATGAAATCATCCTCCCACACCTGGATAATTTTTATTTCTTTACTAAAGCTATTTGGTCCTGCCATAAGGCCTTCAAAATATCCTGAGATTTCTTTGCATCTACCTTTAAATCCAAACTAAAAGAACCAATCTATAATTTCAGGTTGATCATCCTATTGAAACTTTTCTCGTTTAAACATGCTTGGAATGATGTGGTGTTTTTATTCCCTTCCATTAACTATAATTCCCTATATTTTTTCATGTATACGCTTTCAATATCGAGTAATTTTTATGCAAGTAGGTTCTTCTTCTTAGAAAGAAATGAAAATTCAGATTTGTCTCATCCCTCTATAAGCGATTCCTTTATATTTTCAATGTCATTTTGTATCCCCTCTAAACTATTTTCACTTTTTTTTGACCACATGTATATACTCTAGAATATCTCTTCTCGGGCACTAAAGCTACATTTTGTGACCCAACCAATCCATATCTCTCTTCAACTTCTCCGCAGATTCTTTCACTATTTATAAGTATCTGACCAAATTATGCCAACTAGATGAATAAAAAATAACTTTCTCCCAAGATCCACCCTTTATGAGTGTCACTAGAAGAGGAGTGTGATTAGAAAATTACTTGGTCATGTTAGTAACTGAGTTAAGATAAAAATTACCCATGCCTTTTAGATTGGAAATTCATCAATCATGTCTACTCTAAATCCTCATTAGCCCTTGGAAATTATTACACCATGTAAATTTATCCCAAGAGAATAAAATTTTCAATAGACTCATAGAAGCCTTAAAATCCATGAAATTAGTCATTTAGTTGACAAATAATTCATCACATCCTCTTTTTTCAGAATCATCCATAACTGTGTGGAAAAACCCTCCAGAAAACTACAGAAGAGGACCAATCTAGAAGGAGATAAGCTGTTGCTAGCGACTAGTTCTTTCCAAAGCATCACAAATTTCATATATAAATGAGAAAAATACTTCAATTCCACATGATAAAATCTTGGTTGTGATGAGATACGATGAATCCTTGACATGCACCACTGTGATTCATGCCTTCCAAAAAAATCAAAATATTCTTGTCTCATCTATCATGCATTCAGTTAATGAAGACAAAACTCATGGAAAAGGAGGATATGCAACTCGCATTATATTTTGGTTCTAGAATAGCAAGAATAGACACATTGTGATAACAATATTATAAAGTAATTAATGATCATTTCACATGATCCCCTAGACCCTAAACATTCTATAAAAGAATAGGAATCATTAGGAAAGAGAGGGGGTATCCATAAGGCATCAGATACCTATCTTATAAGCTGAATCAAAAGTAGATAATTGCCTTTCCATAGATCTTATAAAACACCCATTACTGGCTTCCAAAATTCTTGTTGAATAATATCATCCAATCTTTATGACTGTAGAAGTCGATTCCTTCACGGTATCACCTGCCTCCCCTAACACTAAGAATATATTGCGGTGGGATCCCATTAGAAACTGATAAAGTAGTGAAAACCCTTTAGAAAATAATGAAACAATCAACACATGTGGTGGAGGATGCTAACACTAGCTCTGTCACCATTATCCCCATGGTCTCATATGATAGGACTGGATCACCACTAGTAGCTCTTGGAGAATCTAAATAGGAAGGGTATTCAATCGGGCTAGAAAAATTGAAACTAAAATCTATTCTTCTTTCACTTCACAGAACTATTCATAAAACTAGTGATTTCATGTTTTTATATTTTTTCTCATAAAAAAAATTAGATTATTTCACATAATAACTTCATAGCTTTCCCCTTTCAATAAATGTCCCAAAATACATACTCCCCCTAAAAAGTAGATCTATCCACTATTTGGTAAAATACATATCAATGGATACCCTTTAAAATAGTTTTCTTCATATTTGTAAATATTTTAGATAACTTTAACAACAATATTCAAAGAACATGTGAGAATAGTGATAGATCCCCCATACCTTAGCCTTGAGAAGAATGAGGATGAACTACCATCAATAACATAATTTTTCTTGAAATGCATCCTTTCACAATAGTTTAGATAACACATTGTCTATTTTATTCTTTATAGGAAAAAATTACAACTTCAATGAATTCTACTCGACAATTACATAATTTTAAAATCATCATATCATGTATTAATAATATTACAGGTAGTTAATCTAAGTTCTTTGAAGCAGAACATGTATCCAAAAAATCATGTAATTCATGTAATCATCCATTAATTACACATCATGAATGTACATGATAATTCATGTAGGCCATATGTCACATGAGTATAATATTATACGACTATAATACATGTTGTGTGGGTTTGGATGGGTATTCACCACGTTACCTCCAAGGTACAAGTTATGCACAAGGTTAATATGAAATGAATTCTAATTTGATTAAAATTATAATGGATGATAATCTTAAGGAAATTCAAAAAAGGATTAATATAATAGGATTTATTAATTAAAAACAATAATTAATCGATTAGAGCACAACTCATCTTAAATAATAATGATTAAATAATTGAATGTCAGTTTTATTAAATGTGTAATTCATTGCATGCATGTGGATGATCATGAGCTAGACAAGACCTTTATATGTGATTGGTTTCCTTTTAATTTTTTATTAGATTAAATTATTGGCATGCTTTCCTTCTCACCTCATTAATATATAGGGTCTGTATTCCCATGGTTTCTTTAATGTAAACCCCCTTTTACCCCTCACATGCATTTGAGTAAAATCATATATAATGGATAGAGATCCTAAGATCGTGGAAGAGGTTCATGTTATGATCCTAGGTGAAACTAATCCAAGGAGATACAATGGTGGATAGGTGAAAAACTGTAAACACAAACCTAATTGGATCAAGGTGTTTATCCCCTAGGATAACGATTAGTTTATTGACAACTAGATAAACTAACCATTAGAACAACCTCATGATCATACCCTTTATTTTATTTCTGTTCATTGTATAGTTATTCATTATGGATTTTTTCTCTCCATCACATAATTAACGAATTAACAAGCACGCAAGATGGAACTAAAATAAACTACCTTATGCACAAATATTACCCAATACATTCTTAATCAATTATGATTATCCCATATAATATTAACAACATTGTGAAATGATAATAAATGGAAATTTACATATAAATGCTAAAATCTCTCAATAAAATATTAAGTCGGTATAACCTTCCATTACTTCAGTTAGAATCAAACCATAGTTCAAATTTTTTATCCATCCAAAGTTGGGGTGCTTTCAATTATTGAGGAATTATAATTTGAGTTTTTGGGTTGAATTGACTTATATTACATCAAGGGTTTAATTACAAATAAGGACATGGTATAAATTAGAGGATAAGGTTGAGGAAATCCAAAATTAAGGATTTCAGGATTTGGGAGTCCACTCAACGGATCAAGTAACTATGAGTTAATGCAGTTGGAATTTGGAATTCCTAACTTTAACCATTTAAATTTCTTGACCATCCAATGTTGGGGTAACACAAAGCTCAATATGGATCATTTCCACAATAATTTCCAAACAAAAAGATATTTTAAAGCCAATGGTGAGGGCTATTGGGTTTTGATAAAATAGTGGGAGACTAATGAATACATATTTATTTATTTTTATTATTTTTATAAGATAAAGTACTAAAAGTATATTTATCTTATTTGTAGAAACAACATTAAAAATGAAATAAATCAAATATTTGTGATCCATACTCGATAAGGAAAAACTTCTCATTGGAACTAATTTCCAAGAGTGGAAAAGGCACCTTCAAGTCATCATTTTCCGTGAAAGGAAACTATATGTATGGGAATAAACTTTACCAGTTATGCTTAGAAATGAGGTGAGTGATGAGAAGATCTCTGTATACAATAAACATATGAATGACGCTATGGATGTTTAGTGACTCATATTATCATACATAACCAATGAAATCTTGATGAAATATGAGGAAATAGATGCTTATTGTATGATATCTCAAATTGAGTGTCTCTATCAAAATAAGGTGAGATAAGTGAGGTATGAGATCGTTAATTCTTTGTTCACCACTATTCTTGGAGATTTTGTGCCAAATGGGCCAAATTCAGACAAGAATATTGGATACATTGAGTGTATGGACATCTTTGGGATTAAATTCTCAAATGAGTAGCATACAGAACTCATACTACCATCATTTACTAATACCATATCTAGTTTTATTATGAATTATAATATTATTAATAATGAGAAGAGTCTATCATAATATCATACTTTAATTATTCAAGTGGATATGGACATAGGGCATGAAAAACCCATAGTCTTTATGGTGAATAAGAAGAGGGAGGACAAGGAAAAGGGGCCTAATATTTATAAATATTTAAAATCCCCCAAGCATAATCTAACCAAGAAGAAGGATATACGATGGTAGGGAAAGGAAAATGAGGAAATGTGTTTTATATTTGGAAAGTTAGTAAATTGGAAGAGGAACTGCACTCAGAGGCAAGGGGGATCCAAGGTTGGGTTCTTTATTAAGTGAAATCTTAACATTTATATACATTGGGTATTAGATATAGCTTGTGATACTCACATCTTTTTTCATATGCAGGAACCAAGTTGATACTAGAAAATTTTCATAGGAGGGGTGGATCTATGAACTGTCAATGGTGTGAGGTTGACTGCTCTTTCCATTGGTGACTACCACCTCACATTGACAACGAGAATGATTTTTTGTTTTACAAGATTTTTATTATGTAACTAGTGTTACCAAAAAAATAATTTATATATCATGTTTCAATACATAAGGGTTTATTTTCAATTTCATAAAAAAAATTGTTTCTTTTATAAGGACAACATGTGTTATCATATGGAACATTTAAATAACAGTATGTATGTATTAAATTATGAAAACCAAGTTTTGGAAATTGATAATGAATCAAGTTAACATGACTTATATAACACCTAGTTTTGGTTTCACCATATTAGTCAAGTAAATGAGAATTATTTGACATAGCTCTATCAAGATGGTTATTTACACTCTTTTGAGCTAAAACCACTTGATAGATGTCCTGCTTGTTTACAGGAGAAAACGATAAAACTGTTTTTGGGTGGATAGTGTAGAAGGGATATAGAGATTCTAGGATTGGTACACATTGATGTGTGTAGAAAATTTCCAGTATAAGCTACAGGTGGATATTCTTGCTCCATAATGTTTACTGATGAATTTAGTAGATATGGATATATTTACTTCATGAGGTATAAGTCCGTGTCTGTTGAGAAATTCAACGAATTCAAGAATGCAGTAGAGAATAATCTTGGTAAGAAGATAAGGAAGCTTCCATCAGATCAATGTGGTGAATATCTTAACCAATAGTTCATTAACTTTCTATGGGATTTTTGGATTCTATCTTAACTCACTCCACCTTATACACCATAGTGGAATGTTGTAAGTGAAAGGATGAATCGTACCTTGTTGGACATGGTAAGGTTGATGATGAGTCATACAGATCTTCTGTAATCCTTTTGGGAATATTCATTAACAACTATGATATACACATTAAATTGGGTACTAGATAAAGTGAAAAATGGAATTCCATTCATGCTATCTAGTGAAAATAAACCCATTTTATCACATTCACATGTATGGGGATGTGAATTTTTTGTTAAGGCTTTGTGAGGAAACAAACTAACACCCTCAGGAATGAATTGTATCTTTATAGGATATATTGAGGAAACAAAGGGATAATACCTATACAGCTCCTCATAAAAGGAAGTGATTTTTGTTATACAAGTCATCTATCTTGAGAGAGATCACAACCTCAACAAGTATAATGGGATAAATATTGACTTCGATGAAGTTGATGGTCAAGATACACAAGAGTTGCTATATGAAATAGTTCCATAGGTCCCCATGGAAGAAGTAGGTCCAGAAACACAAGTACTGTGTAGGATCTCAAGAGAGGTAAGGGAACTAGAGAGATTTGGTTTTCTAGTCACTGAGGATGGTGAATCATTGTAGTTGGATAATGATGAACCTTTCTCCTATAAGGAGGTATTAAAGAGATTGGAAAGAGAAAGATAGCTAAAATCTATGAATTCTAAGATGAATTTCATGTATCAGAACCCTGTTTTGGGTTTTTGTCGATGCACTAGTTGATGTAAATCATGTTGGGTATAAATGGGTATTAAAGAAGAAAAAGGAAATGGGAGGTAAAATAAGTACCTATAAAGTAGGGATAGTGGCTAAAGGTTTTAAGAAAAATTAATGAATTGACTATGATGAAACTTTTTCACCTATTTCCATGTTTAAATACATAAGAATCATACATATCATAGTAGTTTACCATGACTATGACATTTGGAATATGTATGTCAAAACTGTATTCCTTAACGTGAACATTCAGGAAGATGTCTATATGACACAACCAAAAGGTTTTATGACACCATGTGATATAAAAAGGGTTTACAGGTTTCATAATTCCATTTATTGATTGAAGAAAGCATCCATGTCATAGAATATTCAATTTGATGAATCTATAAGGGAATTTGATTTCATTAAAAATTAATGTGAGCCATGTGTGTATAAATATTTTAATGGGAATACAATCATTATCCTAGTAGTATATTTTTGTGACATATATCTTATTTGAAATGACATACTATTCTTACCATATGTTAAGGACTCGTTGAACAAGTGTTTCTCCATGAAGGACTTAGGCGAAGCTGCCTACTTTCTAGGGATCATGATCATTCGTGATAAATCCAAGATGCATCTTTTACTAAGTCAAAGTATAAATATTGACCAGATACTAAAATTATTTAGTATGGAACAATACAAGAGTAGATTAGTTCTATTATCACATGGTTTACATCTTTCTAAGAAAATGTTTCCCCAAACACAACCGGAGAAAGATATAATGAGTAATATCTCAAATGCTTCTGTGATAGGATCGGTCATGTATTCCATGTTATATAATATACATGATAATTCATATCCACTAAAAATAGTGGGAATATATCAAAAAGATCTAGTATAATAGCATTGGACTGTTGTTAAGAATATCCTTAAGTATATGAGAAGAAATAAGGATATATTTTTGGTGTATGGAGGAGAGGAGGATCTGGTCATCAGAGGGTATAATAATGTTGGATTTCATAAAGATCAAAATGATCTAAATTCACAATCAGGATATTTTTTCCATCTTAATGGATGAGCTATAAGCTGTAAGAGTTCAAATCATCCATTTTTTGCTGATTCTACAGTGGAGTCTGAGTATATTGTGGATTCTGATGCATCCAAGGTAGCCATCTGGATTCGAAACATTGTCTATGAGATTGATTTCATACCTAGTATTAAAGACCACATAACATTGTATTGTGATAATACTACAATAGTGGGTCTTGAAAAATAGATAAGGTCGAATCAACGGACAAAACACATACTCCAAGAGTATCACCTCTTGAGGTATTTTTATCAAAGGGGGGAAGTTTCAGTGAGAAGAGTATCCACAAAAGAGAATGTTGTGTGCCCCTTGACTAAATGCTTATCCTAGTAGAATCATGAATATCGTGTGAGATCTAGGAGACTGAATATTAATAGCAGTTAAATCTAGTTTAGGTGAGAGTATTTCAAAGTTTGTTCCCCAGAACCAACTTATTTGTACTTTATCACAAACATGTATTAATTGGATGTATATTATTAAACTTTTTATCACATCACGGTTTTCCTTCTGCATGAAAATGTATGTGATAATGTCTTAACAGTAGGGGTCACACTAAAAGGTCATAGTGGATCCCTACTATGATGAGAACCCAATACTATTATTGAATATAGGTTCTATAGTCATATGATATCATTTTAAAGGACACAAATAATACATGATATTAGTGGTGGAGACTCATAGGACTTTCTAGAACATTATCATGTTGTAAGCCCTTGGTAATGTCCAGGAGGATATTATGAGAACGAGACCCTTCAGTAGAAAATACACATTTATAAGTGTCATCGGATGTTCCTATCTGTAGAAGTGTGTATTGGTCCTTATAATTTAAGGTTATTCCTAATTGGTATTATGAACAGCATAATTATATGTATTGGTAAAAATCGTGATGACATATGTTCGCAGTGAGGTATTATATATTGGGTGTGTCATGAGTAATATTGCATTAATGAATAATGCGAGATGAATTTGTCTCTTCTGTTCTATAACAGAATTTTATATCTTAGGACCTTTTATAGAAATGATATATCCTAAATAAATACATATCCATGGTGTTCAATAGGCAAGTTCAATTTCTGGGAAGTCAAATAATGAGAAATAGAGCACATGGGTTGAGGGAACTTGCATGCAACCTACATGATTGGAGATATCAAGACAAATGTATTATATTACATGGAAAGTATTTTCATGAGGTGACATGTCATTATAGCATTAACTTCTTTCTCTATGGGTGCCTCGGCGTGTTTTTAGATGCTAACCTTGGACTTTAGGCTACTCCACCTAATTCAACTAAGTAGGAGACCGAGAGGGTCACACACTAAGTGTATCCAGTATATCAGTTAAATATTATATTATTTATTATTTAAAAAGATGAATAAAGATTATTTATGATTATGGTTTAATAATCATTCACTTAATCGTGATCGCATTTATTTTGACACTATTATTCAAGAGAATATATTGTGGGTAGAATAATTAATAAATATTTATTTTTTATTTAGGGAATATAATATTTATATATTTATTTGATAATAATGTAATGATATTTATTTAATAAATAAATACACATTATTCAAGGTTCAATAAAAATGGTGTAGTATTGGCGGACCGAGTTAATGGTCTAGTGATAAATAATAATATTGAATATTATTCGATTAAATTATATTTAATTACAACTCTCAAGATAAGAGAATGTTAGTAAATAATAATATTTCTATTATTATTAGATATGGGGGTTTCTCTATGATTAATAAAATAATTAAGGAACTTGTTTTAATTATTTATTATTACCTTAGTGAATTAAATACTCGATTATATTATTCTCTTATTATCCAAGATCTAGAAATGTGAAGTTGGTGGTGTTTCCCATTGTAAATTAAAGAAACTATCTCAAGCCTAGAGAGTTATACCCTCTCTATGAATGCTCTCAAGAACAAGGGAGATCATCTTCCACTGGATCATGGAGAATTCTTTGGAAGAAGTTCTCAAGGTGATTGAAGGCAGACATCACAAGTGCAAGGATATTCTATCCTATCACCCGGAGACTCCTTCAGTGATGTACAAAGATACGTGGAACACGTGTGAATCACCTCTAGATAAGATCTACCATTTATATCTACAAAACAATGACAGTAAAACTATAGATCTGTGGCCAAACGCATCAACAAATAAAGAATCACCTTAGAGGTAATTATTATTTAACTAAATTAATTTTAAACAAAATATGTTTATCCACTATATTTATTTTGGTGGAAATTTTTCTTTGTCTAAATTCTTGATTCAATTCCATGGATAATGGCTTTCATTGTCATATTGATCCCATATTGATCATCAATTATGGAAAAAATTAAAGTTGGGAACTGACTCTTTTGTACTTCAGCTATGGTCGGAACCTAAATTTATCACATTAGCATTAGTAGAATAAACTATATTCCTAGTATCTTTGTTTTTAATAGTGGTATCTACTACCATTTGGATGGTAGAAAAGTAAGATACCATCAATACCTCTCTACATAAAATTCCTATGATTGTTTCTTTTCGCGTTGATTGTACAAGGTATTTCAAACATCCTTAAATATTTAATGTATGAGAATATCATATAATACATCTTTTATAGTGATATATTTAAAAAAATTTATATAAGAAATTATTTTGAATTTGAGCAGTTGTACTCATTAATTATTTCTAGAAACTTCTAGAAGCATCATTCTTAATCAATGCGAACTTGTCAATATTTACTAAACTTTTATTCATCAATTCAGCAACAAAATTTTTTCGGTGTGCAAGGTGCACTAAGTTCATGGTAAATACCATGAATCTCAAGATTAGAATAAAATCTTACACTAGTGTATTTTTTACCATTGTATATCTTGATCTTATTAAAGGAGGAACCAAACTCCTTTTAAACACTCCTAAAACTATTCAAAGTATATAGAGGATATGAATTTTTATCTATAAACATAATATAATTGATATTATTAAATTAAAAAATAATTAAAATAAAATATAAATCTCAATTTATTGATTACATCCCCATATGTAAAGAACCAGGTTTTTCAAAATTCCGAAATTGAGATTAAATATGAATTTTTACTTTTGGATTCTTATGATGGGTAAAATGATCTTTTTCCCTAATAAATGATATTGGATAGTTCTTCTAACCACTATGTTAGTCCTATAATAGTCTTTTTACATTGGGATAGAAGTTTGGTGAAATTATGACCTATTTGAATTTTGGAAGAATAAATAATATTAAATATTTAATTAATTAAATGTTAATTTATTTGTGTAAGTTTGTTTAAAGATAGATTTTGAATTGAGAATAAAATTGAGGTTCTATCTTCTTGTTTAGGTGAAAAATGAGGGTATTTTCTTATCTAGGGCATTATCTCATATTGTGTTCTAGGGTCAGGCCTAGACCACTTTTTCTTTTTCTTCCTCTTCTTTTCCACTTTTATTTCTCTTCTCCCCTACCTTCTCACATGCAATCCCTGTAGAGATTCTAATTTCTATGATTGATAGTGGATAGGAAGATGTATAGAGATATTAGAAGTTATGGGAGAATAAATATTCCACTATAGATATTGGGAGGACCTGGATAATTGTGTGGTATGTAACACCTTGAAATTTTATGAGAAATATTCTTTTTAATTTATTTGATGTATTGTGTTGTACGCTACACCGAGATTAGCTTGCACTATACGCAACACCGTATTATCTTGTAGTATACTCAAACACTATTCTTGGCTTGTGTTGCACACAAGAGCGACCTTCCTCAATAGTGTGTGTTGTACACAATACTGAGTTTTACTAAACAATGATATATTTTTAAAATATTATTATGAACTAGATTTTATGAATATTATTAACCAAATTTTCAATTTTATAACATTACCATTCATCTTACACATTATCTAGAACATATTATGAGAAAATAATAATTTTTTCGAGTAAAATAAGTATTTTTAAAAAAATGCACTTTTTTCACCTTTTGATAGTGAACCCATGTTAAATATAGTTTTTGACACATTTATAAGTTAAATTTTATGAAATAAAATTATTTATTTCAATAAGGATATAAAAATTTACTTTGGATAATTTTTTAATATTTTTCTGTTAACTTTCATATTTGGATAAATAGTAAAAATACGCTAAATTTTAATTAAAAATAACTTTTTTCATAGAGATAATTTATATGGGTAAATTATAATATTTAATGGTTTTAAACTATAAATATAATATATTTTTACCATTTAATATAATGTGATTCATTAGCATTAATTTTACACTGAATTCATAGGTAAAAACATTTCAATCTTTTGCAACGTTTTAACTTTTAAAACCTTTTTTCTGAACAGCGGGATTAAATTTAAATTAAATACTACCACTTCTGTGTTTCAAATTTGTAAAAATTTATTCCATATTTTGAATCATTATATACAAATTATTCTAATAGGATACTTTTTATTTTTAGACATTATGAATAGTAACTACGGTAAATTTTATTTACTACAGTTAAAGGTAAATCGGATAATTATGAGTAAAAATAAGATTATAAAATTACCCTAACACCTGAAAAAATTATATTGGATGAATAAAAGTAGACCCATATCACCTATAGGGCAGAATATATTCATTTCATGGACTTTTTACCATGAAAGTGATGTAATTATTATTAAAACCAAAGAAAGTGACAAATGTCACTCTCTTATATATTATAAGTGTAATAATTTTAATTTAGTGATAAACTTCATAAAACATAGAAAATAAATAGTCACCAGAAATATAATAAAATTATCAACATCATGTAAATTTATTTAGAATTTTTAGGGATTAAATAATTAGCATTAATGGTGACACAATAGCGATATAAAAATTATTTTATTGATTGAAATATCAAATAAATGGTTTTAAAAATATTAAAATAAATATTATATGAACTATTTAATGTGATATACTAATTTTATAGATAAATATGACATGTTATGAATCTATTAAATATTTGTTTTGAATATATCCTATGTCTGGATTTTATTTAAATTCAAATAAATGAATTGTGTCAAAATTGAAACTATTGTTATTTTATAAAAATAACAAATCATTAAATTGTTTAAAAATCACAAAAATATTTAAAAATTATAAGTTAAAATTTATATAGTATAAAATGTCGTAAATTATCCAATTATGTACAATTAAAAACACATAAGTAATTATTTATAACAATTTAAAATTTAGAATATTATTACCACAAAAAAAATTAAATAGATTAAATAAGGATAAATCAAATTGATAAGGTTTAAAATAAATTTCCAACATGTCTAAATTTTATTGTTTTATGAGATTACAACCCTATATCATCTCATATTTCAATTTTAGTCACTTTGGAATTTTTTAAGTGGGGTTTCGGTTAATTATAAATTAATATTTTAGAGGTTTCCAAAAGTGTCCCTCTCCTCTCTTATAAAATGGAACCTCCTCCCTCTCCTCTTCACAACATTTTGAGCCTTCAAGATCGGCCAAAACCTGTCCATTCCTCTTCTAAAATTCCCTAGAAACATACTAGAGTTCCTGGTCTTCATCAAAGACCATCTTTAGTTTTCTAAGAGGAGATTTAGAAGATGCGTGTCAAAGAAGATGTAATATCCTTTATCGATTCTTTCAAATTTATTTATTCTTCTACTTCATCTTATTTATTTGTTTCATTATAAAGTAATAACATAATTATCAATAATATAATTATATTTTATTATAAATATTAAACAACCCTATTTCACTTTCTATCCATCCTACGAAAAACAAAATCACCGCTCATGCATATGTACGGAATACCGTCACCACACTATGGTGTAATCTGTTTTTCGACCACCACCTTAATTGGATGGGTATAATGGTGTAAAGAATAACTATATATGATTATTAAAACATTATAATAGTTATGATACATTCAATCATCCACTCCAATATCATTCAATAATTATGGGAACGATATCATCGCTCGTGCGTACATACGGATTACCATCTCCACGACGCGATGAGATTCATTATCCATATTCACCATTAAAGAATGGTTATAAAGTATATATAATAATTAATCATTAAATATATGATATAATAATGATACTTTATTTATATATATATATGTCATTTACATCAATTCAATTTAATAAGGAAACGAAAACAGCGTTCATGCGTACGTACGACCTACCGTCTCCATGAACGGTGTATTTCATTCCATTTATCAATCTATTATGCATATTTATATGATGAATATATATTATATATAAATCATGTTTTACATCCTGGAAATATATAATCATGGTCCAAGTAATAATATGAATAATTACAAGTCAAAATATGTACGATAAATGAAACAATTTTACCTAAAACACTGCTTTAACATGAAATTGACAAATGAATAGGTAATATAAAGTCATAAGTGAATCATATATGATATCATAAATATTATTGTAGATCTTTTATAAGTTAGTAATATGTTTAAACCGACTATATAGGAGTCTCGAACACATACGGAATAAATTGAACATAAGGAAAGGGATAATTATTCCAATCTCATTCTTATCTGAGATTGTTTACTCGTAAGTATTTGCTGGGGTTATATTTATCATCAATGTCCATGTTTTCAAAAAAAGTTTTCATAAAATGTTTAATATTTTTCTATGTTTGTATAAAGTCGTGTTTACCCCTTTTTTAATTTTACTATGATGAATTGAAGGAATCTTTCTTTTGTTTACCATACGATGTACTTTTTGACTTTTCTGGAAAAAGTACGAGAAAAATGTTTTTTTAACTTATAAGGAATGAATGGATTTTTACAGTTTCAAAACGCCTTATTTTAATGAAGCTTCCTATAAATATTTCATGATTATTTTCAACAAAATCTTTTTCTTTTAAAATTTCATGGCATTTTGAGAAAATAAAATGATTTTGAAGAAGAAAGGATATTTTCCTCAAGAATTCATTTCAAGTGTTTTATCAAAACTATTTTCCATATAAGATGACATTATTTAATATGTTTATGTTTCAAGTATGATTTCTCTATTATTTACATGGTTTTATTTTTCTTATGATGAAATGATATCCATTTGTTTTATATAGATTATGTTATGATGGGATGATGTTTATGAAACCCATTTTATTCTTTGGGTTACGATGAATGATTTATGTTTATTTTGTGGCACACATAAGAATGGTTTCATTATGAGATGGGTGTGACCTATATCTCCCTCAAATTCATAGGGTAAAAAATTATATCTCATGAGATAGACATGGTTGGAATGGAAAGTAAAATATGGTTCAGTAATACAGTGTTGGAACGTCAATTAAACAAGGTTTAGTAATGGAATTTGTCCACAACTCAATATTTTGATGTTTAAACTTTATATTTCACAACTCAATATTTTTATGTTTAAACTTTATATTCATGTTTTTAAGTTCAAATGTATATGTTTTGTTTTATTTTCTCTGTGCTTACCCTTACTGAGCATTTGAGCTCCCCCTTTATATGTTTTTCCCCAGGATTTAAAGAAAGGTTTTAGGTATGAAAACAAAAGGGGAAGAACTTTATGGGAGATGTTGAAGATCATTCACCATGATTAAATGATTCTGTTCCGAGTTTCCAAAGACACTAAACTATTACGGTACTTGGGTGTCTGTTTTTGTTATGTATTAATTATTCCACAAAATTAATGTAATTTCCATGTGCATCAAGCTTTGGTTCTCTACAGTTGGTATCATAGCAAAGGATTAGTTAACCTTTTGAAACTAGGGTGCGAAAACTTTAGTGAGATCCCTATATATATTTCTATGTCATGTCTAGGTATGTCCCTGAGGTTAATTATAAGTATAAGTTATAGTCCTAGAATTACGATAAAAATCATAGAATTAAACCTAAGATGTTAGATATTGAAGGTACTCCCCCTTTATTATGTTTTTTTCCTTGAATGATTTTTGCCTCTCACACTATTCTTTTTGGGTTTTAGATGATGGCTGGAACCTGAAGAAACCATGTTGATAAATGTAATGGACAATGCAATGATTTTCCTCCTAAACAAACCAATGTTATGGGAGATGGAGTGCAAAATATTATTGTTATACTGACACAATCTATGAATCATTCTAGACTTCCAAATAAGAAGATAAGGGAACAATATTCTATTTAGTCCATGAGGCAACATCCACCTTCTTTCAATGGGTCCTATGATCCACTTATTACAGAACAATGGATCTGGACCATTGAAATAATATTTTCCATACTTAACTATTCAGAACATGAAAAATTCATTATGGTTGATTACCATTTTAAATGTGAAACAGACCAGTGGTGGACTCTAATTAAGAATACAAGGCCCCATGATGAAATTTAATCCATGGAATTGGACGATTTCAAGAACTTGTTTTTCAATAAGTACTTCCCTCATATTCTTATAACAAAGATGGAAAAGGAGTTCCTTGAGATTAAGAAAAAGGATGATGAATCTGTTGGTATGTATGAGGCTAATTTTAAAAGGATTCCAAGGTATGCATCTGGCTTTATCATCCAACCTTAAAATAAAGTTGATTGATTATTCAGTGTCTTAAAACCAAGTCTTCAAACAACATTAGCTATAAGATACTTCAGTAGCAATGAAGAAGATTGTGCATTGTTCTATCAAGGTATAATTGGAAGTTGGTGTAATATATACATCTCATGGTTTTGATAAGAAACGAAAGATGGAGTTCAAGGAAAAATCTCAAAATAATTTTGAAAATAAGACGAATGTTTCTTTATGCTCAAAGTGTGGAAAGAATCATGGTGGATATTGTCTTAAAAGGACTAGAAAATGTTTTAAGTGTGGAAAAGGTCATCGAGCAGCTGAGTGTATAAGTAATGGAAATAAGGTGGCTAATGCTGTGAATAGAGAAAAGACTACATAGAATAATCCACCAACACTTCAATGCTTCAAGTGCAAGGAAATGGTTCATTATGCTAACAAATTCCCTAATCCAAGGGTTAATGATGATTGACATCAACAACCTCTTAAGGCAAAGGACAAAGGGAAGTCACATGCTATCACTATTCTCGATGTTGAATATGACAACGAAGTGGTTGAACGATTAAGTGTTTATGTAATAGGATTCCAAAATAGTGTTGTGGAATCTCATTTATAGTATCTTGGAATATTGGAATATCTATTTATTGGTTTGTTGTGGTTTTCAATAATTATTTAGTACCGGTAACCATGAAAATTGATTGAATTATTTTTGTAAAGCACCTAATATGCGCATAATGAAGGGATAATGAGATAATGAAATTTTTGATAGTATTAATGAGCTCATCACTGATGTAAGGACAAAGTTATATCCTGGTTTGAGTATATAGAAATTTTGGGATTTTTGGTATGTGTAAGAGTTAACTTTTGACAGCATTCTTGTTTTCACTCTCTATGGTAATTCATGTTTCAATAGAATACATGATTAAGGTATTCACATGTTAGGAATATGACCAAAAAGATATGTCTTATGATATATGGGGGATAAATTATGGTAATCACATTCTTGATAGATGACCTATCTAGTAATATTTTTCTTTATACAATGAGATTAGACAGAAGTATTTTGGATAAGACTACAGATTGGAATGACTTAAGTAAGACATCAGATAGTATTTTTTAAGGCTATAAATTTTTGATATTATTTTGGAAATATTATAATAGTATAGTTTTAAAAAAGGACAACCCATAGGATGGGCGACAACCCATCGTGTCAGACAAGGTTGTGGGAATGGAAGCCACAACCGATGTGTGACAGGACTTTATCACCTACCAATAGCCTACAGGAAGTCTCTGGTTAGTAGAAATTTGTTTTATTTTATTAAATAGTATGATAGTTGAAGTATAATTCCATTTTTGGAATCATATATGGTTAATCTCACCATAGATGGACTTATGTATATTTAATAACTTTACTAACTTTTTGAGATAGATGGAATAACCTATCATTCTATCGCATGATCTGCTAACACTTCAAGAAGGACGAATTCAACTTCATTTATTTAAATAATAGATGAAGTGGAAATTGTTCATGGAATGACCAGTGATGATATTACACTGAAATAAAGTAAGTATTTATCCTTATGAAAAAATTCATCAACTTTACGGAAATAATCTTGAAAACCAAAAAATGTTTTCCTAGTACCCTCATATTTGATGAATTAGATGGTACATTAGATCATCACAAATTTATGGCTTTTTGATTGTTGGGTTTTTCATAACCATGTTCTCCACCACTCTCCATCAGAACTTGATGGCTATATTTCTCTTCTATATCCATATTTTCCCCTATATTCTCTTATGTGGAAACTCGGTGATGAGTTAATTTGGTTAACTGTTACATTTCATACTTTAGTTTTTAAAATTTTGTTTTGGTGTTCCTTTTTACTATATGGGTTTCTATGAAATAAATTTTCAAGTAGTAAACCATTTATAACCCCGAGGAATTTCGAGGGCGAAATTCATTTTAAGGGAGGTAGAATGTAACACCCTAAAATTTTATGAGAAAGATTCTTTTTAATTTCTTTGATGTATTGTGTTATACGCTACACTATGAGTAGATTGAGATATATTCAACACCATATTAGATTATAGTATACGCAAACACTATTCATGGCTTTTATTGTACGTAAGAGAGACCTTTCTCAATATCATGTGTTGTACACAATACCGAGTTTCACTAAACAACGATATATTTTTATAATATTATTATGAACTAGCCGTTATGAATACTATTTAACAATTTTTGAATTTTATAAAATTTTCATTCGTCTTAAACATTATTTAGAACATGGTATGATAACAAAATAAATTTTTTGGGTAAAATAAGTATTTTTCAAAAAATGCAGTTTTTTCACCTTTTGATGGCGCACCCACTTTAAATCTAGTTTTGACACATTTATAATTTAAATTTGACAAAATAAAATTATTTATTTTAATTAGTATATAAAAATTTACTTTGGATAATTTTTTAATATTTTTCTTTTAACTTTTATATTTTGATAAATAGTAAAAATATGCTAAATTTTAATTAAAAACAACTTTTTTCATCGATATAATTTATATGGTTATATTATAATATTTAATGGTTTAAATGTATAAATAGAATATATTTTTACCACTTAATATAATTTAAGTCATTAGCATTAATTTTACAATGAATTCATAGGTAAATACATTTAAATATTTTTAAACGTTTTAACTTTTAAAACCTATTTTCTCAACAACGGGATTAATTTTAAATTAAATACTGCCACTTATGTGTTATTAATTTGGAAAAATGGATTCCATATTTGGAATAATTAGGTCCAAATTATTCTAATAGGTTACTTTTTATTTTTAGACATTATGAATAGTAACTACGGTAAATTTTATTTACTATAGTTAAAGGGAAATCGGGTAATTAAGGGTAAAAATAAGATTATAAAATTATCCTAACACCAGAAAAAAATTTATTGGATGAATAAAAGTCGACCCATATAACCTATGTGTCGGAATGGATTCATTTCATGGACATTTGACCTTGAAAATGATGTAATTATTATTAAAACCAAAGAAAGTTACAACATGTCACTCTCTTATAACTTATAAGTGTAATAATTTTAATTTAGTGATAAACTTCATAGAACTTAAAAAATAAATTGTAAACAGAAAGATAAAAAAATTATATACATCATGTAAATTTTTTTATAATTTTTAGGGATTAAATAATTATCCTTAACGGTGACACAATGGAGATGTAGAAATTATTTTATTGATTTAAATATCAAATTAATGGTTCTAAAAATATTAAAATATATAATATGTTAACTATTTAATCTGATCCAATAATTTTATAGATAAATATGACATGTTATGAATCTATTAAATATTTTGGTTTGAAAATATCCTCTGTGTGTATTTTATTTAAATTCAAATAAATGAATAGTGTCAAAATTGAAACTATTGTTATTTTATAAAAATAACATATTATTAAATAGTTTAAAAATCACAAAAATATTCAAAAATTATAAATTTAAATTTATATGGTCTAAAATGTCATAAAGTATCAAATTATGGAAAATTCACAACACATAAGTATTTATTTATAACAATTTAAAATTTATAATATTATTACCACAAATAAAAATAACTAGATTAAGTAAGGATAAATAAAATTGATAAGGTTTAAAATAAATTCCCAAGATGTCTAAATTTTATTGTTTGATGAGATTAAAATCCTATCTCATCTCATATTATAAGTTGAGTCACTTTTTAAGTTTTTAAGCGGGGTTTGGGTTTGTTATAAATTAATATTTTTGAGGTTTCCAAAAGTGCCCCTCTCCTCTCCTATAAAAGGGCACCTCCTCCCTCTCCTCTTCACCAAATTTTGAGCCTTCAAGCTTGGCCAAACCCTATTAATTTTTCTTCTCCACTTCTCTATAAACATACTAGAGGTTCTTGTCTTCTTCAAATACCATATTTAGTTCCCTAAGAAGAGTTTTAGAAGAGGCGCGTCGAAGAAGAAGTAATATCCTTCATCATTAATTTCAATTTTATTTCTTCTTATACTTCCTCTTATTTAATTGTTTGATTATAAGGTTACAAAATCAGTATCACTCATATACTTATATGTTATTATAAATATTAAACAACCATATTTCACCTTCTATCCATCGTACGAAAAACGATATCACCGCATGTGCGTACGTACGGAATACCATCTCCACATTGTGGTGTAATCTATTTTTCCACCACCACCTTACATGGATGGGTATAATGGTGTAAATAATAAATAAATATTATTATTATAACATGATACTAATTCTGAGATATTCTATCATCCACTCCAATACCATTCAATAAATATGGGAATGATATCATCGCTCGTGCGTACGTACGGATTACCGTCCCCACGACGCGATGAGATTCATTCTCCATGTTCACCATTCAAGAATGGTTATAAAGTATATATAATTAGTAATCATGAAATATATGAAATAATAATTCTAATGGATTTATATATATATATATGGATTTTACTTCCATTCAATTTAATAAGGAAACAAAAACAACGTTCATGCGTACGTACGACCTACCGTCTCCATGAACGGTGTATTTCATTCCATTTATTGATATATTATATATATTTATATGATGAATATATATTATATAAAAATCAATTTTTACATCCTGGAAATATTTAATCATGATCTAAGTAATCATACGAATTATTACAAGTCAAAACATATATGATAAATGAAACAATTTTACCCAAAACACTGCTTTAACATGGAATTGACAAATGAATGGGTAATATAAAGTCATAAGTGAATCATATATGATATAATAAATATTATTTTGGATATGTTACAAGTTAATAATATTTTTAAACCAACTATACATGAGTATTGAACACATATGGAAGAAATTGGACATAAGGGAAGGGATAATTATTTCAATCTTGTTTTTATCCGAGATTGTTTATTCGTAAGTATTTACTGGGGATATATTTATCATCAATGTCCATGTTTTCACAAGATGTTTTCATAAAATTTTTACTATTATTCCATGTTTGTTTAAATTCATGTTTGACCCTTTTTTACTTTTACTATGATGAATGGGAGTAATCTTTCTTTTGTTTACCATACGATGTACTTTTTGACTTTTCTGGAAAAAGTACGTGAAGAATGTTTTTTAAACTTATACATAATGAATGGATTTTTACATTTTCATAATACCTTATTTTCATGAAGCTTCCTGTAAATATTTCATGTATATTTTCCACAAAATCCTTTTCTTTTAAAATTTAATGGCATTTTGAGAAAAGAAAATTATTTTGAAGAAGAAAGGATATTTTCCTCAAGAATTCATTTCAAGTGTTTTATCAAAACTATTTTCCAACCAAGATGATATTATTTAATATGTTTATGTTTCAAGTATAATGTCTCTATTATTTAAATGGTTTTATTTTTCTTATGATGAAATTATATCCATTTTTTTTATATGGATTATGTTATTATGGGATGATGTTTATGAAACCCATTTTATTTTTTGGGTTGCGATGAATGGTTTATGTTTATTTTGTGGAACACATAATAATGGTTTCATTATGTTATGGTTTGGACCTATATCTCCCTACAATGAATTGGTTAAAGATTTATATCTCATGAGATAGACATGGCCGGAACTGCTTCTAAAATCATGTTCAGTAATACTGGGCTGGAACGGCAAGTAAACCCAGTTCAGTAATGAACTTTGTCCACTATAATGGTCTTGGAATCAATTCCTTGGATACTATGGAAATCATAACATGTGATTAATGGATTCCACAATTACATGTTTTATTCCCATTCTATTTTATCATGATTAATGTTCCATTATGATCTATGCCTTACGTACTGCCAATATTGATTTCACAACTCAATATTTTGATGTTTAAACTTTATGTTCATGTTTTTAATTTCAAATTTATATGGTTTGTTTTATTTTCTCCATGCATACCTTTATTGAGCATTTGAGCTCACCCTTTATATTTTTTCTTTCCCCAAGATTTAATGAAAGGTTTTAGGTAAGAAAATAAAAGGGAAAGATATTTATGGGAGATGTTGAAGATCTTTCTCCATGATTTGAAGATTATGTTCCGAGTTTCCAAAGACACTAAACTATTGTGATCCTTGGGTGTCTTTTTTTGTTATGTATTAAGTATTCCAAAAACTTAATGTAATTTCCATGTACATCAAGATTTGGGTCTCTACAGTTGGTATCAGAGTGAAGGTTTAGTTAACCTTTGGAAACTTGGATGTGAAAAGTTTAGTGAGATACCTAGAGAAATTTCAAAGGAATGTCTAGGGATGTCCCTAATGTTTAGTATAAGTATAGGTTATAGTCCTAGAATTATGATAACGATCATAGAAATAAACCTAAGATGTTAGATATTGAAGGTACTCCCCCTTTATTATGTTGTTTTCCTATCATGATTATTTTCACTCACACTATTCTTTTTGGGTTTTAGACGATGGCTGGAACCCGAAGGAACCATGTTGATCAATGTAATAGACAATGAAATGATTTTCATCCTAAAAAAACCAATGTTATGGGAGATAGAGTTCAAAATATTATTGTTATACTTACACAAGCTATGAATCATTCTGGACTTCCAAATGAGCAAAGAAGGGAACAATATTCTATTGAGTCCTTCATGAGGCAATGTACACCTTCATTAAATGGGTCTTCTTATCCACTTATTTTTGAACAATGGATAAGTACAATTGAAAAAATATTTTCCATGTAAGAACCTAGTTTTTTCTATGAAAGACTTTGGAATATTCTTGATAATATTCCAGAGCAGCGCCTTCAGACGGCGTGCGATTCCGAGCCCCGGAGTGGCCGGAATTAAATTTTCAGTGCGTTCACACAGCGAATGCCAAATAAATGAGATAACTCCTAAACTGGGCTTCAGATAAGAGATCTGAGTGTACGTATGGGTCCGGAATGGGGTGTTTACCCTAGTAATGATATAAAACTTGTCTGCGTGGGACGTTTGGACCCATCGCCCGCTTCTAGAATGTTAAACGGATAAACTAATTAATTAATTTATTCGTTTAATGGTGAAACTCGAGTATCTTTTAAAATGTGGCTCAGATTGGAAAAATGAGGGCACCGTTGTGTTCGGAGCGTGCCTTTTACCCTAAGAGGGGTATAAGATTCGCGGGCGCGGGCCGTTTGTGAAAAATGGCCCCAGGGGCGTTTTCGTAATTTGGTGCCCTCGGGCGTTGAGTTTAATAACTTTTGAACGGGGTCTCAGATTAAAATTTCGAAACCGCCGTTGTGCTCGGGAGGTAGTGTTTACCCTAGGGGAGGCTTAACCTTGACCCCGTCGGGAGTTTCGGATGCGGGTCTTTTCGGGGGTTTTAAATTAATTAAATCGTTAATTCATTTATTTAAACCCTCCCCCTTCCCTTCTCCCTTAAACCCCCTAGAGAAAACCTTTCCACTCTCCTCCTCCACCTCCGGCGAGGAGTCTCTGGCGAGGCAGCTCCGGCAAGGCGGCGGATCGCGGTGAAGCTCCGGGCAACGCCCACGAGGTAGGGTCTTGTTGCGTTTTTCCTTCCCGCACCTCCTTTGAACCTAAATCTTATGCTCGAATTGTTGTTGGATTTTCGAACAAACCACATGATCGCATAGTATAGTTTTTCCTCTTTCCATCGCTGGTTTTGGTTCATAAATCCGAGCTCGGAGGAGGCCAGGGTTGATCGTCGAAGGTTGCGGGTTTTGGAATTGTTTCCGGCCGGTTTGGGTGCTCCGGTGGTCCGAGGCGCGGCGGCTTCTCCTCGGCAGGCGGCGGTGGCTTCTCGGCGTGAGGCGGCTCGGTCCGGCGAGCGGCCAGCAGAGGCGGCCGGATTTAGGGCGATGGCGAGGCGGGGTATCGGGCGGCGCCGGCGTAGCGCGACGGAGGGGAGCGGCGGTTGGCCAGGGCGCGCGGTCGGCGAGCGGGGCGCCAGTGGGGTCATCGGCCACGGGCAGCGACTCGAGGGAGCAAGGACCCGCATGTTGCGGGTCCTGTTGGCATGATGCGGAGACCGGCATCGGCCGGTCTTCTGGGAATAAAACCGGACCCGATGCGGGTCCGGTTCGGCTGGAGTGTCTCGCGGCCAGCCGGCCGCGGCGGTTCGGACCGGGCCGGCCGGGGTGAACCGGCCCGGTTGGCCCCCTTATATTCGGGGGGCCGTAACTTCCCAACGGCGTGTCCGTTTGATGCGCTGTCTACGGAAGTAGATCCGTATCGACGAGACGGTCTTTGGGAGATAGTTTTGGGAATTTTTAATTCCTGAAACGTGGGGCTTCGGTACCACGATTCGTGCGTTAAGTAAGTTTGGTGTTTTTCTGGGGGTCTTGTTTTGAGCGGCGTGGACGCGTCCGACGTCCGATTTAAGCGCTGTCAGTGGCGTTGGAACTCTGGAATCAAGGCGGAGGTTTCCAAGGTGGTTCCGGCCATTGAAGTCGGAGTTGAGGCATGGGCCCCACGGCCCGTCCTTTGAGCTACGTGCAGTTTTTGGCGACTTTTTCCTCGGACGTCCGTTCGGGGTGTGCGAGTAGTCGATATTGGGTGTTTTTCCGAGGGCATCGCGTTGGCGCAGTCTGCCGCTGTAATTTCAGCACAATGGTGCGGGGCCCCTGAGGGCTGTTTGGGCGTCGACGGTGTTTTTTTCATCCTTATCACCGGGCAACTGTTTTGGACGATTGAGTAGTCCATCTTGTGTACTTTTTCGAGAGGATCGCAACGGTGTGATCCGTTCGTTGAGTTTTGGGACCGGGTTGCGGGTCCCACGAAGCACCGCTCGTGTGCGGTGCACCGGGATGCATCTTTTTCTCCGGATATCCATTGCACTCAAGTGAGTAGTGATTTTGATGTGTTTTCCCGAGGGCATCGCAATGGTGTGATGCGCCCGTCTGTTTTCGGGGCAGAGGCTCGGGATCACGGGACGTCGTTCGGGCGTGAGGCGGTGTTAGCGACTTTTCCATCGGATATCCATTTGAGGCGAGTAAGTAGTCTAACTTGTGTGTTTTTTCACGAGGATTACAACGGTGCGATCTGTTTGGTTGAGCGGAGCCTTATACGTGATCTTATTAAGTGTGTAAGCATGAAAGGTGCTCCGGTGGCGGTTCGTCCTACCATGTTTGTAGTGGACCCTTGGCATGTGATCACGCACTCTTGGGATAGTGATATAAATGGTTCACAAGATCTGGTTGGTCGTGCCTGGGCCTTTGAGTTGGGTATATTATGTCATGCCTTCGCGTTGACGTTGGGTGTCGTGTGCACAATGGCCCTTGGGCTGAGAATGTGGTATACTCTAGGAGTATACAGGAATACTTGGAGGTACATGTGGTTGTTCGTACCTGAGAACTTTGGGCGCTTGGTTGGGGTTGCAATGGGGCCACACGTTGTGTGGACCCCACGTGTGTGCTGGGTTCTGCTTTGCGCACTTCGACCTCTCGCGACGTAGAGGGTCCCTCTATGCTCGTTTGTTTGACTACCAGGGTGGAGTTTTTCCCCTGGCTCTGTGCTCGTTTGTTTGACCAGCGGGGTTGAGTGGTCTCCCCCTGGTTTCGTTCTCGATGGATCAACTGGTAGCGGTGCTAGTGACACCCAGTGATGGAGCAGGCGCTGAGCCTCTTTTGGGTGAGTTGTTTTGGATTTGGGTGGTTGCGCGATACCCACTCCGTGTATGGTTGGTCAGTGTTGTACCCTCCAGTGGATATGACCAGTGCAGTTCTGAGTTTTACCCTCCAGCGGGACTGGGCAGTGGGTTACTCATCGGCTTCTAGGGTTTACCCTCCACCAGATACTGGGCAGTGGGTCACCCGACACTCTTAGGGTCTAGCCTCCAGCAGAGACTGGGTAGTGGGTCACCCGACGTCACTCTTAGGGTCTACCCTCCAGCAGGGCTGGGTAGTGGGTCACCCGTCATCTCGTTCCAGGTCTACCCTCCATCAAGGCTGGGCAGTGGGTCACCTATCGACTTATTTCAGGTCTACCCTCCAGCGGGGTTGGGCAGTGGGTCGCCTGATGATGAAGTATTAAGGTCTACCCTCCAGCAGGGCTGGGTAGTGGGTCGCCTGATGAAGTATTAAGGTCTATCCTTCAGTAGGGCTGGGCAGTGGGCTGTCTGGTGATGTATTAGGGTTTACCCTCTAGTAGGTATGGGCAGTGGGTCACCCGATATCTGGTTACGAATTACCCTACAGCAGGGCTGGGCAGTGGGACACATGTTGGCATTCCAGACTCAGTCCTTTCTACTAGGCTAGTCTGTGGCTTTCCTCCATTATTACCAGAGCGGGACCCCTGGTTACGGGCCAGTGTTGTAACGACCTTGACTTAGAGGAGACATCTCGACTGCAGGGCAGTGACGAGGTGTTGTTTGACTTTCCCTAGAACTCTCAATTACGAGGGGCACTTTCCCCACTGAGACGTGTTGTTGTGACGCATTCCAAAACCGTGCGGGCGAGTCAGTGTTGCCCAAAGCAGATAGTGTAGAAGTGCGGTGATTGAGACCCTTGGCTTGTGGTTCGGGGCAGACGTGCGGGATGCTGGGAATCGATGATGGTGTTACCTCTGGGACTGTTGGAAAATCACTTTTCTTGGGCTGAGCTACGAGATGAATATCTCCTTATGAAATAGTTCGGGATTCTTTTTTGATCATAAGGATATGTATATACCTTGTTCTGGTACCCACTTCTTGGGTTTGGTTACTCTCCTTCGAGGTGAGGGGAAGATGCACGGGGTATGCCACGTACTTTCCGTGTCTATCTTCTCGTGGTTGGACGAGTCTACTCTCATGCTATAGGTAGTGAAGACTCGATGAGAAGTTCATCTTCTCACTGTTTCCAGCTCCTTGTGTCTGGACAAGTCTACTTTCTTGCCTCTTGTTGGGTTGAGATGGACTCTTTACTGTACTCCTTACTTCACTTTCGGTTGTACTCCCTTACTTTTCTCTATTCACTCTACTGATCACCCTTCAGTACCTCCTTTGTTGCTCCCTCAAGCCTTCGGGGTATCCTACTGAGTATTTTTATACTCACCCCTGCTTGGGATTTTCCCGCAGTTGGTGGGTCCTTGCAGACTACGGACAGGTTGGTCGTGACTTCGGTGGAGCTTAGAAGCTTGGGAGCTTGGGAGCTTGGACCGTGTACGGTGGTCGGAGTCGGGTTCCAGGTGGGAGACATGTCAGCTGTTTCTTTTGTTTACCTATTGTCGGGTTGTGGCACTTTTTGGTTGGGCGCGTGTTTTGCCCATTTTCTTTTCAGTTTGTGCTATGTACTTGTAGAGGTCGATGCACTCTGTGGTTTATTTATAGCAGTTTCTCTTTTTACTCTGCTTGTTATTCCTTTTTACTCTGCACTTTTTCATTGAGTGTGATGCGTGTGTGTGTGTACGGGTACTTAAGCAAAGGTCTCCCCAAGTTATTGTGCCTTCGGTGCTGGTCGCCAACCCCTGGCCTATGGAGGCGGGCTTGGGGTAGTTGCAGCTCGAGCCCGGGTAGGGTCGGGCTTTGACAAAGTGGTATCAGAGGTGGTTCGTTCCTTGGGACGTTGTGCGGACGTCCCTAAAAGAGGAATTGGTTGGGATATTGGGCAACAAGGTTAATGTGTCTCGAGAGCGGCTCTCAGGCCAGGGAGTCCAGTGATGGTGCGGCGACCGACGTATCCATTCACCAGGACCCTGATAACCCGCTTGTTGACTCGGCATGCTGAGACACTTGTTGCAGGGAATATTGTTTTGTGCATCACATAGGATTGAGTCTTTGACTGTCCTTCTTGAGTCATCTCCCCATTGTTGATATTGGTATATACATATATGCTCATCTGACTGTGGCACTCCTTGATAATGATCAGGATGTCTCCGCGAAGACAGCCAGCCATGATACCAGCTCTGGTTCGTGACGACGATCATGTGAGCTACGAGACCATAGTCCAAGACCCATCATGCGAGCCCCTTTCTCCGAGTGGGCCGGTAGAAGCACCCCCACCTGTTGAGCAGTAGGCAGTTTCAGCAGAGCAGGCTGAGCTTGAGCATAGGTGGAGCACGCTCCGTGAGTTCCAGTGGCAGAGACCGCTGAGGTTCAGTGGTGAGCCAGACCCTCAGGTAGTAGAGGTTTGGCTCGAGGTAGTGGTTCGCCTTTTCAGGCTTGTGCAGGCACCGACAGATCAGAGAGCGTCTTTGGCAGCCAGCCTTTTCCGTGGAGCAGCTTGGTGTTGGTGGAGTCTGGTGACTCGGTTTCTTGGCGAGTCATCACTTTTGTGGGGCGACCTTCAGTTTTTGTTCCGTGAGAAGTTTTTTCCCTCCTGCTTGCGCTCATTTCGGATTCAGGAGCTCCTACAGTTTCAGCAGGGAGGGATGACGTTGGCCGAGTACGCGGCTAGTTTTGCAGACCGTGCACGCTTTTACCCGGACTTGGTCCATGACGACAACATCCGAGCGCAGAAGTTTGAGCAGGGTCTTCACTGAGAGATTCATGTTGTGATAGTACCCTTGGGCATTCCCACATATGCCAGGGTGTCAGAGCATGCATTGGTGACAGATATATTCTTGTCACGTTCTGCGGTTGGTAGTGGTAGAGGGCATGACAGAACCGAGATGTCTGTCGTAGCTAGCAGGTGCCGAATGATAGAACCTCGATGCAGGTGGCCTTCCCACTGCCGGTTTCATGGGTGTGGCCGTACACCATAGTGGCGCCGGAGGACACCAGGGAAGCCCAGAGAGCGTCGGTGCTATGCTTGTGATGGGTGAGGTCACTTGGCACGATACTGCCCGACCCGAGTTGTTGAGAGCTTCGGGCAAGCAGCAGGCGCACCACCACGGTAGAGGCAACGTCGTGATCGGAGTACCGACCAGAGAGGTGGTGATAGCAGAGGAGCGAGATGAGTTGGTAGTGGGGGATGGCTTTACGAGATCTCCCCATCACCACTAGGCAGTCCACGTCAGGCTCCGGGAGCTGACAGTTGGGACCATGGACAGCTGCGATCTTTGGATGTCTACGATCCTGCAGAGCATGGGATGGTGAGAGGTACCCCTTACGACTCTTCTATTTTTTGCTGTAAAATTTTTAGTCTCTTCGTGTGAAAGGATTTTCTCCCTACTCCTTGTTTGAGGTGTTACCAGGGTGGCACAGGGCGTCGGGTGTAACCCTATGTTGGTAAGGAAAAATGCGGGGGAACTTTTCCTTTAGTCGATGGTGTCGACTCCATCGCTCACCGAGCGTGTAGGAGAGCCTCGAATGTGGAACCTTGTGTGACCATATATCCTTGGGTGTTTAACCATATGGATATTCTGAAGGAGGGAATCACCGGGCCTTGTTTCAGGTGCGAGCATTGATTCCTGTCGCGGTGTGCGTCGTAGAGGTTTGACCGGGAAGGTGAGCTACCCCTGAGGGCCTTCGGGCCGTTTGAGACCGTGCAAAGGGATGGAGAGGTACCCTATCGCCTTGCCCAAAACCCAAAGTCTGGAGTGGTATCACGACATCGGCTAGGGCCGACCTCGCGTGAACGGATCAATCCCTTGGTCTGTGTGCGGTGACGCAGAGCTGTGCGTGGGGTTCTTCTGGGTATGGGAAAGCCAGGTGTGGGTTTAGTACCCTGTGTTGCTCTCTAGTTTTTCTTTTCAAGGACGAAAATATTGAAGGAGAGAATGATGTAAGAACCTTTTTTTCTATGAAATACTTTAGAATATTCTTGATAATATTCTAGAGCAGCTCCTTCAGACGGCGTGCGATTCTGAGCCCCAGAGTGGCCGGAATTAAATTTTCAGTGCGTTCACACTGCGAACACCAAATAAATGGGATAACTCCTAAATGGAGCTTCAGATCAGAGATTCGAGTGTACGGATGGGTCCAGAATGGGGTATTTACCCTAGGAAGGATATAAACCTTGTTGTCGCGGGACGTTTGGACCCCTCGCCCGCTTCTGGAATGTTAAACGGATAAACTAATTAATTAATTTATTCGTTTAATCGTGAAACTCGTGTATCTCTTAAAAGGTGGCTCAGATTGTAAAACTGAGGGCACCGTTGTGTTCAGAGCGTGCCGTTTACCCTAGGAGGGGTATAAGTTTCGCGGGCGCGGACCGTTTGTGAAAAATGGCCCCAGGGGCGTTTTTGTAATTTGACTCCCTCGGGCGTTGAGTTTAATAACTTTTGAACGGGGTCTCGGATTAAAATTCTGAGATCACCGTTGTGCTCGAGAGGTAGTGTTTACCCTAGGGTATTCTTAACCTCGACCCCATTGGGAGTTTCGGATGCGGGTCTTTTCGAGGGTTTTAAATTAATTAAATCGTTAATTAATTTATTTAAACCCTCCCCCTTCCCTTCTCCCTTAAACCCCCTAGAGAAACCATCTCCCCTCTCCTCCTCCACCTCCGGCGAGGCGTCTCCGGCGAGGCAGCTCCAGAAAGGCAGCGGTTCACGGTGAAGCTTCGGGCAACGCCCACGAGGTAGGGTCTTGTTGCATTTTTCCTTCCGGCACCTCCTTTGAACCTAAATATTATGCTCGAATTGTTGTTGGATCTTCGAACGAACCACAGGATCGCGTATTAGAGTTTTTCCTCTTTCCATCGCTTGTTTCGGTTCGTAAATTCGAGCTTGGAGGAGGCCGGGGTTGATCGTCGAAGGTTGCGGGTTTTGGAATTGTTTCCGGCCGGTTTGGGTGCTCCGGCGGTCCGAGGCGCGGCGGCTTCTCCTCGGCAAGTGGCGGCAGCTTCTCGGCGTGAGGCGGCTCGGTCAGGCGAGCGGCCAGCGAAGGCGGCCGGCTTCAGGGCGACGGTGAGGCGGGGTCTCGGGTGGCGCCGGCGTAGCGCGATGGAGGGGAGCGGTGGTTGGCCGGGGCACGCGGTCGGCGAGCGGGGCGCTAGCAGGGTCGTCGGCCACGGGCGGCGACTCGAGGGAGAAAGGACCCGCATGTTGCGGGTCCTATTGGCGTGACGTGGAGACTGGAATCGGCTGGTCTTCTAGGAATAATACCAGACCCAAGGCGCGTCCGGTTCGGCTGGAGTGTGCCGCGGCCAGCCGGCCGCGGCGGTTCGGACCGGGCTGGCCGGGGTGAACCGGCCCGGTTGGCCCCCTTATATTTGAGGGGCCGTAACATCCCAACGGCATGTCCATTTGACGCACCGTCTATGGAAGTAGATCCGTATAGATGAGAAGGTCTTTGGGAGATGGTTTTGGGAATTTTTAATTCCCAAAACGTGGGGCTTCGGTAGCACGATTCGTGCGTTAAGTAAGTTTGGCGTTTTTTCGGGGGTCTTGTTTTGAGCGGCGAGGATGCGTCCGACGTCCGATTTAAGTGTCGTCAGTGGCATTGGAACCCTGGCATCGAGACAGTGGTTTCCAGGGTGGTTCCGGGCATTGAAGTCGGAGTTGAGGCGTGGGCCCCACAGCCCGTCTTTTGAGCTACGTGCAGCTTTTGGCGACTTTTTCCTCGGACGTCCGTTCGGGGCGTGCAAGTAGTCGATATTGGGTGTTTTTCCGAGGGAATCACATTGGCGCAGTCTTCCTGCTGTAATTTCGGCACGATGGTGCGGGGCCTACGAGGGTCGTTTGGGGGTCGGCAGTGTTTTTTCCATCCTTATCATTGGGCGACTGTTTTGGACGAGTGAGTAGTCCATCTTGTGTACTTTTTCGAGAGGATCGCAACGGTTCGATCCTTTCGTTGTGTTTTGGGACCGGTTTGCGGGTCTCACGAAGCACTGCTCGTGTGCGGTGCGCCGGGATGCATCTTTTTCTCCAGATATCCTTTTCACTCAAGTGAGTAGTGATTTTGATGTGTTTTCCCGAGGGGATCACAATGGTGTGATGCGCGCGTCTATTTTCGGGGCCGAGGCTCGGGATCACGGGGCGTCGTTCGGGCGTGAGGCGGTGTTGGCGGCTTTTCCGTCGGATATCTGTTTGAGGCGAGTAAGTAGATTAACTCGCGTGTTTTTTCGCGAGTATTACAATGGTGCAATCCATTTGGTTTTGCGGAGCCTTATACACGATCTTATTAAGTTTGGAATCATGAAAGGTGCTCTGGTGGCGGTTTGTCCTACCATGTTTGTAGCGGACCCTTGGTGTGTGATCGCGCACTCTTGGGAGAGTGATATAAATGCTTCACAAGATGTGGTTGGTCGTGCATGGGCCTTTGAGTTGGGGATTTTATGTCATGCCTTCGCGTTGATGTTGGGTCCCATGTGCACAATGGCCCTTGGGCTGAGAATGTGGTATACTCTGGGAGTATACGGGAATGCTTGGAGGTACATGTGGTTGTTCGTACCTGAGAACGTTGGGCGCTTGGTTGGGGTTGCAATGAGGCCACACATTGTGTGGTCCCCACGTGCGTGCTGGGTTCTACTTTGCACACTTTGACCTCTCGCGACGTAGAGGGTCCCTCTGTGATCGTTTGTTTGACTAGTAGGGTGGAGTTTTTACCCTGGCTCTGTGCTCGGTTGTTTGACCAGCAGGGTTGAGTGGTCTCCCCCTGGTTTCGTTCTCGATGGATCGACCGGTAGCGGTGCTAGTGACACCCAGTGATGGAGCAGGAGCTGAGCCTCTTTTGGGTGAGTTGTTCTAGATTTGGGTGGTTGCGTGATACCCACTCCATGTACGGTTGGTCAGTGTTGTACCCTCCAGTGGATATGGCCAGTGCAGTTCTAAGTTTTACCCTCTAGCGGGGCTGGGTAGCGGGTTACTCATCAGCTTCTAGGGTTTACCCTCCAGTAGAGACTGGGCAGTGGGTCACCTGACACTCCTAGGGTCTACCCTCCAGCAGAGACTGGGCAGTGGGTCACCCAATGACACTCTTAGGGTCTACCCTCCAACAGGGCTGGGCAGTGGGTCACCCGTCGTCTCGTTCCAGGTCTACCCTCCAGCAAGGCTAGGCAGTGGGTCGCCTATCGACTTATTTCAGTTCTACCCTCCAGCGGGGTTGGGCAGTGGGTCGCTTGATGATGAAGTATTAAGTTCTACCCTCCAGTGGGGCTGGGCAGTGGGTCGCCTGATGAATTATTAAGGTCTACCATCCAGCAGGGCTGGGTAGTGGGTTGCCTGGTGATGTATTAGGGTTTACCCTCCAGCAGGGTTGGGCAGTGGGTCACCCAATATCTGGTTACGAATTACCCTCCAGCAGGGATGGCTAGTGGGACACCTGTTGGCATTCCAGACTCAGTCCTTTCTACTAGGCTAGTCTGTGGCTTTCCTCCGTGATTACCGGAGCGGGACCCCTGGTTACGGGTCAGTGTTGTGACGACCTTGACTTTGAGGAGACCTCTCGACTGCAGGGTAGTGACGAGGTGTGGTTTGACTTTCCCTATAACTCTCAAGTACAAGGGTCACTTTCCCCACCGAGACGCGTTCCAAAACCGTGCGGGCGAGTCAGTGCCGCCCAAAGCAGATAGTGTCGAAGTGCGGTGATTGAGCCCCTTGGATTGCGGTTCGGGGTAGACGTGTGGGATGCTGGGCATCGATGATGGTGTTACCTCTGGGACTGTTGTCAACTCACTTTTATTAGGTTGAGCTACGAGGCGAAGATCCCCTTACGACGTTGTTCGGGCTTCTTGTTTGAGCATAAGGATATGTATATACCTTGTTCTGGTACCCACTTCTTGGGTTTGGTTACTCTCCTTCCAGGTGAGGTGAAGATGCGCGGGGTATGCCACGTACTTTTCGTGTCTAGCTTCTCGTGGTTGGATGAGTCTACTCTCCTCCTATAGGTAGCGAAGGCTCGATGAGAATTTCATCTTCTCATCGTTTCCAGCTCCTTGTGTCTAGACGAGTCTACTTTCTTGCCTCTTATTGGGTTGAGATGGACTCTTTACTGTACTCCTTAATTCACTTTTGGTTGTACTCCCTTACTTTTCTTTGTTCGCTCTACTGGTCACCCTTCGGTACCTCCTTTCTTGCTCCCTCGAGCCTTCGGGGTATCCTACTGAGTATTTTTATACTCACCCTTGCTTGGGCTTTGCCCGCACTTGGTGTGTCCTTGCAGATGACGGACAGGTTGGTCGTGACTTTGGTGGAGCTTAGGAGCTTGGGAGCTTGTTAGCTTGGACCGCGTATGGTGGTCGAAGTCAGGTTCCAGGTGGGAGACCCGTTAGCTGTTTCTTTTGTTTACCTGTTGTCGGGTTGTGGCACTTTTTGGTTGGGCATGTGTTTTGCCCATTTTATTTTTAGTTTATACATTGTACTTGTAGAGGTCGATGCACTCTGTGGTTTATTTATAGCAGTTTCTCTTTTTACTCTGCTTGCTCTTCCTTTTTACTCTGCACTTTTGCATTGAGTGTGATGCGTGTGTGTGTATGGGTACTTAGGCAAAGGCCTCCCCGAGTTATTGTGCATTCGGCGCTGTTCGCCATCCCCTGGCCTATGGAGGTGGACTTGGGGTAGTTGCGGCTCAAGCCAGAGTAGGGTCGGGTCGTGACATTCCATACTTCACTGTTTGGAACATGAAAAATTCATTCTGGTTGTTTACCATTTAGAAGGTGAATCCGACCAGTGGTGGACTCTAATTAAGAATACAAGGACCCATGATGAAATTGAATCCATGCAATGGTACGAGTTAAAGAACATGTTTTTCAATAAGTACTTACCTCGTATTCTTCGAACAAAGATGTAAAAATAGTTCCTTGAGCTTAAGCAAAAGGATGATGAATCTGTTGGTATATATGAGGAAAATTTTACAAGGCCTGCAGGGTATGAATCTGGCTTTATCATCCAACCTGAATGTAAAGTTGATCGATTCTTCAGTGGCTTAAAACCAAGTCTTTTATCGGCATTAGCTATAAGAGACTTCAGTAGCTATGAATACATTGTGCATTGTGCTATAAAGGTAGAACTGGAGGTTGGTGTTACATATACATCTCATGGTTTTGACAAGAAATTAAAGATGGAGTTCAAGGAAAAATCTCAAAACAACGGTGAAAAGAAGACGAATGTTTCTTTATGCTCAAAGAGTGGAAAGAAGCATGGTGGAGATTTTCTTAAAGGGGCTAGAAAATGTTTTAAGTGTGGAAAAAAGGTCATTGAGTAGCTGAGTGTCGAATTAATGGGAAAAAGGTAGGTAATAATTTGAATAGAGAAAAGACTACAGAGAATGTTCCACCAACACTTCAATGCTTCAAGTGTAAGGAAATGGTGAATTATTCTAACCAATGACCTAATCCAAGGGTTAATGATGATCAACATCAACAACCAATTAATGAAAAGGAAAAAGGGAAGTCACATGTGATCACTATTGGCGATGTTGAATATGAAAACGAAGTGGTGGAATGATTAAGTGTTTACGTAACGGGATTCCAAAATAGTTTTTGGAATCTCATTTATAGTATCTTATAATATTGGAATATCTATATATTGGTTTGTTTTTGTTTTCAATAACTATATGGAATTGGTAACCATTAAAAGTGATTGAAATATTTTTGGAAATCACCTAATATGCACATAATGAAGGGATAAAGAGATAATGAAATGTTTGATGATATTAATGAGATCAGTACTGATATAAGGGAAAATTTATATCCTGGTTTGAGTATATAGAAATCATAGGATTTTGGTTTGTGGAAAGAGTTAACTTTTGACAGAATTCATGTTTTCACTCTCTATGGTAATTCATGTTTCAAGAGAATACATGATTAAGGTATTCACATGTTTGGAATATGACCAAAAAGATATATCTTATGATATATGGGGGATAAATGATGGTAATCACATGCTTGGTAGATGACCTCTCTAGTAATCTTTTTCTTTATACTATGAGATTGGACAGAAGTATTTTGGATAAGACTAAAGATTGGAATGGATTAAGTTAGACATCAGATATTATTTATTAAGGATATAACTTTTTGATATTATTTTGGAAATGTTATAATAGTATAGTTTTGAAAAAGGACAACCCATAGGATGGGCGACAACCTGTCACATCAGACAGGGTTGTAGAAATCGAACCAACAACTGAAGTGTGAGATGCCTTTATCACATACCATTGGCCTATAAGAAGTCCATGGTTAGTATAAATTAGTTTTATTTTATTAAACGGTATGATAGTATAAGTATAATTCCATTTTTTGAATCATATACAGTTAATCTCACCATATATGGACTTATGTATATTTAATAACTTTTGCTAACTTTTTGAGACAGATGGAATAACTAAACATTTTATGGCATGATTTGATAACATTTCAAGAAGGAAGAATTCAACTTCATTTCTTTAAATAAAAGATGAAGTGGAAATTGTTCATGTAATGTCCAATGAAGATATTACACTGAAATCAAGTAAGTATTTATCCTTATGAGAAAATTCATCAACTTTAGGGAAATGATCTTGAAAACCAAAAAATGTTGCCCTAGTACCCTCATATTCAATAAATTAGATGGTACCATGGATCATCACAAATTTATGCATTTCTGATTGTTGGATTATTCATTTCCATGTTCTCTACCACTCTCCATCACAACTGGATGGTTAGATTTCTCTTCCATATCCATATTTTCACCTATGTGATACTATGTGGAAACCCAGTGATGAGTTAATTTGGGTAACTGTTAAGTTTCATACATTAGTTTTTAAAATTATATTTTTGTATTCCTTTTTATGATGTGGGTTTCTATGAAATAAATTTTCAAGTATTAAACCATTTATAACCCTGATGAATTTCGATGGCGAAATTCATTTTAAGGGAGGTAGAATGTAACATCCTGAGATTTTATGAGAAAGATTCTTTTTAATTTCTTTGATTTCTTGTGTTGTACGCTACACTAAGATTAGCTTGAACTATACACAACACCATATTAGCTTTTAGTATACGCAAACACTATTCTTCTCTTTTGTTGCACACAAGAGCGACCTTCCTCAATAGCGTATGTTGTACACAATACCGAGTTTCACTAAACAACGATATATTTTTATAATAATATTATGAACTAGACTTTATAAATATTATTAAGAAATTTTTTAATTTTATAACATTATCATTCATCTTACACATTATCTAGAACATGGTATGAGAACAAAATAAATTTTTCGGGTAAAATAGGTATTTTTCAAAAAATACAGTTTTGCCACATTTTGATGGAGCACCCACTTGAAATATATTTTTTGACACATTTATAAGTTAAATTTGATGAAATGAAATTATCTATTTCAATAAGGATATAAATTTTTACTTTGGATAATTTTTTAATATTTTTTTGTTAACTTTCATATTTTGATAAAGAGTAAAAATAAGCAAAATTTTAATTAAAAACATTTTTTTCATTGAGATAATTTATATGGTTAAATTATAATATCGAATGGTTTTAAAGTATAAATAGAATATATATTTACCATTTAATATAATTTAAGTCATTAGCATTAATTTTACACTAAATTCATAGGTAAAAAATTTCAATCTTTTGCAACGTTTTAACTTTTAAAACCTGTGTTTTCAACAGCAGGATTAATTTTAAATTAAATACTACCACTTATGTGTTTTGAATTTGGAAAAATGGATTCCATATTTGGAATAATTAGGTCCAAATTATTTTAATAGGATACTTTTTATTTTTAGACATTGTGAACAGTAACTACGGTAAATATTATTTACTACAGTTAAAGGTAAATCGGGTAATTAAGGGTAAAAATAAGATTATAAAATTACCCTAACGCCTAAAAAAATTTATTGGATGAATAAAAGTATACCCATATCACCTAAGGGTCTAAATATATTCATTTCATGGACTTTTGACCATGAAAATGATGTAATTATTATTAAAACCAAAGAAAGTGACAACATGTCACTCTCTTATATCTTATAATTGTAATAATTTTAATTTAGTGATAAACTTCATAAAACTCCAAAAATAAATAGTCACCATAAATATAATAAAATTATCTAAATCTTTTTAATTTATTTATAATTTTTAAGGATTAAATAATTATCATTAATGGTGACACAATAGTGATGTAGAAATTATTTTATTGATCGAAATATCAAATAAATGGTTTTAAAAATATTAAAATAAATATTATATGAAAAATTTAATGTGCTACACGAATTTTATTGATAAATATGACATGTTATTAATCTATTAAATATTTTTTTTGAATATATCCTATGTGTGGATTTTATTTAAATTCAAATAAATGAATAGTGTCAAAATTGACACTATTGCTATTTTATAAAAATAACATATTATTAAATTGATTAAAATTCACAAAAATATTTAAAATATATAAATTTAAATTTATATGTTCTAAAATTTCATAAATTATCCAATTATGGAGAATTAATAACACATAAGTAATTATTTATAACAATTTAAAATTTATAATATTATTACCTCAAATAAAATTAAATAGATTAAATAAAGATAAATCAAATTGATATGGTTTAAAATAAATTACCAACATGTATAAATTTTATTTTTTGATGAGATTACAACCCTATATCATCTCATATTCTAGGTTGAGTCACTTTTGAAGTTTTTATGTGAGGTTTGGGTTTATTATAAATTAATATTTTAGAAGTTTCCAAAAGTGCCCCTCTCTTCTCTTATAAAAGGGCACCTCCTCCCTCTCCTCTTCACAACATTTTGATCCATCAAGCTCGTCCAAAACCTATCCATTTCTCTTATAAACTTCCCTATAAACATTTTAGAGGTCCTGGTCTTCATCAAAGGCCATCTTTATTTCTCTATGAGTAGGTTTAGAAGAGGCGCGTCAAAGAAGAGGTAATATCCTTTATCGATTCTTTCAAATTTATTTCTTCTTCTGCTTCCTCTTTTTTTTCATTATAAAGTAATAACATAAGTATCACTCATATATTTATATGTTATTATAAATATTAAACAACCCTATTTCACCTTCAATCCATCGTATGAAAAATGAAATCACCGCGTGTGCGTACGTACGGAATACCGTCTCCATGCTGTGGTGTAATCTATTTTTTCACCACCAACTTACTTGGATGGGTATAATGGTGTAAATAATAACTATATATGATTATTATAACATGATACTAATTTTTAGATATTCTAACATCCACTCCAATACCATTCAATAATTTTGGGAACGATATCATCGCTTGTGTGTACGTACGGATTACCTTCTCCACGACGCGATGAGATTCATTCTCCATATTCACCATTTGAGAATGATTATAAAGTATATATAATAAATAATAATGAAATATATGAAATAATAATTTTACTGGATTTATGTATATATATATATATATGTGTGTGTCTTTTACTTCCATTCAATTTAATAAGGAAATGAAAACAGTGTTCATGCGTACGTACGACCCACCGTCTGCATGAACGGTGTATTTCATTCCATTTATCAATATATTATATATATTTATATAAGGAATATATATTATATATAAATCATTTTTTACATCTTGTAAATATTTAATCATTATCTAAGTAATAATATGAATAAATACAAGTCAAAACATGTACGATAAATGAAACAATTTTACCCAAAACACTATTTTAACATGGAATTGACATATGAACGGGTAATATAAAGTTAGAAGTGAATGATATATGATATCATAAATATTATTATGGATCTGTTACAAGTTAATAATATTTTTAAACCCACAATACAAAATTCTTGGACACATACCAAAGAAATTGGACATAAGGTAAGGGATAATTATTCTAATCTCATTCTTATCCGATATTGTTTATTCGTAAGTATTTACTAGGGTTATATTTATCATCAATGTACATGTTTTCAAAACAAATTCATAAAATGTTTAATATTCTTCCATGTTTGTTTAAATTCATGTTTAACCCTTTTTTACTTTTACAAAAATTAATGGAAGGAATCTTTCTTTTGTTTACCATACAATGTACTTTTTGACTTTTTGGACAAAAGTACGCGAAGAATGTTTTTTTAACTTATACAAAATGAATGGATTTTTATGGTTTCATATAGCCTTATTTTAATGAAGCTTCCTATAAATATTTCATGATTATTTTCAACAAAATCATTTTCTTTTAAAATTTCATGGAATTTTGAGAAAATAAAATGATTTTGATGAAGAAAGTATATTTTCCTCAAGAATTCATTTCAAGTGTTTTATCAAAACTATTTTCCATCTACGATGACATTATTTAATATGTTTATGTTTCAATTATAATGTCTCTATTATTTACATGGTTTTATTTTTCTTATGATGAAATTATATCCATTTTTTATGTATTATGTTATGATTGGATGATGTTTATGAAACCAATTTTATTATTTGGGTTACGATGAATGATTTATGTTTATTTTGTGGAACACATAAGAATGGTTTAATTATGAGATGGGTGGGACCTATATCTCCCTCCAACTCATTAGGTAAGGATTTATATCTCATGATATAGACATGGATAGAATAGAAAGTAAAATCCGGTTCATTAATATTGGGTTGGAACGGCAAGTAAACCCGGTTCAGTAATGAACTTTGTCCACTATGATGGTCTTGGAAGCAATTACTTGGCTACTATGGAATTCATAACATTTTCTTAATGGATTCCACAATTACATGTTTTATTCCCATGCTATTTTATAATGATTAATGTTTCTTTATGATCTATGCCTTACGTACTGCCAAGATTTATTTCACAACTCAATATTTTGATGTTTAAAGTTTATGTTCATGATTTTAAGTTCAAATTTATATGGTTTTTTTATTTTATCTATGCTTACCTTTACTGATTATTTTATCTCACCATTTATATTTTTTCATTCCCCAAGGATTTAAAGAATGGTTTCAGGTAAGAAAACAAAAGGGGAAGATCTTTATGGGAGATATTCAAGATCTTTCACCATGCTTGGAAGATTATGTTTCGAGTTTACAAAGACACTAAACTATTACGATACATGGGTGTCTGTTTTTGTTATGTATTAATTATTCCAGAAAAGTAATGTAATGTCCATGTACGTCAATATTTGGGTCTCTACATGGTATCTACAAAGCATGGATATGGTAAAGGCTTTGGATAATTATACCCAAAGGTATGCCATTTGTAATGTTTCCCCATAAGACACCATAGGTTAACCAATTTCTATTTTATGGTCATTTATGGTTTCTAAGGACCCCCTGGGGATCAATATATACTAAATTAGGGGGAAATTGGGGTTTTAGTTTGTTCATAGGGGTTTCACATTCAAAATTCCCAAGCACATGGTGTGTGGTTTCAAGAACCCAAATTATGTGTTCTTATTATTCATGGAAGATTATTTTTTATTGTAAAAACCATGTAGTGGTGCATGGCCATGTCACCATGTACTTTTTTAAAAACCTCATGTAAGGGGTGCATGGTATTTTAGTAGTACACAGCCTATCCCTAGGTGTGTTTTTTCTATGTATTAATACATATCCAAACCCCATGAATTCCCTGACCATGTACTGATACCCATATATAACCCACGTGTTCTATTATGTGTAGAATTATATGTCCAGGAAGGATGTTTTGATGTTCATGTTGTGTACTCAAAGTACATGTTTTATACAATTCCCCTATTACCCATTTAAGGGTTGTAGGTGATTTTACACCCCAAATTTATAATTTGACATAATAGTATCCCATTTTGAGGATTTTAAAACATTGGTCATGATAATGGAACCCTTAGGGTGATTTTAGGACTCATAAGAGTTGTTTTGGGGAGTGTAAGATGTGATTGAGAGGTTGTTCCTCCAGTAAATAAATTTAGTTGTCTCTTGTAAGTGGTACATATGATAATACCAAGTTGAGGTTTGAGGAAATAGTTAGTGGACTTGTAATGGGTTCAAAAATTTCTTCATTTTGTGAATTTATTGGGATTGTAAATGGTTAGTGGGATTGAGATCTGACTTGAGTAATTTTATAGGTTGTGTTCTCAAGATAACCTAGAGGGGGATCCAGAACTAATATTGGTCATGAGCCATCTCCCTATACTAATAATTAAATGGATTTTTCCTTCTAGACATCTTCCTTGTTAGGTGTGCTATTTTTTCCCTAGGATTACATGAGCTGATAAAGATAGGGTTGTGAGATGTGTTTACCAAAGGCATGTGTGTTGGCCCAACAGATGAGTTTATAACTAAGGATCCCAAGAGGGATTCCACTGCTTCTGTTTTTTCTTATAACTTCTAATGTGGTATTCTTCTACCTAAAAGTTTTTTCCTTAGGATCCCAAGTGGTATTATTATACCCTTGTAGTGTTTTCAAGGATCCCAAGAAAGATGAATCCACTTACGATCTAACCTAGAGGCCCCCCTCTAGGATACCTCCAATTGTATATTGTTTCCTAGGGTCCCAAGAGGGATGCATATTGCAGTGTTCCAGTTTATAGGATCCCAAGAGGGATACCTTTTCATATGTGTAAACTAAGAGGTTATGAAGAGGGTTTCCTCTACCTATGTCTATACTTAGAAGATCCCATAGAAGATTCTTCTCATATATTTGACCTAGGAAACCCAAGTGGCTGCCTTAGTTTTGGAACAACCGTAAAAAAATATTTACGAGTTGGGGTAGAGATGGTACTGGGTGTCACCATAGAACCTGTATTTAAATTGTGATCTCAAGGTTCTATAGTAGTAGTGATGGTTTTTGGTGTTCATTAAACCTCACACATTACTTACTATTTCACAATATTACTGTTGATTTAGTTATAGATTCCATAAATGTTTCAAATAACTTATTTAATGTTTCGGATGTGTTGTGATATATAGTGGGGATTCCTATACACGCTTCTTGGGATACTTCTTATGATCCTTATTTACTGGATGTTTATTTATCGGGATTATCAAAGGTACTTCCTAGGATCCATATTATAATCCTCATAGATTGAATGTTATTATTACGAGATATCCTATTTTTCACTAGGATTCCTCCTATAATAGGGATTATATAGGAGGTTTCTAATAGTTTCTTGGATCCCCTTTTATATTGGTGCCACCCTATGGATGGATAGCTCACAAGGATCTAGGTGATTCCAGAGGTTATCATGTGGACACATTTCCCTTGAGCATGGGATGTTTATTCCATCCATGATAGTTGGTTATGATATCATAGATATGAGTCCTAGGATACGCCCTAGAATTAGGTGGATGTACTGATACTGAATTGCCCAAACTTGTCTGTGTTATGGGTTGTTGAGACAATTATTGAATGATTTTTAGTTATTATATTGGATATGAAGATTATTTCGTAAATATAACCTTTGGATCATCTCTATTAGTTATAATCCAAGTTCCAATGTCTTAACTACCTATGGACTAGAACCTAAGACTCAGATGTCATACTAAATTACACACGGATTAAGTGATATTACATCTAGCCCAATACCATATATACGAGATGTCTAGTTGATACATATAATCCTTAATTATATTTATTCGAGAAGATTATAGATTATAAAAAGTCTATAAAATGTATTCCTCTGTGGTGATGTAGCTTTCTCAGAGACATTATGGTGCTATCTGAAGTATTCATGGTTAATCAGGATCATAAACCCAAGGATCAAATGGATTACACATGACTTGAGAGGAATGAAATCAATATAAATGCCTTATTCACAGGATTTCCATTAAATAAATATTTTAAACAAAAGTATCAACCATATATTGAATTTATTTATTCATTCTAGTTGTGTTATGACTAGGTTGAACACATTTTAGAAGAATATAGTTATGTCAGTAGGTTATTGGTTCACTGCTCGTTGTGGCCTACTGAGATTTATTTTTCACCACATGCACATGAAACTTGGTGTGAATGAATACCTAATGTCTAGTTTCAAGTTGATCATGGATGTATGATGGATTATGTTGAGGCTCCATGTTTCATGATCGAGGGGATCCACTCATTTGGATTCGTATAATTGTGTTGGCCCAGCTCGAAAAGGTCATTGGAAACAAGGAATGTGGTTTGGCTCAGTGGAGTAGAGGGACCTTATAATTTTATTTTATTTATTTAATTCCTGAATATATGATCATCATAGTTGATGGTCATTGTTGTATATATGAATTGGTTGTGATATCCTTTATTATATTCCATTTATTACAACCTTTGTATATTTATTTCTTCTTCACAATGGTTATTAACTATTATAGATTATTTTTAGTTATTTATATTACATCTCTTACTATTATATGAGGGTATAGTCTCTCTACAGACATGTCATAGGACATTGTTTCTATTCAACAATCTCTAATGTATATGGAGGGGAACATGAGTCCTTATTGGCAATCAATCTAGTTACTATTTATAGATAGATTTTGGTAGGGATGTGACAAAGTGGTATCATAGGAGTTCTATTCCTATTGTTTTATTTTTTTAGTACAAAGTGGATAGGATTATTAGGAATTTTTTAGAGCCTATAATGGATATTTTACTCGTGTGTTGAAAACACTTGATTCAATAGGAAGTCAAGTTTACCAATGATTTGGGTTTCAGGTTCTTGATATGTGATGTTATAGTTTTATAAAAATAATAATAATAATAATAATAACAATAAAAATAGAAATAATAATAATAATAATAATAACAAAATAACAATAATAGTAACAATAAAAATAATAATAATAACAATAACAACAATAATAATAAGAAATTAATAATAATAATAATAATAATAATAATAATAAAATAATTATAATGATAATGATAATGATAATAATCTTAATCATAATCATAATCATAATAATCATAATAATTATATTGCTAATAATCATGATAATAATTAGGATAATAAAAAAGATATTAATAATTATAATAATAGTGATAATAATAATGATAATAATGATAATGATAATAATGATACTAATAATGATGATAATAATGATGATGATAATGATTATATTAATAATAATGATAATAATGATGCTAATAATAATTAGAATAATTATAATAATAATAATTTTTTAAAAATGTTCTTTCAAATCCCTTTTATTAAACAGAAATAGTCGAGAAAATAGGAGATGGGTTTAGACATAGTAAAGATTCCATCATCAATAAAGAAATATAAGACCATTTTTTCTAATATCCATCCCAATTCAACATTCCCCAATACTCGTAACATTCTAATTAATTTTCCTATTCCCACTACCTCAACCTTGATGATTACAGCCACTCCTGCAAGTTTTAACTTATATTAAGAGGCATTGAATATCACTATCCTCCGAATCAGTTCTCCAAGAATTTGATTGAACCTCCACCCTTTTAGATGGTTCTTCAAGAAAGGTGACTTTGGTTCCTTTCTATATGGGGGTCTAAACCACATTTACCTTAAATCCACCTTATTTCAAATCATTATTATAAACCACCTTCACACCCACTTTATCCTTGGATTGAGATTGGAAATTTCTTCCTAATATTAATATTTATCTTAATTGAGCAAGTAAAGCACTCCAAAGAGGATATAAGTTGACACCTGAACCCTACTTGAGCTTTCCATTCCCTATATATTTTATATTATTGAGTCACCTAAAGCTTTTGGATGGACAGAATCAACATTATTTCATGAGGGGATACTTGATGGAGGCTTCGTATGAAGAGGTAGCAAAATAGGTTCCAAGGCCATGTCACATGAAGTGTCAGTAAAATAATATTGTTCTGGATCAAAAAAGTGAGGTCTTCAATTACTTAAAAGGACCATTTTTAAGACCTCTTCATCCACTAAAATAACCTTAGATGAAGATGTTTTCTTTCCTTCCTAACCTCGAGCCCTATGGGCCTCCGCATTATTTATGGATACAATGAAAATGTTTCTTCCTTTGTGGTCATTCGTAATGGGATCAGAATCTTGGTAAAAAAGAGTGGAACCCGCCCATGTCATAGAGGTATTGCCTTTAGGGTCATCCAAACTTATACCCATAGACACAATATCTTTGGGAACTAGTTAGTTTTCAAACATCCTTTTCGTTGAACAAAAATTCAAGACATTGTATGATTATTGACTTCCTCATCAACTTTTTCATTACATTTTATATATTTTAAAGAAACCGTCCACTCATGGAAGAGTTGGTGATCCTAAATATCTTGCACCAATGCATTATCAGCTGAACCTGTTGTGCCTTCTTCCATAATTTCAGCCCAGGACTTGGAAGTATGCTACCCAATATGAACCATTTCCTAAACTCTTATAGGGGAATGCAGAATAGTGGTCGAATAATCATTAGTACATTACTTCTGATAATATATAGTCTCCTGTAGTTCCAAAGTTTCCCAATTGTGCATATCATCATTGCCATTCTTGGTAGTAACAACATCATATACTAAAAACCCATCCTGACCAGGTTCATGACCAGGTCCCTCTCCCTCCCAGACCACCAATCCTCTAGATTGAGGCTTCATATGATCAAAAATTTCAGAATCACCTTTATCATTATATTTCAATAATATAAGATTTTTAAAACACTAATCCACATCATACCCCTAAAAAGATAAGAAATCCCAAATAGTCAATCTCCTATAATTAAATGTTTCATGTCCTATGACCTTAGAGTCTATAAAAATTTGGAAACCTTTTCATATTTAATAATCAAATCAATTTAGTCATCAACAGTGGAAGTAAAACATTATCAACTAAATTAGAACACAAATCCACTTCAACTACGAAACACGTAAAGTGACCAAATTTGGAAACTTCTGTTTCTTCATCCTTTTTAATTAGAATACCAATAGAAAATAAATTTTCATAATGGGTCTTAGGGTGCCAATGTATCTATTTTAAGGCATATACCTTGAAACAAAGTTATGTAGATTAATTTCCAACCTCCAAAGAATTAAATGTTTGTTCCCATTCTTAGATGTGCATGAAACTAAGGTTGATAGAAATTGAACCAAATCCCCATCACTACATCTTCACTTCCTCATAAGAAATAATAATGTGTAAAAATCAATGACCTAATGAAACACATTTCCATGTTGTAAATCCCCATATTTTTTAGTTATGTTCAACTATAGGACTTATTTTCTATGGTTGATATCCCATTGAAAAAATAAGATGAGAATTGATATTATACTCAACAATTTCTTAGAAATTTGATATCACAACTAGATCATCCTTAACATGAGTCATGTTTCCCTTATGATGAATTCCACGTATAAACAAACTCTTAAATAGAGATAAATAGTGCGTGGTTTCACTCTCATATACTATAATAGACCCTCCCTAAATTATTTTCCAATTATCCAAACCAGCACTATCATGCTTGTGGGATTTGAAATGTCCATGTGAAAGGAAGAGATCTACCATAGACTTAAGAGATGAATAATCCATTTGGTCAAAGCCCTAATTTCTATCAGAAACTAAAGAGAGACACTCTCGATACATAGCCATATTTTCTTTAATATCAACAATAATAATAATAATATGAGAGTTACAGTGTTATAAAAAACAATAACCATATCAATAAAAATAACTATAAGAATAAGAATAATAATAAGAATAATAATAAAAATAATAATAATAATAATCATGATAATAATAATTAGAATAACAATTACAATAACAATAATAATAACAAAAAAAATAAGAATAATAATAACAATAATAAAAAAACTTGAATAAGAATAAGAATATTAATCATAATCATAATGATAATAATAATGATACTAAAAATGATAATAATATTATTTTAATAATATTGATAATAATTGTGATTATAGTAAAGATGATAATACTGATGATAATAATGATGATTATAATGACGATAATGATAGTAATAATAATAATAATAATAATAATAATAATTTTAGTAATAATGATCATGATGATGATGATAATGATGATGATGGTGATGATGACGATGATGATGATGATGATGATGATGATATGATGAGGATAATAATTATTACAATAATGATGATAATGATGATGATGATAAGGATGATAATAATGTTGAAAATAATGACGATAATAATAATCATAATAATGATTATAATAATGGTGAAAATGATAATAATATTTTTTGAACTGGTTGGGGCTGGGAAACCATTTATTAAAAAGAAAAAAATACTCTTTTAACCAAGGTTGAGAGGTCACTTATATATTTCCTAGAGGACTTGAGGTCCAAATACCCAAAGCAACATGATCAGAAGGACCTGAAGCCTAAAAAATAGCCAAAGGACCAAAGTTTGTAGCCAACAATATAAAAATCCCAAATCAAATGACTTGTCACCCCCCTTCTTGAAGGCATTTCAACATGAAAGTAGTATGAAAAAAGAATTTCCTCCTTCCAAAACATTTCATTATGTTGGAACATAACAAGGCAAGGAACCCCACGAACTATAGTGTGGTAGGAGGTTCAGATGATGGGTTCCAGTATAGCCATCACTCTTTCAATACACTCACCCAATGATACCTATGATAACACTTGAATCCCCTCAAAAATAAACAATAACATCTAAATAGAGTGAGAATGACAAATTTAAAGGAACTCGTATATCCAAAAATGGGGATAGAAGACTATATTATTAGTTCCAACATGCCCATCCCTGAAAAAGAGGCCTCCAACCTAGAAATGTGATATCACTTCTAACCAGATGTGCTGAATCATTCATCAAATTCCATTCATGCCCCCAGAAATCCACAAAACTGTGGCCCAAAGGCCCATGAAAACACCATTCATGTAGAAGTGGCCTAATACCCATACCTAAAGACCATAAAATGGCCAAGAGGCCAAGTTGTCCAACAGATATGGGAAAACCCCTAATAAAAAACTAATAACACTGAAGAATCATCCACCGTTGATGCCATATATGCCACTCAATCCATCCATCTTCATATAAAGACACTACTGACACACTTAAGGATAACCTCTTCCTACCATGAATCCAACCTATGCCAAAGAAACACTGATCTCAGGTCGAGACCACAAATTTCGTGACCTCCACACACCCATATACCCACAAAGAATAGCCAACTTGACCAATATCGATTTTATTTGAAAATGAATATGATCCCACTATCATCAAACTCTGATACCATGCCACCATTTCCATGAGAAATTGGATTTCACTGATAGCATCCATCGGCATCGTTCAATTCTAAAGATGATTCCATCACCATTGATCTCGAAAACCACTCCATCGACGCCGTAAGGAGCCGAATACAGCCAACCATATGTTTCAGTAAGATGATGGTGATGTCATCACAAATATAGACCTAGGATGGGAAAATTCATCATGATAGATAGTGAAAAATTCATCAGGGGGGATAGGTAGATGGTATAGGGGAATCTTCGTGGTGATATTTGGGGAATTAGATCTAGACACCATGCGATAAACAAGCTTCAGAGAACAATGATGATAAAATTGAAATAATAATGATAATCATAATTATATCAATAATGATAATTATAATTATAATAATAATAATAATTATGATGATATTTATGATGATAATTATAATTATAATTATAATTATAATGATAATAAGAATGTTTTTAATAATGATAATAATAATGATCATAATAATGATGATAATAATGGAAATAATAATTAGAATAACAATGATAAAAAATAATTATAATTATAATGATAATAATGATGTTAAAAATGATGAAAATAATGATGAAAATAATGATGATAATAATAATGATTATAATATAGATAATAATTATGATGATAATGATGATAATAAGGATAATAATTGTGATGATACTAATGAAAATAATAATGATAATATTTTTTTTTGAAAATTTAGGTAAAAATACATTTTATTAAAATACAAAAAACAAAGAAAATAAATATGGTTATAAACAAAGAAATAATTCCCTCATTGATAAAGTATTAAAAGACCTAATTTTTTTCTAACATTAGTCCCAATTCTATGCTCCTTGTATCATATCACTTTCCAATTAATTAGTTTGTGCCTACAGCCTCAACTCCAAGGATTCATACCTCTTCTCCAAGTTTTAACTTTTTCTAAGATAACTACAATGTCACTGCTTTCTGAGCTAGTTATCTGAATATATGATTGGACCTCCTTCCTCTTAGAAAAGTTTTCATGCTAGGTATCACTAGTTCCTTTTTTATTGGGGTCTAAACTATAGTAACCTGAGATCCACATTCTATTCCATCATTAATAGAATTAAGGTCACCAAAATGGTTTTGAGTAGACCCTTTCACTTTGGATAAAGTTTCCAATGATGCTTGATCATTTTATGCCCAAGAAACAGCATTCAAAGGATAAGAGAACCTAGCTACTAAATAAATATAGATAGGGAATTTATATGAAAATAAATACACCCTTTAATCCCTTTTTCAAGTGCTCTTTGTGCTTCATTTTTCATGGAATATTTTTAAACCACTTCTTCTTGCACTTTACCTGGTCTTCACATTCCATACACATTTTCCAAGAAGAGTGAAAGGTTACCTAATAATGATAATAATTATTATAAAAATAAAGATAATAATTATGTAATAGTATTTGGGTTGGTGCTTGAGTGGTAGAACCTATAATCTTGTATCCAAAACATCCAGGTTCATAACTGATTAGGATCAATTTACTGGGTTAATGTAGTAGGTAACTATATCAAAATTGTAACAGTAGTGAAACTGTAGCAGTGGAAGTACTATAGAAGTGGATGTACTATAGAAGTGGTAACATTGTAGTAGTAGTGTAACTGTAGTGGTGGTCATACTATAATAGGTACTATAGCATCCCAGGTACTATGGTGGTATTATTCATTGAAGAGGCCTTCAGGTAAAAAAATGGGCTTTTGGACCTAGAATAAGGGCTTTCTAGCCCCAGTTATTTTAGTCTATGTTCATAGGAAGCTTGGAATTGTGCCTATGGGCTATGTAATCAATCCTTCTATACTTATATAGAAAAAGGTATTTTATTTCATAACAAAATGTGGTTTCGTCCCAAACATTTGAAGAAATAAAAATGACAAAAATGATGATAATGACGATAATGATAATAATAATAATAATAATAGATATATTATCTCTCTTGGGGATCACCCTTGTTATTTCAATATGGTGCAGAACATCCAAAATTCAGAAATCATTGGTCACTTCGAGATTTTCATATCATGTGGTGCAAAAATCCTTGGGATAAATCTGGGGACGTGGTTCTTCATAAATAATAGATGGGTTTTTTCCAAGTCCGAACTGAAAGGTTTCTTCAGTTAAGGAGAATATAATTTTATATCCACATTATAAAATTTGATGGAGGACCATGTTCTTAGGTAGGGGGAGGGTTCAAAGTATAGTCCACCAGTGAAGCCTCTCATAGGAGTAACAACGGTTAAACTCATACATGGTTTGAAGTGTACATGGATAAAAGTTTTTTTATGATGGTCTCAAGTGTTTAGGTTTATAGAACCCCGGTTTCCGTGAAGGGAATAAGTAGGATTATGGATCTTTGGAGACAAGTGGTATGGGGATTTTTTCCTTGTGGTGATGTTTGGGGATGGTGATGGGTGGAAATCAATATAAGTGAAATGGATGTTCTCCAAGGTTGGGCCGTGCGCAGATGACGGCATGTCTCTTGTATGGTGGTGTTGGTAGTCGAGAGTACTCTAGATAGGAAGTTTTGGATATTTTTTGGTTGATTTCATGGGGGACAATCAACGATGGTGGATTAGGGTGGGGTGTAGCTATCTAGGAGGGTTCATATCAGATATAGGGGGACTATATTCTAGACAGGACCTACCTCAACGGTGTGGATAATGAATATCTTTGGTAAGGTTGTCATTTTCCTTGTAATGGTGGTGATGATGTGTGGCATAGATCAATGATGACCATAGGATGTGGGTTTTGATGACATTTGAAATGGAATTGGAATAAGTATAGACGATGATCAAGGGATGCGAATTCTGGCTAGCTAGGATCTGGATGCATCCTTTGATTATTATGATCAGATGTGAAAAGGTGTTAATTCAAGGATGTGTCATAGGACTCTATTGGATGGGTATTAGTATGTTTCCATTTAATACATTAGGGATGGATACACCTATTGTAATTTTAGTGGGATGAATGTGGACTTAAATTTTATTGGGCCTTGGGCTAGGCCCCTATGGTATTTTGGTCCTTTGTTCCATTTTTGGCCATATTATTCTAGATGAATGTTCAATGATGGTGGTTGCAGGACAACTGGTGATGGTATGGGATACCATTGGTTGAGAATTCATCAATTACCATGGTCTATATATTTTATGGGATGCTGATGGTGAGAAACTTCTACTAATGAATTGCTCGTTTTCATCTCTGGTGATGGGCATTAAGGACCCATGATTGCATGAGAGATGATGCTAAAGGGCACAATGACGTCCTTGGGTGTATTTTTTCTAAGATGATGACATCAGATGGAGTTATGAACTTTCCCAGATCATGGAAGGGTATTTTATCATTTATTCTTTTGTTTTAATCCCTTGTTTTGGTTAATTAATTTCTTAATCAAGTCCTTAATGAGGATCGGGGGTGTTTCGAGGGCTCAAGACATGAAAAATGGAGAAAGAGGGGTTTTCTGGGTAGGTTTCATGGTTTGTGTATGGTTAGTTCTAACCATGCCGATTGCCCGGGAAACTGTGCGGGATGTGAGATTTTGGCCACTAGCCTCTGCACGGTTTGTGTACAGTTTGGAAAATCGTGTGGGTAAACAATGCGTCCTAGAATATTTTTAAAAATTTACAATTTTACCACTCTGGGATTTTTAACCACAACTCGGTATTTCCTCCTCATTCACCCCTCTTCACCCTATGAATGAAACAAATCTACCAAGGGCTCTAAGAGATCAATATCCTTAGTTTCTAAGGCATTTTTGGTGTCATTGGTTGTAGATCGAAGCTCCGGGTAAGGCTAATATCATCCTTGCTTCTCTTTTAATTGTATGGTTTGTATCTTCTTCCCCTCTCTTTATCATGCTCTAAAACCCTACTCTTTGGGTGAGATCTTGGTTGAAGCTTAAAGGGTTGTGTGAAGCAGAATCTAAGGGCTCGGTTAAGAGTGTGTTCACCCATGTAATTGAGGTAGTGGGTCTACAAGTTATATCTCATGGTTTATTTGAGGATATGTGCATGTTTGGTTTTGTTCTTGGGTGTCTCTTGGTATGTTTTAATCACCCTTAACATGTTTAGGTAAATTGGTTTCTAAAAATGTAAATGGAGACCCTCACGATCCCCAAGGGATGCATCGAGGGTGATGGGAGTAATCTAGGACTACCCATGGGGTGTTCCGACTCTCCCGAACATAGGGAATTTTTAAGAACATGTGAGATTGTTGTGTAATCTTGTAGATCCCTTAAAAAACATGTATATGTGATTAACCATGTTTGGATAGAAGCTAGGTGATGCACCTAGGATTGATAATAACCTAAGGAATGTTAGTTTAATATGTGGAAATGATTGTAGACCATAATGGAATGGATTGTGAGCACGTTAATGAAGCCTAGTGAGTTAGGAATAATGAGCAAAACCTAGTGAGATAGGCACAATGAATGAATTCGTAGTGATATAAGTATAATAAAAGGGAAATCAGGCTATGTTCCTAAATGATGTGAAATGTGGTAAATGTGTTAATGGGTTATGGCATGCTATTAAATCTTATGTTATTATTATGATTTATGTTTCCCTTGGGAAATGGTTGTGATGTTTTATAAATGGTTAATTGATACATATATGTATAGCATGTGCAAATAGTGTGGTAGTGTGGGTTATTGACTAAGGTTACATGCCCATGGGTCGAGTTGGACTGAGGCTCTAAACTCCACCCCTAATGAATGGGTTAGGGAAGAGGACCGATGATTTGTTCCCCTATCAGTTCCATCCACCCAGACTTAGGCTTCGAGGTGAGGATATGGTTGACATGAGGAAGTTGGTCCGAGTGAGATTGGACAACTGTGTGTTTTTTCTCATGTATGTGATTGTTTAATTTAAGCCATGTATCTTTTTTTGTGAGATGAACCCATGGTTAATGCATTGAAAATGGTATGTAATGGGAAATTGGATGAAATGTTAAGATAAAGAAATGGTAATAAATGTTGGTAATGGACCTAAACTAGTTAGGGGCACTTAATATTTTCTTTTCATTTATTATTCATTTCCCTTTTTCATGAACAATTTTTAATACTAGATATTTTGTAGACACCGTTGGTGGTGGCCTACTAAGTAATTCTCACACCCTACTTAGGTTGTCATTGGGTACCTGAGAATACTTCATGTTTACAGGTCAGGAGAAGGGAAAAGGCCCTTGCTAGGCTCTTGGATTGGCATGTGTGTCCATGGTGGAGGACTTGGACTTGGTGTTGGGTCCATTTTGGGGATTTTTTCATTTGTCTTCATTTTGGTTTTTTCCACTTTTTCACTTGTAGCATGGCATGGCATATTTACTATTGGGCATGGTTGTACCCTAGTTGGGGAATGGTTTTTTATGCATACTCTGGTATTATTGGTTGTTATTATGCTATTTTATTTATCTTCTATTTTGGCTTACTCTGATGAAAGGGGGTATAGTCTCCACAATTGACTATTTGTACCCCGCTGCTAGTCGATAACCTTTGGTGTATGGGGATGCATTCTTAAGGTCATGTAACCACTCGGCTCGGAGCATCGATTTAGTGGCCTCTGATTCAGGGACATTAAAAAGTGGTATCATAGGAGGCCATTCATATCTTTCTCTAGAATCTTTTTATTTGGGATGGTAGACGAGAGTTAGGATATGTCATCCCATAGTAATGAGCTCATGCTTGGGAGTATCTAACCCATGTATGAGGGGAAACCCAAATCACCTAGGGTAGGAATTGTTTTTCCTGATTGTGTGATGTTAGATTTGGTGATATTTCACCATTGGGTGATGCATACTTTGTGTGATATGATGGTTTATGATATTTGGTTCATGGCCTCAATGGAACGTGGTTGTGCATTCATGCAGCATTGTAAGCACCTAGAGAGATAGGTGGCATGTATCATGGTAGGCACACATAGACTGGGTTTGTGAGGAATGAAAGATATAATTCCCCTTGCATCTTGATAATTGAAAAATGGTAAATGTCATAAATGAAACAATGCAAGTGGGTGAATATAAAATAATTATAAATGATTATTAATGAAATATTTGAAATTAAGATTTTTTAATGAATTGAAAATGTTGTTTGCAACAATTTGTGTGAGCCTTGTGGTGGAGTATGGTTCCTTACCCTGTGTGGACCATGGCCCATGGTAGGGATGGTCTGGGTGATGTTTTATAATGTTAAGACTGGTTATGGTGGATTATGTATAGTGGGTTGTTGTTGCTGGTGAAGAGCCTTCTTGTTATGAAGTTGTGAAAGCTTTATGGTATGTGTTCTAAACCTTGTGTTTGTAAATGTATAGAAATGCCACCACTACGTCGAGCACTGTTTGGGAAACAAGAGGATGTTTTTTAGAACAATCCTCCAGTATGGGAGTAAGAGAATGTGGTGATCCAGTAATGTAGAGAAGAGACATTCTGAGAGAACTTGGTTCATTTTGTCTAGATGATGGATTGGGACACTGGGCGCGTTTCACCGAGTATGTTTGAGCTGACCATAGATATTCAGTTGCAGCACACTCTGACCTTTACCAGAGAGGGTGAGCTAGAGGCAGTATTGTTCTAAATAGATTCTATCCAAACGATACTTGATCATCTAGAGAATCCTATTGGGAAGCGAGTCAAGTTGTGAGATTCACTATTGTGGGGCCAGGAAAAGCATTGGTGGGACATCTTGGCTCAAACTGAGTAGGCTGAGGGGATGTTGTGGAAAGATTTCTAAGAAACTTTTCTAGAGAATTTTTATCCTGAGGCATTGAGGTAAGAGATGGATATAGATTTCAGGATCCTGAATCAAGGATCGATGTCGGTGATGGTGTATGTTGGCCACTTCACTGACCTATGACTCTTTATTCCAGCATTGGAAGGGGGTGATGAAATAGTTGTGAGGTGTTTCTAGAATGGGCTACGACATGAGATCAAGTCTCATGTGAATATCTTTCTCTTGAAGAGGTTTATAGAGGTAGCATATCAAGTGTTGATCTCAGAGGGGAACCTAAAGGGGGATTCTGGTAGTGGTCTTGTCGTGCCAACTGGGTAGAAAAGTGGTGCAACATATGATGTCTAGAAGAGTAATTTTTTATGTTTTAAATAGGGAAGAAGTTTGAAAGGTGGTCAGAAGAGAGGTTCATCCTATTAGGGTGGTGACAGGGTGTTCTGCTATCAGTGTGGAATGTCGGGGCACATGCATGTCCAATGTCCTTTACCTCCAATTTATTGTTTTTCATATAGAATATTGGGAAACATACAAAGGTTATTCATGAACCCTCAGTAGGAGAGTATGAATGTTTGTGACAGGAAGATTCCAAGTAGAGGAAAGGGATAAATTGTTCTGTATCAGACAGAAAGTTGAAGCTCTGTGGTTTGTACTAGCATGGTCGGTTGACGTGGAACTCCATTACAGTATTTCCCACGTCGGTAGTATAGGGCAGTGTAGGGCCTAGGGATCACAGGTTAGATCCTAGGGTAGAGGGGCAGGTCAGTTTCATGTACTTCAGTCGGCACCCAGTTATGGAAAGGTTGGGCCATCGACTATTCAATGTATGATCCTTGTATCTTCTAAGATTTCTAGTGCATTGTTTGACACTGGTTCCATACACTCTTTTATTTATTCTCAGCTTGTGGTAGTGTTGGGTTTTCTTGTGGAGAGTGTGTGTGGGGTTATATCGATTAAAACTCTGTTGGGGGTGTGAAATGAAGATATCAGGCAGTGTAAGAAATGTTCTCTAAAATTTGATGGGTATCATTTCCTGTGGTACTTATTCGTTATTGATATGTTGAGATTTGACCTGATCTTGGGTATGGATGGTTATTGTGGTATTGGGATCACATAGATTGTTACTATCACAAGGTATCATTCAGGTCACTTGAGGGTGACGCTTATATCCATCGTGGAGAGTGGGATATTCGAGTAGGTCGTGTTGGACTGTTGTGTTAACAGTTGGGTAGGCTCATGGCTAAAGTATCTTGTCTAGTGATCGAGGATGAATGAGGGGAACAACTTTTTTCCCTCTAGTGGTGGATTAGTTTTAGGATGTGTTTCCTGAGGATTTATTGGGGTTGCCACTCAAGAGGGTTGTTGAGTTCACAATCTAGTTTCAGTTGGGAGCGGAGCTAGTTTCTATTCCACCATATTGAATGGCACCGGCAGAAATCCAGTAGTTATAGGTTCTTCATGAGGATTTGTAGCATTAGGGTTTCATACATCCTAGTATGTCTCATTGGGGATCTCCTATGATTTTTTGAAAATAAGTATGAAGAGTCATTAAGGCTATGTGTTGATTATCCGAATTTAAATCAAATGACAGTGAGAATTGGTAGCCTCTTTCTAGAATTGATGACCTATTTGATCATCTGAGGGGTTCATCGGTGTTTCCTAAGATTTATCTGAGATCGGGTTATCACCAGTTGAGTGTGATGCCTTCAGACGTACCGCTGGCATCTTTTAGAAGTCGGTACGAGTTGTTTGAGTTTGTGGTGATGCCTTTTTGGCTTGACCAATGCACCGGTGGTGTTCATGGTTTAGATGAACCAAATATTTCATCCTTATCTAGATCAGTTTGTGTTTTTATTTATTGATTACATCTTGGTGTACTAAAAAACTCATGACGATCATACCAAATCTCATGACATCATTCTGACTACACTAAAAGGGCATCGGCTATATGCCAAGCTGTCAAATTTTCAGTTTTGGATTGGAGAAGTGCATTTTCTAGGTCACATCATCTCTGAGGCAGTTGTGTTAGTGGATCAAGAGAAAGTTCATAATGTTGTGTCTTGGGAGAATCCCAAGAGTGTTTCAGATGTTCAAGTTTTTCTAGGTTTGGTCGACCATTACCGGAGGTTCATTATGATTTTTCTCATTAAATATAACCAATGTCGGTCTTGACCGATAAGGGAATCAGGTTTTAGTGGTCTAAGTATTGTGATAATGCCTTTAAAGAGTTCAAAAAGTGATTGATGATTGCACTAATCACGATCTTACCCAAGCCAGGTGGGAAGTACATCCTATTTTTTGATGTGTCTGGTATCGAGCTAGGGGCTGTGTTGATTCAAGATTAGAATTTCATGGATTATGGATTGAGTAAATTGAGACCCCATGAGTATAATTATCCCATTCATGATATTCAGTTGTCTACAGGAGTGTATTCATTAAAGTGTTGGACGAACTACTTGTTGGTGGAACGGTTCCTAGTGTATACCGATCACAAGAGTCTAAAGTATATCTTTTCATAGCAGGATTTGAATCTTCATCAAAGAATATGGGTTGAGTATCTCCAATCTTTAGACTTTGAGAATGTATATACACTATAAAAAGGAATAGTGTTGCGGATTCATTGAGTTGTAAGGCTTAGATACAGATGGTTCAAGAATCCAGCACTGAGTGGAAGGTGATGGATTTGTTTTCCGAGATGCACCTGGAGGTACGGGATGAAAATTTTCTGGTGACTCTTTCTTTAGTGAAGTTTGTGTTAATGCATTTTATCTGAGTTAGAGAAAGTTAGCTCGATGATTCTGAATGTTTTTCCATCAAGGAAAGACTCAAAGGTTGGGAGCCACCTTCTGGATGGGCCGTCAGTGCAGACGGGATTGTTTGTGTTTATGGTCATGTGGCTGTGCCGGTATGCATGCGGGAAGAGTTGAGGCATGATTTCCATGAATCAAAATGGGCATTTCATCCCAGTTTAACCAAGATTTATCATGATATCCGAGGCAATTTTTATGTCCAAAAATGAAAAATGAATTTGTGAGCTTTGTGGTGCGGTGCCTTACTTATCAGTAGGTGAAGGTCGAGCATTAATGCCCAGGTGATTTGTTACAACCATTGAATTCTAGAATGGAAGTTTTATGATGTGATAATGGATCTTTTGGTGGGTCTTCCAAGGATGCCTCAGAAGAATGATGCAATTTGGGTGGTTATGGATCGGCTAACGAAATTTTCTCATTTTTTACTGATTTAGGATACTTACACAGTTGACCAATTGGGTGAGTTGTATATTTGGGAAATAGTATAGTTTCATAGTGTATCACAGACTATAGATTTGGATCATGATCCTTGTTTTACATTGCACTTCTAGAAAGGGTTTCAAAAGGCACTTGGTACATAGATACTTTTGAGAACAGAATTCCACCCACATACAGACAGATAATCAGAGCGTACAATCCAATTGTTGGAAGAAATTTTGAGGGCATGTGTGTAGGATTTTGGTGGTTCTTAGGAGAAGCACCTATCACTTGTTCAATTTTCATACAACAATCGTTTTCAGGAAATGGTATAGATGTCATCGTTTAAGGCTCTCTATGGGAGGCCGTGTAGATCTCCACTATGTTGGTTGGCGGCCGGTGAATCCGAGATACTGGGACTGAGTCTTGTGCATGAAACTTTGGAGAAAATTGAGTTGATTCGGAAGTGGGTGGAAATGGATCAGAGTGGGTAGGATTTGTATGCGTATCTGAGGCATAGAACTCTTGAGTTCATGGTGGGTGATAGTGTGTTCCTTCCGGTGTCACCAAGGTTGGGTCACCGGTGGATTCAGAAGCACGAAAACATGGCTCTCAGGTATGTGGGTCCTTTCTAGATTGTGAAGAGGATCAGGCTAGTGGAATACAGATTGACTCTTCCACAGTGGTATGGTGTGTTGCATGATGTTTCTCATGTTTCACAGCTTTGGAAGTATCATCCTAACCCAACTCACGTGTTGGATATTGAGGATGTTGATCTTGAGGCTGATGCGTCCTTTGAGGAGCATCTGGTTCATGTCATGGATTGTAGTGAGAAGATTTTTTGGGGAATTTTTATTCCATTAGTGCGAGTATTGTGGTAGCATTGGAATGTTCAAGAAGAAACATGGGAGCTGGAATTAGATATGCAGACTCAGTGGCCTGATCTCTTTCCCTTGGAAGTGCAATGAAGCATGGGAGCTCAGCTCTAGGACAAGCTGTTATATGATGGGGTGGTGGTAAGATCCCAGATCTTAGAAAGAAATATTTTCATTTATGTTTTGATTTAAATCCCTTTTTATGGTTAATTAACTGCTTAACCAAGTCTTTAAAGAGGCTCGGGGGTGTTTCGAGGGTTTGGGTCATGAAAAATAGAGAAAGAGGGGTTTTATGGGTAGGTCTCATGGTCTACGCATGGATAGGGCTAACCATGCAGACAACCTAAGAAACTATGTGAGAGGTGAGATTTTGGATAGTGACCTCTGTATAGTTTGCACATGGTTTGGAAAATAGTGTCGGTAAACCATGTGGCCCAGAATCTTTTAAAAGAATTTCAAATTTTTCACTCTGATATTTTTAACCCCAACCTATTATTTCCTTCTCATTCACCCCTCTTCACCCTAGGAACGAACCAAATCTCTTAAGGGATCCAAGAGATCAATTTCTTTCTTTTCTAAGGCATTTTTGGAGTCGTTGGTGGTGGATTGAAGCTTCTGGTAATGTTAATCACATCCTTTCTTCTCTTTTGAGTTTATAGTTTTTATATTATTCTCCTCTCCTTCCGAAGCTCTAAAACCCTACTCTTTGGGTGATATCCAGGATGAATCTCCAAGGGTTGTGTGAAGCGGAATCTAAGGTCTTGATTAAGAGTGCGTTCACCAACAGAATTGATGTAGGTGGTATACAAGTTATATCCCATGGTTTATTTAATGATTTGTGCATGTGTGGTTTTGTTCTTGTGTGTCTCTTCAGATGTTTTGATAACCCTTGAAATGTTTAGGTAAAACGGTTATTAAAAATGTAAATGGAGACCCTCTTGATCACCATGGTATGTATCGAGGGTGATGAGACTAATCTAGGACTTCCCATGGGGTGTGTCGACTCTCCCAGACCCAGGGAATTATGAAGAACAAGTGATATTGTTGTGTTATACTTTAGAGCCCTTGATAAACATGTAGGTGTGATTAATCATGTTGGGATAAAAGCTAGGTGATGCACCTAGGCTTGATAATAACCTAAGGGATGTTGGGTTAATATGTGGAAATGATTAAATACCATAATGGAATGGATTGTGATCATGGTAATGAAGCCTAGTGAGTTAGGTATAATGAAAAAAGCCTAGTGAGATATTCACAATAAATTAATTATTAGTGAGATAAGTATAATAAAAGGGAAATTGGGATAAGTTTCTAAATGATGTGAAATGTGGTAAATGTGTTAATGGTTTAAGGCATGGTATTAACTCTTATGTCATTGTTATGATTTAAGTTTACCATGGGAAATAGTTGTGATGTTTTGTGAATGGTTAATTGATACATATACGTATATTATATGCACATGGCTAGGTAGTTTGGGGTATTGACTGAGGTTCTATTCCCACAGGTTGAGTTGGAATGAGGCTCTAAACTCCACCCCTAATGCACAGGTTAGGGAAGAGAACGGATGCATGGTTTCCCTATCGGTTTCATCCATTGGGACTAAGGCTTCGAGGTGAGTATATGGTTGACCAAAGGAAGTTGGTCCTAGTGATATAGGAAAATTGTTTATTTTCCTCATGTATGTTATTGTGTAATTTAATCCATGTATCTTTTTTTACATGATGAACCCATGATAAATGCGTTTGAAATGGTATATAATATGAAATGGGATGAAATTTTAAGATAAGAAAATGGTAAAAAATGTTGGTAATGGACCTAACCTAGTTTGGGGAACTTAATCTTTTATTTTCATTTATTATTCATTTCCCTTTTCAGGGAAAATTGTTTATACCAAATATTTTGTAGACATTGCTGTTGGTGTCCTACTAAGTTGTATTCACACCCTGCTCAGGAAGTCGTTGGGTACTCGATAAGACTTCATGTTTGTAGGTCAGGAGAAGGGAAAACGTCCTTTCTAGGCAGTTGGGTTTCCATAGGTGTGTGTGGGGGAGGACCTGGACTTGATGTCTGGACCATTTTTGGGATTTTGTAGTTTGTCTTTATTTTGGGTTTTGTTTACTTTTACACTTATAGCATGGCATGGAAAATTTACAATTGGGCATGGTTGTACCCTGTATTGGGAATGGTTTTTTATGCATACTCTTGTATTATTGGTTATTATTCTGCTATATTTTTTATCTTATGTTGTGTCTTACTCAGATAAAAGGGTGTATAGTCTCCCCAATTGACTATTTGGACCCCCGCTGCTAGTCGGAAACCATTAGCGTATGGGGAGGTGTGCATAAGTTCATGTAACCACTCAAAATGAAGCACCAGTTCAATGGATTCTGGTTCGGGGACATTACATGTTTTGGTGGCCAGCCTCATTGTTGCAATTAGTTGTGTGAGGTATTCATGGTTGGAAGATTTTGGTTGTTTCCATGGATGCATCAGATACTGTAGGTGTTTCTAGGCCATTGGTCCTTTATTTAGTGTTATTTATTTCCTTTCTTAGTGTCATTATATGAGCTATGAGATCTATGGTCCCATGGTTCATGAATTAATTAGGGTCCTCATGTATCATATTTGTTGTGTTTCTTATTGACCTCTTTTATTTTTGTGGGTAATTGTTGTACCTCATCATTGTTTCTCTATACTTTACACTTTTTAGTAATGTTTGGGGACCATGGGAACTCATGATTTTCACCAATTTGGATTAATAATGATAATAATAATGATGATGATAATAATAATAATCTTCATCATGATGATGGTGATAATAATGATGATTATAGTTATGATAATAATGATGATAATAATATTTATAATAATAACTATAATAATAATAACAATAATAATGATAATATTAATGATAATAATAATCATAAAAATAATCATAATAATAATAATGATGATGATGATCATAATGATAATGATGATGATGATGATGATGTTCATGATGATTATAATGATGATGAGAATAATGATAATAATGATGATGATGACAGTAATGGTGATGATGGCGATGATGATGTTGTTATATTTTATAATAATGATAATAATATTGATCATGATGATGATGATGATGATAATGATGATGATGGTGATGATGGTGATGATGATGATAATAATATTGGTAATGATAATAATGATAATAATAAAAATGATAATAATAATAAAGATAATAATAATAATGATAATAATGACGATGATAATAATGATGATGATGATGATGGTGATATTGATAATAATAATGATTATAATAATGATAATGATAATAATAATGATGATGATGATAATAATAATGATAATATTAATGATGATGATGATGATGTTCATGATGATGATAATCATAATAAGGATAATAATAATGATGATAATAATGATGATGGTGATGATAACTATGATGATAATAATGATGATGATAATAATAATAATAATAAAAACAAAAATAACAATAATTAGAGCAATTAAAATAACAATAATAATAAAAATAACAATGACAATAATAATAACTATAATAATGACATTATTAATAACAATAATAATGACATTATTAATAACAATATTAATTTCAATATTAATAACAATATTAATCACAATAATAATAACAATAACAAAAATAACAATAAGAATAATAATAACTATAAAAATATAAATAATAACTATAATGATAATGATAATAAGCATCATCATAATAATAATAATCATAATGATGATTATTATTATTATTATTATTATTATTATTATTATTATTATTATTATTATTATGACCAGTGATATGGTAAAGTGGTACTCTGCAACTAGCCTCCACATCTAGGAGGTCTTGGGTTCAAGCTCTAATGGGCGCAGATACTATTACAATAATATATAAGCAGTGACATAGACGATGACACAGGTTGGCAGTGATGCAGGCATGATGTGGGTCGGGTGACATAGGTAAGATGATGTTGGCATAATGTTGCACTATGCCTTCAGAAAAATAAATGCGTATTAGGGCCACGTAATGGGTTTCATGCCCTCTCGGCCATTTTTTCATATTAACAATGTAATAGAGTAGTTGGTTAGGTGGGTTATCCTTTAGGTGCTTATAGCCTTCATTTTCATCCTTTATGTGTGCGGCGGGTATGTGTTTCAATGTAATTGTACCCTTGAGCACCTAATATATATAATGATAATGATAATGATAATGATAATGACAATGATAATGATAATGATAATGATAATGATAATAATAATTATAATTATAATTATAATGATATTAGTAGTGATAATAATCATGATAATAATAATCACAGTAAAATAATAATCATTATCTTGATAATAATCGGAATAATAATCATGATAATAACCAAGATAATAATCATGATAATAATCCTGATAATAGTTAACATAATAGTCCTAATAATAATTATAATAATTATAATTATGATAATAATAATAATAGTTGTGATAATAGTTGTAATAATAGTTCGAAAAATAGTAGTAATGATACTCTTTTTAACAAGGTTGAGAGAGAACCCATATAGGACCCATAGGTCTAGCGACACAAGTCCCAGAACATGCCCCGAAGGCCCAACCAAACTACAATAGAACTGATCCACCCTAGAATTTACATCAATGAAGGCTTATCCCCCCACCTTGCATTTCTGGTCAGCTAGCATTGCCTCGTGCAGAGCTGCACGGTGCCTGGTACCAATGGTGGTCACCATAACCTCTTGTTCTTCTAATCCGGTTAAATCAACTTTGGGGGATGCTACATTTATTTGAATCCTATTTTGGGTTTTTCTCAGGTGTGGTCTATCTGGGATACTTCTAAGTCCATGTGTCCAGAAATCCCAAGTCCCAAAGGCCTAATACAAGTCTAAGTCCTTAGGAAATTATCTTGTCCATGGACTGCACCCATGTGTGCATTGTTCCTATGTTGCTGCCATCCTGCATCTTCCCTACGCCATCACCATGTTATAAATCCCCAAATGGGCCTTCTAGGATTTCAAATCCTGGTCATTTAAATGCATTATTATGGGTTTTACCACTCAGGAACCACCCCAACATCATAGTAATAATAATCATCATCATAATCATAATCATCATAATGATAATGATAATAATAATAATGCCGATAATAATAATGATAATAATAATGATAATGATAATTATAATAATAACGATAATCATAATGATAATTATAATGATAATCATAATGATAATCATAATGATAATCATAATGATAATAATGATGATAAGAATAATGATATTAATAATGATAATAATAATGATAAAAATAATGATAAAAATAATGATAATAATAATGATAATCATACTGAAAATTATAATGATGATAATGATGATAAAAATAATGATATTAATAATGATAATAATAATGATAATAATAATGATAAAAAATGATAAAAAATGATAATAATAAAGATAATAATCATGATAATATTCAAGATAATCTAAAGCAGTGCAGACCATGTGTTTTATCCCATGGTCATCATACTGTATTATTAAACAAAGTACAAAGAAACAAGAATAGGGAACAAAAAATACCCCCAAATATAAAATTATCCAACAAGAGCCCCACCAAGGATGATACCTGAGGACCCCCATTTCTACATGACACATAGGCCCAAAAAACCATTCTGAATCCCATATTGGAATCTAGGATAACTCCTTATTGTGGGATCCTGTGTGGCCACCCTGATTCCTCCTCCTATGAAGACCCCTTCACACCTGAATACCATACATTGTCATACTTCAAACCATCGAACTTCACCCCAAGTTAATTTTTGTACCCTTATCATCATTACATGTGTGTCATCCATGGACCAACACTTCAATGTCAGACTTGTTCCCTAAACCCACCGGCATCCCATACCACTAATGTTAGCAGTGAGAAGAGGCCATCACATCTGCCGACATCTCATACCATTGAAGTTCTATGTGTTAGTAGAACCCCACTAGAACCCCAAGCCACCAATAACATCTTTACAATCCCGCATTTTAACCATCCCCTCCTGACCTCACACACTTACATAAGATTTGTCATCCAATGAGAAAATACTAGTCAGTCCAACTAAGGGCCTGCTCTCCGTGCTCCCTAAAATGTTACCAGAACAGACTACACTTTCCATGATAAAAAACATACTCACACACACCTTCCACCATCAAGGGATAGTGACTCATCCTAAGGTCAACTTAAAATTGTATTCCAAAGGTTCTCACCTTCCTTAAAATTATGTATTGAGATATACACTCAAAATGCCACCCAATATCTACACCAAACATCCTTTGAGTTATCCCCAACAATAAGAAACACTTACCTACAACACATAACCTGCCATCATATCCCTATAACAAATAACCCACTAGTTTCCCCCTATTTTCCGTCCTATCACCTCCACCATCGATCATAGGATCCTCCACACATCACCCCATCCAGGAAGACAAATTTCTTCCACTAGTAGAAGATGGTCATCCAATACATCCCCCACAATCAGTTGGGGGAACAATTCATTAGTTGGACACATAAACATGGAACCTTCTTCAATCATCATGTCATCAGGCCCCCTGGATATCACCCCAACCATATACCTCCTCTATTTCATTATCTAAAACATCAATCATGTTCCAACACACCCCATTGGTATCTGTTGTTGAAGAATAGAGGCCCAGACACCACTGCATCCTTCTCTATCAAAAGTCATTGTGCCAGGATCACATGTTATAACCCCCATGGTGAACCAAATTTTTTGTTCAGAAATCCTCACACCATCATTTATCTCTATAAAGGCCACACGTCACCACCTTAAGTTCCCCCTCTTCTATCATCCGCCCTATTTGGCCCAAACTAGAACTTAATGGTTATTTCCTTACATTCCAACCATTAAAAGTTCATTGATAGCACCACTAATAGGAAGGACACTTCCTGCATTCCACCTACAATAAGTGATCCAATCATAATTATTTTATTTCAAATGACACCATCCCCACATAATTACACCCAAACAAATTGGTTCATAATATGAAATGGATGGGAATTTAACCGCAATCGTATGGATGCATAGGTTTTGTTTAACCACTCAGCTACACCCTCATATGCATAATAATAATAATCATCATCATCATCATCATAATAATATTAATAATATTATTAATATTATTATTATTAATCACAATAATCATCATTATAATAATAATAATCACCATCATCATAATTTTCATAATAATATTAATAATCGTTAATTGAATTTTTTTGTGAACTGGGACCTTGAGGGAGTATTACCATATATAGATGCCTAATGAGGTTCAGTTCATCATATTTTCTACATATACATCATGACCTCCAAGGATCAATCCCTTATAAATATTCTTTGAGATGATAAGGTCCCAATAGGTCGATGCTTGGCTAGTGATGCCATTATATTTTTCCTTGAGTTGTGAGTTTCTAAGTGATTTCATTTAAAAAGGTTTCTAATTATGACTTATAAGGAGTTGTACTCCATATATTTGAATTGACAGCCTATATATTTGAAGCCATGTACATAGGTTTTGACCATAGTAGGTTGACATTATTTTTACCTACATTCATTTTTAACTCTTTTATGGGTAAAATATGATTTGACATGCCTTTTATAGACCTATGGTCTAGGCAGTCAGCCCTAGTGAGCTTGTTTTCATCCTTGATCTCAAGGGATAAGTGGGAGACCAAGATTCCCTTAGTAAGTACTTGAAACCTTGTGATTTTTCATTTGGTTTGATTGATAGAAACCTACTATAGGTGTTGACCCATGTTTACATATTTCTTTTTAAGGTGGTGAGTTTGGTTGTACGCTCATGTTGAGATTGATTTATTTGAGGCACATGGGTTTTTAGATATTTGTAAGATAATCCCTCTGTTTTTTGATAAAGCACCATGGGTTCTCAAGTATCGACACTAGTTCAATAGAAATGACTATTTGGGTTCATATCTATATTGACCATCATTTTTGTTTTTAGCAATGTTTTCAGAGCATGGGTAGATGATTGTGATTAGAGTGACCTGGTTGGTGCCTTGGAATGTGGATGAGAATAAAAAGATTTTAGATCATGGATTTATGTAAGTGGTTTTAGAATAATTCCTAGAGGATTTAGTTATGGAGTGAATCATACCACAAGTATGGTGTTGAATTTCTAAGAGGATTTCCAAAAGAGCTTTTGGATTACTGAGGCTTTCATGTCATATAGCATGATCATTTTAGAATTTTTTTATGGATGACCCAAAGTAATTTGAGACAGTATTGAACAAGGTTGAGTGGGATTTTACACCCATTTAGGATAGATAGGAATGGTATGAGTTGGTTTCATGTGGTAACTATTTAAATCATTAATCAATGAGAAGTCCTATTTTAGATAAGGATCTATGGTATTCTATAAATGTTGTAGGAATGGTTTCCTAGGTGTTGTGATGAATTAAATAATGTCCCACCAGGGTGGAATTGTCACTAAGAATGGATTATATGTTATGACTTCATCAATCTAGATTAATCTTAATTAGGAATTGACAAAATGGTGATTGTGGCGTGAGAGGAGTGACATGCACAAAGTAGTGGACCTGATGAGGTTTCACTCAAGGTGAGGTATAAGGTAAGACATATGATGGGGATTGAACCATTTTCCATTTAACATTAGTGACCCTCATTAGGGGTTTTTATTCAGTGGTTTCCATGGAAAACATTCTTAAGAATCAAAAATGGGTGATGTTTTAATATTGCAGGTTGGCACTTGAGAATGAGTGATTTTAGCCATGTCAAACATTGCATTAAATTGTGGATAAACTATGTGACACTAAACTTGAATTTTAATTGTGTGGAGATGATATGGATTCTATTATGGTGGGGAGTACTAGATCGGTCATGATTGAAAATCTCTCATGTTGGGAGAGTTGTGGATATTGGGAGACTGGTCATTTCATGGCCATTATAGAATACTTATTCAGACAATTAGTATGAGAACATGTCTATTTTTGACCACTTTGACTTCTCAAGTATGATAAAATTTACGTTGCGGAGGTTGTAAATATCCATGTTTTTTCAGACAGTGAAATTTAGTTGAAATTTGAAATTTTCATTCAGATTATCATGAGGGTCAAATGGTATTTCCACCTAGTAGAAGATTTTAGATAATTTTTCTAACCACTTCATTGATCCCAAAATAGGGTGTTTTCCCTAGGATAAGATTTTGGTGGAATTATAAACTGTTTGTTTTTTCATGGAATAATTAAAATTTAATAGTTATTTAGGGAAATATTAATTTATTCAAACATGTTCTTAAAATGATATATTTTTAATGGAGTATTTTATTATGGTTCTATCATTGCAGTTTACTAAGGAATGAGGGGTTATTCTAAATTATATAAAAACTCACATCAGTCATTGGGGCCAGGCCCAGACCCCTATTCCTTTTTCTTTTATTTTTATTCCTTTTCCTTTAAATTTTTCTTGTCACATCCCAAACAAGATCACTCTATAAAAAGTAACTAGATGGGCTGTAGATAAGGACTCATGTACTCCTCTATATATCCATGAGGTTGTAAACTATAATTGAGGGTAAAATAAAATAGAAGCATATATATAAATGAAACATAGAGGAAAAATAATAATAACTAAAAATTAATAATAAATAGATAATCCAGAAAATGCCAAATACATAACCAACCATGCATAAACAAGTTATTCACAAAATTAAAAGCTAGATAACATACAAGAGATAAACATACAACATGATTGAACTAACAAAAGAAAAAATTATATACCCACATCATGTAGGAATCCTAAGCACATGATCTGCCCCCAACTCCCATGTCCAGTATTATTCTAGATAACTAAAATTAAAATAGTACAGTCTAAGTCCCAAACTACAACATTGAAATCTATTGAGATACCGAATAGGGATCCCAACTGGATGTGAGTAAAACTTAGTAAGCCACCACCAATGGTATAAAATGCATTCCATCCTGTGAATAAAAAGAAATAACCCTATGTAGGTATAATAAAATTAAGGTATTATTTGAATGGTGTATAAATAAAACATGTCGAGCTTAAGTTCTAAATGAGACACTAGGCCAATCCTTCCTCTATTGTTCAAGAGATAAATATCTCTGAGAATTTTATAGTTTATATAAAAAGGTATAGAAAATATGGCATGAAACTAAGCCATGAATTTATAATAAAAATAATATATAGTTCTATAAGTTTCATGTAATTTAAGATTTAGAAAATGAGGTTAAACCAAATAATAGTCAATCATGATACAAACTCATTAGGAATGTGAGCCTATCCAAGGCATTACATGTAAGGAACCCAAGTTTTTTCCAAGGATTAATATAATTCATTCAACCATTGAGATTATCCAAGACATTCTACATAAGTAACACATGTATTACCTTGGATTTATACGTAATTTAAACCATGACCCATCCAAGACATTTTTGTGTAAGGAACCCAAGTATCACCCATTAGCTTTATAATTAATTTAACCTAAGAGATTTTCTGATGAATTCTGTGTAAGGAACCAATGTATCACCAACAAATTTATAATTTATTTAACATATTATCCCATCCATTTAATTCCATATAAGGAACCCATGTATTTCCCAATGAATAATATATTTCATTTAACCTATGATCTATTCTATGGAATTCCCCATAAGGAACCCAAGTATCACCCAATTCATAACACAAAAAGAAGGCATGTTGCATTTAATAACTAAACAGGGTCTATCAAAAACTCTATTCAAACAAATTCAATCAATACATACCTTTAATAATTTCATCTATTTACCCAAGGAATACATCAATGTATTTAATTTTACTTACCTATTACATAAAAAAAGAAGGTTCGAGCCTAAGCTGATAATTTTTCAATGGGAATATAAGGTTCCCATTCTCTTTTCACCACTAAAATAAAATAAATTTAGTAATTTTATCAATATTAAATAATCCAACGCCCATTAGGATGGTATTTGGATACATAAGAAAATCTTGGTCACATAAAATATTTACTATCACACACCCTAAAGGGTGGTCCAACCAAATCTCTCAACCTCTAATGATATTGAGTGAATCATATTCATGGTTAATGTAATTTAATTATAAGAGTATCACATATCATTTAGATCATTTTTTCCAATTTAAAAATCATAATATAATAAGGATAGGGTGGCATGGTTATTCCACTCACCTTTTATTTAAATTAATTTAAACATTTCAATTATAATGTCAATATAAAACACATAGAAGTGATTTAATCACATAACAAATGTATTGGGACCTAGAAAGGTATCTTACCATTCCACTCAAACCATTTAAACCAGTTAATTTATAAAGGATAATACAAAAAACCTTAAGGGTGTTTTAATTACACAACATGGTAGATTATTCCCATGAATTTTAAACAGTGTTCCCAAAGAGGTGGTTTTCATTGAGGTTGTAAACCCTTGAAGATAAAAATTATATTGAAAGGGGAAACAATTCAAGGTGCCAATAATAATTAATTTAATTTGACATTCAATGGGTTTTAAATGGAATGTTAGGCACATGTCACAATGGGTCAATATATAAACAAATATACTGCTAGGAAAATCACTAAACCACCTACTTTTTACCAAGTAATCTATACTCATCCATTTTTAGGCTTTTATTCAGGAAAAAATAAGGTAAATCAAAGAAACTGATAAATGATATAAAAATATAACATTTTAGCTCACATAGAAATATTATCTAATATGGAATTATAAACTAATAAAATAATCAATATTAGTGATATTCTAACCAAGGGTGATCCAATCAAACCGATTATGATCGATTATGATCTCGAACAAGCGAGTTACACCACTACCTAAGAGGAGAGCCAAAGGAGCCTCAAGCAGTTTTTGGGTGTGAAAATGGGAGGAGAAGGAAGTTTATTTTAGGTTTATAGGAAAATAGGGAAATTTTAATTTCCATTCCCTTTAATGATTCTCATAGTTTGGCCACATGGTTTGGAAACATGTTCAACAACCATGCAGTGTCACGATCTAAGCACCCACCAACTCACATGGTTGGCTCATACAGTTTACTAATTGTGTGCCAATAGTGTACACCCATCATTAACTTTTTGAAAACATCTTTCATGCTCATGTGGACTCAAGTGTATAGTTTGAAAAATGTTGTGACACCCCTATAAGGATTCACAATTGAGGTTCCTGGTAATTACTAACCATGTTCTGACATTTTTCCTCCCATTATCTTTCCAAAAATCAATATTTATAAGCCTGATACTCATGAAACTTAACCGAACACCTGACACACCTCTTCAGCCTTGAACCCCATCTAAAAAATTTTTGTAGTGTTCTAAATATTTAACTTCCATTTTTAATCTTGATTCAATGTTTGGCCCATCTACCAAATGAAAACTCAATATCCTGTATAAATTTCAAACTGTCGAAAACATGGGATCTTATAACCTCCTCACCATAGAACTTCTAATCCCCTAAAATCCTTGGGAAACAATTAAAACATCATTTGACCTACCAATGTCATAAATTTTAGATCAAAATTCCATATTTCATTTGTAAATGCCCAATGATACTCTAAGAATCACTTCAAACAAATGGTACTTAAGATATTAAAACTCAATCCAACACTCATAACTACCCATGAAACATTGAAAAAGTGCATAACTAATTCCATATAGCCTTATAGATGATCACATTTTCATCTATTTCATGAACATTCCAATGGTACCTTCCACCATCAGTTTTATATTTAAATATCCAATTTCGAGTCATGGTACTCCGACCAATGGAGTTGACTTTGGAAACACATACTCAATATCCTACGATTCCCTGTAATATTTCTCAATAACATACACCTGATAAATCACAAGGAAAAAACTCTTGGTCCCCAATTTTATTTAAAAATTAGAATTATAAATTTACTTAGTTTATACTGGTCATTCCAACTTTTCCTACAAATCCCATGGCTGACCCTTTCACAACACCAATCTCACCCAAGAGGCATGCCCAATATGGTTCCTCACTGATCGCATAAATCTTTTTTATTGAATTAATGTTGACCTATCTCTAGATTATAATTTTTTAAAAGACTCATATATAATAGATGATGAATCACTGAAACCATATTCCAATGCCTTTACCCAAGGAACCTTGAGATCATCTTGAGCACACTCATCAAAGTTAATAGCTGATTTCTGGTGGAATCTCTTTATCAAACCATTATTTATTCAAAACCATCATTGTTACATAACACAAGAACCGAATCAAATCCAATCCAATGTTTATGGATCATCACATGCTATCTCAGGGGTTAATTCCCTCACCCAAACTTTATCTAATCATTTAATCAAACATATACCTAGAATTTACTAAGAAATCTATTCATACATGGTTCTATTTATTTGAAGGCTTGTGAGAGCCAAAAAAACCATACAACAACTAATATCATTAGCATCATGACCCTTCTCATAAGAGGGTTTCCTACTAATGATTGACATATTTCTCCCTACCTTAAGAGAATATTCATTATTACACCAATAAAATTGTTTTCCAATCACTGCAACATAGGTCCTCTTCATCTCAGAACATAATGGTTGGCATGGCTAAGAACCCACTCATCCCCGAGTTATAACATAAATGTTAACCATGTACCATTCCATACTTCCTATAATGATTTCTCATGGAATATACTAAGTTTCAACTCAAAAAAAGGTTCACCACCCTTAAATGGTCAAATGTGTACTCCCCACCTTATGGATTACCTTAAAATAATCCTAGAGTGGGACTCATAAGAAGTCCCTACATCAAACCATAAAATAATACTTAGTTTAGAAAATCATATATCCAAAAATCTCTTAGAATACTCACAATGATGTCAAGATATTGGGAATGATTGCCTTTAAACTTGGAGGACATTAAGATTCCATATATATGTGGATATCGCCCTAATGAGCCATGCTCGCATCAAAAAAATTATATCATCCATAACAAAACCCTAACATCACGACCCCCAATAGTTTCTTCCATGGTTCACCCATGGGTCCACCATATCTTGACACCCATTTCATTTAAAAAATAACCATCATCATATGCACTTCCTTTAATTTTCCAAAATATATGGGTCTCCAAACCTGAAACTGTCACATTAAAAAAACTATCAATCCTCAGGCCATACCTGGATTCTCACCAATGTGCAGTATTTACCATTTACCACATGCATCTGCCTCAAACTAAACATGTCATAGATCATGGGTGTACATACCATACCCACTGGTTCAAGACTCATCTCACACACTTGTGATCCATCCATTAACAAGTGTATTTTGTCCATGCTACACTATACATCAATTTTAACATTCCATGATCTCTCTTATAAATTCTCTTAAAGATCTAGCACCTCACATATGCAATTATTTAAAGAATGAAAACCCACCTTAAGATGTTATTTTAGATATTTAAGTTTCATATGCATAACCACTACTCAAATAGGTTAGGAACTCGAACAGTCTAGGTCATCTAAGCCAGTCTTAATATGTTAACAATACATGTTATTTTTAAAAAACCAAGGTCCTCATCATGAAAATAATGACAAACATGAGTACCTATTGTGAATCATCCTTGGAACGAGTGTACAACCAAGATCACTAACTCTATAAGAATCTATAAACTAGGTCCAACCTCTCTTATAGGATTCCCTAGGTCAAACCAAGCATAGTTTTCTCACTAGATTATGAGTCAAAGATAAGGACCTTTAGGTATCCAGCCTAGACGTATCAATAAAATCTCAAAAAAGGTCAATTAGGTCCATCCACCTCGCTCTATGGTCTCTCAAATGAGAACCATACCCCACTTATGGGCATCTACAACATGACAACTAACAAGAAAATAAACTCTCTCTAAAAATGTAAAACTAAAGGTGGGTAAAATTCATCAATACACAAGGGTAAATCTTATTAACATAGGTCTAAAAACATTAGATGCTAATAATTGACCTACCATGGCTTGATTCTCTCTAAAAATCCTAATATGAGAGTCCTCCCTAATGGGTCACAATTTTAATGTAAAAATGATAATGTTATGACACTCCCAAGTATAGGAATACGAAAATACCCTTTGAAGTTAAACTTACCAAACAACCACCCACCTTCCTGTGGGTGTAGTTTAATTATCTCAGTGTCCAACACAACTCAATGATAAAATGGATAGAAATTATCATTCCTATAATATTGTCTCAATGGTTTATTGGATTCGCATTTCCAAGGGATCTACCTCAGCCATGCTAGTCCCTAATTTTAAACAGTAAGCATTGATTTTAAAACTAGAGCCACACATAAATGGTCACTAGGATATACCACCCAACCTTCATATACAACTCAATATAATAAGGCCATTAATGCCTACAAGTAAAATCCTTTTTCTCATTCAATATATCTCAAAAATTAACACCCCTATAAGGTTTTATTCAAGTCATTAAATTTGTTCCTATTCATTATAAACATTAAAGAGGCTCATATATATGGTATTACAAGTACCAGTTACAAAGATTTCACTTTAAAATCTATAATTAGCTTGTTATTTAGCAAAAAACTTATATCTTTCATGGAAAATTATCTTATAATTTCTTTCTAAAAAATTACATTTATACATATGTTCTCACAATTGTCTTAGTTAAAAACAATCTCAATTCTAAGATATGGAGGAAAACAATATTTAGGTTGTAATTGGTATTTTAATTAACTAACACCACATATCACTAAATCTCAAAGACTAAAAAAGTTATTTATCATTTAAGGTGGGATTAGTTAAGTAGGATTCCACTATACATTTATACACATCAGATAAGTGGTTGATGAAACATTAAATAACCATCCCTATTTATCACAGGAATACCCCCATGGGTTTAAGAAATAAGGTATATAAAGATAAAGGTGGCCTATGAGGTTCTCATCATGCCAACCTAGGTTGAGTTATTTGGGAATTCATTCCCAATTTATGGATTCAATAATATATAAATTACAATTGGAATCTCATTTAATTTAAACCCATTAACATTTTACTTATTAAAGATCATCCACGACCTTAGTGGGTTTATCTTATACGTATAAAATGAAAAATCTCACCTATAAGGGCTGAGTCATGAAAATAAGGATTTAGTTATTCAGTTAATAATTCCCAAGTTATAGAGGTATAGGACATTAAAATTTATAATTGGCATACCATTTAACTGAAATCCATAAGTAATAAATTTAGTTTATTAAAAAACACATTCTATTGAATTTTTTTAGATACATTCATGTGAATCCATTAATCATTTAATTTATTTAATCAACTTTAGAATGATTAAATATATTTCCACCATCAATATATATTTGTTACATCATTTTTTTGATGAAGACATTTTATTTAACTGATCGTATATCATAACTATAATAAGTAATAAATCACATAATCAAGGAATAAAGAAATGTAGCTCGAACAAAAAATGAGCATGGAATATAGATGAGAATTTTTATTATCACCCAAGAATAGGATATAGATAGTCATGATAAATAATTACCTAAACATGGTACATAGATAATAATAGAATATAATAATGCACACATGGTATACAGATAATCATGGTGATGACATGTACATATTATGTGCCTAAATTCATGCATGAACACACACCTTATCTTTCTATGTCGGGAAAATAGGTAAATCACATAAATCCATAAATAAATAGCCTGAAAAAATAAAACAATCACTCAATGTAAAATAAAAATCAACTATTAAAAATGTATGAACAATAGTCACATCCTAGAAAACTTGATCTTTCCCCCCATGTGTGGGTTGTCCAGTACCATACCTACAATATTTACCAACTTCTAACAAATTTATAGTATTTTGTCTATCGTCCCAAAATAGTAAGACAAGAATAATAAATTCTTGTACCAATTCTTCATGTCTCAACCATGTTCACTCTATAAATAGTAACTAAATTGGTTCGCAACAAGTCCTCAAGTGCACCTCCCCATATGCTAGAGGCTTCCGACCAACAAAAAGGGTTTAAGGTGGTACAATAGGTAAATTATACCATCTGGATAAATAACAAATATATTTAGAGAAAAAATAATTTAAATTAAGTGGAAACATAATAATAAATGACAAATAATAATAAACATTAAATTTTTCTAGTTACAAATATATAACTAACCATGATTGGACATGTTATTCCCAAATTTACAAGGAAGATAACATAAATTTTGTAATTTTTATAGTAGGACTAAACTGGAAAAAGAATAAACAAATGACCCAACTTCTATAGGTAGTCTAATTGCATGTCTGGCCCCCATCTCCCATGTCAATTCCTAGTCTATATAAGTAACAACATAACATCACAATCAAAGTATGTCGACATGGAATTTTTTGGGGTACCAAATAGAGGCCTAAATAGGGTGAGAGTAAAACTCAGTAGGCCACCACTAATGGTGACCAATTCATTATATCCTATGAATATAAAATGAATAGTTTTCAGTTATAATGAAATTAAGGTAGTAAATAAATGATATATAAATAAAACATTTCGATCTCTCGTTCTCCATGGGACACTAGTTTAACCATAATTAATTGGATTAAAAATAGAATTTATATGATAAATTTATAGGTTATATTAAAAATAATGGGAACTAAGGAATATAAGAAAGGAATACATGATTATTTATAATCATATATAATTCTAAAAATTAAATGGAATTTATGTTTCATCAAACGAGGGTAAACCAAATAATATTCAAGCATGATACAAAATAATTTGACCTGTTGTAAAGTCTAAGGCATTCTATGTAAAGTACCCTAAGTGTTAACTAAGTATTAATATAATTAATTCAATAAATGATCCAGTCCAAGGAATTCCACCTAAGGAACCAAAGTATCACCTATACATTTATAATTCATTTAACATGTGATCTATTCCAAGGTATTCCACATAAGAAACCTAAATATCTCCTATGACTTTATAATTAATTTAACATATGATCTTATCCAAGTAATTCCTTGTAAAGAAAAGATGCATCATCCATGGATTTATAATTCATTTTACTTATGATCTCATCTAATTCATTTTTTATATGTAACCCAAGTATTTCCCAAGGAATAATATATTTCATTTAACAAATGATCTCATCCATGAAATTCCACATATAGAACTAAATTATAACCGAAAACATAACATAACATATCATCATGTTGAATTTAATAACTAACTATATGAAATGGGTAACATCCATTCAAAAATTTACAAAAAAAATATTCCTTAAATTATTTCATTTATTTTCCCAAGTCATACATCATCATATTTAATTTCAATAATTTTTTCCATAAATAAAATTAAGGCCCAATCCTAAGGTTTAAATGATAAAAGGGTAACATAAGCTATAAATTACCATTTATCCACTTAAATAAAATCTATTTAGTCATTAAATCAATAGGAAATAATATGACACACCAAAAGGTCATATTTAGATACTTTGATAAAGAATGTTCATATAAACATTTACTATAACCCACACAAAGGGTTGACTGAAACCAAATCCATCAACCTATGATGGTGTTAGGGAAATCATTGTCGTGGTCAAATAAATTTAATTATATGAGTCCCATTTCTCATTTCAATCCATTTTATCCATATGAAACTTCATAATCTAACTAGGTCTAGGTGACATGGTCATTCCATTCATTATTAATTTAAATTAACATAATTGTTCCAATTGTAACGAAAATTAAACACTCTAAAAGGGATTTAATTATATATAAAAGTTATAGGGACCTAGAAATGTATATTAAAATTCCACTCGAACCATTTAAACAAATTCATTTATAAGGGGTAACCAAATATACCTCAAGGGTGTTTTCATTACATAACATGGTAGAGTTTTCACATGATTTTTAAATAGTTAACCCTAAGGGGTGGTTCGCAATGAGGTAGGAAACCCCCTACAATGAAAATTAAGTTGAAAGGACAACCAATTCATTGTCCAGTTTTTAATTTAATTTTTTAAGATCCTTGATTTTTGATGAGGTATGAATATTTCTTTTGGTTAAACTATTTTTTTGGTTATATTTTTGGTTTAAACCCTAAAGTTGGGAATGTGTGCCAGTTGGGTTGCTTTTGGAAAGAATAAATAAGGGGGATGAAAGTTAGATGAAGGAAAATTACATGATCTGTATCTGAAATACATGATGTGTATCTAATAAATGACATGTAATGGTCTATCAAAAACCTTTCATGTCATCTAATGGGTTTTCCTTGGAGGGGAAAACCTAAACATTTCATGATGTTTAAATCTTACACACCATGTAATCTCCCTTGGAAAGTTATTTTTAAAGAGGGAGGGGATCATATTTTAGATAAATCTGACTCTTTCCTTTCTCTCTCACATAGAATCTCCCCTTGTAATCATATATGAGGGATTGAAGGAACTCCCTAATTGGGAATCAATTTCTTTTATCATCAGTATAATTAGATATGTGTTGTTGAGTTCTTCATTCCTCTTACATTTTTCTCTATTTTCCTTTATATCGATTGTGCTATTTTGGTGGAATATAATATACCTTATTTTCTGGGTGTTCATTTTTTATTTCATTTTCTTTCGATCTGGGTCGAGTTGGGAGTTGATATGGGATGATTATTCTACCACATGTATAGCATTGGTGGTTTATAACTTTCTCTTAGTTTTTTGTGTTTCATATACCTTATTTTAAATATATTGGACATCAAACCTTTTAGTGCTACTCCTAAAATTTATTGAACATCTTGAGTAAATTGTTGGAACCTGATTAGGTTTCCCACTTAGTTCCATTTTATAGTTGTAGGATGTTATCCCTAACCTGGACCACCCATTTGGTGTGTTATTGTATATGTCCCTTGTTATACCACCCCATTGGGTGTGTGTGAGCTCTCCATTTCAATGGGATCCTTATTGAATTATGTTAAAATTAAATGATTGAATAGGTGAAGGTTTTTTCCTCCTTTTCCATGTGATTACATGTTCTTAAATGTTTAAATGTATAATGACTTGTTTAAATGAGTTTATATAGAAAATGTGAAATTGGTTGGATTTGTGAATTGGTTATAAGATGATGAATTGATTATGGTATTGGATTCCCTAGACATGTCCACTCCATGGATCATGACTCCATAAGATTCCATTCACATTTCTACTCCATGGATCCTATTTACTTTTCTGTCCTCAGATATTTCTAATATGAGGATCTAGATTTCTTGGACTACCTTGGACATGCTCCTTGGGCTCCAACCAATTCTTTAACAAGTTTGATATGGAGAAGATCCATGGACTCGATGAGGATTCCTTGGTTCTTTTATAACTTTCATCAAGATTTTTAGGTCATACGTTGGATTACATGACTTAGGGAGATCTGTCTATTCTATCATGATTTACAATTATTTTGTGATTATGGGGGCTTGATTACACTTGGCCCTTTTTACATATTTTTTATTACAATAGGGGAATGAAATTATAAATTCTAATTTACCATTAATATTTCTATTATATATATTTCAAATTTATTATTCTTATATACATATACTAGACATGTTGTAGACACCATTGGTGGTGGCCTACTGAGTGCTATCTCACACCCCGTTTGGGCCACCGTTGGGTACCTGAACATACTTCATGGTTATAGGTATGGACCAAGGAAAGAGACACTTTATGATGCTTGATTATTTGTTCATAGAAGCAAGGAGAACGAAACCAATTTGAGGCTAGAGATTCTATCTGGAGATAGTCATTATTTCTATTTTTGAACTTTGATACATGTATTACATTGGATTCCTATTTCCATGTATTGCCTACCATTTTTTATAGATATATGAAATATTCATCATATTGTATATGACACTTATTTTGGTTTTTTACTATCACTACTATCTTATGAATGTTATCTTCTACTAGAAGTTATTTGATATGATCCTTATACTGATTATTGTGATTACCCCATAGTGATACACACTAATTATGATGGTATAGAATTCCCATTATACCACCTTAGACCCTCACTACTATTCGGTTGCCTCGGGCATACGGAGAGTCACACTTGAGGCCATATGACTGATTGGCTTGGGCACCATTTAATGGATCTTGGGTTGGGATGTTACAAGGTTGTATCAAAGGAAGTTTCATTTATTTTTTATTATTGTTTGGAAATAATATACATGATATTAGTAAGTGCTATAATTTAGTAATGAGTTTTTCTTGGGATTATCTAACCCACGTTTAAGAAAAACCAAAATTTCCTAGGATGGGATATAGTTTTCTGATTTTTCCTACTATAGTTGATTTGATTCCACTATTGAGTGATGTACATGATATGGGATATTATTATTGATATGATTAGGGATTTTATATTTTCCTTGGGATTATGAGATGTGATAATAACATCTCATGCATCATTTTAGGCACCTTATAGGATTCACATTCCCTGCATATGCCATGTCATATATGATGCATTGCTTGATTGAATGATATTTATTATGAAGGAGTTGTGTGATAAAATTGTTATTTATTAACATCAATTGTATGATATTGAGAAACATAATTGGCACTTAAAGTCATTCCATGACCTAAATAGTGTTTTCCTACATAGGCCACAACAGAAACCTTAAGTGTTCAATTATGGAACATTGATTCATGAACCATTGGTCGCATGGACTTGAACATGTTATGGTTATGATTAAAAAGAAACCACACTTAAATTTATAAGGTGTATGGTCCCTTATTATTTTAGAGTGGTGATCCATTTCGTTCATTCTTCTAAATAGTATTGTAATATAAATGTGAGTTCAAATAAAATTGAAATCAAATGGAAAGGTCGATTTAAGATATATCGAGAACTATACTGTGAAACAGAGAGCTTGAACCAGACCTAAATTTAGGAGTAGAAAATGGAAAGTTTCTCTAGTGTTATTCACGATCATTTTCATTACCCATTCCTATATTTAGGATCAGGAAAAGGGGTGTGACTTTTTTATAGGAAGACTTGTACATATCCTATGTTTATATTTGTGATCTGGTTGTTATTTAACCTTGACTGATGAGTGAGATTCGAATTTATAGATACATTACACCATTAAAACCTTTATTAGTGTGTCATTAGGGTAGTTATGACCATTATTTAGAGGTTTTTTCCCTTGATCTTCTAGTAGAACCTACAGTAGTTCCTCTTTCACCATTGTTAGTTATATTGAATAAAGGTGATGATTCCAAATTTCATGAGGTTTTTAATGATTTATTCAAGTAATTCATGGATCCTCATAGATTTTATTATCTATGTAGAGATGACGCATTTGTTTTAGAAAAAAATTCCACCTACATTTTTAGGGGATGGTGTTCCACAGTCTACTGAGTTGTGGCTTGAGACTAGTTAATCGATTTTCAAGAATCTGGAGACACCTCTTGAGTGGAGAGTAAATCTTTTGACATATATAGTCAAGGGAGAATCTAATAACTGGTGGGATTATTTGAACTAATATAATTGGATTTGAGATATGGTTTGGAACAATTTCCAATCTAGTTTTTACAACTACTTCTTTCTCGGGACTCTAAGGGTTGAATGGGCTAGTGAGATTATGCATCTAGAGCAGGGTATGATAACTATTATGGAATATTACACATAATTTATAGATATTTAGTTCTTTCAATTTATTTATATTTTTAATGATATTACATGGGTGAGACACTTAAAGGAAGTCCTCAATCAAGTTTTTCAATTTTTGATCAATATGTTTTAGTTGGATATTATAAAGGATATAGTGAATCAGGCGTTTATTAATAAATATAACTTGAGGGTATATGGGGGGTAAATAGTAGGGAATTACAGCCTCTCAACCCATTGTATTAGTGTTTAGTGGAAGAAAATGAAGTTTCAAGGATTTTTATGAGGGGAATACCTACCAGAGTGTGAGTGCAGATAGTTATGTCTTTTATCATCATAGTGGGAGATATAGAAAAATGAGGAGCAAGTAGGATAAAAAGCCAGTAGAGTGTCAAGAATGCAGAAGGATGGTAAATATAAAGTTATTACACAAAAACTTCCATCAGGAAGTTAGTAGAATGGGTTTGACTCTATATCTAAGTTTATGAGTGGGATTCATAGCTTCATGGCAGGCTCGGAGCTAAGTAGGTCCAATCATTTTGGTTGAGTTTGTGGTTGTGGATGAGGTAGCCAGAAACCACTTGTACCATGATAGTAGAGGGGGCATACTCCAGGTAATTATTTTGTTTAATAGGACCACAATTTCGACTAGATATATTCTATAGATCAAATACATGAGGAGAAGAGATTTATTCCATTTATGGTGGGTAGTGCGATCTTAGTAGCCTCTACATTAATATCTACTATTTTGATACTGGTTCTTCACATTATTATTTTTTTGTTCCTATTGTGGGGATTTTTGGACTTATTATTAATATTTTTGATGGCGTTATGACACTCAGTACTCCAATAGGGATATGATTGGAAAGTGTATTCAAGTATAGAGAGTTATTCCTTGAGATAGGCATGTATCACTTTTCATGGGGTATTTTCTTCCTCGAGATAATGGGGTTTGACATCATACTTTAGATGGAATAGATAGTTTATTATCATTAACATGTGGATTATTATTTCCAAACAGTGACTTTCACATCACCAAAGGATAGGGTTTTTCACAAGGGTGAATTGGATGTCCAAGAAGGTAGAGTTGGACTATAGTATCGTGGGTTGGGCATGATGAAATCCCTGATTGCTAGCTTATATCTAGATGATCAGGGATTGTGTTAGAAAGAATTTCATATAGTAGTTTATCATTTTAGTGATTTTTTCCATGATTACTTTTCTAGATTACCATAAGAGCAAGAGGTAGAGTTTTCTTTTGACCTAGTTCTAGGAGATGAACTGATATCCATTCTTCCATATAGGATGGCTACTACTGAGCAACAAAAGCTTAAGAGGTAGCTAGAGGACTTTGAGGAAAAGGATATTATATGACCTAGTACATATTCATGGGGTTCACTATTAATTTTCACCAAAAAGGTATATTAATAAATCTGGTTATGTGTGGTTTATTGAAAATTGAAACATATGATGGTTAAGAATTGGTATCCATTACCTCGGATAGATGATCTCTTCGACCATATTTGAGGAGCTTGGGTATTCTCGAAGACAAATCTATGATCATGACATAACCATGTACATTTTAAAACTTCATACATAACTTGTATGTATATTCATAGTTGGTATGGTATATCCGAGTATATGGTTATGTCGTTCGGTCTCATTAATCCTTTGGTAGTTTTTATGGCCTTGATGAATCGGGTTTTCCACCTGTATTTGGATTCTTTTGTGGTGGTTTTCATGGATGATATATTAGTGTATTCTCATAATTTACATGAACATTTCAACCATCTTGAGATCATTTTGGATGTAATAAAAGAGCATAAATTATATTCTAAGCTCACAAAGTTCCACTTCTGGATGGATAAGATTCACTTACAAAGTAATACTATCTGAGAGAAAGGAGTATCAGTTGACCCAATGAAGGTGAGAGGTATAGCTTCTTGAGAGAATCCCAATAATGTCTTTATAATAAGAATTTTCTTGGGGATATCTAAATATTATTTTCATTTCATACAATGCTTCTCACACTTAGTATCACCTCTTATGGGCTTCACTCAAAAAGGAGTGAAGTATGTATGGTAAGATACCTATGATAATACCATTTAGGAGCTAAAACTGAGACTGACTTTAGTGCTAGTCTTGATTATTCTAGATCCAAGTAGAAGCTATATGGTATTTTGTGATGCATCATGTATTGGTCTATGATAAGTTATAATTCAAGGGGAGAGAGTCATGGAATATGGGTCTCACCAATTGAGACCTAATTAGATGAATTACCTGATTCATGGTATTGAGTTAGTTGTAGTTGTTCATTACTTGTGTAGTTGGAGGCATTATTTACTGTGATAGAATTTTGTTGAGTGCATGGACCAAAAAATCCTCATGTACATACTTACACAATGTGACTTGAACTTTAGGTAATTAAGGTGGGTGAAATAACATTAGTACTTTAACTGAGATCTTTCCTATATGCTTAGAAATAGAAATTCATTTGCTGATACACTAAGTACAAGGTCTTAGATATAGTTTGTTCAGGATTCCATTGGTGAGTGGTAGCTTGTGGCCTAATTTTTAGAGATACACTTGGACGTGAAAGATAGTCTTGGGAAGGATTTTCTATCATCCTTGGTAGTAAATTACACTTTTCTAGATAGAGTGAGGATGATACATTTATCTTATTATGAGAGCCTAGTCCTATATGAAGGTGTGGAAGGTGAGGACTCTCCTCCTGGTTAAACCATAGGTAAAGTTGAAATTCTTTATATTCATGGTCACATTTGGGTTATAGCAGACATACATGAAGAAATAATGCAAGTGTTTCATAACTCATCTTGGGAAGTACATCCTGGTGTTTCTAAGATGTTTTGAGATTTTTGTCACCATTATTGGTGTAATGTATGAAATGAGGGTTAGATGGTTTTGTTATGAGGTGTTTCACTGGTTGGTAGGTGAAGGTGGAACACTAGTGATCAGCTAGTTTTTTATAGTAGTTGTCCATTCCTATGTCTAAAAGGGAATATGTTTCGTTAGATTTCATCATTTGGATTATGAGGTCTCCTCAAGGTAGAGATTCCTTATAGGTTTTGAGGACATACTCACAAAGGTTTCCCATTTCTTAACCATCATGGTGACATTCTGAGTAGATGATCTTGATAGACTATATCTGTGATATTTTTTTTCCTTCATAGGATTATTCAAACCATCATATCTGATAGGGATGCTCAATTTACATAATGATTTTTAAAGCAATTACCTAGGTAATTTGATACATTGGTGATTTTGATCATGAAATACCACCCACAAATCGATGTCTAGTCAGAGTGCACAATATAGGTTTGGGAAGATATTCTTATATCATGCATCCTTGTTTTTGGGTGTTCTTTAGAAATCATATACCATTTGTTGAGTTCTCCAAAATCAATAGCTATCAGGTGACTATAAAAATGGAACCTTATGATGATTTTTAAGGTAGTTTGTTCAAATAACCACTATGTGAGAAATATTTACGATAGGTAGAGCTATATGGACCTCATCTCATTTAGGAGACTTTAATGCAGGTCCAGTTGATTTCAAGGAGAATGTATATTTCACTGTCTTGAATGAAGTATCATGTCAACAAAAATTGATAAACTATAGAGTTTTAGGTTGATTATTGGGTCTTTTTTACATCTATACAAGACTAAAGAATAAATAGATTTAGGGATAGGGTATGATTTTACCACAATATGTCAGTTTTTTTGATATTATGGAGAGATTCCAAATGGTAGCTGATTGGTTGCAGTTACCTTAGTGGTACCGATCCATTAACAATGTATTCCATGTATCTCAGATAAATCATTATCATTTAGACCCTTCCCATATTCATTAACCTAATTATGTTTAGTTATATGTAGATTCATTCTTTGAGGAGTAACTTATTTGTATCATTTATTAGAGAATTTAATATCTCATAGGATGTCTAGTTCCTCTAGAATAGTTTTCTATAGAATCACAATCGTGTAAAAGATGAGACTTGTGAATGGGAGGCTGATTGACATGCTCGGTGGATATAGTTATTCTCAAATGATGTTTGAACACCCTTGTAAGGTAATTCCAGGCTGATTTTTTTAATGGGGAATATTTTAGAATCCCATGTTTTTCAATGAGGTATGGATCCTTTTTTCAGTTAATCTTTTTTTAAGTTCTCTTTTTGGTTTATATTCTAAATTTGGTCTCATAGGTTGGTAGGGTTGTTTTAGGAAATAATAAAGAAGGGGATTGAAGGTTTGTTGTATAAAAATTAGATAGTGTGTATTTGGAATAAATTGCATGTATCCAATACATTACATGTACTAGTCTATAAAAAAACATTCAAATCATGTAATATATTTTTCTTCAAGGGGAAACCCCAACATTACACGACATGTAAATATTATACGATATGTAATATTATGGGTTTTATTTTTTTTAAATGGGTAGGGTTCATATTTTTTCTATGTCCTACCCCCTCCATTTTCTCTCACACAGAGGATCCCTTAGGAATACTCATCAATGGATTAAAGTAACTCTCTGACTGGGACTATGTTTCTTACACAGTCAGTCTCATTGGATTCATGCTTATGAGTTATTCATTCCTCTAGAACCATTATCTATTTTCCATGATATCTACTGATCTATTTTGGTGCAATCTAAGATTCAATATTTTTAGTTATTTTATCCATTATTACATTTTCTTCATATCCTGGTAGAGTTGGGAGATGATACTAGATGAGTGTTCTACCTTGGGTATATAGTCGGTGTTCTATAGATTTCCTTTAAGGTTTGGTATTTTATATACCTTGTTTTCATTGTACCACATGTCAGACCTTTAAACATTACTCCTAAAATTAATTGAAAATCCTGAATAAATTGTTGGAACCTGATTAGGTTTCCCACTTAGTTCCATTTTATGGTTGGGTTTTGTTATCCCTAACCCGGGCCACCCATGAGGGTGTTACTATATATTTCCTTTTTTATACCTCCATATTGGGTGTGTGAGCTTTCCATTTTAGTGGGATACTTATTGAATTAATTTATAATTAACTGATTGAATACAAGAATGTTTAGTCCTCCTTTTCTATGTGATTACATGATGTTAAATGGTTAAATGTAAAATGATTTTTTATAAGTGTTTCTATAGAATATTTGAAATCGGTTGGATGAAATCACAACTTATGGCTTGATTATGAGATGATGAATTGATTGTGGTATAGGAGTACTTGTACATTTATACTCCTTGTATCATCTTACCATATGATACCATGGAAATTTTTACTCCATGGATCTAGTTTACTTTGGATGCCTTGGACATTTCTACACCTGGGATCCGTCTTGCTTGGACCACTTTGGACAAGATATGTGGACATGATCCTTGGGATTCAACCATTTCATTTCCATGTTTTCTATAGAGATACTCCATAGAATATAAAAGGATACCTTGGTCATTTTATACCTTTTATGTGGACTTTTGGGTTTGAAATTATATTACACATCATGGGCTGATGTTGATGTTTTATCATGATTTATAGTTATCTTGTGATTATGATGGATTGATTATAGTTGAACCTTGTTAGGGGTGTCTAATTATATTTGATATATATCACCTATGATTTACCTTTCTTATTTTTATTAAATTTATTTCACACTACTTATGCTTATATACACAAACTAGAAATGTTGTTGCCAACATTGGTGGTGGACTATTGAGTGTTATCTCCCACCCTATTTGGGCCTTCATTGGGTACTCAGACAGACATCATGGATGAAGGTAGGGATATAGAAAAGCACATATTTATGATTCTTGATTGGTTATGCAAAGGGTAAGTGTCACAAGATCAAGATGAGCCTCATGATTCTACCTAGAGATGGTCATTTTTAGTCTTTTTGTACTTAGATAAATGTATTGTACTGGATTCTTGTTTCTATGTATTGCTGAAATTTTTTATATAGACATGACATGTTCAAAATATTGTATATGACTCTTATTTTTGTTTTGTTTACTATCAAAACTGTCTTGTGGATGTTATCTTTTACTTCTAGTTATTTTATATGCTTCCTATTTTGATTATTGTGATTACACCACTACACTAAACTCTGATTATGAGGGTATAGTCTCCCTACTATACCACCTTAGATCCAAGATACTAGTTGGTAGCCTTTGGAATTTCAGGAGGCCAATAAAAGGCTATGTGAACCACCAACTTGGGAGTCATATAGTGGTTCCTGAGGTTTTATTTTAAAATTTTGACATTCAATGGGTGTCACATGTAAATTCTTATGTGTGTAATAGTATTTAAAAATATAAACAACTACTGTTTTGGGTAAAACACTAGACACCTTACCCTACACCTTGGAACCTTCTCTCATCCATTATCTGTCTTCGATTCGATCTAGAATGAGATAAATCAAGGAAATAGATAAACTCACAAAAAATAGTGCATATTATCTTATATGGAAATATTATATAGTGTAACACACCAAAATTTCACTGTACGCTTCTCTTTGAATAATACAATAGCGTGTGTTATACGCAACTTCGAGTTTTAACACACCAAAACCAATCATACCTGCCGTTAAGAATAGTAATACCCACTTTTTGAAATTTTATACATTTTATCTTTCAAAATGAACTTCATTTTTGGATTTGTAATATCGAAATTATATTAGGGTGAAATTTTTATACTTTTCAGATAACTTTCATATTTTGATGAATAGTAAAAATTACTAAATTTTAATTAAAAACAACTTTTTTAATCGAAATAATTAATAGTGATAATTTATGAATTTGAGTGGTTTTAAAGTATATTTAGAATAAATTTTTACCATTTAATTCAATTTTGGTCATTGGACGTAATTTCACATTTAAACCGGACATAAACAAGTGTCAATGTTTTGATAGTTATTATTTCTTAAAAACACGCTTTTTGTTTTGACAATGAGAATTAATTTTATATTAATTTCTTCCACTTTTGAGTTTTGAATTTGGAAAAATGGATTCCATATTTGGAATCAATATTTACAAATTGTGTAAATAGGTAATTTTTATTTTTATACATTTTGAATAATCACAGCGGTAAATATTTTATTTACCATGGTTAAAGGGTAAATCTAGTAAATAAGGATAAAAAATAATATTATAATAATAATAAATTACCCTAAAACGTGTCCTAACCCTATTTATTGATAGATTTCTGACCATGGGCATCTTTGGGTCAATTTTGGGACCCCATGGATCCATTTGTAAGTGATAATGATACTTTATATTAATTAAGTTAAAGTAAATACAAAAATGACATAAGCATATATCTTTTAGGAATAAAATTTTTACATAGGGTTATATATGTTATATTTTAGACTATAAAACTTCATTAGAAATATAAAAATATTTCCTACATAATGGTATTTTATTTATAATTTTTAGACATTTAATAATTAAATTTATTTATGACACAATAATGATGCAGTATTTTCCTTATTAATGAAAGAATCAAATAATTAGTATTATAAATGTCAAAATAAATATAATTTGAAAGTTTTGATGCAATCCAAAAAATTAATTTGTTAATATGACCTATTAGGATTTCTTAAATGAATTTTTTTCGAATTAATAAAGTTGTTAAGACTTTAACAAAAATCAATTATTAAATAGTGTCAAAATTGATATAAATGAGTTCTTAAAACCAATATTATATTATTAATTCATATTCCATTCCTAAAAATCTAAGGTTCACCAACAGAACTTATATAATGATATTTGTATCATTAATGGACCACTTGGGGGTCTCTTGTATGTATATAGTAAGTTTATTAACTATATAATATAAAAATGCAAAGTGACATGGTAAGTGTCAAACTAATTAACTAAGAGTTAAAAAAAGATAAGGTTAATATAATGACCCAAAAATGTCTAAAATCTATTGGTTTAAAATATTTATACCCATCCCCACCTTACATTTTGAATAATCTACTTTGGATCCATTAGAAATTGAATATTAATTTATTATAAATTAATAAAGTTTTTTTTAAAGAGCCCATCCTCCCCCTTATAAAAGGACACCACTTCTAACCAATTATTAATACCTTAAAAGAATTTTGGTTCGGCCAACCCCTACCCAAATACCCTCTAAACTATCCTCACTAAAACCTAGAGTCCTTACTTTCGTCATAAATCCAACCTAAGGATCCATTTTGATCAAATCAATAGGAAGAACCCGAAAAGAAGGTAATGATTTCACCACCCTCTTTCAAGTTCCTTTCTTCTTTACCTTCCTTTTTATTTGTTTTTTCCATTATAAAATAATAACTCCAGTATATTATATATAATATGATGTTATTATAATTATGGTATAACCAAATTCATTATTCTATCCACCCTTTGATTGACATGTCACTATACGTGCGTACGTACGGCTTACCGTCTCCACGTCATGGTGTAATTGTTATTCAATAAATTATTATTTGGATGGGTATAATAATGATGTGTAATTCATGTAAATAAAAAATATAACATGATATTGATTCTGTATATATGATATACCATCCAATTATATATTATTTTAATATCAAAAGAATGATATTTTCGCTCGTACGTACGTACAGATTACCGTCTCCACAACGCAATGAGATTCATTTCCAAGTTCACCATTCATCGACGATTGTTAAAATATATATTACTAATAAGTACGTAATATATGAAATAATAATTCTACTGGAGATATATATATATTTATATATATAATTATTTATGTACTTACACATATCTTATTCACTTACTTACGTTCAATACTATATGAAAATGGAAACAGCGTTTATGCGTACGTACGGACTACCGTCTCCATAAACGGTGTTTTCCATTTCATATATACATCTATTATACATATTTATATTCTAAATATATACGATATATAAATCATGTTTTATATTCTGGAAGTATTTAAATCAAGATCTAAGTGATACAATCAAGAGTAACAAGTTAAAACATGTACGATAAAGAAAGCGATTATTACCCGAAATATTAATATAACATGGAAATTATTATTAAATGGGTAGTATAAAGTCATAAATGAATAATGTATCATATCATAAATATTAATATGGTTCTGGTATAATTTAACAACATACTATATTCTTCATACAATAGGATAAACGTTCCCTCGACTAAAGGAAAGTGCAAGGTAAGGGGTTTTCATCTCACTCCTTATTCTCGTGAGATTCATGCCATATTACCACTATTACCTTTTGTGTTGTGTATGTACTGCCCATAATTGTATTCTTTGTGTAATACACTTTAATTTATGTGTATTTACATATTCATTATATGATACCTCTTTCATTGGTTGTATGTTTTGTAAGTTACCAAATTGGTAAAAGTTAATTTCACAATCTCTTTATTATCCGAGGTTGTTTTTACATAAGTATCTACTGGGACATATTTATTAGCCATGTCCAGGTTTTATGAAATATTTTTCAAAGGGATTCTTTTAAGGTCCTTTTTATACTAAAACATCATTTCAAATGTTTTAAATATTTATTCTTTTAAATCTTTCTCATTAATTTCCATGTCTTCAAAATGGTTTTTAAGGATTTATTTATATGGACATGAATGTTTTTAAAATGTTAATTAATTTCAAAAGTTTCAAAGTGGTATGGGACACTTTGATTCAAAAATGTCTTTAAATTAGTTATTTTCTATATTGTGTGACTTTTAAATGTTTTCATGAAAAAGGCGTATTTCTCTCAAAGAGTTTTACAAATCATTTTCATATATGTCAAAATTATTTAATGGATTTTAATTTTTTTTTGAAGTTGATTTATCATGATACAAATATTCCATATTGTGTTGAATGTTTTGTGATGTGTTTGATTGTGGATGTGTTATTTTTATACCATTCATGGTTTATGGGTAAAGTATTTACATTTCGTATTCTATTTTTAATACGAATGTTTATGTTATGTTTAGAACTTTTCATATAAGAAATGTGTTGGACTTAATAAGTGACGGGTGGAGCCTGATATAGCTCCTCGATGCATCGGTAGGTCTCATAAGAAAAACTAGTGTCTTGGAACAAGGCCTTGACAAAATATTATTTTTAGTCTTGGCACAAGGCCTTGACTATGTGGTTATGATAGTCTGGCATTATGCATTCCATCATTATGAAAGTGGCTATTGTTATTGCATGTGATTATTCGAATAGTAGAATATCCATGTGAGTAAGTAAATAGAATTATTTTGATTTATATTTTCCATATTATGATGAATTTTATGATGAAAAGTATTTTGTTTTAGTTTTATACATTGCCTTAAATGTTTATGCTTATTTTTGAAAGTTTATGTTGTATTGCTTACCCTTACTGAGCGTTTGAGCTCACCCCTTTCTATGTTTTATTTTCCCATGATTCCATGAAGTGTATTGTGATTGATATGTGTGGCTAATCCAAGGGAATAATGATGTTCATAAAGGATTATTTATGTTGTTTTTTATGTTATAAAGTGTAATGTAACATTCATGTATGTAATATATTTTCCAAGACTGCTAAACTGATCGGTCCTTCAGGACTTGATTCCTTGTAATCATGCCAATGTATTAAAATAATGCACCGACTCTAGGTAACTGGGGTCGGGGCATTACAGTTGGTATCATAGGAAGTTTATCAATAACCTTGGAAACTGTATTTAGATAAACTCTAATTAAAGCACATTACCCTAAGATAGACTTTGAGGATTAGTATAGAAGAACATCCTAGAATTTTGGTAATGTAGAGATTTTGTGAGTTTCTAAGAAAATACATCCCTGTCTAGATATGAGTAGGTAGAGGCGGCTCTGGAACACATGTACCTAGGGGTAAAACAAGAAAACACCGCTTTGAGCTAGACTCAAACGAGGACTGGTGCACGACAACGAGCCTTGCTGAACTCTTGGTTACAACACTCCCGGGGGATATGCTTAGGATAATTCTCATTTTCATAACAAACAAATATGAAGGGTTTATGAGTATATATCTCCTCAATGAAAACATTTTTGATTATGGATTATATCCATAAACTGTTCAATTTACGTTAGGTATTTTACATGTTTGGAATTATGAATTGTGATTCATAAACTGACCTAGTGTATGCCATTGTTTAGAAATGGTTCCCAATAGAAGGAGTGATAACTCCAGAAATACGTATGATCCAAAGAGTAAAAAGGATAATATAATTCATTATATTAATCCAACATTAAGAAGTAAAATAGTCTCCCATTTATTCTCAACATATGAAGAAATGGTATCATGTGTTAATAAGATAAGTAAAGAATTATCTAAGTCCTATGGATTTGATGGGAACCAAGGGAAGAAAAGGTTGGAAGAGAGAAAGAGGGATAAAGGGAAGAGGGAAAAGAATAATTTTCCCATATGTGATAACTATGGGAAGAAACACCCTGGAACTTGCCTGAAGGGAATGGGATTTTGTTATAAGTTTGGAGAAAAAGGACACCAAGTACGTGATTTCAAGGGTAAGAAAAAGGTTTCAAATGTACAATGCTTCATCTGTAATAAGTTAGGACACTACACGAACCAATGTCCAAATTGTCATATTATGCCCCAAATGATGCTATTGGATAATAATCAAGATATGATACTACCTCAGATGAAGAATAATGACTAGTGTTCTTATGTTGTTATTAAAGGATTGTTTCATTTGAGTGTTGTATCAAAAATATACTGGTTATATGAATTATGGAGGTAAATATGGATTGTACTACAGTACTATTTTATTGAGGATTTGAGATTATATGGTTCTATGAAAAGTTACCTAATAGTAAGATACACTTTTTAGAAAATACATGGTTGAAGGAAATGTAATCCTTAATATGGTCCCGATAATGAGGTAGTGATTTTGAAATAAGAGATGGTTGATTTGAATAATTATATTGGATATTCTTGACTACCTTGAAACTGATTAATGATTTATATATTCCATCATTGTTGGAGTTTAAAACATTTTTGGATAGAAGTAGTATATCCAATATTCTATAAGAAATAATGGATCATGAATGTAATCAATAAGGTTTTATGATAATTCAGGATGTTGTAGTGTATTAAAACAATACATGATGAAGGTGTTCACATGTTATTACATAGAAAAAAAGGATCTTCATTGTGTTTACCTTACTTATAAATTTTGGACTGTGAGTTTGGACAGAAGTATTTTGGATAAGTCTAAAGGATGGAATGAATTGAGTTTGAAAGGTTATCTTTTGATTTTTATAAAAGGACAACACGCAGACCGTGTGACAACCCCTCGCGTCGGACAAAGCTGCGGGAATCGAACCCACAACCATGGTGCGATTGGGATTTCTCGCCTACCACTAGACTACGTGAAGTTCCTGGATGGTATAATGTAGTTTCTTTTTTTATAAAGTTTCTGATATGTGAATTATAAATTCATTATATTTGGAACCCTGTATGATTAATTTGAGTTGTATTATGTTTTAGAGTGAAAAATGAGTTTGTGGTAGAAATTTAGTAATGAATAAAACTATAATTATAAAGTATTTATATGTTATTATGATCTTATCCAATCTCATAAATAAATTCCTCAACATTAAGAAAAGGAACTTAGAAAAAAAATGTTGTCCTAGATGGTACCTTAGATCATCACAAATTTATGGCTTTGTGATTGTTGGCCTATTTATAACCATGTTCTCTACCACTCTCCATCAGATATTCATGGTTAGATTTCTCTTCCATATCAATGTTTTCTTACATGGAACCCTAGTGTGTGTTATTTTCGGTAACCTTCATACTTACCAATCTTTATTTTAAATAGAGGCCTCATTAATCCATTTTTCGATGTGGGATTTCAACTATGATATTTTGAAATGTCAACCCCAAGTTTTCAATACTGAGCATAAATTATGAGGATGAAATTTATTGAATGATAGGAGAATGTAACACCCCAATCTTTCATGGTACGGTTCTCTTTTAATAATAAAATAGCTTGTGTTATACGCAACTTCGAGTTTTAAAACACCACAACCAATCATACTAGCCATTAAGAATAGTAATACCCACTTTTTTAAATTTTATAAATTTTATCTTTCAAAATGAACTTCATTTTTGGATTTGGAATATCGAAATTAGATTAGGTTTAAATTTTGGTACTTTTCAGATAACTTCCATATTTTGATGAATAGTGAAAATTACTAGATTTTAATTAAAAACAACTTTTTTAATCGAAATAATTAATAGTGATAAATTATGAATTTGAGTGGTTTTAATGTATATTTAGAATATATTTTTACCATGTAATACAATTTTGGTCATTGAACATAATTTCACATTTAAACCAGACATAAACAAGTGTAAATCTTTTGATAGTTATTATTTCTTAAAAACATGCTTTTTGTTTTGACAGCGGGAATTAATTTTAAATTAATTTCTGCCACTTATGTGTTTTAAATTTAGGAAAATGGATTCCATATTTGGAATCAGGATGTCCAAATTTTTTAAATAGGTAACTTTTATTTTTAGACATTTTGAATAATTATTTCGGTAAATATTTTATTTACAATGGTTAAAAGGTAAATCCGGTAAATAAGGGTAAAAAATAATATTATAATAATAATAAATTACCCTAAAACTTGTCCTAACCCTATTTTATGATACATTTCCAACCATGGGAATCTTTGGGTTGATTTTGGGACCCCATGCATCCACTTTTAAGTGATAATGACACTTTATATTAATTAAGTTAAAGTAAATACAAAAATGACATAAGCATATATCATTTATCAAAACAATATTTACATAGGGTTATATATGTTATATTTTAGACTATAAATATTCATTAGAAGGATAAAAATATTTCCTACATAATGGTATTTTATTTATAATTTGTATACATTTAATAATTAAATTTATTTATGACACAATAATGATACAGTATTTTCCTTATTAATGAAAGAATAAAATAATTAGTACTATAAATGTTAAAATAAATATAATTTGAAAGTTTTGATTCCATAAATAAAATTTATTAGTTAATATGACCTGTTATAATTTCTTAAATGAATTTTTTCAGAATTAATAAAGTTTTTAAGACTTTAAAAAAATCAATTATTAAATAGTGTAAAAATTGACATAAAAGAGTTTTTAAAACAAATATTATATTATTAATTCATATTCTATTACTAAAAATCTAATGTTCCTCCAAAGGACTTATATAATGATATTTGTATCATTAATGGACCACTTGGTGGTAACTTTGATGTATATAGTATGTTTATTAACTATATAATATAAAAATACAAAGTGACATAGTAAGTGTCAAACTAATTAACTTAGAGTTAAAACTAAAAGATAAGGTTAATATAATGACCCAAACCTGTCTAAAATCTATTTGTTTAAAGTATTTCGACCCATCCCCACCTTATACTTTGAATAATCCACTTTTTAGCCATTATAAATGGAATATTAATTTATTATAAATTAATACTTTATGTTTTTATTAAAGAGCTCCTCCTCCCCCTTATAAAAGGACACCACTTCTAAACAATTATCCATACCTTAAAATCCTTTTGGTTAGTCCATACCCGGACCAAATACCCTCTAAACTATCCTCCCTTCAACCTAGAGTCCTTACTTTAGTCATAAATCCAACCTAATAATCCCTTTTGATCAAATCAAAACTAAGAACTAGAAGAAGAGGTAATGATTTCACCACCCTCTTTCAAGTTCCTTTCTTCTTCCACTTCCTTTTTATTTGTTGTTTCCATTATAAAATAATAACACTATTATATTACATATACTGTGATATTATTATAATAATGGTACAACCAAATTCATTATTATATCGACCCTTTTAATGACATGTCACCATACGTGCGTACGTACGGCTTACCGTCTCCACGTCGTGGTGTAATTGTTATTCAATACATTATTATTTGTATGGGTATAATAATGATGTGTAATTCATGAAAATAATAAATATAACATGATAATTATTCTGTATATATGACATACCATCCAATTATATATTATTTTAATATCAAAATAATGATATTTCCGCTCGTGCGTACGTACGGATTACCGTCTCCATGACGTGATGAGATTCATTTCCAAGTTCACCATTAATCAACGATTCTAAAAATATATATTAATAATAAGTATGTAATATATGAAATAATAATTATACTGGAGATATATATATTTATATATATAAATATTTTTGTACTTATATATATCTTATTCACTTACTTCCGTTCAATACTATATGAAAATGGAAACAGTGTTTATGCGTACATACGGACTACTGTCTCTATAAACGGTGTTTTCCATTTCATATATACGTCTATTATACATATTTATATTCTAAATATATATGATATATAAATAATTGTTTATATTCTTTAAGTATTTAAATCATGATCTAAGTGATACAATCTAGAGTAACAAGTTAAAACACAAACGATAAAGAAAGCGATTATTACACGAAATATTAATATAACATGGAAATTATTATTAAATGGGTATTATAAATTAATAAATGAATAATGTATGATATCATAAATATTAATATGGTTCTGGAATAATTTAATAACATATTATATACTTCATACAGGAGGTTAAACGTTCCCTCGAATAAAGGAAAGTTCAAGGTAAGGGGTTTTCATCTCACTCCTTATTCCCATGAGATTCATGCCATATTGCCACTATTACCTTTTGTGTGGTGTATGTACTTACCATAATTTTATTCTTTGTGTAATACACTTTAATTTATGTTTATTTACATATTCATTGTATGATACCTCTTTCATGGGATGTATGTTTCGTAAGTTACAAAATTGGTAAGGGTTAATTTCACAATCTCTTTATTATCCGAGGTTATTTTTAAGTAAGTATCTACTGGGACATATTTATTATCCATGTCCGTGTTTTATGAAAGAGTTTTCAAAGGTATTCTTTTAAGATACTTTTTAAACTAAAACATCATTTCAAATGTTTTTAATATTTATTCTTCTGAATCGTTCTCATTAATGTCCATGTCTTCAAAATGGTTTTTAAGGATTTATTTATATGGACACGAATGTTTTTAAAATTTTAATTCATTTCAAAAGATTCAAAGTGGTATGGAAAACTTTTATTCAAAAATGTATTTAAATGACTTCTTTTCTAAATTGTGTGACTTTTAAATGTTTTCATGAAAAAGTGGTATTCCTCGCAAAGAGTTTTACAAATCATTTTCATCTGTGTCAAAATTCTTTAATGGATTTTAAAATTGTTTTGAATTTTATTTATCATGATACAAATATTCCATATTCTGTTGAAGGTTTTGTGATATTTTTTACTGTGGATTTGTTTTTTTATACCATTCATGGTTTATGGGTAAAATATTGACATTTTGTATTCTAGTTTTAATATGAATGTTTATGTTATGTTTAGAGCTTTTCATATGAGTAATTCATTGGACTTTGTAAAGACCTATAAAATTCAAGGGATTTTTTTTTAATTTTCTTTGGAATTTTACAAGAACTTAGTTTCTGACGGCACCTGATTCCGAGGCCCGGTGTGCCCAGAATCATTTTCTGAAGTTTAGCTCAGGTACGTTTAGTGCGCGAACGAGCGGGTTTTTCTAACTTTTGAACCAGTGCTCAGAATCAAATTACGAGGGAACCGTTGGAACCGCAGCTCCAGTAATTGCTTAGAAACACCTTTTCTGGAGCTGTGTTTGCTCGGGTGTGGTTTTTAAGTTTTCAGGTTATGTAAATTAATAAAATAAGATGGTGCGACCATTTATTTTATTTTAAGTAGCTTAACCTTAGTTAAGTGGATAACGTAGGACCCCCAATATCCTACCCACTTGGTAGGATTTTTTTTGGGGTGGGGCCCATATGAGCCCCACTGTTCCTTTCCCTCTAAGTAACGCACCTTCACCCCTTTTTTAAATTAAAAGTCAAACGTGCGTTTATTTGAGTTAAGAAACGCCTCATTAAATTTGGGCGGTTAAATCGTTACAATTAATCCATTGAATTAATTGTTTGTTTCTTTTGAATTTCATATGCTTGAGTTATGTTAATAAAATAAGTGTGGAACTTATTTTATTGAGGGAGAATTCTGGTGGTGGAATCCCTTGGGAGAAAAAGAGAGGATTCTTCGTTCTTCGACGAAGAACGCGAAGAACGCGAAGAACGCAAAGAACACCGGCCTTCGATGAAGGGCGACGAAGAATGTCGAACCCTCGGAGATCGACAACGCGACGTCATGTACCGCGACACCGACGATCCTCCTTCCGCGATGCTTCTTCCATGACATTCCTTCCCCCGCGAAAATCTTCGATCAACAACTGATTGAGGTAAGGGGGTTGCGGTTCTTTTATTTCTTTGTGAATTATATCCTCAACATGGGTTTAAATGGTGCAATTAAATCTGTGTGATTTTAATCCTCAGATTTTGTCTACGCAATGCCGTGTACCGCGACGACGGAGACGCCCCTTCTGTGACACGACGATCCTCTTCTTCTGAGACGGTTAATTCCGCGACGAACTCACATTCGACGAAAACGTTGAGGTAGGGGTTTTTGTTCATTTTAATCTATGTGATTATATCTGCGGTTTGTTTAAATATTTGTCAGAAGACTTTTTGAAACCGCTAACACGGTGGGTGCGGACCAACGAACAAGTCTGAACCCACGGTCTCTTCGTTCTTGGTGAGCAGATTGGAGGACGATGACAAAGCAGGCCGTGCGGGCGATGTGAGGTCCTCATAGTGAAGGACGGGCCCCGGGAGGGCCATTGGCGAAGACAACAGGTAATTCCGACCACCGGAACTCGTCCGGTGGTCCGCAGAGCAGCCCGCCGGCGCGCCGCCGAGATGAGCCGCCGCGGCTAAAGCCGCGGGGGAAGGGCGCGGTCCCGTGACCGCGTGGGACCGGAGGCAACGGGACGCGGAAACTAGTTGCTTCCATTAACAAGGGCGGCCCCACGCGGGGGCAGCGCGCCCCCCGCTTCACTCGGTCTTAATGGCCGAGCCGACCCGCTGGCCACCCGACCAGCGCTAGCCGGGTCGCGCCCATGCCGAGCCGAGCCGCACCGGCTGGGTCGGACCTGGGTCGGGTCGACCCAGGGGGGTTGGGCTGGGTCGATCCGGGGGGGTTGGGCCGGGTCGGCCCGGGCCCAGACCCCCCGTTTTCGGACCTCTCTCGGTCTTTTGCACATATCTTGGGCTACAGACCACTGATCGATACACCGTCAGCGGCGATGCAATCCTTGGATAGAGGTGGACGTTTCGACATATTACACTTAAGTTTTCGTAGTACTTTGGGTTTATCTAGGTTGGTTCGTACACGAAACCAATCGGGCCCTCGGAGCGGAAACGCTTATAACTTGAGCTATGGACGTCTGATTGACGTACCGTCGACTTTGGTGGATTCCTCTTAGTGAGACGGACCTTTTGGCTTACTCTCCTTGAGGTTTGGACGTAGTTGGAGTACGGTCGATTTGTTTTTGACTTAAAAACCAACCGGGCCCCTGGGACAAAAAAGCCTATAACTCTCTGACCGGGCGTCTAATTGGCGCGCCGTCTGTGTCATTGAGTTCCTGCCGACGATACGGAGCTTTTGAATACATAAACTCTGGACTTCGTGTCAGTTGATGTATCAGCCCCTCGGCTCATGGAGCGAACCCCCCTAAACGATCTGGCTGTGTGCGGGAACCCTAGAGCTGGCTGCGACTGCGACGATGATGAAGACAGTACGAGAATCCTCTGTGGGTTCAGTAGTGACCACTACGGTACTTTTTTGTGATAAATCAACTCCGTACTAAATATCATTTGGTGCATCGACCTCTTGGCTCGTGGAGTGGACCCTCCCGGAATGAGAATGCTGTGTGCGAAAACCCTAGAGCCGGTTGAGACTTGACGACTGCTGATCGAACGACTCGGTGTGTTACGGATAACCCAGTGGGAAGCGATTGGTTTTAGAGGCAGACCCACGGTAGAGGAGCGCTTGGTTGTAGTGGCAGACCTGCGGTACTCAACAGAAGGAGTACCTCTGGAGGCTATGAGGGGGAGCACTTGGTTGTAGCGGCAGACCCACGATGGAGGAGCGCTTGGTTATAGCAGCACGGGGGAGCGCTTGGTTGTAGCAGAAGACCCATGGCGGAGGAGTGCTTGGTTGTAGCGGCAGACCTGTGGTACTCAACAGAAGGAGTACCTCCAGAGGCTATGAGGGGGAGCGCTTGGTTGTAGTGGCAGACCCATGGTGGTAAGTTCTTGGTTTTAGTAGCAGGCCCACAGTACTCGATAGGTGGAGTACTACAGCAGTCCAAGGTTAGAGGGAAGCGCTTGGTTGTAGCAGCATGCACACTATACTTGATAGAGAAGGAGTTTCCCAATAGCTATGGTTCCAACTTCATGATCGATCCTGTGTGGGTAATTTCAAGGGTTAGTACCTATCGATCCTTTGTGGGTCTGACGACTTAGATGAATCAGTGGCTACATCTGATCATCTCTATCATCTTACGAAGAAGTTTACATGTGTGATCTGAATCCTGTTTTGTGCTCCTTTGTGGATTTTGTTGCACCATCCAGTGTGGATTACGTTTTGCTTTCATGTGTGGATTACGTTTTTCTTTCCTGTGTGGACTGGGTTTTACATGGGCTCAGAGGTTGGAGAAAACAGGAATTGATGACTTAGGTATATGTGTGGGCATATATCTAAGTAGTGTCGTATGTTACTTTGTGATTGTATCTTACCTTTGTGGATTATCCTTTGTGGATTCTGGGAGACCTTCGGGGGTCTTGGGGTCCCTACTGAGTAGCTTATACTCACCCCTGCACGGGCTATGCCCGCACTACGTTGTGTTGGTTGCAGACGACGGACAGCGCTGATCATGCTTGAGGTTTGCGGAGCAGGATGGTACCTGGAGGTGGACCACCGAGCGGGATGTACTCGGAGCGGACGGCTGGACCCGAGGAGCTGTGGAGGCTACCTGTACCCACCCTTCAGGTGGGGCTTCCAGTGGACGGCTCGAGGCTGCAATTTTACTTCTTAGTTTTTGTTTTCCCTTTCTAGTTGTACTTTACTTTCAGTTTGGGTTTGTATTCTTGCCCACTTACTTTTACGCACTTACTGTTGTACCCTGTTTTTACTTAGTATTTTCTTCTACTAATTTCTTACTCTGTGGTGTTTGTTTACTTTACGAAGGCAATGGTTTCCCCTTTTTACCAGGATTTACGCCTTGGTGCAAGTCGCCAGCCCCTGGCCTATGGAAGGCGGTCTTGGGGTAGTCACGGCACGGGCCCCGAGGGCGGGTCGTGACAAATTGGTATCAGAGGAGTTTGGTTCTACTGCAGAACTTTGGACTCTGATCTTTTTCTATGTGAAGAAATAGTGTTAAGCGTATTGGGTGTGGTTATCGGTACAGGAAGTCCAGTGTTGGTGCGGCGGCCAACGTATCCGTACACTAGGACCCTAACTTATGATTTCCGACTTAATGCGTGAAAACATTGATTGCATGTGTGTTTCAAGTTTTATTTGTGATTACTTTGTGTCAGCTCACCAGGTATATTGTTCTGACTGTGGTGCACCTGTCTCTTTTCAGGATGGCCCCACGATGGCAGCCAGCTAGGGTTCCGAGATTTGTGCGTGACGACAGCCCACCGAGCAACAAGGCCTCGGTACAGGGCCCTTTGACAGCTGAGGCACCAGCGGTACCTCTACCCACCGAGCCACCGATGCTACCAGCCCCAGCCGCTGACGATGCACGTCTCTTTAGTGCACTGCACGAGTTTCAGTGCCAGCGACCGCCCAGGTTCCGTGGGGAGACAGACCCCCAGGTAGCTGAGGATTGGCTGGAGGCAGTTGTACGGGTTTTCAGTATAGTGAGGACACCAGCAGACCTCATGGTGATCCTCGCAGCGAGCCTACTGCACGCGGCAGCGAGCCTACTACACGCGGCAGCGGGCCGATGGTGGAGATTGATGCTTCAGGTGCACGATGAGGAATCTCTTCTATGGACAGACTTTGAGAGCCTCTTCCGCTCAGAGTTCATCCCAGCCACCCTCCGTGCGGTATGCATCCAGGAGCTTCTACAGTTGCGGCAGGGCAGCTTGACGGTCGCCCAGTACGCGGCGAGGTTTACCGATCTCTCACGCTATTCGACGGGCATGGTGTGGGACCCATTATTCCGGGCCCGAACCTTCGAGCAGGGGCTCAGGTGAGATATCATAGCTTCAGTTGTATCTCACAACATTCTGACACAGACAGGGGTGTTGGAGCGAGCCCTCTTAATAGAGAGTTTCCTTGATGAGCAGTATCTAGCAGCAGGACCCACATCTAGCCGGAATGCGGTAGAGTCTTCTGCAGCGAGCAGTAAATAGATGACATAGGGGTCTAAGAGGACTAGACCTACAGGTGGTCAACTACATGACACAGGATCGTTTTTTCGAGGCACCTGGGGTGGACAACGACTTTCCATGAGCGGACAGTGTTACTCCTGTGGCGGGGTTGGTCACATGGCTCATGACTGTCCGACCCACCATACGGATGACCAGCAGATGAATGGGGGACCTCCCAGGCAGAGGCAGAGGTTCGATCGAGGCAGACCACGTGGAGCAAGAGGCCGTGGTAGGGGAGATGGTCATGCCGTTGGAGGTGGACGCCGCTTCGAGGTGTTGCCACCACCACCACCAGGAGGTCCACCCTGACCGCAGGGAACTGGTGGAAATGGGAGAGCTCAGCTTCAGGCAGTTGAGGCCTACCATCATGGATCTCCAGGAGCAGACAGACAGGAGCGGGACTAGCTCCAGACCTGGAGACTTTTTTTTATGCTTCTTCTAGCTTTGTTGATGTTTGTTTGTAGATGATTTATGTCATTCTAACTTAATATACAGTAATAAAAGACACCTTTCTTTTGGCGTTTACCTTCTTATCCTCTCTTTATGTTGTTACTAAGAGGTTCCGGTTTAAAAATCTTTGACTTGACCCTCACTTTGAGATACCTACTGGAGGAGACCCAGTGACCACACACTGATGCCGACAGTGTGACTCAACCCTTGGAGGCTAGAGTAATGGTTGGATCTCTTGGTAGTAGCGTTGAGGCCTTACAACGTCATCCTTGCTATGGGTTAGTATCATCCATGATGGGATTGATTGTATTAGGCGAAGAACTTGGTTCGTCCAGGGGATGAGACCGGATTTCTCTTATCGGCAAAGAAGAAATCTCAGCAGCTCTTGTAGGACCAGAAGGGTCCAAGTCATCCAAGAGCGGATGAGGAAAACTCACAGCCAGCAAAATTCTTGTGCTGACAGGAGGCAGATACCACTAGATTTTGAGGATGGCAACCACATATCCCTACGTGTCACACCTCAACGTGAGTTACAGGGATGTGGCCGAGGCAACAAGTTATCACCGAGGTTCAACGGACCTTTCTAGGTCCTCAACAGGGGAGGCATGGTGGTTTACCTCTTGACCCACCCACCTCAGTTGCACCAGGTGCATGACAACTTCCATGTATCTCAACTGGGGAGATACGAGCTTGACCCTTCGCAGTTCATCGACCATGAGGAGCTGGACTTGGGCGATGGGGTGACCCTCACGGAGGATCCAGTGGGGATCGAGGAACGACATGATCGGAGGTTCCACTGGAAGTACAAGAACCTCCAGGAAAGCACATGGGAGCAGAAGGCTCAGATTCATGCTCAATACTACTTTTGTGACCCTAGTTGTGTTAAAGCTTTACGAGGACGTAAATCCCTAAAGTGGGAGTAATGTAAAGACCCTTAAAATTCAAGGGAATTTTTTTTTAATTTTCTTTGGAATTTTACGAGAACGCAGTTTCTAACGGCACCTGATTCTGAGGCCCGGTGTGCTCGGAATCATTTTCTGAAGTTTAGCTCGGGTACGTTCAGTGAACGAACGAGTGGGTTTTTCTAACTTTTGAACCGGTGCTCAGAATCAAATTCTGAGGGCACCGTTGGAACCGCAGTGCTAGTAATTTCTTAGAAACACCTTTTCCGGAGCTGTGTTTTCTCGGGTGTGGTTTTTAAGTTTTCGGGTTAAGTAAATTAATAAAATAAGATGGTGTGACCATTTATTTTATTTTAAGTAGCTTAACCTTGGTCATGTGGATAATGTAGGACCCATAATATCCTACCCACTTGGTAGGATTTTTTTTGGGTGGGGTCTACACGAGCACCACCGTTCCTTTCCCTCTATGTAACGCACCCGCACCCCTTTTTTTTAAATTAAAAGTCAACCGTGCGTTTATTTGAGTTAAGAAACGCCTCATTAAATTTAGGCAGTTAAATCATTACAATTAATCCATTGAGTTAATTGTTCGTTTCTTTTGAATTTAAAATGCTTGCGTTATGTTAATAAAATAAGTGTGGAACTTATTTTATTGAGGGAGAATTCTGGTTGTGGAAGCCCTTGGGAGAAAAAGAGAGGATTCTTCATTCTTCGACGAAGAACGTGAAGAACGCGAAGAACTCCGGCCTCCGACGAAGGGAAACGAAGAACGCCGAACCCTCGGAGATCGACGACGCGGCTTCATGTACCGCGACGCCGACGATCCTCCTTCCACAATGCTTCTTTTATGACGTTCCTTCCCCGGAGAAAATCTTCGATCAACAACCGATTGAGGTAAGGGGGTTGCGGTTATTTTATTTCTTTGTGAATTATATCCTCAACATGGGTTTAAATGGTGCAATTAAATCTGTGTGATTTTAATCCTTGGAGTTTGTCTACGCAACGCCGTGTACCGTGACGACGGCGATGCCCCTTCCGCGACGCGATGATCCTCTTCTTCCACGACGGTTAATTCCGCAACAAACTCACGTTCGACGATAATGTTGAGGTAGGGGGTTTTGTTCATTTTAATCTACGTGATTATATCCGCGGTTTGTTTAAATATTTTTCAGAAGACTTTTTAAAACCGCTAACACGGTGGGTGCGGACCAACGAACAAGTCTGAACCCACCGTCTCTTCGTTCTTGGTGAGTGGATTGGCGGGCGACAACAAAGCAGGACGCTCGGGAGATGTGAGGTCCTCGCAGTGAATGACGGGCCTCGGGAGGGCCATTGGCGAAGACGGTAGGTAATTCCGACCACCGGAACTCGTCCGGTGGTCCGCGGAGCAGCCCGCCGGCGCGCCGGCGGTAGGGGGCGGCGGCGCTCGGTGCGCCACCGGGAGGAGCCGCCACGACGGCAGGGTGCGGTCCCGCGACCGCGTGGGACCGGAGGCAATGGGACGCAGCAACCGGCCACGTCCACTGAGAAGGGTAGCCCCACGCTGGGCCGCGGTTCCTCCACGCGGGGGCAGTGCGCCCCCCGCTTCGCTCGGCCGTAACGGCCGAGCCGACCCGCTGGCCACCCGTCCAGTGCCAGCCGGGTCCCGCCCAGGCTGGGCCGGGCCGCGCCCATCTGGGTGGGACTCGGACCCAGGTCGGGTCGACCCAGTTCGGGCCGACCCAGGGGGGTTGGGCCGAGTCGGTCCGGGCCTAGACCCCCCGTTTTCGGACCTCTCTCGGTCTTTTGCTCATATCCTGGGCTACAGACCTCTGATCGACGCACCGTCAGTGGCGATGTGATCCTTGGATCGAGACAGTCGTTTCGACATATTAAACTAAAGGTTTTGGAGTACTTTGTGTTCGGCCATGTTGGTTCGTACACGAAACCAACCGGGCCCTCGGAGCGGAAACACTTATAACTTGAGCTCCGGACGTCCGATTGACATACCGTCGACGTTGGTGGATTCCTATTAGTGAGACAGACCTTTTGGATTACTACGCTTGAGGTTTGGATGCAGTTGGATTACGGTCGGGTTGGTTTTGACTTAAAAACTAACTGGGCCCCTTGGACGAAAAAGCCTATAACTCTCAGACCGGGCGTCTGATTGGCGCACCGTCTGTGTCATTGAGTTACTGTCGACGATACGGAGATTTTGAATACATAAACTCCGGACTTCGTGTCAGTTGATGTATCAGCCCCTCGAATCATGCAGCGGACCCTCCCGAACGAGCTTGCTGTGTGTGGGAACCCTAGAGCTGGCTGCGACTGCGACGATGATGATTACAGTATGAGAATCCTCCGTGGGTTTGGTAGTGAACACTACGGTACTTTTTGTGATACATCAACTCTGGACTACATGTCAGTTGGTGCATCAACCTCTTGGCTCATGGAGTGGATCCTCCCGGAACGAGCATGTTGTGTGCGGAAACCCTAGAGCCAGTTGAGACTTGACGACTGTTGATCGAACGACTCGGTGTGTTACAGATAGCCCAGTGGGAAGCGCTTGGTTGTAGCGGCAGACCCACGGCGGAGGAGTGCTTGGTTGTAGCGGAAGACCCACGGTACTCAACAGAAGGAGTACCTTTGGAGGCTATGAGGGGGAGCGCTTGGTTGTAGCGGCAGACCCACGACGGAGGAGCGCTTGGTTGTAGCAGCACGGGGGAGCGCTTGGTTGTAGCAGCAGACCCACGGTGGAGGAGCGCTTGGTTGTAGAGGCAGACCTATGGTACTCAATAGAAGGAGTACCTCTAGAGGCTATAAGGGGGAGCGCTTGGTTGTAGCGGCAGAGCCATTGTGGGAAGTGCTTGGTTGTATTAGTAGGCCCACAATACTTGATAGGTGGAGTACTAAAGTAGTCCAAGGTTAGAGGGAAGCGCTTGGTTGTAGTGGCATGCCCACTATACTTGATAGAGAAGGAGTTTCCCAATATCTATGGTTCCAACTTCATGATTGATCTTCTGTGGGTAATTGCAGGGATTAGTACCTATCGATCCTTTGTGGGTCTGACGGCTTAGATGAATCAGTGGCTACATCTGATCATCTCTATATTCTTACGAAAAAGTTTACCTGTGTGAGCTGAATCCTGTTTTTCTTTCCTTTGTGGATTGTGTTGCACCATCCTGTGTGGATTACATTTTTCTTTCCTATGTGTATTACGTTTTTCTTCCCTGTGTGGACTGGGTTGTACTTGGGCTCGGAGGTTGGAGCGAACCGGAATTGATGACCTAGGTATATATGTGGGCATATACCTAAGCAGTGCCGGATGTTACTTTGTGATTGTATATTTCCTTTTTGGATTATCCTTTGTGGATTCTGGGGTACCTTCGGGGGTCTCGGGGTCCCTACTAAGTAGCTTATACTCACCCTTACATGGGCTATGACCGTACTACGTTGTGTTGGTTGCAGACGACGGACATCGCTAATTGTCCTTGAGGTTTGCGGAGCAGGACGGTACCTGGAGGTGGACCACAGGGCGGGACGTACTCAGAGAGGACGGCTGGACCCGAGGAGCTGTGGAGGCTACCTGTACCCACCCTTCAGGTGGGACTTCCAGTGGACGGCTCGAGGCTGCAACTTTACTTCTCAGTTGTTGTTTTCCCTTTCCAGTTGTACTTTACTTTCAGTTTGGGTTTGTATTCTGGCCCACTTAATTTTCCGCACTTACTGTTGTACCCTGTTTTTACTTAGTATTTTCTTCTACTGCTTGCTTACTTTTTGGTGTTTTTTTACTTTATGAATGCAATGCCTTCCCCTTTTTACCGGGATTTACGCCTTGGTGCTAGTCGTCAGCCCCTGGCCTATGGAAGGCGGGCTTGGGGTAGTCACAGCACGGGCCCCGAGGGCAGGTCGTGACAGACTTAATAAGTGACGGTTGGAGCCCGCCATAGCTCCTCAATGCATCGGTAGGTCTCATGAGACAAACTAGTGTCTTGGAACAAGGCCTTGACAAAATCTTATTTGTAGTCTTGTCAAAAGGCCTTGACTATGTGGTTATGATAGTCTGGCATTATGCATTCCATCATTATGAAAGTGGCTATTGTTATTACATGTGATTATTCAAATAGTATAATATCCATGTGTGTAAGTAAATAGAATTATTTTGATTCATATTTTCCATATTATGATGAAGTTTATGATGAAAAGGATTTTGTTTTAGTTTTATACATTGCCTTAAATGTTTATGCTTATTTTTGAAATTTTACGATGTATTGCTTACCCTTACTGAGCGTTTGAGCTCACCCCTTTCTATGTTTTATTTTACCAAGATTCCAAGAAGTTTATTGTGATGGATATGAAAGGTTAAGACAAGGGAATAATGGCGTTCATAAATTATTATTTATGTTTTTTTTATGTTATAAAGTGTAATGTAACATTTATGTATGTAATCTATTTTCCAAGACTGCTAAACTGATCGGTCCTTCGGGATGTGATTCCTTGTAATCATGCCAATTTATTAAAATAATGCACCGACTCTGGGTAATTGGGGTTGGGGCGTTACATATAAGATGGAAAAATAAACTAAGAAAATAATATATAGGAATTATATACTAAATAAGGGTGATCCCACAGAATATGTGATGATCAATTTAGATCCCGAATGAGGGATTTACACCAAATCCTTAGAGGAGATACCAAGGGGTATAAAGAAACTATTTGGTGTGAGAATGTGAGGGTAATTAAGGGTATTTTAGAATTAATAATAAGGAGGTAAAAATATTAATTTCTATCCACTTTAATGATTCACATTTTTGGCCCCATGGTTTGGCGTATCATGCAATGCCATGTCCAAGAACCCACCATGTCACACTGTTGGATTTCATAGTTTACTAACCCTAAGATAACTGTTTTCACCCCTCTATAACATTCTTAATATATCCCTCATAGAAATTAATCCTTGGTTTTATGTTTTTAAAAACCATCTAATGCCCCTATAAGGCTGCACGATTAAGGGGCATGGTTATCACTAAGAGTGAAACTCCTATTATCTTTCCAAAGGATCATATTTTGAATTCTTATTCCCCCACCACTCAACCTAATACTTGAGACACGTGTCAAGCCTAATAAAACTTATAAAACAAAGTTTTTAGAGTATTTAAACTCTCTAAATTCAATTTTGAAGCATGATTAAATGTTTGGATCTCCAAATGAAACTCAAAAACCACTAGAAAGTTCAACCCATCCAAAACATGGGATCATATTTTTTTTATTCTATCATGGATTCTCATGTACACCTCCTTTTTGGGTTATCATTTTCACAAATTATATATTTTAGGGAGAGGGGGAGATAGAGGGGGGTAATTAGGGAGGTTTCATCGTAGAGCTTGAGGGAGTTGGGTCATCAAAAGGTAGCTATGGAACATGGATAAAGGATAATATTCTACAAATTACACCCAAAGGTAGACTTTTTTTAATTTTTTTTCATGAATATATTTATATTTATTGATTTACTATTATAATGGCCATTTATAGTTTTAATAACATTTGGGGGTCAATATATTTTTTATTATGGAAAATGGGGTTTTTAGGAGGTTCATAAGGGTTCCCCATTCGGAAATATTGATCACATGGTGTGAGGTTTCATTAACATATGTCATGCGTTCTTCCTATTCAAGGAATATGATTTTTTTAAATTACATTCCATATACTTTGAGTACGCATTGTGTACTTGTATATTGCCATGTGGATGGGTGCTTGGGAAGACACCACATGTAAGGGGTACATGGTTGTGTATTAGTACACAGCTTAACCTCAGGTGTGTCTTGACCATATAGTAGTACACAACTAGACCCCATGTATTCCCTGATCAAGTACTAGTACATGGTCAGACCCCATTTTTTATACTTTATGTTGAAGCACATGGTCGGGCTAGAGGTTTTGAAGTACATGTTGTGTACTCAAAGTAAACACTGTGTACAATCTCCACATTACACATTTGTGATTTTTGGGTGATTTTATTCCTGAAAATAAAAATTGGACATAATATTAATCTATTATGAGTGAATTTTCAAATATATCACGGTATTGGAACCCTTGAAGTGATTTTATTACTCTTATGTTGCATTTTGGGATGAGTGGGCTATGATGGAGATGTTATTCCTCTAGTAAATGAATATTTTTGTCTCCTATAACTAATACAAGGGATAAAACCTAGTTTATAGTCATATAAATGGTTAGTGTATTTGGAATGTGGTCTCTAATGTAATCATTTTGTTACTTTCTTAGGATAGACCCTCATTAGAGGGATAGATATGTGACTTTAGGAAGTAGGTTGGTTGGGTGTTTGGGATAACATAGACTATGACCTTGAAATGATATTGGATAGGAAATATATCCATAGAATGATGTTTAAGTGTATTTTCTATTATAGGAATCTCACTTCTGAATTGTTCCCTTTTTTATTGGGAGGCTGCGAGTTGTTAGAGATGTGGTAGTGAGATGTGCTTACCTGAGAGACAAGAATTGTCCTGAGTGACCATTTTGTATCCGAGGATCCCTAGAGAGAAGACTCTACTTATGTTTTAACCTAGAGGTTTTGATATGGGATTCATCTACATACATGTTTTTCCATTAGGATCCCAATAAGGATGCTTTACCCTTCTAATGTTTCTAAGGATCCAAATGGGGATTCCACCACTTATGATAGGACCTAGAGGCTCCCATGTGGGATGCCTCCTCTTGTATATTGTTTCTGAAGTTCCCAAGAGGGATGACTCTGCCTGTGTATAGATGTCAAGGATCCCAAGAGGGATTAATTTTCTTATGATTTAAGTTATAGGATCCTATGAGGGATGCCACTTCTAATGTGTTTACCTCTAGGATCCCACATGGGATTCCTCCCCTACGATTGAACTAGGGAACCCCAGTGGGTTCCATAGTGGTAAACTGACCCTATGAATGTACATTATGGGTTTGGGTGAATATTTTAGCAGGTTTCACCTTAAATATGGTACTAAACTTTTTATATTGGGAGGATGTATCAATAGTGATGGGTTTAGGTATTCTTCTCATCCTCACTCTTTACATATGATTTCACATGCTTACTATTGATTCAACTATAGAGTCAAGACATGCTTTATAGAACTTGGAATATGAGCTTGATGTGATGATATGTATAGTGGGGATACCAAAATGTGATTTGTGGGATTTGTATTATGATTCTTATTGATTGGATGTTACTTAATACAGATTTCCAGAGGTATATCCTAAGATCTAGATGATTGGCCTTATTCATTGATGGTTACTATTATAAGATGTCTGATTTTTCACTGGGATTCCTCCCATCATAAGTATTTGAGAGGACTTTTTCAAGAGTCTCTTGGAACCCCTCTTACATTGGTGTATCTCTATGGATGACTAGATTTCTAGGATCTAGGTTATGAAAGAGGTTTCTAGGAGAGGATATTTCCCCCAATGGGATGCTAATTCCATCCTCAAGTATTGATGATGATCTCTTAGATATAAGGCCTAGGATACTCCCTAGGATCAAGAGGACACATTATTAATTCATTTTATGTATTTGTTTGGGAATGGTATGTTGAGGGAGTTATTGAATTATGACGAGTTATTATCTTGAAAGTGGATATTATTAGTTGCTTATCAACTAAGGTCCACCCACTTAGAGATTATCCGAGTTCTAATTTCATGATTGGCTATGGACCAATGCCAAGGACTCAAACATCATACTAGATTACACATGTCATGCGGGGAATGATATCTATCTCAATGATGTATTAACAGGATGTCTAGTTGATATGTTTAATATTTCATTATATTTATTGGAGTTGATAATGGGTGAACCTAGGGCTAGGATATGTATTCACTTGTGGTGAAATGTCTTTCTCAGAGACATTCTATCACTGGATGAAGATAGTATGGTCAATTTGGATCATGGACCCAAGGATCGACTATAATACCCAAGGCTTGATTGTTTTGATATTTAGATCAATGCCTTGTCCATGATATGTCTAGTAAAAAGGGATATTGAATTCAAAGATTTATTTTGGATTGATTTTATACATTTATCTGAGTTATGTCTCATATTGAATGAGAATATTGAAGGAGCATGAACTTATGGAAGTATGTTATAGGTTCACCATTTGGGGTGGACTACTAATATTTATTTCTCACCACCTATACATGAAGTTATGTGTGCATTTAAACTTTATAATTTCTTTTAGGTTGAGCATAGATTCACAATTGATTAGGTTGAGGCCCTGAGTTGCATGATCAAGTAGATATGTTCATGTGGATTCTTATAATCAGGTTGGAGAATCATGACTGTGTAATTTGAGATAAGGAATGTGGTTTGGATCAAAAGTGTATAGGATACTTGTTCTTATATTTTTATTTCTTTCATTCATGTATATGTTATCCTCTTAGTGGGTGATCAGTTTTGTATGCATGCCCTAGTTTTTCAATCCTTTACTATTTTTCACTTATTACAACCTTGTTTATATTTATTTATTTTTCACTTTGATTATTAAAAACTATGGATGATGTTTCATTCATTTTTTATCTTAACCAGATACGAGGAAATAGTTTCCCCACAGACACACCCTAGGTCATCATAGCTAGTTGGTGTCCTCTGGTGTATGTGGAGGTGCGTTTGAGTCCTTATAACCAATTAGTTTGGTTACTATTTGTAGAGTAAGTTGGGATGGGACATGACAATATAGGCCCAAAAATTTCAAAATGGATAAACTCTAATGGTTGAGTTGTTTTAATCTAAAACTCTTTTCAAGAGAATTAATAATATTCCTCTTTTGACATGTTGATTACATCCATTTTATTTTGCATTTTAGCATAGTCACATAAAAACCCTTATCTCTTTGTGTAAGATTTCTCATTTTATTTTTGAAAACATAACCAAGTCATTGATGGAACAAAAAAAATTCTTTTAATCTTAGATAACATTAATTTTAAACATATCCAACCTAAAAAATGTTTCCCCTTATTTTTTTTCTCTTTTAAAAACAAATCCATCATTAAAACTATTTACTTTGGTTTTTTCTTTCTTGAAAACAAATTCATTACCTTCATTACATAACAGAGATACAGATAAAAATTTTATAGGAACTTAGAAGTAACCCTACCACAATAATATTGTTCACTTTATCTCATGGCCTCATGGTTTTGTTTCTAAGTAGGGCCTATTTCCCACTAGGAGAGATCACTACCCTCCCTTCTATAAAAAGGGACTTTGTTGGGGAGAATATATCATGGGGATTATGTACTATTCCTAATAATCCTCCATAACTAATGTCAGACTCAAGATAATGGTTTCATGGTTTAACACTCAATAGTCACATTGTGACACCATGCTTCCAATCAGTGGGGCCATGAGTCCCATGTCATGAATCCTTAGGGAATGTGATGAATTTATATGGGACTAAAAATATATCCTTTAGTAACATACCAAAGGACCAAGGCTACCCCAACCCTTTGATACTAATTTATAGTACCTTGGCAGTAAGACCTTTTATTAAATGTTTTGATTTAGAGAAATGTTTGCAGATGGGGGATTTTACAGAATTGAAGGAGGTTACATTAATGAATTCGCATAAGTGGAAGTGCATAAGGGGATTCACATGATGTGTATGAGGTTATTTGATCACATATATGTGAAAGAGTCATATGAATTTAGATTTTTTAAATCTATCATATGGAAGTTATGCAATCATAGATTTTTATACAAGTTGACTAGTTTGGGATAATGTGAAATAGATTCTTGAAGGGATTTATGCATTTAAATTTATGAGTTTGGGGTCTCATACTTGGAGTCACATGATTGTGAAATCCAATAAGGGTAAAATGATCCATGAAAAAAGATACACATGAAGGATATTTTCATCTCTATAATTAAAAATGAGCATTAGAATAAACTCATTTAAGTGTAAACAAACATAGATATTATTTTCAAAAGGTTCTACTATATTATCAATGTGTTAACTCCAGAAAAGAGATAGAGTAATGAGATTTAAAATTATTAGTGGTTTTAAACCAATAGGGATAGTGGATCCTATTTTAACATAGTCACAATTATTTTATATAGAGGATTTGGTACATTTCCACACTTCCTTTATATTCTTATTGGATATATTCTTGTGACAGTAAACAAAGTAAAATTTTTATTCCATGTTAATGTTAAGTTTTATTCATTTATTTTTATGGGATGTTGATAGGATAGTGTTTTGTTTAACAATGAAACAAAATAAAAGAAATTGGAAGTTATTTTAATCTATCATATCTTAATTCACCCCTAACCCTTATCAGAGTATTCAAATTGATAGATAAAAAATATCATAGGAAAATATTAAATTAAGTATTTTTCTCTCAGTAGATGAAATGAAAGTTTTTAATCATGAAGGTATTTCAATCTTCATTGGAAACAATTTTTAACTATATAATAATGATATATATCACAACTTTTTCACTTTAAGAATTGATGTTTTGTAGTAGAAATCATTGTATTTTGGCCAGTATAGACAACTAATATTTATAAAAATTATACTGAAGATAATTGTATGTTGACTTTAGGGGAATCAATTTTTTAGGGATATAATTATCCAACACAATCTATATGAAGGTTATATCATGTCAGTTATCACATCCATGTGGGAAAAGCTACTAACTATCTATGAAGGTATTAACCAACGAATAGTTTAAATGACATTGAATGGATCTTGGTGTTCAATTGACTCACCACACTTGAGTAGTGTGTTTATGGGATCTCGTATCCTTTAGTTGTGGTGTTTTTACCTATATATTGATATGTGTGCTTTAATATTTTGTATAAATCAAAGGGATGACCTTTGGGTTTGATGATAAAGGGTTAGAATTCATAATTCATAATTGAGGAGAATATGATTAGGGGTAGTGAAATATGAGGATTTTTAAATATTATGATGATGAATTTTTTCATTCAATAAAGGCATATCCCACAGGGTTTTTGGGATTCATGAAGTTATAAGTTTTCCTATGCAGTTTGAGAAGTGATCTTGATAGCGAAGCCTATTTTATCTATTGGTATTGAGAAAGTTTCCATAGGTGGGATCAGTAATGAAGTGATTTATTCATGAAATTTTCATGTTACTATTATTTCTCATCTTGAACTTGAGTCTTGTGAGTTTACATTACATGTTAAGTAAGTCTTTGATTTCTATTTTTGGTTGCATATGGTAAATTGTTTCCAATGATCATGATTTTTCAACAATATGATTTTTAATGTTTTTATGTTTCGTCAATAAATATATTCCAATAGAAGTCAGTTATGAACTCCAATAAGTGTTCTCAATGTGATCTTGATGTGACTTGGGAAAAGGAATTGAAATATGGTTTTGGTGGCAATCAGGCTATTATAACATAGTGTGTTTTTAAATAGTAATCCAGATATAGCTCATATAGACTTCTGTAGAAAATTTTTATTTGGTAAATGAGTAACCACATTGGTAATTTCTCTTGGATGAGATAGGTATAGTACACGGGTTTTTCGGGCATTTCAAGGAAAAGTTGGCATGACCAGTCTAAACTAGGTCAATTTAGAATTCAATTATTTAAATAAAATGTGGAAAAATAGCTATTTACTCACATGTTATAGGTGTATGTAGTTTATAAATGTGTATGTGGAATCATATGTTGTTGAGTATGTGATTCAATATCCAATTCCAAAGGTGGGAGTACCGTGACTCAGGCATGGTTATTTAAAGCTAGAAATTTTTTCAGGATGTTTTATAAAATAGTTGATGAAAAAGATGAAAACAAGATCATGTACCTTGTTATATGGTATCAGGTAAGCATTTTTTCAATGTTTCATAGGTAGTTATGATCATTAGATGAAGTTTCAGAAGTATAAGTGTCGTGTGTTTAAAGTGATTCTTAGAGGTTCGTTGGGCATTTGGAAACGAAATATGGAAGCTTGATATGAAATTTATGACCTAGTTAATTCATATTATGTTTTATCTATTTCCCATGGATTATTGGGGATTTTAATATCTAAGGTGGGGATTTTTTAAGATCCCATATTTTGTAAGTTTTGAAATATCTATAGGATTTTTAATTTTCATTTTGCAGATTGTCCAAACATTGAATCAAGCTTCAAAATAGAATTTAAAGAGTTAGGAAAATATATTCATGTTGTTTTATATGGTTTTTAAAACCTAAGAGGTGTCTCGGGTGTTCAATTAAGTTTCTTGAGTTACATTATTTGAAAGATAGTCATTTGGAAAGACAATGGGGGCAAACAATTGGTGCATGGTTAGTTATTACCATGCACCTCAACCAGGCATCCCTCTAGGGGTGTCACACAATTATTCAAACTATATACCCAAGGCCACATGACATTGACAGATGTACGCAGAAACATACATATGGGTTCACATGTTTTGAAAACAATTAGAAAACTATGTGAGACAGCCACATTGGGTATGCCTTTTTTAATTTGGTTTTTGTGACATGTCAGCTCTTATATTGTAGTGATTAATATTAACTATTTTCCATAATCATTTTGGTAAAATGTTTTTTATTTGATTTATTAAAAATTAAATATTTTTATAATTTAAATTATAGAATCCATTTTTCCAAATTCAATTCATATAAGTGACACAAATAAATTTAAAACTAATCTCGCATACGTGTAAAGAAAGCGGTTTTTTGAAGAAAAATGTTCAAAATTTCACAAAATTTTTATATCCAATATAAATATAAATTGGGAAAAAGAACTTTAATTGGATTAATAGATATATAATTAAATTAATTATACTTTAAAACCAATTTAAAATATAATTTAACTATATAAATAATTCTGAAAAAAAGTAATTTTCAATTAAAATTCAGTATTTTTCAATATTCCTCAAAAATGAATCTTTTCTAAAAAAATCCTAAAAAATAACCCTAAGATATTTATGACAATAAATTTTTTAAAATGAAGTTTATTTTTTAAAATATAATTTATAAAAGTTTCAAAATTTTGTTTTAAAATTAATCCTCTATTAAAAGTTGGTAAAACAAAATTTTAGAAAAATAAATCTTTTTTCTGTTTTAAATTGGATATATTATTATCTATTTTTATAGAAAATATATAAGATAAATGTTTTAAAATTTAATTAATATATAATATATACATTATATAAAAATTATTCTTCAAAATTGGTTTGTTTAATTTATTGAAATAAAATTTGTATTTGCATAGACAAATAGATTTTCTGAAAATGACATTCTTCATTGTCAAATATTTACTAACTTCATTTATAATTAATTAGTTAAAAAAGAATTAATTTTATAAACATGTAGAAACAATATTTTCTTAATTTAGTTAATCCTTTTCATACCCTCCATTACAATGGCTATGTGATGATAGTTTAACAATATGTTGTGTTTCTTTTAAACTCAGTGTTGCGTGTAATGCAATCTGAAAATGGTATTATATGTAACACAATCCAAACATAGTATTGTGTGTAATGAAATATAAATTTCTATTTACTTGTAGTGAAATCCAAAAATAAATTTTTTTTGTGACACTAAATATCAAATAGATTAAATTCATTTGAAAAAATATATATATCACAAAATCAGGGGATGTTAAATTCTACCCCCTTTAAAATTACTTTCTCACATGAAATTCATCACAATCATCAAAGGTTTAGAATTTGAAAATTACTTCATTGAAACCCACATTATAAAAAATGAATAATAAAACCTCATTTATGAAAAAATATATAAACATAAAGGTTACTCAATTTAACTCATAATTGAGATTCCACATAGGATAACAGAGGTGGAAAGTGAAAATATGGACATGGAAGAGAAAACTAACATTGAAATATAGATGGACAGTGATAGAAAAATATTTCAGGAAAAATTTAATGATCAAAAAACCATAATGTAAATATTCTTGAAAAAGTTCATTGATATCATAAAAATTGTGATAAATAGACAAAATTTTATTTCAAGACACTTTTCATAAATTAGAATAATTTCCATGAGAAGATATACTTACTTGATTTTATTCCATTTCATAAATATAATCTCACCTTGTGGTTGTTCCTTGATCAATTTTCACTTTGTCTCTTAATCCATGAAATATAGTTGAATTTTTTATTCTAAAATCACTAATGGATCATAGGATTCAAAAATTGAATGAAAATTCATTCCTTATATATTTTCATATCATTACAAAAAAAGGTTTCTAGAGGCTATCCAATATGTATAAATATTCCTAAGGTGAAGTAATAAATCAATCTATAAAACCTCAAACAATTTTCAGCATAAAATTTTCTATAAATAGTTAACATTTTAACATTTTCAACATTCAAATTTTATAAAGAAGTTTGATAAATTTCTCAAAATTAATTTAACATAAATCCCCCATAGATAATAAAGTAGTTATTTATTGGAACATACCAAACATGTGAATAACTTAATCATTTATTCTCTTGAAACATGGTAATAACCTAAATCACCATAAAAAAATATTGAAAAAAAAACATTTTTATTGGCAACTTGGGTTCATCCTTGAACTGGAAGAATATGTGATTTCATTATTCCATAATACAAGTAGATAATCCCATGAAATTTTACTAAAGTATGACCAATAAGATTTATATAGGGCTTATTAATACAAAATAAAACATGAAATTCCCAACTAAGGAGAGGAGGATAAGTATTCCCTAATTATTATGGTTCACTTCATCCATTATGATAACATAAGGTTTCCCTTTACCTATTTTAATCAATTATTTTTGTGTCTTATCATCAACATTAGTCCTTAGATTAGAAAACCTATTATAAGAATTCCCAAACATCATGTAATTAAAGCATTGAAGTATTGTAGGTGACTTTTTTGGGTATTTCTCATTATTCACATCATTCCCTAACTTTTTCCCATCACTTCATCATTCATCCACTCTATAACCTTCCTTTTCACAATACAACATTTACTAGTCCCATTATGACAATTAATTCCATGATTCACCCAAAATTTTGATTATTCAGGAATTCTCATCTTCTTCTCTCCATGATTCTTATATTTTCCATTGAATTCCATTTTTATCTTCTTATTAAAACCATGAGACTAATACATAAATCTGGCCTCTATTTGCACATTGATAGAACATATAACAATATTTCTATAGAATCCAAATTCCATTATGGCTAACTCATTTCAGATATTTTGTTTTAATCCATTGAAGAATCATTCAATATTACTTATAGTCTGAATGATAATACCCAAATAGTACCTCTCAAGTATTGTAAAATTTTCATTATAGGAACCAATGGATTCATAATCTTTCTCTTTAAGATCTAGTAATTCCTCTGTAATATTATCATGAAGATTATGAGGAAATTACTTATTGAAAAATAAGTTCTTAAACTCATCCCAATCCATGGATTCAATTTCATATTTTCGCCTATTATTCTTGATAAGATTCCACCATTGATCCACTTCACCTTCAAGATGATAGATATCCAAAGTGAAATTTTAATTCTCTAATCACTCTATAATTGAAAATATATTTTAAGTGGTACTTATTCATTTCTCGGTAACTAAAGGATCAAGAAATACACTAAAATAATTTAGGAACTGCTTCATGAAGAACTTAATAGAATTTTTTCCCTCCTTTGTTTTTTGGTTCACCTGGATTCATTTCTTGAGAATGTTTTTTTAGCATAGACATGAGGTTCTTTGTTTTGTATCCCATAACATTCATTTTCTTAGGAGTAAAACCATTTACTTTTCCATTTCATGCCTCATTTACATGGTTTATTTGGGTTCTATCCATGGACTAAACCCAAAAACATTGTGTGAGCAACACTAATCAGAGCATGGAACCACCTAATCATAAAAAAACACTTATAGGATGTCTAAATAATCTCACATTATTTTTTAATCTATAACACCTTAGGTTTATCCTGGGATATTTATATTCATCTTATATTTAAATCCTTCATGATGGTTCATAATGAGTTTTTGAATTTCCAAAGCAAATCCCTTGGGAGTTTCAATGTAGGCATGCATCAAGGCTCATTGGTGTCCACCAATTCCCCATCGAGTCTTGCTCAATATGGTGTTTTTGTGTTTATTACCCCAAGGAACATCTATACGAGAGACACATCCACTTTTAGTGTCCAAATAAGGGGTTTTTTCTAGTAAATCACTCAATCTATCCATTACCAAAAATCCAAGACATTTTTCTATACTATAACTCATATATAAACATATCCTTTGAGACATAACAATAAATTTCCTTAGAAATATCCCTAGGGATATCACTAAACTTTTCTCATCCTAGTTTCCAATTGTTAAAAAAACCCTTTCATTTGATACCAAATATAGTGACCTAAGCTTAACATACATGGATATTACATCATTTTTTATTAATATTCATTACATTACATAAAAAAAGACTAGGGATAATAACGGTTTAGTGTATTTGAAAACTTGGAACATAGTATTCTGATCTATTAAAATATCTTCAATGTTTCCCAAAAATATCTTCCCATTTATTAATCCTAATTAAAACCTTTCTTCATAACGTGAGTAAAAGAGACATGATAAAGGGTTATCATAGATGCTTAATAAGGGTAAATAAAAGAGATAAATAAGAATAACATGAATAAAAGGGTATCAGAACATGATAATAACATTTAAAAATCATACCCTTCATATCAAAGATCATAAACATGAGTAAAGGAATATATGATGGAAGTTCATAAGACATGATTCATAAGGGAATAAAAATACAAGAGTCGTGAGAGCATAAGACATAGAATTTGGGGCATATCAATATGAATAAAAATTATTATGTCAATGATACCCATAAGATGTTCATAGCATGTTAGGCTTGGGTAACCACCCATGTATCTTCTTTGGACTTGGGTGACCACCAATGTACCTTTATTTTTTGGTCATATCCTGAATACATATGTTCCCTCGTCTTTGGTCTTGGCCTAAATACCCATGTACCCTCATCTTTGGGATTGAGATAAAAACCTATAAACCATCATCTTTGGGCATACGCTAAACTTTTTTGTACCCTAATATTTGATATTGGGCTAAAAAATTTAGTACCTCCATCATTGGGCTTGGGATAAAAACCCATGTACCCTCATATTTTGGCATGGTCTAAACCGTTGTGTACCATTTGAGATAATATCACATTTATAATTACCCAATCAATTTCAGGGAGATATAGGTACCACCCATCACATAATTACAACCATATTTATATGTTACACATGATCATAAATAGTAATCATATCATAACCCAAAAATTAAAATGGGTATCACAAAAATTTCATCATATCCTAACCTATGGAAAAGTGATCAGTTTTATAGTCATTTCAATATTTCATCATACTATAAACGATGAAAAAAAAAAGCGGGTTTCACAATAATTTTATCGTGGTATAGCCCGTGGAAGAGAAATGGCTTCCATAAAAGTATTCTCATCATAAAAATAAACCATTTAGAAAAAAATAATGGTGGTGTCCCGGATCATATCTCCAGTAAATCATACATAAACTCAAATAATTTCATCATAGATGGAAAATAGTTTTCAAATAGTACTTGGGAAATTTCTTAAATGAAAATAGATTTTCGTTGAAAATTAATTTTTAGAACATGAAATGTTATGAAAATACTTTTATTTGAAAATAACCTAGAAAACATAAAATTGGTTTTTTTTTAAATCAATTAAAATATTTCTGAAAGAAAGTACCCTTACCTCTTAGAAAAACACTTTTTAAAACATAATACATTTTTTAAAACTTTTTTCTTTGAAAATAGATTTTAAAATAATTTTAAAAACATTTTAAAACTAAAATTATTTTTAAAGTCATTTTCATTGAAAATTATATTATACTACCACTTAAAAACATATTGTATAACATTTTTAGAAAATATGGTTTTAGAAGAAAATATATTTCTGATCAAATAGAGAAGTGAAGTTTTATTTCCTTAAAAAATTAATTATCTTAAGTAAAAAAGAGTGGTAAAATGGTAACATTACATGATGATATCATTAATAACCAGAGGATAAGAAAAATAATAATAATTCATGGGGTTTATAACCTTAAATTTAAACATTAGAGACTTAATCATAAATAATCCCGATAAATTATGAGATTGTAACATAAAATATTTACTATTTTGGTAACACTGAATCATAATCCGCATGAATGAAATAACATGAAATAAAACATAAAATAACATGAGTATGAAAAAATTCATTATATTATATGTAAAATGGAATTTTTATGCACCTAGTGAAAGAATATAGGTACATATCATAACATATTTCCCAAAGAAGGAAAATTGAGGGAAAAAATCCTTTCCAAATTTGGAAACTTTTTAACCATAAACCTCATGAAAGAGAGATACTAAAATGGGTATATAAGTACCAATAAATTTTAGTATAATAATAAAAAAATAAATTAATGGTAATTATATAAACCGTATAGAATAAATAGGTAGTGAATATAGCATGTGACTCACAAAAGTAAAAAAGAGACACATAAATCCCTTACTCCTAGAGTAACGTTTGAATCGCAATCCCCATGAAAGAATAATATTAGTGGAATAATTAATATTCATTAACTGAGGTAGATTCAAGATATATCATTTCATAGGGTAATATATACACCAAAAAATGAAATGATTGGTGAATATGGTATAAGTCTCTTAGAATTAAAAGTAAGACTAGAAATCTCCTTACCTTATGTCTTGACTCTCGGCATACTCATTCAATATTAATATATAATAAATATATGTTTATTTTATATCAATAAAAAATTCTAATATATCATATCATATATTATTATCTTATAACTTTTTTGACCTATTTATAAATAATTCTTTGTTAATGTTACGTTTTGGGTATAATCGCTTTGTTTTTCATAAATATTTTTATTTGTTATATTTTTATTTTCATAATTTAATATTGATTTTATAATATCCAAAATTATAATCATGCTATAAATATAATATATATTAACTATATATTATTTTATTTTCATCCATAAAATTTAGTGATTGGAAATGAAATACATCATTCATGGAGACGGTTGGTTGTATGTATGCATGAACGTTGTTTTCATTTTCTTGTTGTATTGAAAGAAAGAAAAGTAAATGATATATATATATAATCATTATATTATAGATTTAATTTTATATATATAACATATGTCTATTAAAATCGTTGTTAATATATTCTATTTAGATCATGAACGAATCACATTACTTTGGGAGGCGGTAGTCCACCGTACACCTGAACGACGTTATCGTATTTCCAAAAAATGGAAGGCATGAATTTAGATGTTATATAATAATTTCATAAGTGTAAATAAATAATAAATAGCATATATTTCATATATATACATTATTTCCATCATTATTTCCAACCTTTATAGGTGGTAATTTAAAAATTAACGACATCAGTTTGTTAGGCGGTAGTGTTCCATACACAAAAACAATGATTTTGTAGCCCATATGATGGAAGTGCTTGTTATACTAGCTTGTAACTATAAGAAAAAAAATCATAGTATATGTAATAAAATTATGTTATTTAATAATAATTATATAAAAAAAATAATGTTTGTGATGAATAAATCAAACAAAAATGTTAGTTGATGAACGTCACATCTTCATCATGTATCTTCTTTTAGTTTGCACCAAATGCCTTCAATAGTTTGATTAAAACCAAAATTATATATTAAAGGATTATAGGAGGAAATTTTAGATGTTATTTGGGTAGTAATTTTCTGAATCAATTGGTTTTGAAGGTGTGAAGAGAGGGGGAGAGGGGTGGCCTTTTATAAGGGAGGTAAGTGGCACTCTTGAAATATTTTGAATGAGTGAATGCCACCCTCGTTTTTCTATGTAAAGTGGCTCTAATAATAGAATAATATCGATAATATAAGTTATATGTTCTAAATAGGGTGATCCAATGGGTTTTGGATATGTTTATATGACATTTTTTCCTTAAGTTTAAATTTTAGTTCCTTGGTAAACTCATTTTTCTCTAAATCATCATGATTAATTTTAACTGCTTTCACTAATGCGTATTTTAAAAAATTATTTTTTAATTATTATAAATTAAAAATTATTATTATTACAAAAAATTAATCTATTTTTCCAAATTCAGTTCACAATAGTGGTAAAAATTAATTTAAAACTAATCTTGTATGTGTGTCGAAAAAACGGTTTTTAAAAACGAAAATGTTCAAAAGTTCACAATGTTTTTATATCCAATTTCAATATAAATTTTATTTCAATGACCTAAATTGGATTAATAGATTTATAATTGAACTATTTATTATTTATAAAAAAATAAATATAAAATTTAACTATATAAATAATTCAAACAAAAATGAATTTTTCAATTAAAATTCAATATTTTTCACTATTCATCAAAAAAATGAAAATTTTCAGAAAAAACAAAAAAATAGTCCTAAGATAATTTTTACATTATAATTTATAAAATTATATTTATTTTTTTCAAATATAATTTATTAAATGTAAGAAATTATTTTTAAAATAAGTGCACCATTAAAATATGGTATAATTTCCTTTTATAAAAATACATCTTTTTTATGTCTAAAACAGTATTAATTTTTATCTCTTGTCTAGAAAACACATAATTTTAATGTTAAATAGTTGATAAAATATATAATAAATAAATTTTATTAAAACTCTTCATCAAAAGTGTTTTTTTTAATTTATTGAGAAAAAATGTGTTTTTCATAGAAAAATAGTTTTCTAGAAAAGGAATTTCATTATTTTAAAAAATATATTAATTTTTTTATAATAAATTAGTTAAAAAAATAATCTAATAAATATTCATAAAACATATTTTTATAATTTAGTTAATCATTTTCATACCATTCATTCCAACGACAAGGTGATGATAGTTTAATAATATGTCACGATTTATTTAAACTCAGTGTTGCATGTAACATAAGCTGGGCTCGATATTATTTGTACCACAAGATAAACTTATTGAAGCGTATAATGTAAGATATACTATGTATTACTTGTAAAGAAATAAAAAATCTGTTTTGAATGTAACATTATATATCAAAAATATTAAATTCATTTGAAAATATATATATTTCACAAAATCTGACGGTGTTACAGTCATCATGACACCACACAAGAATTGGATCATATAAAATCAAACATAAATGGATTGTCACAAGTTTTTCCATGTTCTAAATCCCACACCTAGACTTTATCCTCTTCTGTAATTGAACCTATGCATGTCATTTACTAAGACATCCTGTCATACATGATTCTATTTATTCAGCTGTATATGAGAGCCAAAACTACAATCCAACAACTAATATCAAGAGTTCAACAACCCTTCTCATAATAGAATCACCTACTAAAGATTGATGTCACAATACATACCTTAGTATAATCCACATAATTTCACCAAAAAATAAATTCCCCAATCACCTCAACCCAAGCCATGTCCATTCCCATACATAATGGATAACATGGATAAGAACTCACTCATCCCCAAGAACTAACATAAATTTTATTCATCTCAGGTTCCATACTTTGGGAATGTTTTCTCATGGTATCCACTGAGTTTAAACTCAAAACTAGGGTCACAACCACGAAATGGTCAAAGTTTCACTCCCCATCTTATGGCTTACCTTATACTGCTCTATGAGCGTGACTCCCTAGGATTCCCTCCACAAAACTATAAAAGAATGTATATGTTAGCTCATCATATATCCAAAACTATCTTATCATACTCAAAATGATGTTAATATATTGGTATTGATCACCTTTAAACATGGAGTATACTATCATTTCATCGATATTTGTGCCCTGCTCTCATAAGTTATACTCACGTCAAATAGGATATACTTGACTTAACCAACCCTTAACATGACGACCCCAGAAAATGAATTCCAAGGTCCATGCATAGGTCAAACATATATCTACACCTAGTTTATTTAAAAAATAGACCTAATAATAGGTACTTACTTTAATTAAACCCAATATTTGGATATTTAATCCCGCATGCATCAAATTTAACAATTATCGATCCTCAGACCATACCCGTCCGGTCACCAATGTTCAATATTATCCACTCACTACATGAATCTAAATTGAACTAAATTTTTCATAAACCATGGGTTTACAACCCATAACACCTAGTTCAAGTCCCATCTCACTCTCATATGATTTGTCCATAAACAGGTTGAGATGACCATGTAACAATACACGTTAGTTTTAACATTTTAGGAGCTCACTTAGAACTTCTCTTCAAGTTTGGGCACCTCAAATATGTCATGACTTAAATAATGAGAACCCACCTCATAACGTCATTTATTAAATTTATGTTTCATATTCATAACCATTGGTCAACTGGTATAAGAACTAAAATAGTCATGCCCATCCAATCCAGTTTTAATACCTAAAAACTTTAATTTCTTTTCAAAAAAACAAGGGCCTCATCATTTCTATATTGAAAAACATGAGTACCTATTGTGCATAAGCCTTGAAAAAAGTATATAAATAATATAATTACCTCTATAAGTGTCTGTAAAATAAGGATAATCTCTCTTATAGGATTCCCTAGATAAAAAAACATAGTTGACTCACTAGATTATGAGTCAAATATAAAATCCTATAGGTCTAAAACCTAGCCCTACCAATCAAATCTCATAGTAGAGCCACAAGGACAATCTACCTAAACATAAATTCTCCCACAAGAGAACCATATCACACTTATCAGCCTCTAGAACCTAAAACATAACAATCCTACACACTCTCTATAAATATATTAAAATAAAGGTGGGTAAAATTCATGAAATTACATGGGTCAAACCTATCAACATAGGTCTAATGTAATTAACTTCCAAGCATCGACCTACTAGGCCCCAATCCCCTCTAAAAATCCTAATTGGAGAGTTCTCCCTAAAGGGTCACAATGTCAATGTAAAAATGATAAAGAGATGAAACTCACTAGTATATTCATATGCCAATACCCCATTGAGGTTCAACGTTCCATAAAACCACCATCCTACCTAGGAGTGTCATTTAATCATCTAAGTTTTCTACCCAAATAAATGATAAAATAAAAAACACTTATCATTCCTGGAAACTCAACTCAATGTTTTATCAGTTTCAAATTTTCCTCGTGCTACCTCAACCATGATAGCCCCTAATTTTTAACATAAGGAATTTATTTTTAAACTAGAGTCACACCTAAAATGTTACTAGGATATAGTGTCTGACCTCTATATCCAACTCAATAGAATAAGGCTACTAAAACCTATGAGCAATGTCCATGTTCCCATTCAAGATATCACTCATTTAAAAAAGAGAAATAATACCTACCCTAGGGTCCATGATATTAACACCACTAAAAGGTTTTATTGAAGCCATTAAATCTATTCACTTTCATTATAAACATTGAAGAGGCTCATATATATGGTATAATAAGTACCAGTTACAAAGGATAGCTCTTTACAAGTTATAATTATCACATTATTTAGCTAAAACCTCATATAATTCTAGGAAAATTATGTCATAATTTTATTTTCAAAACATTTCATTTATCCATATGTTCTTACAATTATCTTAGTTAAATAAAATATCAATTCCAAGTTATAGAGGAAAAAAATCTTTAGGTTGTAATTGGTATTTTACAAAACTAAAAGCTCATATTACTAAAGATAAAACAATTCAAAAAGGTATTTATTATTTACGGTGGGGATATTTAAGTAGGATTACACAATACATATATAAAAAATAACATATAAGTGTCTGATGAAATTTTAAATAATCATCCTTATTTATCACAAGCATATCCCCGTGAGTTGAAGTACTAATATATACAAAGATAAAAGATGCATGTGAGGTTCCCATCAAACCAAACCAGGTTATTTTATATGTGTAGTCATTCCCAAATTATGGATTCAATTATCTATACATTATAATTGGAATCCCATTTAACTGCAACCCAATAATATTATATTTATTAAAGATTAGTCACACCCTTAGTGGGTTAATTGTATAGGCATTCAATGTTAAAACTCACATACAAAGTTATGATTCAACAATATAAGGATTTAGTTATTAAATTTATCTTTCCCAAGTGATTGAGGTTGAATCCTTCAAAAGTTTCAATTTACACATTATTTAACATTCATCCATTAGAAAATAAATTTATTTTATTTAGAAAAACAAAATTATGTTTAAATTTTACGATTCATTCAAGTGAATTCATTGACCATTTAATTTATTTAATAAATTTTAGGATGATTTAATATAATACCACCATCAAGACATATGGTCAAACAACATTCAGGTTGATACATAAACTTTATTTAACCATCCATATATCATAACAATAACAAGGAAGAAATCACATAAGGAAGGAATAAAGGAATGCAAGTTGGATAAAAAACCAGCACCTAATATAAATGAGCAAGCTAATTTTCATTGAAGAATAGGATACATATAATAATTATAAATAATTAACTAATTATTTTATATTGATAATCATGGAATATAATCATTCAATAATGTCATGTAGATAATGATATTGATGACATGAGAATCTTATGTTCCTGAAATGATACATGAACACACTTCTTCTATTTCTATTTTGGGACAAGAGTTAAATACCATAAATCTATAAATAAATAACTAGCTGAAATAAAACAATCACTCAAGGTGAAATAACAATAAATTGTAAACAAATATTATAAAAAATTGTCTCAACCCTAATAAATTGATATTTCCTCGTGCATGGGTTGTCCAGTACTAGACACAAGCTATTTACTAACTTCTACCACAATCCTCGTATCTTGTCCACCATTCCAAAATATAAATACAATAAAGAGAAGTTTGGATACCAATTTGTCACATCTCATCTCATTTCACTCTATAAATAGTGACTAGACCGATTAGAGAGAAATCCTCAAGCGCTCTTCACCATATTCTAGAGGCTACAGACTAACAAAGAGGGTATGAGGTGGTAAAATGGGAAGACTATACCTTATGAATCAATAATAAATATATTTTAATTATAAATAAAGGAAAGGAAATTAAAAGCTAATAATAACTGATAAGTAATAATAAACTGGTAATCCAGCCAGTGCCAAATATATAACCAACCATGCATGAACATGTTATTTTCAAAAGTACAAGGTACCTGACATATAAAAGATAATACATAAAAAGACTAAAATGAAAAAAGAATAAATAAAATACCCAACTCATGTAGGTAGCTTGAGTAAAATATTGGCCCCCATCTCCTATTTCCATTCTTAGTCTATATAAGTAATAACCGAGCAACACAAACCAAGTCATGCCTTATAGCAATGAAATCTATTAGGGTGCCAAACAGAGGCTAGAATAGGGTGTGAGTAAAACTCAGAAGGCCACCACCGATTATTTTTAATTCATTTAATCCAATGAATATAAAATTAATATATTACAAGTATAATAAATTTTTGGCTATAAAGTGATAATGTTGAAATAAAAAATATTGAGCTCTATTTCCCCTAGGGACACTAAGTAGACCATACCAGCTTCAGTCTAAAATGGAATATCTCTGAGAATTTTATAGTTTATATAAATGGACTAGGGAACTAAGGCATATAACCAAGTAATTCATATAATGAAATAGTATATAAATCTATATGATCCATAGAATCTATGATTCATCAAATGAGGGTAAACCAAATAACAGTCAAGCAAGATATAAAATCATTAGAACTGTGAGCTCATCCAAGGAATTGTATATAAGTAAGACAAGTTATTCCCAAGGATTAATGTAATTAACTCAATGAATGATCCAAAACATGTAATTCAACAAAATGAACCCATGTATCACCAATGGATTTATAATTCATTTAACCTTTGATCCCATCCAAGGAATTCTGTATAAGGGGCACAACTATCACCCATGAATTTATAATTAATATAACATATGATCCATTCTAAAAAATTCTATGTAAGAAATCCAAGTATCACCCATGTATTTATATTTCATGTATTTTATGATTATGTATGAAACGTTCCACATAATGATCCTATGTATCTCCCAAGGCATAAATTATTTCATTTAACTAATGAGCTCATCCAATACATTCCGCCTGAGTAACCTAAGTATTTCCCAATTCAAAACATAACATGTAGGAACATTTCATTTAATAACTAAATATAGCCAATGGGAAAGATACATTAAAAAATTTATAATAAAAACATGCATTTATTCATTTCATTTATTTTACCAAGTCATACATTATCGTACTTAATTTCACTAAGATGTTCCCTAAAAAAGTCCCAAGCCTAAGGTGTAAACAATAGAAGGAAAACTTAGGATACACATTTTCTTTTCACCACTAAAATAAACTACATTTAGTCATTAAATCAATATGAAATAATCCAACACATTACAAAAGGTTATTTGGATACATAGGAAAAGCATGGTCATATAAAACATTTACTATCACACACCCTAAGGTGTGGTTCAAACCACTTCCATCAACCTATTATGGTGTCAAGGAACTCATATTAATGGTTAAAGAAATTTAATTATATGAGTATAATTTATCATTTAAATAAATATTATCCCAAGGAAACTTTTTAATCTAACAAGGTCTATGTGACATGGTCATTCCATTCACGTTTCATTTAAATTAACATAACCATTTCAATTGTAATGGAAAATAAACACACTCTAAAAGGGATTTAACTGTATATAAAATTTATAGATACCTTGAAAATTATATTATCATTCCACTAAATACATTTAAAAAAATCATTTATAAGGAATAATTAGACACACCTCATAGTAGTTTAATTACATAACATGGTGGATCAATCAATTGAATTTTAAATAATAAACCCTAAGGGGTTGTTCACATTAAGGTAGGAAACCCCTAATGATGAAAATTAGGTTGAAATGACAACTAATTCATGGTTCTGAACAATATTAATTTTATTTTACATTCAATGGGAGTCACACATAAATTCCTACACATGGAAAAATAGTTTATAATATAAAAAACTATCCTTTTAGGGAAAACCACTAGACCACCTACCTTATACCAATGAAGCTTCACTCATCCATTATCATGCTTTTATTTGATCCGAAATGAGAGAAATCAAGGAAATGGATAAACACACTAAAAATAGGGCATTTTATCTCTCAAGGAAATAGTATCCCTGGTAGAAAGATAATCTAAGAAAATAATCAATGAGAATGATAAACTAACTGAGGGTGATTCAACACAACTGATGATAATCGATTTCAAGCTTGAATGGGGGAGTTATAGAAAAGCGTTAGAGGAGAGACAAAGGGGGATCGAGCAGCTATTGGGTTTGAGAATGAGATGATGTGGAAGGTTATTTTTTATTTTAGAAGAAAGAGGTAAAATGGTAATTTCTAACCCCTTTAATGAGACTCATAGTTTGGCATCACTCTTTAAAAAATTATGCACCAACTATGCAGTTCCACGATCCAAGCACCCACTAAGTCACATAGTTAGCTTGTATAATTTACTATCCAGGAGCTTACTATTTTCACCCCTCTATAAGTTTCTTCATATGTATTGCATGGAAATGCTTCCCCAGGTGTCTGTTTTTAAAAACTATGTGATACTCCTATAGGTTTTCATAGTTTATGGGCATGGTTATCACTAATCATTCACCTCCCATTGTCTTTCCAAAAGTTAGGATTTCAAATCATGATGCCCCCAAAACTCAACATATCACCTGAGACACATCTCATGAATTAAAAACCATCTAAAACAAAAAAAATAGGTTATTAAATCTCTATAAATTCCATTTTTATGTGTGATTCAGTGTTTGGACCATCCTCTAAATGAAAACTCAGAATCCTTTAGAAATTTCAACCCGTTCAAAACATGAGATCTTATATTTATTTCTCTTATCTCTTGGATTCTCATGTAAACCCCTTTGTAGATTATCTCTATCACTACTAATATACGATATGGAAAGAGAGATAGGGAGAGTGATGGAATATAGTAGGTTCTATCGTGCAGCTCGACGGACCTAGATTATCATACGATAGATGAAAAACGTGGATACAAGAAAAGATTCCTTAGATTCCACCCAAAGGTAGATTATTGTAAAAAAATCAATAAATTTATATATATTTATTTTTTCCTTATTTATATATCTTTTATAGTTTCTGAGAACCCCCTAAGTGTTAATCTATTCTTAATCATAAAAAATATGAGTTTTGGGGTGCTCATAGGAGTTTCCCATTTGGAAATATTGATCACATTACATGTAGTTTCATGAAAACATGTCATGTGTTCTTCCTATTCAAAGAAGATGGTTTTTTTAAAATTAAATTCAATATACTTTGATTACATACTTTTTAGTGTTATATGTCCATGTAGAAAGGTACTTGGTTATAAATCCCATGAAAGGGGTACATGTCTGTGTATCAGTACACAGCTTGACCCCAGGTGTGCCTTAACCATGTATTAGTACATGGCCAGACCCCATGTACTCCCTATTCAGGTAGTAGTATATGTCCATAAATAATTTTTCTATTATATGTAGAATCACATGATAAGGCTGGATGTTTTGAAGTAAATTTTTGGTACTCAAAGTACACATAAAGTTAGAATTGGACATAATAATGACCTTTTTTGATTGTTTATCCATATATATCATTGAATTGGAACCCTTATGGTGATTTTAGGAATCCTAAGAGGCATTTTTGGGAGAGTGGACTTTGATAGAGAGTTTATTCTTATATTAAATAAATACATTTTTCTCTAATAAGTGAGACATGGGATAAGACCAAATTTTGGGTCATGAAAATCGTTGGTGTACTTTTCATGTTGTCTCCAATGTCTTAATTTGGTGACTTTATTAGTATAGTCCTTGGTTAACATTATATAGATGTGACTTATGGAAGATTGAATTATGGGTGTTTGGGACGTCCTAGAGTAGGACCTTGAACTATGTTTGGTCTATAGATATCTCTATAGACTATTGTTTTAGTGGATGTTCCCTTTTATGGATCTATATTATGAGGTTTTCCATTTTTTCTTTTGAGGACATCATTTTTTAGAGATGTTGTTGTGATATGTGTTTACTTGATAGATGAGAATAGCCTTAAGAGACCAGTTTGTAACTGAGGATCCCAAGAGGGAAGACTCTATTTTTGCATTAACATAGTGCTTTGGATAAGGGATTCATATACCTATACATTTTACTCTTAGAATCCCATGAAAGTTTCCTATACCCTTGTAGGGTTTTTGAGGATCCAAAGTAGGATGCCTCCACTTATGATCTGACCTAGAGGATCCAATGTGGGATGACTTCTCTTTTCTATTTTTTTTTAGGTTCCTAAGATAAATTCATCTTCCTATATACTAATTTCAAGGATTCCAAGAGGGATACCATTGCTAATGTGCTAATTTTGAGGATCTGAAGGGGTATGACTCTAACTATGTGTGGACCTCCAGTATCCCATTAGGGATTCCTCTCATATGTTTGACCTAGGATACCCTGATGGTGAACCAACCCTAAGAAATTGAATTATGGGTTTGGGTAAAGATGGTAGAATGTGTCACATTAGATCTTGTACTAAACTTATGATCCTAAGGGGATATAGAAATAGTGATGGGTTTAGGTTTTTTTCTAACCTCACTCTTTAGTTATGATTTTAAATTCTTAATATTGAAGAAACTATAGATTCCATATATGATTTATAGAACTCTGATTATGACCTGATGTGATGTTATGTATAGTAGAGATGCCCAAATGTTCTTCCTAGGACCTGGATTATGATTCTTACTGATTATATGTTACATAATATGGATTTTGAGAGGTACTTCCAAGGATCTATCTTATGGTCCTTATTGATTGAATGTTTCTATTACCAGATGTCACATTATTCATTATGATTCCTCCCATCACATGGATTATAAAGTTGATTCATGAGAGTGTCTTGGAACCCCTCTTACATTGATTTCTCCCAATGGATGGCTATCTCTCTAGGATCTAGGTGATTGAAGAGGTTTCCGGGTAAGAGAATTTCCCCTGATAATGTGATTATTATTCAATCCCCAATGATTGATGATGATATCCCTGATATGAGGAAATGAATACTCCCTAGTATTGAGTGGAAAAACTGTTAATGAATTTAGTAGACTTATATGGTAATGGGATATCAGACCAAATATTGAATGATAATGAGTTCTTATCTTGAAACTAGAGATTCTTCCTTACATATAACCTAAGTGCCATCCCCTTTAGGGATTATCTTAGTTCCAATGTCATGATTTCCTATGGACCCTGACTAAGGAATCAGACATCAAACTGGACTACAAATGGCTTTAGTGTTATGGCATCCATCTCAATGATGTATTTATAGTATGTCTAGTTGATAACTTAAATCCATCATTATATTCATTAGAGGTTAGTATGGGTGATCCCAGGTCTAGGACATGTATTCACCTTTTGTGATGTAACTTACTTAGATACATTATAGCACCGAATGAAGCCAGTATGGTCGATTGGGATCATGGACCCAAGGATCAAATGGAATACAAATGACTTGTATGGTTTGATATCTAGTTTAATGCCTTATTCATGGGATTTCTATTTGATCGGGATCTTGAATTCAAGTATAAACTATGGATTGATTTTATCTATTCATTCCAATTATGTCTCTGATAGGCTGAGCATATTTCTTTAGAATACACTTATGGAAGTAGGTTATAGGTTAACTATTAGGGTTGGCCTACTGAGATTTATTTCTCACCCCTTGTACATGAACCTGGTTGTGTGTGTGTGTAAACATTATGTTTTATTTTAGGTTGATCATAGATGCCTGATTGATTAGGGTGAGGCCCTAATTTTCATTATTGAGAAGAGTTTCTTGTGTGGATTCTTATGATTAGGTTGTACAATCCTGATAGGTTCATTTGGGAGTAGGTATGTGATTTGGATCAGAAGATTAGAGGATCCATGTACTTATATTTTTATTTTTTTCATTCATGTGAATGTGATAATCATGTTTGTTGATTAGTGTTGTATGAATGCCTTGGTTGTTCAGGCCTTTACTTCATTTCATTTATTACATCCTTGTTTATATTTATTTCTTATTCTTTGTGATTATTAAATTATATGGATGTTGTTTAGTTATTTATATTGTTTATATTACTCTAATATGAGGAAATATTCTCTCCATGGACACACCATAGGACCTTATAGCTAGTCTGTAGCCTCTGGTGTATGGGGAGGAGCACTTGAGGCCTTGTCACCAACTAGTCTGATTGCTATTCAAAGAGTGAGTCAGGCCTGCTATCACACCATAGGCCCAAAAAATATAAAAATGGATAATCCATAAGATATGAGTTGTCTGAATATAAAATTTATTATGAATAGAATTAATAATATTCCCCATTTCACTTGTTGATTACATACAATTTATTTATTATTTTAGCATAAGAACATAAGATACATTCTATCTTTGGGTAAATTTCTCATTTTCTTTTATCCAAGATAACCAAGTAATTTATTCAATAATATTTTTTCTTCTCTCAAGCTTAGGTACCATTAATCTTTATCATCTCTAACCTGAAACAAGTTTCCCCTTGTTTGTTATCATCTTTTCAAACCACATCCATCATTAAAACTCTTTACCAAGATTCCATATTTCTATAAAACCAATTCATTTCCTTCATTACAGAATATAAGTACACATAACATATTGATAAGACCTTATCAATATAGATAACATCATGATATTTTATAATTTAACTCATTGCTTCATGGTTTTTTTCTTAGTAGGGCCCACTTACCACCAGAAGATCTCACTACCATCCCTTTTATGAAAAAGACTTTTTTTGAAAAGGTGGTCTCAAGAGACTTATATAACATGTCTAAGAATCCTCCATACCTGATGTGGGACTCTAGAAAAAGGTGTCATGGTGTAACACACACAAGTCACATCATAACATCCTACTTTCAAGCAGTAGAGCCTTGAGTCCTTAGGAAATGTGCTACATTTATACGTGACTAAAAATATACCCCTCATCACTTTTTCTAAGGACTGAGACTACCCCCACCCTCTGTTACCAATTTATATGCAATTAGTAGGAGGACATTTTCTTAAATATTTTGATTCATAGAAAATATTTGAAATAAGGTATTTTACATGAAATAAATGAGTTTATGTTATCAATGTCACATAATTGGAAGCACATATGGTATTTATTGTGATGTGGAGGAGGTTATGAAATCACATATATGTGAAATGGTCATATGAATTGAGGTTTTGTAAAGGTGTAAAAAGGGAGTTATTAACTTAAAGATTCACATATAAGTATACCAGTTCAGGATCATGTGAATTAGATTTCTGAAGGGAGTTATGCATTTAAATTTAGGAGATTGTGTTTTCATACTAGGAATCACATGATCGTCTAAGCCAATAAGGGTTATAATATCCATGAACATAAGTTACACATAAAGGGTATTTTAATCTATTTGTTAAAAAGGGATCATGAAAACAAAATCATTTAAGTTTAAACTAAATTATATCTAATTTTTATAATATTATACTAGTGGAGCATTTTGTTCACTCCAACAAAAAGAGAGAGTAGTGAGATTTCAAACTCATACTGGTTTTAAACTAATAAGGATAGTGGGTTCACTTTAAACATTGTAAAAATTATGTGCTATGGTGGATTTGGTATTAGCACATTGTATTTTTATTCTCCTTGGATATATCATAATGAGGGTATACCAAGTAAAAATATTATTCCATGTTCATGTTTTAGTTTTTCTTAATTCATTATTATAGGAAGAAGAGAGAAGAATATTTTTTTAACAATTAAAAAATATCCACAAAAGAGGAAGTTATTTTAATCTATCATACCCTAATTCACCCCTACCCCTTATTAGGGTATTTAAACTTATATATAAAATAATTGGAATCATAGTAAACGATAAAATTTTGTATTTATCCATCAGTTAAATTTAAGTTGTTAATTACAAATTGATTTCAATATTCAATGGAAAAAAAATCAACTATAGTATATTAAGATGTATCACCAATTTTGATATTTAGGCATGGATGGTTTTACTACCGAAATACATGGTATTTAGGATAGTATAGATAGTGAATCTTTATCCAAAGTAAAATAGAGATAATTGGATGTTTAATCTAGAGGAATAATTATTTTATGGAGATTATTATCCAAAAATATATATATATTAATGTGATATCATGTAAGCTATGACATCCATGTGTGAAAACGTATCAAGTATGAATGAAGGACTTACCAAAAGTATCATTTGAATAACATTGAATGGATCTTAGAGATTAGTCAACTCCCCACACTTTAATATTGTGTTTGTGGGACCCCCTATCCCTGAGTTATGGTGTGGGCTTCTTTGTATACCGATATGAATTCTTTACTGTGTTAGATACCTCAAAATAGAAACATTTGGGTTTTTTTAAAAATGTGGGATAAGTATAGACCCATAATGGAGGATAAAATGACAGGGTTAGTAAAATAGGGAGTGTTTTTAAATATGATGATACTGAGTTTGTTTTTTGAAGACTTGTCACAAAATAATGTATTTTTTATTGTTGAAGATAGCAGTTGATAGGTGCAGTCTGAGAAGTGTTCTTAAGGGATGAGCCTACTTTATCTTTTGGTAACAAGAAGGTTTACATACGTGGGATCAAGAATGAATTGATTCTTTGATGAGAGTTTCATGTTACTCTTATTTTTCATGTCAAGATTGAATCATGGGGGTTTATAGTACATGTTAAGTAAGTATTTGATCACTTTTTGGGGTTGCATATGGAAAATGGTTTCCAATGATAATGATTTTCCAACAATATTTTTTTCATGTTTTGATGTGTTTCCAACAAACCTAAAGGTGGTTATTGTTGGAAAAAGTAATTTTTTATTGTTTATTTTGTTTATTAGCAATGTTGGAAGCTATTGAAAAATGTTGTGTGATATTATTAAAAGTTTTTGGGGAGGAATAAGCTAAGGAGAAGGTTTTTCACATAATTCCCAAAGTTTTTCATGACTATGTGAATAAGGATGAGTTAAGAAACCATATTAACATTTGATATTCATTATATCTCATGAAACAAAATAGATCACATGACCATGTAAATTAATCACTTGATTGAAGAAACATAGTCTGAGGTAGAGCTATAGTTTAGTCTCTTTGAATCATGTGATTGTGTATATTCTAATGGATCATGTGGTGAATTCAAATGAATCTCAAGAATAATATTAAGATATACAAGGTGGATTTTTTTACTGTCATTCAAAATCAAGAAATGTGTAAAGGACTCATGATATTAAGATCATGGAGAGTTTATGTGATTAAGGTTTAGTGATGAAGGTTTTTTTAAAGTGATATTGTGAGGATGCTCACATGATCACTCCAAGGAGATAGATATACTCTATAGTGAGTATTCGAGAGAGATAAGGTGATGTGACGAATACTAGAATACGTGAATATGATTATTACAGTAAAGGTGGTGGGTTTATGCCTATAAATATGACATTAAATCTTCATTATATTCAGACAGTTTTCATAGATGTTATGATCTGAAGAGAATTTTTGGGATACAATTATGTGGTGTTTGTTTTAGGGAATTACCAAATAAGATAGGATAGCGACACTTATGAAGGAGAAGTGGGAGGAATAGATAATATCCATTTGAATTCGAATATTATCTTAAATAAATAGTGGATTTGAGAGATAAAATAAAGAAAATTAATAGATTGGTTCATGATACCAAACTCTATATACCATAGTAGAAAGAATATAATTCTAATATAAAGGAAAAAATTGAAAATATCAAATATAAAAATCCATAAAACATATAGATGGTCACTGATTACAAGCTCAAAATTAATGAACAGACCTTAGTTATCAATCATTTGAATGACAATGTACAATATCTAGTCAATCATATTTAATAATTAGTGGATGAAGATGTTGGAATATTATGAAAAATAGAGTATTTGGAGAAACCCTTGAACCACTGTATAACATAGTGAAATTAGGTCACACGGGTGATAGAAAAATAGATATTAGAGTACAGAGGTCTATAAAAGAATTTAAATAATTTTTAAGATAGGAAAAAATGACACATTAGAATGAAGTAGATAGTGTGGGGATTTATCATAAATATAAATCGATGATTATTGCCTCTAACCCACAGGCACCCACTACAATGTTAAAGATTGATTTGGGTATGAATCGTAATAATATGATTTAGACAACCCAAGGGAAATTTATTAATAAGAAAATGACACAAAATAATTCAACTCATATCAATTGCTATTATGGTGGAAATATGGGACATTCAAAAAAAAATATATTCAAAATCCTATAGGTACCAAAGTGAATAAGATAAATATATGTAGCTAAACAAGGTTCAATATTCTATTAATGAATTTTAGGGATACTCTTTATTATGAAGATGATTCAAAAACATGGACACATATTTCACATCAATGTCGTCGAGGAATGTGGTGAAAGAGACCTATGACAACCTTTCTCTTTGTTACACATTAATTCATGATTTATTACATAATATTACACATAATATAGCCAAAAATATTGATAATTATATTGTATATGAGAATTAGGTACATTACATGACAAATTAATAGAGGGAATACATCATCTTTGTGGAAAACATATTTAACATGATCATAATATTTCTTCATACTTAATAATTCATGGGATAACCTGGGGACAAACATAAGAAAGTGGTGAGATATAAATCCTAGTAAGGTAATAAACATTAAATATCATGAATAAGGTATGAATGTTAAACAATAGTCATATAAATGGGGAATAAAATGGGTGAGAATCATAAACATTAATAATAATACATGATATAGAATGATAACTTAAAGGGAACATGGAAAATGTGGAAACAGTTTAAAACACTGCATCATAAATACAGGTCAAGGAAAAATACCAAGACATCATTATGGGAAATTTCTCATGATGAATTTGGTTCAATCCCTAATCTATTTTATGACATCTCATGAGACTAAAAAATTACCCAATACATTGGAGTGATATATAATTATGGGTGCACTCATCACTTTCATTTTATTATCATGCTTAGTTGTGCTACATAGATCATAAAACATGAAAAAATCATTACTTTTTATTCCACAGTCAAGGATTGTAGAATACATACATGTAAGTCCCAAATTAAATATGTATAACTTCATAAAGTTGAAATTTAATGTTTTATTCCCTCTTGGTTTATTACTTTGTCAGTTTTGGTAGTAGGAGGTGTTCAGGGGAGGTTTCAAGAGTTTTCAGTGGAAGATGGTGGTGCAACAGATCTGTTGTTGGAAATACATATTGTGTTATTGTATTACACAATGTGAAAGTTAGTTTCACATATTTTCTAGGGAGATTTCACAACCTATAGATATTTGAGGTTAAATAATAAAAATGTGATGAATTTTTTGGTGGAACCTAGAATATCGGGATTATATGACATGAAAGGGAATTACATATCATTTAATTCCTCGATGCTATACATTTTTAAATGTTTCAGCTACTCAATTTTTCTCAAAACCCTATAGCCAGTGTCTTTTATCTAATTCTAGGTGTTCGATAATCTTATCCTTTTTCTTTTAGATATTCTTTTTGAAGTAGATGAATCCTTGGGATCTTGTCTTCGATCTACACTGATTTATCCATTTTTTCTCATTGGTTTCCTTCTTTTCTTCTTTAGGGTTCATTTGTGGTGTTGTTCATTTGGTTTGGGGTGAAATTGGGTTGCATTTTTTACCTTCCATAGGTGTGGTGTAGGTTGACCTACAAATTTATTTTGCAATTATGGTTTTCGGGTGGTTTCTTCTTCACCCTATAGTGAAAAGTGAGTTAAGAAGCTACTTTGAGGTAGGGATTTCCTCGTTTCTCCTTATTGTGTATCATGCCATAGGGGTTTATTTTTTATCTATGGGTTATAGTTGTAATGGATTATTCAATGAAAACAGAATTGGTTAATTGAATTGAAATGGGTAATGGTTTTTTATTCTCATGATTTTTATCTTTGATATTATTTTTTTTATTTTGAATTATATGGGCTTGGTGCCTCGCTAAAAAATGTGGTTGTTGGGGGATTTTTTTGCGTTGGATATATGTGATGTGATTGGTTATTTGGTTTTTATTGTTTTGATATCACCCTAAAATGGAAATTTTTTAACCACTTATATTTTTAAAATTAAATGGTTGCCTTAGGATTTTTTCTTGTTTCATAATACCCCAAAAATAAAGTAGAATGTTATGAAAAAACTTTTGAAAATTTTTGAAATTATCATGATGTGTTGTGATGTGTGGCCATGTTTGTGAGACGGTGATGTGTGGTTGGGGTATATGGGGATGATGGTTTGGTTGTTGTGATTTTGGGTTGGCAAGGTGAAAAAATGATGATTTGTTTGTGAAATGTGGTTGTGTTGTGCTAGATTCATCAGTAGTGATGGAGTAAATGAATGTTTGATAAAATTTGATATGGAACGGGTTGGTTTGGTTAATGGAGTGTAAATTTTCTAATGGTAAATTTAATGATGGGTTGAGTGATTAAAGTTTGTTGATGATAAATAATAAAATGAATAGGTGTTAAATGTGGAGGAAATGTAAAGCCACTTATAATATCTCTTCACCTTCTAAAATGACTATTGAATATACTAATAAATAAATTTAGAGGTAGCATCAAAGGTGACGGTGTTATGAGTTAGTTGTTTGTTTGAAACCTCATAGTTTGGTCTTGAGTTTTTTATTATATATATATACTTTTATTTTTCTTTATATTTCTATATGCACCCCACCCATATTGAATACTACATATCAAACACCCGCATAGTCACGTGAGGGGTGTCTTTACCAGCATCCTGGTAAGAGGAAGGATGGTTGGAAACCTTCTATTCACTACCCCCTCTTCCAGGTGATGATATTACAAGATTATTCAAGTGAGTTATAATTTGGTGTCCCAGTAGTCTTCATGATGAGTTTTGATGTGGTGTCCTAGGTATCTTTGGGATGAGTTGTGATGTTCTTTATCTGGTGTCTTCGAGATGAAATGTGATGAGATGTGATGTGATATGCGGACCAAGTGTGCATGGGAAGGATTTGTTGTGGTGAGTGGCATAGGTGTGTGCGTATGGTATGTGTTATGGTGTGTGGCCCAGGTGTGTACGAGCGATAATTATTGTGCTATTTACCCAAGTGTGTGGGTCTAGGATGTGATGTAGTATATTTGGAAGAGGTGGGAGCACCAAGATGTCTTTTTTTGGGGTGTGAGAGTGTCTAATCAGTGGAAAAGTTGTGTGGGGTACCCTATCATAGATTTTATTTACTTTATATTATATTAATTGTCTTTAATTATTTGTTGAGCATGCATTGGTGTGGTTGTAATGGTTAGTATACTTTTTTATATTTTTTTAGGTTATGTTGTTTTCTCACATGAGAATTAGTATGCTTCTTTCAAATGTTCATGAGAGACATAATATTTTCCTAATAAGTATACTTGTATGCTCACCCTACATATAAAAAATTATTTTTAGGTTCTCGGAGGATAATGTGGTACATGATGGACATTACTAGTTCGGACCCTTGATAGTTATGTGTCATTTCTTTATCTTTACTTTTGGGTATTTACTTTATAGAATTTTATATGTATAAGTTATATTTATATATTTATGTGGGAAAGTTTTTGGTTTATATTTTATATTATTTCTTAGAATTTTTTGTGGATAATTCATATTATCTCTTGATCCTATATTATTATAGAGGTTAATGCCTCCCACACATGAGATATTTATACACTCGGTGTTAGTCGCCAAACCAGGGCCTACTAGAGGTGGTACTCAAGGGTCATTATCTATGTCCACTAATTGTGGTATATTTAGAGGTATGGTTTTGTGACATTAACACCCTTTATAGGAATTTTTTATGGGTATTAACTATGAATTTCTTTATCATGGAAAATCAATGTGAAATTTCAGCAGCATAACGGGGGTATATACTTGTTCTTGGAAGAGATTAATGAGATTGTAAGGGGTATATCATCATTTATAAATCATAGGTATAGTAAGGGAGATATTTAAAAAAATATACCAACATTATTAATTAGATAAAAGGTTATAAGATAATTAATATACTTGAATATAGACGAGAAAGACGAAAACCCTTACCTTGAGAGTGTGACTCCAAATGCTTTGTATGATATTATTGAGAGCTTGGGGACACCATGGGAGGATTCTAGAGAAGGTATGGAAGAGTAAGTAATTTCTACAAGTATTATTAGTAAAGATAAATGGGATATTTGATGGGTTTATATAGGAAAATATAGTGGAATTATTTATTATTTCCAAAACCTAGGTTTTGGACTCTATATAATAAAATAATAAAAACCAAAAACCTTCCCATTAAAACAGATGAGGGTAATGTTGTTTCACAGTCTGAATTGTATTTTTTTGTATAACTTTGTCTCTATGATATAAGATTTTCATCGGATGCTAATCATATGATAGATCATTCTCCAATGGTTCTGTCTCTATATTGAGTAAATGTGAGGGTTATAGTATGTACTTCCTCAATAAGGATATATAGAATACAACATGTACTTGAGATAGGTTTTTGTGAAAGTGTTAGTCAATAGGCTATAACTTCGATGAGATTAAGGATCTCATATGGGGTGATGTATCTTGGGATAAGCTTTCCCTTTTCCAAAATATCATGAATTTATTCCATAGAGATGTGCCGAGTAATACCATATCTCTAACATCAAACTCTATTTATCATTTATGATTTTTATAATAGCTCTTATATCAACTTTGATTAGCCTTAATGTGTTGTTGAATGGTCTTAACCTTTTCCACCTTTTCCTAGACCATTTCAGGGCCTAGAAGTTTGTCCCCCAACTTCATCCAAACATGTATGTGTTCTACACCTCTTCCCATAAAGGGATTTATATGAATCCATTTGAATGGTTGATTGTAAACTATTATTGGGAGATAATTTGACTAATGTAAAATATTTATCTAATCCGCCCTTTAAGTTAATTGATCATGTTCTCAACGTTTCTTCGAGTTCCTTGGTAGTCCAATCATATTGGAAATCATTTTTAGGGTTATAATTCATGATAAAGTTTAACTCTATATTTAGAGCATGTTAGAGACTCTCTTAGAACTTGGATGTAAATTTTGGGTCTTAATCTAAAATAATAGATAGTGGTGTTCTAAGTATCCTCACCACTTATTTAATGTATATCCTTGAAATTTGATCGAGTTAGAAGTCCTATAGAATCATTTTGAAGTGTGATATATTTGTAAGATGATCCACCAAAACCCATATATCATTATTTCCTATTGATGGTTTTGGAAGACCAGTGATGAATTCCATGGTGATGTTTCCCCATTTCCATATAGGTATGGGTAATGATCACATCATCTCCTTATATTTCTTTCCTTTCAATCTTCATTTACTAACATCTAAGACACATTGATGTATATTTTATGATCAAATTTTTCATATTTTCCCCCAATAGTTCTCTCATAGATCCTGATACCTCTTTGTTCTTCCTAGATGGATAGATAAGGCTGATCAATGTGCATTATTCAAAAATTCTTTCTTTATCTCAAGATTTAATGGAATACAAATTCAGGACCCAAATCTTATAACACCTTCTTCAATAATATTGAACTTCATGGATTTTCTTTTTCTTATAGATTCCAATTTCTTCTGAATTCCCACATCATTCCTTTGATGATCCTTTATCTTTTCCAAAAAAGTAGTTGAGAAATATTTTTTAAAAAGATTGATGATATTCCTTCCTTTATAATTCATATTTCCATCCTATTCAAGTCTAAGAAGATTATATCCTTATCAATTCACATCAATGATAAATTTTTTGGATCTTTTCTACTTAGAGCATCTACCACTTTATTTGATTTCCCAGGATGGTAGTGGATTTAGCAGTCAATGTACTTGATCAGATCTAACCATATCTATTGGTGTATATTATGCTCTTTCTATGTGAATATATACTTGAGTCTCTTGTGATCCATATATATTTCAAACTTTACCCCAAATAGATAATGTAGCCAAATTTTCAACATGGAAATCACTGCATCCAACTCTAGATCATGTGTTGGGTAGTTCTATTTGTGAACATTCAATTTCTTTTAGTAATATTCTATCACTTTCTCATTCTGCATTAACACACAGCCCAATACCTTTTTCAAAGAATCACTAAATCCCACAAAAATTTCTCTACTTATGGGTTGTGTAAGGATAAGTGTAGTGATAATCATGTTTTCCACTCTAGTATATCTTTTAATTCATCATTATAAACAAATGTGACTCCCATCATAGTTATCTTGGTTATAGGGTTAGAAAATTGTGAGAAATTTCTCACCAATCAACAATAATACCTAGCTAACCTATGAAAACTATAGATATAGGTAAACAATGTTGTCCTAGACCATCCATAAATTCCTTTCATCTTTAAAGGGTCCACATATATCCCATTACTTATTGTAATATTCCCAAATAATGAAACTTCATTCAACTAGAACTCACATTTGTTGTACTTAGGATAAATCTTCTCCTTTCATAAGGTATTTAGAATAGTTCTCATATGATCCCCATGATCCTCCTTTATTTTTGAGTATATTATAATATAATCTATAAATACTACTAAAGATTTGATTAGTAAATATCTAAAGACTCTATTTATGAATTCCATTATGGTTTTTAGATCATTAGTGTGTCTGAATGGAATTACTATGAACTCATAGTGCTCGTACATTGTGTGAAAACAGTCTTGGGGATATCCTCCTTCTTCACCCTAACTTGGCAATACCCCAACCATAGATCCACTATGGATAAGTATTGTGCTCCACATAGCTTATCGAAAAAGTCATCAATCTAGGGTAGAGGATACTTTTTCTTTATCATGATCTTATTTAGCACATGATAATCAATGAAAAGGTTCATTAACCAACCCTTATTCTTGACTAATAGGACTAGTTCACCCTATGGTGATTCCCTTAGGCATATATAAAACCTATATCCAGATTTCACTATAGTTGTTTCTTTAGCTCCTCAAGAATGAAAATAGCCATTCAATATAAATTCTTGCATAATTATAGTGCCCTAGGTATTAGCTTGATATAAAAATTCAACCTCTCAACTAGGAAGAAGACCTATCAATTCATTAGGAAACCCTTCAGTGAATTCCCTCATAATGGTCATGTCTTTAAGGAAGATCCTTTATTTAAAATAAATACTTTTCTCCAGATGTTCTTTCTCATAGGGAAATAATATTCATTATTGAGATATTGGTTCTATATAAGAGTTATTGATCACATTGAATTTGTATATAATTAGAGTTCGATTCATAATATATAGGGTGAATTCCCTCTCTCCAAAATTTATGTTGGAACTTTATTGGTAATACAAATCCACGCCCATAACTTCATCAAATTCCCCCAAAGGAAGTATCATAAGTTTTTTTAGAAATTTTAGCCAACATATTTAAACATTATAGGAGTTATATATTTGGGATACAATAATTTCCCCATTTTCCATTTTCACTGACAACTCTACTTACCTGTTTTATGGTGGTGTTTGAATAGTTCTACTAAACATTCTTGATTTAAATGAATGCATATAACCAAAATCAAAAATTATTATCATTATTATTGAATGAATAAATAGTGTAAATGTCACCACTTCATTATTGGGATCTACCTTATTGGTTGTGATATTATATTTTCACCCATTATTCCTTGTATGTTGTTGGTTGTATCCTAAAAATCATGGCTTAGTGAATCAGTTTGAAATGTGTCATGGTTCCTTGCAGTTGAAAAACTAAACAATATGATGAGGTGTGACTAGAGCATTCCTTTCCTCCATCACAATAGTGGGATTATCCCATTGGAAATCGCTAGCTAGGTTTCCTTCCTTCCTACTCCTAATTCATTTCCATGATCCCCTTCAGAAATTTATAAGGTGGTTCATTCCACACTTTTGACAAGAGGGAGTAGAAATTTATTATTTCCATTAGATTTGTCCATAAAAACATCATAATTAAACTCCACTTTCTATTTTCTTATCACTATAATACCTTGAGATTCATTAGTATCCATTTCAACTTTGAGGGAACATCGAAAAATTTCCTCATAGCTATCAAAGTCTCAGATCACCAGAGATTTTTTTATACAAGTTTTTATCCCACCGAAGAAGAATTAAACCTTTCATTCAGTGGTGATGGAAAAGTTGTAAGTGTATCATGAATGTATTTTGAAGTTTACCTCAAACACCCTGATATATTTTTTTTCATTTTTCTTGAGGGAATGGAAATCCATTTCCCTTTTATGTTGAAGAGTGTGAGGAAATTATTTAACAAAAAACATTTTCCAAATTTCCATCATCCCCATAACATCAATATATACCTCAGGCTTCGTATTCGTGATCAATGTCCACCACTGATTAGCTTCTCCCTCCATATGATAAACCGCTAATAGAATATTCTCTTTATCAGAACATTGAAGGATATATAATATCTTCTCAATGGATTTTGTTTATTTTCTATGATTAAGGGATCAGATAATCCATTTAAAGTTAGAGGCATTTGCCTCATAAAGATCTCAATTTTAGCTTATTCTTTCTTATTTATATTTGGGTGCTCCTCCTGGTCTAGGATTATATATAGATCTTGAGTCACATAACATAGTATCCTCATAAATTTATCAATTCCTACTCCCATCAGGTTGGGAATCTCATTAGGATAGCCATCAAATTTCCATTCACATTGGTTGTTTACACAGTTCTTCCTATCATAGACTATTTCCTAGAATAAATGTAAAATTAAGGATGATTATTTTTAAACTATTAAACACATGAATGATAATTCAATTACATTAAAGGTATAACTTATAAATTGCATTTATTTATTAACTTATGAATTTATTGGCTTCAATCCATGTTATCCATGATTTATTTCCTAACATAGAATCTTATGGGCGTTTTGGGTTCCATTAATAATGGTTCGTAATGAGATTATGAATTTACCAAATCATATCCCTTGGTATTGTTAAACAAGGTGTATAGTAAGGATCATTTTCACGCACTAGTTCTCTATCAATTCTTTCTCAACACGGTGTTTTCAGGTTTTATCCCTATGTACATCTATTCTAGATCCATATCCACTTATAGTATCTAGAAAGGGATGTATTTTCTTGATAATCCACTTAATATATACTATAATAAAATTTAGGGGTGTTTAATAAAACTTAGTTTCATACATAATCATTTCTCTATAGTTTTCTAATCCTAATCCAAAAAAATAACTAAACTTTTCCTTTGATACCAATTATGACAACCCCTATATTTATTACACATTAATTTCTGATTTATTACATAATATTAAACATATTAAAACCTGTAAGATAAATAATTCTAATGTATTTTGGAATTAGGTAAATTACATAACAACTTAAAATATGGAATACATCATCTTTATTGAAAACTTCTTTAACATTATGATATTATTTGTTCGTACTTAACATTGTACGGGATAACCTGTGGACATGCATAAAAAAGTGGTGAGCTATGAAACCCAATAAGGGAATAAAAATGTAATAACATGGAGAAGGTAATAAATGTTAGAAAATAGGAATATAAATGGTGAATTAAATGGGTTCTAATCATAAAAAAGAATAATAAGACATAATATAGCATGATAACATAAAGGCAACATGGGAAATGTGGAAACAACTTAAAACATTGCATCATAAACATAGGTCAAGGATAAATTCCAAGATATCATGATGGAAAAAGTATTGTGATAGATTTGGCTCACTACCTAATCCCTTTAATTACATCCCATGAGACTAAAACATTATCCAATGTATTGAAGCACTATATAATTTTGGGTGCACCTATCACTTTCATTTCATTCCCAGGCTTAAGTATGCCACATTGATCATAAAACATGGAATCATTTTTTATCACTTTTTATTCCATGATCATGGAGTGTGGAATAAATATATGTATATCCCATATCAAATAAGTTTATGTTCTTAAAGGTGAACACCCTACATAATAATTGAGTATGGGTATTAACTACACATTTGTTTGGTATGGAAAATCACTTTGAAATTTCGACAACATAACGGGGCAACATACATGTCCATGGAAGGGATTAAGGAGAGTGGAAGGGGTATGTCATCATTTTTTAATTTTAGGGTAATTAAGTGGGATATATAAAAACATATCGCAACATTTGGAATTGGAGAAAAAATTCATAATATAGTGAAGATACTTGAATAAATATGAGAAATAAAATAACCCTTACTTTGAGAGTGTGGCTCAAAATTCTTGGGAGAAGATTATTGAGAGCATGGAGACACATTGGGAGGACTCTATAGAGGGTAGGGAAGAGTAATTACATGAAAAAATTATTTTTAGTAAAGATAAATGGGATATTTTATGGGATTATATAGGTAAATAGATGATAATTATTTACTATTTCCCAAACATGGGTTTTGGACTTTATATAATAAAATAACCAAAACCACAAACCTTACCAGGGTTTTGACCATAGTTTCTACAAAACAATGTTTATTTTCATTTTTTATTGGGATAAGGTCATAAATTATTAAAATAACATTCTTGATGATGTGGAATTGATTCAAAGTCTTAATGATATTACTTTAAAACTATAAATATATATTATAGGTTTTGGAGGATTCATAATAGTTTTATAAAATTAATAAAATATAATTAATATTACATTACATTAAAGGTAAACATATATTTGGTATTTTATACTCATTATAGTATTTATTAAATTATTTTTTGTTCATTATGATGTCATAATACACATCGTATATTTATACAGTATTTAATTTTTCCCCACAAAATTGGCTGTCTCAGAAAATTATTGAAAAATAACTATTGAATAATGTGGAAATTTTGATTTCAAAAATAATATTCATTTTATCAGAATAATTATATAAAATATGTGAATTTTTACTTTTAAAAATAAAAATTGACATTTATTGAGAAATGTTGGGTTTTTGGATAATAAAAGTTTTTGAACCCTTATAAAAATTACATTCTACTTCATAAAATTATATGATAATTTATATGTTATAAAAAATTTTAATATTAAAATTTTATTAAAATATTATATATTTCAAAAATATATTATTTCATTAAAATAAATGTCTCAATTGAAATTGAATTTTAAAAAATACAATTTTTGTTTTATTGTTTCAAAATCAAAATCATTTATAAAGTAAAAAATAATAAAATTAAAATGTTGACCCCACCTGTTTTGATAATCCCAATTATGATTTAACATGTTTTGATAATCCCAATTATTATTTAATATGTTTTGATAATCCCAATTATGCTTTAATATGTTTTTATAATCCCAAATAATGTGTATCTATATATTAATTCTTTCAATCTATGACATCATATTTTTGAGTTGATAAAATATCAAAATAATCATTGGAATATGTTAATCAATGTTTATCTATGTCTATACATGCTTTGAAATAATTCTAACTCAATCTAGATATGTTTTGTATAGAACAGATACAGATAGAGTAAAACCACCAGTATGCACAACAACTACGGATAAGGCTAAGTACACTGGTACAAAAGTCTGGTGATATTGAAAAGGTCACCGGTATGTAGATAGTCACCGTTACACCTGAGCTACCGATAGAATAAGTCTACCGGTATGCACAAGTAAACTGATACAGACCAACCGATAGAGTAAGTACACTGGTATATACATAGTTTCCAATACAAGGTACTGATACAAATAGACAGATAGACAGCTACCGATATGATGTCCATCGATACAGACAGACAAAGTCTACCGATACAGACAGACACCGACAGACAGGTACCGATACAAGTCTGCTGATACAGACAGATGGCTACCACTACAAATTCTATCAATATAAGCTCACAAGTATGGGTCACTGATACATTAAGTCTGTTGATATAAAGAGATACTGATAACAGGAGCTATCGATGGAAAGAGCTACTGATACATATAGCTACTTTTATAAAGAGTAACAGCTACCAACACAATACATACTGACTCAAGTCCACCGCTACAAGCTTACTGATATAAAGAGCTTCTGATGAAAACCATTCACTATTTCTCTAAACTCTATTTCTATTTATTTATTTAGAAACAGTCATATTTGATGTTTTTAATGAAACAGCTATTAATTAATGAGGGTTGTTGGCATGTCTGGGAACCATACCTTATACCTGTAAAAAGGTAATCATTCTCATTGACATAGCTCAAGGTATAAAAGTAATATCAAGATAATAAAGAAAAGTGGAGAGAAATATACGTGCAAGTGTGTGACACCTGAAGTGAAATTCATAAAGAAGAACACAAGAATAACTCAAAGAACGGTCATACACATCATGCAGAAGTTTCAAAGAAGAAGCTCAACTATTACAAAGAATACTCTCTTACTCGAGCTGAACACCTACACAGGAAGTGAAGGAACAGAACCATGACACTCTGTTTTCCTTACAACTTCTAAATAAGGACTCAAGCTTCCTCAACATCAATCGGTGGAGTCCAGAGCTTCACTCACAACACATAGAGAATTATAAACTCATCTATACTTGTTTATCTCTATTGTGTTTCATTTATTTACATTTGGAGCAGTGTGTGTGCTCTGTATTTTTAGGCACACTCTGTCTCCTTTGATGAACTATAGGATTTATAAATCCTCACTCAATCTTTCCCTTATACTCTTATATCCCACTGTGGATAGTGGTAGAGGTCAAGTGTGAACCGGATAGCCTTTGTGCTATTGTTTTGTTTTCCCACGTAGAATTATGGTAGAAGTCTTAGTACCTGAATAGTCTGTGTACTGTTGTTTACCCCGATCCAGGGTGTGGATCAAAGTTTATATAAACTATTTGAGAGGACTAAGTCTCGGCTTGAGATTGAACCTATTGATTAAAACTGTTGTGCTTGTTTATTTTGTTTTAAACTATATTGAATATTCTGCTGCTAAGTACTTTAAATTCAAATCTTTTTTAAAGTAACACTAATAGTTAAACTAGAAAGTGTTTATAATTTTTTTTATCCAGTAAATTAGTTTCAAAATCTAAATTAATCTTTAGATTAAGTTAACTGAGAAATAATCAATCTTTGAGAAACTAATTGAAACCTTTAAATCTTTATAAATTCACAATAGTTTAGCTTATTATTTATTATGGGTGATTTTTAATAGAAATATTTTAAACAAAAAATTTAATTGGAACTCAATTCACCCCCCCCCCCTCTTGAGTGTCCACTCTGACCAACATTTGGTATCAGAGTAAGTTTATTAATTAAAGGTTTTACAAATACTCTATTTTTCAACTGTGATTTTAGTTGTATCTTAAAGATCTTAAATTTATGTTAGTTCTAAATTTTATCTCTTTAAATATATTTGATAAAATATAATTATGGATAATAGATTAAAAGGTGCTGCTACCAACAGGCCACCCTTCTTTAATGGTGTTAATTATTCCCAATGGAAACTGAAAATGAAAATTAATTTAGAAATTATGGGATTTGATATCTAGACTGCTATAGAGACTCAATATAAGATTCCAGAAACTAAAAGAACTACTTGGGATGAACCTACAAAAACGTCCTACAATAACAATTTTAAATCTATAAATGCTTTGTACTGTGCTTTAGGAGATGAACAATTTAATCAAATATCTGCTTCTAAAACTCCTTATGAAATTTGGGATACTTTGGGTGTTTCTCATGAGGGAACAACCAATGTTAAGGAAATGAGATTGAATACCTACACTATTAAGTATTATAAGTTTAAAATGAATCCTGATGAACCTATTTCTGACATGTATCTCAGGTTCAATGAAATTGTAAATACAATGAGCTCACTTGGAAAAGGTGTTCCTCCAAAAGAGAAAATCCTGAGATTACTAAGATGTCTTCCAGAAAGATGGAGAGGAACATTAGTCTCCATAAGAGAATCATGTGACATAATTTCACTACATTTTAAGGAGATAATTGGTAATTTTATGATGTATGAATAAGATATAAAGGTAAAAAAATAGGGAGATTATGAACCAAAGAGGAAGTCAGTGGCATTTAAGTCTACTGCCTCAAAGAGCAAGGAAAAAGAGAAAGTTCAGACACCTGCTGAAAGCTCATCAAGTGGAGGTTCATATTCTGATAGTGATGAACAGATGGATCAGATATCCAAATTATTTAAGAAGTTTTATAGGAAGAATAAGTTTTTCAAAAAATCAAACTCTAAGGGAAAGTATGACAACAAAGTTCATTGGAAGAAGGATTGGAAAAAGACTGATAAAAGTGATTACATATTCTGCTATAAATGCAAGAGGAAAGGACATGTGAATGATGACTATCCAAAATTAAAATACAAGAATAAATATGAGTACAAGGATAGTAAATACAATAAATCTATGAAATAAACCTGGAGTGCTTCAGAAGATAGTTCAAGTTATTCTAATTCCACTTAGGATGAAAAATCTCAAAATGCTAATATGTGTTTCATGACAAACACATCTAAGGTAACATTGGATACTCCTGATTTAAATTATTATTATTCTGGAGATGATTCCAATTCTGAAAGCATGTCTAGTGAAGAGTTATTTGAATACTATAATATGTCAGAAGATACCTACAATGATCTGAAATATAAGTAAAAGTCATTAACGAAACAATATTCATTGACTAGTACTGTTAAATTTGATCTTAGTATAGAAAAAGAAAAGAATGTTCAATTGTTAAAGGAGAATACTAAACTTAAATTGTCCAATGAGAAAATTAGAAAAGATTTAGAAAAATTCACAAATGGAAAGAACACTCTAAATCAAATTCTAGGCAAACAAGTATCACCAAAATATACTACTGGTTTAGGCTATCAACCTAGACAGAGATATCTTGTTAAGAATAGATTTATTCCAAAATCTGGACAATATGCTGCTAGTTCCAATTCTAGAAATTCCTATGCCTCAACGAGCTATTCACATAGTTATATATCAAATGAAGTTTATCTTTCAAAATCTGTTGATTCTATTGGTTTTATGAGACCCATTAGACAAATCTTGGTACCAAAAGTTTTTCTTGCTAACCTGTCTGGACCCAAGAAAATCTGGGTACCAAAATCATTTTCTATTTAAACCTATTTTGTAGGAGACTTTCATGAAGAGTTCTTATAAGAATATATGGTACTTGGACAGTGGATGTTTAAGGCATATGACTGGATATTACTCATGCTTCAAAAGTTTAATCAAATTTGATGGAGGACATGTCCCTTTTGGTGATAATTCAAAATGAAAAATTATCATCTTAGGCCAGATTGGTAACACTGATTCAGTTTTAATTACTAAAGTATTATTTTTTGATGGATTGGAATATAACCTGTTAAGAATTTCTTAGTTGTGTGATGATGGTTTCGATGTTAAATTTGAAAATAATTCTTGTAATGTTTTTAATACCAAAAATTTCTTGGTATTTTCTACCTTAATAAATGAAAATGTTTATGCTGTAGATTTAAATTCTTTATCCAAAAAAATGTTACTTTTTAAATGCTTTTCTTAGAGATTCTTGTCTATGGAACAGAAGATTAGGACACTTCAATGTTCATCCACTTAAGAAACTGACTAAAAAAAATTTAGTTAGAGACCTACCTCAACTAAAATTCCCATCACACAAAGTTTGTACTCCTTGTCAAAAGTGAAAGCAACATAAAGTTTCATACAAAATAAAGAAATAAGTTTCAACTTCTAAACCTCTCGAGTTGGTTCACATGGACTTGTTTGGACCTTATAGAGTTTCTAGTTTAAATGTGAAGCACTATGTCTATGTCTTAGTAGATGACTTTTCTAGATACACCTGGGTATACTTTCTTTCTCACAAAAGTGAAGCTTGTTCTTTCTTTATTAAATAATCCAAGTCTGTAGAAAACCTTAGTGGACTTAAGATTAAAACCCTAAGAATTGATCATGGTCGTGAGTTTGAAAATCATGAGTTTGAATCTTACTGCTCACACAATGTCTATAGTCACAACTTTTCTTCCCCTTGGACACCTCAACAGAATGGTGTAGTATAAAGAAGGAATTGAACCCTTCAAGAATTTTTAAGAACTATTCTTAATGAGTATGACCTACCTTTTTATTTTTGGGCTGAAGTTGTCAATAAAGCATGTTATATTATAAATAGATTCTTGGTTAGACCTGTTCTCAAGAAGACCCCTTATGAACTGTGGAATAATAGGAATCCTAAAGATAGTAACTTCGGAGTTTTTGGTTACAAAGTCTTTATTCTTAATACTAAGGATAATCTTGAAAAGTTTTCTTCTAAAAGTGGTGGGGGAATATTTCTAGGTTACTCTATAACTAGTAAATCTTATAGAGTCTTTAACAAAAGGAAAATATGTGTGGAAGAATCAGTACATGTAAAATTTGATGAAACTGATCCGCATGAACCTAATTCTTCTCTTGAAAATCTTTAAGAATATCTATCTATTCTGGACCTTGATGATAAAATTAGTGAACCTATTATAAAGACAACCAGTTCTGGAAATATTCCAGAATCTTCTTCTAGTAAACCCAAGCATAGAGAAGAACCTGAAATTTCTAGTCCTACCTTTACTAGATCAACTAAGATTCTAAAGAATCATCCTTTAGATGTTGTTGTAGGTAATCTTGATAGAGGGACACAAACTAGAGCTTCTCTATGAAATAAGGTTGAATATCAAGCCTTTCTTTCACAGTTAGAACCTAAAAATATCAATGATGCAATCAATGATGGATTTTGGGTAATGGCTATACAAGAATAATTAAACCAATTTGAAAGAAACAAAGTCTGTGAATTAGTTGACGGACCTAAGGAAGCTTTGACCATAGGCACGAAATGGGTTTTTAGGAATAAAGTTGATGAATCAGAAAACATAGTTAGAAACAAGGCAAGGCTAGTTGCACAAGGGTATAGTCAAGAGGAAGGAATATACTATGAGGAAAAATTTCCACCAGTAGCTATATTAGAAGCTATTAGGATTCTAATTGCCTATATTGCTCATATGAATTTCAATTTATATCAAATGGATGTTAAAAGTTCTTTTCTAAATGGTTTTATAATTGAATATGTTTTTGTTGAAAAACCACATGGATTTACTAATCCTCATTTTCCAAATCAATTTTTTAAGCTTTATAAATCTTTATGTGGTTTGAAACAAGCTCCACGATCTTGGTATGATAGAATAAGTAAGTTTCTTATATCAAAAGGTTTTTCTAAAGGGATTTCTGATACAACTCTCTTTTTTAAAAGAATTTCTAAATATGTTTTGATAGTACAAATATATGTTGATTATATTATTTTTGGATCTTCTAAAAATTCTTTGTGTGTTGATTTTTCAAAGAGTATGAAAAATGAATTTGAAATGAGTTTAATGGGAGAAATCAAATATTTTCTTGGATTCCAAGTTTTTCAAATAGAAAATGGTATTATATTAAATCAAAGTAAATATACAAAGGATATTTTAAAGCTTTTTGTTTTGGATAGTATTAAGGAAATTGATACACCTATGAGTGTTGGTTGTAAGTTAGATACTGATGAAACTGGGAAACCAGTGGATCAAACCAACTACAGAGGTATGATTGGGAGTCTGCTCTATCTTACTACTAGTCGACCTGATATTATGTTTAGTGTGTGTATGTGTGAAAGATTTCAAGCTAATATAAAAGAGTCACACTTTATTGTTGTTGAAAGAATTTTCAAATATCTTAAACATGCTACTAACTTAGGATTATTTTATCCAAAAGGAAAATCATTAGATTTAATAAGTTATTCAGATGCTTACTTTGCTAGTTTCATGTTAGATAGAAATAGAACTTCTGGAACATGTCATATTCTAGGTAAGTCCTTGGGATCATGGTGTAGTAAAAATAAGAATTATGTTGCATTGTCTACTGCTGAAGTAGAATATATTTCTACTGGTAGTTACTGTGCAAAAATTATGTGGATGAAACATACATTATTGGACTACGGATATCAGTTTAGACATGTATCTATAAACTGTGATAACACTAGTGCGATCAACATTTCTAAGAATCATATATCTCACTCTAGGACTAAGCACATTGATGTAAGGCACCATTTTTTGAGAGATCATTACCAAAAGGGTGATATTACTCTTGAATTTATAGGTACTAAACATCAATTATCTGACATATTCACCAATCCCTTAAGTTAAGATAGGTTAAGTTACATTAGAAATGAGTTAGGAATGATAAAATTTGTAGAATCCAAACCTCACCATTAGCCAAACGTCACTGTTAGCCAAACCTCACCGTTAGACAAACCTCACTGTTAGCCAAACCTCACCATTAGACAAACCTCACCATTAGCCAAAACTCACTGTTATAGCTCACTGGTATGAACCTCACTGTTATACCTCCCCGATAAAAATACATCACCGGTAGGAATCCTCACCGGTATATCTTACTGTTAGTTTGCGCTATTTTTAAACTTCAAATATTTAGCTGCTAGAATCTGTAATGTCTGTACTATACTTATTGTGTTTTATTTATTTATTTTATGATTCATAAATGATAAAACATATGGCTTGACCACTGTCAATCCACCTCAGATCCTTTACCTTCAATCTTTATCTTCCAAACCTTTGCTTCTCTCAAACCCTAAACCTCGTTATTCGTAGAATGGAAAGAGTGAAGAGACCATCAGTCAATGAAAAGGATGATGAGCCGAATGCCAAGAGACTCAAAGGAGAGTCTAGTAGTGGAAGTGATGTGAAGAAACCTACAAATCTGTATCTTGTTCAAAGGGAAATAGTAGTTGAGAAAGATCATTGCATGGAATGGTTGATGACCAGTAAGTCTTTAGTTCTAGAAGTACTGGAAGATCAGAAATGGTTAGAGTGCTTCTCGAATAACAATGGTCCTTATTATCTGAAGCTGGTAAAATAATTCTATGATTTTGTTCATTTTGAGAATTCAGAAGTTGAGAACAGAATGATATCAGTAGTAAATGGGAAGACAATATCTTTTTCTTCTATTGAGTGGGTTGAGTGCCTGAGAGTTCCACATGAAGGAGAGTTTGGGTATTTCTCAAAATTAGTACCTCCTACTAGTAACATCTTTGAATATGAAGCTTCCTTGGAAGAATTAATAGGAGATGGGACACCTAGAAAAGTAGTTGCTGTAGAAATGGATGGAGAGAACAGGTTGTTGTTCAAGTTCATCCAACATGTGTTAAGTCCAAGAAGAGGGGACTTCACAAATCTGAAATACCAAGATAATTATTTGTTGAACATGATGAGGCATGGTGTCAAGGTAAATTTGGGTAGGAGTCTGATGATCCAAATTGAAGATATGACCAGGCCAAAATCAAAAACTAATTCTCTATTCTTTGCATAGCTAATTTCAGTTATGATCAAAGTGAAGGAAGTAGTTGAGTCTCAGGATGAGACAGTGGTGGTAAGGAAAAACTTTTGCATCACAAGAACTGTTTGTAAATACATGAAGATCAATTGGAATCTGTGGAAAAGATAATGGGTCATTGATTAAGGGAAGTTTTATGATAAGTTTAATCCTATGGATCATCCTCTAGTCCTAAGGATGTAAGGGATCCAGGTCTAGGACCTGATGAAGAGGAATCTCAGTATAGTGATGATACTGATGAGGAGGATACCTCTATTACTGATGGAAGGGATCCAGACTTGCCTCCAAGTCCTGTTTCTGAATTTGTATCATCTGGAAAGAAAACAGTGTTGGGAGTAAGAAATGAAGAAGCCCCTATTAATGAGGAAGACCAATCTGTTCTAGAAAATGAGGAAGAAGTTCATTAAAGTAGAGAACATGTTTCTGATAACTCAGATTAGAACACCTTGAGTTTAAGTCCATTGATTGGAAGTATTGTTGTGCCTATAGAGGCTGTTCTTGATGAAGTAGACAAACCTGCACCTATTACTAAGGAGCCTCCTGCTGTGGAATTGGAAATGGTTGTGGAAAATTCTTCTGAGGAAGACCAAACTGTTGAGGGTGTTATTGCTATACTTATATAGGAGAATACATAGATTGATGGGGATCATCCTACCAGACACGACACTCTTTAGGTTGCTCATGATATTAAATATTGGGCTAAAGACCTAGGTTTTGTAGTTTGTGGGCTGGACTATCCGGATTTAGAAGATGAGACACCCATCAATAGACCTCAAGTTAACTATAATATTCTTTCTGAGTTGTTGCCTATGGATGTGGTAAGAAAATATTATTTAGACCAATTTAAGATTGATCTTAAGGCCTCATTTGTGGAAGAGGTAACAAGAATGGAAACCTCATTAATATCATCCATTAAATATGTTATAAATGACTTTGTGGATAATATTGTGTCTGAAAGAGCACCTATAATTGTGCCTGAAAATCTGGTTACTAAGGCTGATCTTGAATCTTTAAAGGATGAGTTTGAAGGAGACTTGGACTGCATCTGTTGAAGATTTAAACAGCTATTTTATTGAAGAACTGAGAAAAATGGAAAAATAATTTGAACTCTCTATTGGATGTATTGTGTCTACCACTATGGAAGAGATGATGAATGAATTCAAGACTTGCCAGAATCAAATTTCTATCTTGGAAGAGGATGTTGAATCTCTAAAGAATTCAATTGTCTCTCTGTAATCTTATATGAACTCTAAATCTCAAGAAGACAAAGACTTGGATTTTGTGAAAAATGTATTTGGCCAGATGGTATCAGTTTTTGAGGAATTTAAGACTTCCATGGAACATCATGTCAGCACCCAGGACTATCTTGTGAAAAATCTCATAAGTGGGATGACTAAATCCTTTAAGTAAATAGTTGCCTTTACTATTGCACCTCTGAGTAATACCAGGACTTCTTTGGATATTTATCATATTCGAGCTGTGATAAGAGAAGATATTGGACAGTCTTCTACTAGTGGCTCTGTAGACTCTGTTTCTTTGACCCAAGTGGTAACTACCACTAGGGATATAGGGAAAATTGTTCATAATTTTATGAGAGAGGCCACTGCTTCTCAAAAATAGATCAAATAAAAAGTGGATTTCTATTTTCAAAAGCATCAATTGAACAATCATTTCAAGCTTCTGTTAGAAAACCTGAAACTACCCCCAGTTACTCAAGCATTCAAAGAACAAGTAATCAAGATGAGGGAGTTGACTCCTACTCTAGATAAGTTTATGGAGAACAAGGATGACTTAATTTCTTCTATGGAAAGAGGAGGAGGGATTATAATGGAATTTAGGAATCTATTGCTGCCATTTTTTCATGTGGACAGTACTCCAATCATTGCACCTCTAGCTATGCCTGCCTCTACTCAGTTTGCCTCAATTCCTCATATGGCACCGGCTCAAGCTATCTGAAGCTTGAAACCATTGATTACTTTGAGGAGTACCCACTACAGGCCAGGAACAGTCTCTGTTGCTCAACCTCCGGTAGTGCTTTCTATAATTCCCAAGCCTTCAACTGAATCTACCCAGCCTGAGTCTACCACTGAACCCAAAGCCAAATCAAAAGTGGACATTTAGGAGGTGGATTGATTAGTGTCTAGGACCGTTGATAGGAATCACCTGTATTCTTTTCAGTTCAATTCTATATTTCTATGTATTTTTTTCCTTAAGTAATATACGAATGCTTTCATTCTCTCTTAATTTCTATTACTTTTCTCATCTTTGTTTCCCACTTTTTTCTAATCACAAATGGGGAGAACTTATATAAAGAGGGATAAATAATACAAAGGGAGAGAACTATGATATGAAGAACCATTCTATTTTACCTATGCTACATTTGTTCTATAATTCTAGTACATTTTTTACCTATGATACAATTGCATTTAATACTATATCCTCTGATACCTTACAAATTATTTTTGTATTACAATGCTATAATTTGTGATTATCAAAAAGGGGGAGATTGTTGACCTCACCTATTTTGATAATCCCAATTATTCATTAACATGTTTTGATGATACCAATTATGCTTTAATATGTTTCAATAATCCCAATTATGCTTTAATATGTTTTGATAATCCCAAATAATGTGTATCTATATATTAATTATTTCAATCTATGACATCATATTGTTGAGTTGATAAAATATCAAAATAATCATTGGAATATGTTAATAAATATTTATCTATGTCTATACTTGCTTTGAAATAATTCTAACTCAATAAGGATATGTTTTGCATAGAACAACTACTGATAGAGTAAGTCCACCGGTATGCACAACAGCTACCGATAAGGCTAAGTTCACCAATACAAAAGTCTACCGATATGGATAAGGTCACTGGTATTTAGATAGTCACCATTACACCTGAGCTGTTGATAGAATAAGTCTACTGGTATTCACAAGTTGACTGATACATACCTACCGATAGATTAAGTCCACTGGTATATACATAGTTACTGATACAAGCTACCGATACAAATAGACAGACATACAACTACTGATATGAAGTCCACTGATACATACAAGCAAAGTCCACCGATACAGACAGACACTGACAGACAGCTACTGATACAAGTCTACTGATACAGAAAGACAGATATCGCTACAAATTTTATTGATATAAGCTCACCAGTATGGGTCACTGATAAATAAAGTCTACCAATAGAAAGATCTACTAATAATAGGATCTACTGATGGAAAGATCTATCGATACATAGAGCTACTGTTATAAAGAGTAACAGCTATCGACACAAGACATACTGACTCAAGTCCACCGCTACAATCTTACTGATACAAAGAGCTACTGATGACAACCAGTCATTGTTTCTCTAAACTCTATTTATATTTGTTTATTTAGCAATGTTCATATTAGATGTTTTTAATGCAACTACTATTAATTAATTATGGTTGTTGGCATGTTAGGGAATCATACCTCATAACTGTAAAAAGGTAATCATTCCCATTGTTGGAGCTCAAGGTATAAAAGGAAGATCAAGCTAATGAAGAAAAGAGGAGAGGAATATATGTGCAAGTGTGTGACACCTGAAGTGAAATTCATAACCAAGAACACGAGAATAACTCAAAGAATATTCATACACATCACGCAAAAAGTTTCAAAGAAGAAGCTCAAGTGTTACAAATAATACTCTCTTACTCGATCTGAACACCTAAACTGGAAGTGAATGAATAGAACCACGACACTCTGTTTTCCTTACAACTTCTAGAGAAGGAATCAAGATTCATCTACATCAATCTGAGGAGTCCAGAGCTTCACTCACAACACATAGATCATTCTAAACTCATATCTACTTGTTTAGCTCTACTGTGTTTCATTTATTTACATTTTGAGTAGTGTGTTTTTTCTGTATTTTTAGGCACACTCGGTCTCATGTTCTTAACTGGAGTATTTATAAATCCTCACTCAATATTTCTCTTGTACTCTTATATCCCACTGTGGATAGTGGTAGAGGTCAAGTGTGACCTGGATAGCTCGTGTGCTATTGTTTTGTTTTCCCACGTAGAACTGTGGTAGAGGTATTAGTACCTGAATAGTCTGTGTACTATTGTTTACCCCGATCCAGGGTGTGGATCAAAGTTTATATAAACTGTTTGAGAGGACTAAGTATCAGCTAGAGACTGAACCTCTTGGTTAAAACTTCTGTGCTTTTTTATTTTGTTTTAAACTATATTGAATATTCCGCTACTAAGTAATTTAAATTCAAATATATTTTAATGTAACTCTGATAGTTAAACTATCAAGTGTTTATAATTTTTGTTATCCAGTAAATTAGTTTCAAAAGCTAAATTAATCTTTAGATTAAGTTACATGAGAAATAATCAATCTTTGAGAAACTAATTGAAACCTTTCAAGCTTTATAAATTCACTACAGTTTAGCTTATTATTTATTTTGGGGGATTTTTAATAGAAATCTTTTTAATATAAATTTTAATTGGAACTCAATTCACCCCCCTCTTGAGTGTACACTCCGACCAATAGAAAATATATTCATTATTATATACAATATAGAGATTCATATTATTATGGTATTGACACATAACTATTAATAACACCTATAAATTAACTAATGGTAAGGTGTGTGATGGTGAGAATTTCATGAGGTGGTTCGACATATATGGTTTGGGTCATGATCTATATGAGCTTGATGTTCTCCCGTAAATAGTTCCACTCATGCTTAAGTTATTGGATCTCATCTTGGGATTGATTAAGGTAAAATAAAAAACATGTTATCTCCCTCAAAATATATGATAAATGGGATTCATAAGGTATAATCCTACTAGTTGAGGCCATCAATTCCTTTGTCTATGTCAATTGGATTTTTCAAAACCCTATATTTATACCAATTGAATGATCACTATTAAATTGATATATTATCAATGGTTCTGATGCATAAGAGTCTTTTAAATATGATATGATATAATAAAACCAAATATGTGAATGTGTTTTCTATTAATATAATACATAATAAGACGTTTAACTAAATCATACGGGTAATTTTATTTATAATGTTCTGGTCATTAAAGGACCCAAAGTGGTCTTATTAAGTAACTCAAGGGAACATAAAATGAAATGAAAATAAAAAATCAATTTGTGTCCTTGTAATATAAAGTTGGATTATTATATTCTGAGTAAGATTAAGAATATCATTTAACATCATGTAAGAATTAAAATACATGGATCCAAAATAAAATTGCTCAGTATACAGTGGTTGTAGATGTTAACATAAAAATCATATTACATGAGAGTGTATGAACTTCCCACATGAGAGGAAACAAGGATATTGTTACTATAATCAAGTTTTATAAGGATGGTATCATAAAATTTGGAAATAATTAAGGCCTAAATATTATTTTTTTAGGAAAATCCATGTTTGGAGTAAAAGATATAAGGTACACAGATTCCTTAGTTGTTAAAGTTCCCAATCACAATTTCTCACTTTCAATCAACTATGTAACCCAGGACATGAAATAATATTTACCAAGAATAATTTTTTCACCAAGATAAAGGATGGTACCATGGGAATGCAGAGGAAGTACCAGAAAGTTAATCTCTATATTTTGAGTGGAGAAGAAGATATGTGATTTTTATCCAAGGAATATGACAACATGTTGTGGAATAAACATCTTGGTCATTTGATCCAATATTCCATGTAAGATCTGATGAAAGGTAATGGATATAGGGTTCTCCCTAATTTATCACATGATAATACACACACATGAAATAATTTCTAAAAAAGGTAGAATAATTTTAAAGTCTTATAAAGAAAAAGATTGAAAGTTGAAAAAAGTTTTATAATTGGTGCATATTGATGTGTGTAGACTTATCTCATCAGGATACATTAAAGAGAAGAACTGCCATATTTTATTCAGTGATGTTTATAATATAATGAGATGGATATTTTTCATTACCCATAAGTATAAGGATTTTTGTTTCATAACATAATACTAAATATAGCATGAAAAGATTCTTGGATAGAAAATTAAAAAAAAAATTGAATATATAATGGAGTGGGGTTTAAAAAAAATAAGAGGAGATCTCATGGGACTTATATTCCATGATAGAGACTCCTCTATGTCTGATGTAGTATGAAAGTCTAAGTTATCATAGAATGATACTCTTTGGTCATGTCAGGACACACCAATGTCATGTATCCAGGTTGTAGGATCCATGTTACATATCCCTAGGGAACACTCTACATTTATGTGGGACTAGAAGTATCCCCCTAATATATTTCATATGTACTGAGGATTCCCCCACCTTCTAATACCAATTGGTAAGACCTTTTTAGTATACCTTCTATCACTATATTTTCTATTTTGGCTCACTACCTCATATTTTTGTTTCTCACTTGGTATCACTACCCAATTCCTCTTAAATGGCCTTGTGATGGGGAGGAAATATCATGGGAATTATATACCATGATTGAGACTCATCCACTCCTAATGTGGGCCTCATCTCAAAGGTGTCATGATATGATACTCACTATTCGTCCCATGACACCCTGCTACTAAGCAGTTATGCCATGAGACCCATGTCATGAATTCCCAAGGTGTGCACTTCATTTATGTGGGACTAAAAATAACTCCCCCATTTTCTATTTACCTACGGACATGTGCTACTCCCACCCACTTATTATAGTTTATGGGGAATTGATAGTATCTCCTCCATCATAATATCATCTTCTTTGGCTCACTAGCTCACAGTTGTGTTTCTCAGGAGGGATCACAATCAACCAGGGGTGTCACCTCCCAACCCATTTTAAAAAAAAGTCTTTTGTTGTTGAGGAGGTCTCATCAGACTTATATACCATTCCAAATACTCCTCCATACTTGACGTGGGAATCGATTCAAAGGTATCATGATATGAAATTCACTATTTATAACATGACACCCTCATACCAAGAAGTAGGGCTGTGATACCCATGTCATGAATCCATAGGTAAAGTGCCACATTCATATAGGATAAGTATAGATTCTACTTTAGACTATCAGTAAATGATGTTTTCATGGATTTAAACTTATCTTTTCCGATCACTGCTAAACCAAAACCTTATTTTTTTTACCCATTATTTATGAAGGACAATAATCATTCCTTTAAATTTTCAACATGTTTCAAGAGTTTTAAATCTCTTTTCATATATGAAGAACAACCACTTGAATGAACCCATGGAGATTTAACTTTTGAATTTAAGTGAAACTTCAACAATAAAATACTTTTCTTTGAAATTTTACATTATATTATAATAATTTTGAATATTGAAATTCATTATCAATTGGGCTGGCAGAATGGTGAGACAATATTCAGATAATTGACTATACTGGTCACATCTTCCATATACTTATTCTAATACTTAAAATATATTCTCAAAATTTTATATAGAAATTTCTTAATTATTATAATATTTTCTCTTTTGAGTGGGATGAATCCGCCCAAAAATATGCTTCCTAAATTTTCTAGACTCGTTTATATAATCTTAATTAAACCAAAACATTCATTCTATATGCCCAAAGTCTCCATGGTTCCAAAAGTATCTATATAATTCATACTTCTAGATGTTGACCCCTTCCATTCTTCCTTCATTAAGTCATCAATATTGGATCCTTTTTGTGAAACAAAATTGTTTTATTCTCTAAAAAAATTCCAATTTGATCGAGTATTCTTTCTATCAATTTTTTAATCGTCATATCTTGAATCAACTCTATTCCACCATTGAACTTGGAACCTGATCTGGACTATAACATACTCAAGGGATGTTCTTTATTTCACTTGGCTGAAAACTAGTATCATGGAATCAAACATAATCACATAAGAATAGTTTAACCCAATAAACATTTTAAAATACATATTAAAAACATAAAATGATTCCATAATGACCTATCCTTAAGTTATACAGACATGATCCTAAAATAAATTGTTTTAAAATAATAGACTAAATAAAAAAGGAACAATCAAGCATAACATCCAAGTAAATACCATAACATAAAAGATAAAAAAACCTTAGTTGTTATCATGATATAAGATAGATATAAATCCTAATAAATACATAGTGACAAAAAATTAATAACTAATCAATGAACTGATAGTCATTGTGTGACCCATGGTCACCATCCAAACTCAACACCAAACTTGGTCAAGAAGCATCTAGAAGGAATGAGTCGATAATTCCAAACTCCTCTATAACTTGAACAAAAACTGAAATTTTAAAATAATAATGAGCATAAAAAATTCCTAGTAGACATTCCCTCCACACCCCAATCATTATATTTAAAAGTAAAAAAATTCAAGATGGTTTGAAATTCCTTTTATAAAAATAGAACCATTTTTAGTATTTGAGTAAACCAAGTCACATAATTAAATTTTAACTTACCATTTTTGAAATAATATTTATTTACAAAGGTAAAAGAGATAAATTTATCAATAAAAATTAGGTCCCTTTGTAAAGAAGACCAAGATATACCTTTAAAAATACAAGAAAGGTAGTCATTTTGTTTTAAAAAATCCTATTTTATAGATTTATTTTCAAAAAAATTAACAAATTTATTCTCAATAATTTATATAAGTAATAAAACTAAATAAATTATAATTAAATAACCAATAATAGTAGCCACAAGTATAATAGAATAAATAAAGGAATATAAATTGTATAAATTATCACTAGATGGAATACAAAAGTAAAAAAACAATAGTAGTATAATAGAGGAATGATAATCAATAACTATAATGTACAATACCAAAAATAAAGAACTAAAATTAATTACATAATGGGAGTGGCACTATAAAAAATAAGAATAGGTTACTTATTGAACATCTTCACTCGTAAGGGAAAACCTCTAACCAGTGGGATGGAAATATAATGAATTTTTAGCACCAGCATTAGTACCATATCTATTACTTCACAATTTAGGGAAACATGAAAAACTAGTGTGAAGTAACTCATTCATTCTAGGTTCTCTAACCCTATATCCAAGTTTCCCATAACCATGTAAGTGGAGATGATAAAACCAATAATAAGATAATCATAAGAAACTCTATAACATATAAACCTCTAATTCACCACATTTTTAAAATCTCACTTTTATAGAGTTCCAATCGGGTCATGATGCCTTTATAGAGAATAAAATCCTAAAATATATTTTTCAAAACCAAAATTAATTCAATGATTTGAAGAAATACTTATTAAAAATGGATCTCAATCCTTTAATGTACACATTTAACACATTTGATAAAAAACAAACACAATTATAAAACCCAATTTATAATTCTACTTTTTAAACAAAAACACATTAACACCTAATGTGTGTCACAAGTAACTCAAGAATCTTAAAAATGATCTCTAATTAATCCAAATAACAGCCTTTAATTAAAATAAAATCCTCACATAATAGTTTAAAATAAAAAATACTCATCATGTGTTTGGAGATAAAATCAAAAGGACTTTTGGGAATTTAATCAAACACAACACATGTGTAATATTTTAAAAATATATTTAAACCTTCAATAAAAGGGGAAATTATTTCACTTTCCATTAAATCAAAAGAAAATAATCATCTTTTAACAAAAACTATTATACATATATAATAAGGGTCATAAAACATTATAAACTCTTATTAGAAATCCTAATAAATAATTTTCTAAATGTAAAGAGTAATGTTTGGACCAAACATAACTCAAACAATGAGAGGATGATGAAAAAACTTTAAATACATGAATATGGGGACCCAAATAACCATTCACACACACTAAGAATCAAATCCACAATGAATAAAAACAAAAAACCCAACAAAAGTTCATCCAATACCAACCCTAGATAAGGGAAGAAATAAAAAAAGAGAAAAATAGGAGATGAGTGGAGAAATTTTACTCTAACCTTGAAGAATACCATTATAGACAAGAAGAGAATCCCCATATATCCATAGAGGGAGAAAGGAGAGTTGAATACACTACAAAAAAATAGCAGATTGGCAATAGTTTTTAGAGGGGTTATGAAAATCCCCTCTAAATTAATTTTAGAAGGGGTTATGAAAGACCCCCACTAATCATCGAATTTAGAGGGGGTTTACAACCCCCTCCAAAAAAATTAGCATTTTTTTCTTAATATTTTATTGATTTTAGAGGTAGTTATATCAAAACCACCGCTAATTAAATAATTAGTGGATCTATGTGATTGGTTAGATTTTAGGGTTGATATATATATATATATATATATATTCATTTAGATATTAGAGGCCTTATATAAATAATAGAATTGGTTTTTTTGGAAATAGTAGGGGTTCTCAACACCCTCTGGTCTCTTAAATTAGAGGGTTGTTCGTGAACGACAGCTAATCACTTAGATTGGGGGGGTTAAAACCGGTCTAATTTAATAAATTAGAGGGGGTTTTGAATCCCCTATAATTTAATAACTTTGAGGGGGTTATGAACCCCCTCTGATTTTTGAAATTATAGGGGGTTTCAACCCCCTATAACTCAAGAAATTAGAGGGTTCAGGAATTTCCATTAATGGGTTTTATTATAGGGATTTTTTAACCCGATATAAATTTTTATTTATTTTTTAAAATAAATATCATATAAATTCAAATTTAATAATATATATGTGTGTGTGCACATGTGTCTGTGTGTGTTACATAAACACATTATGTAAATGTATTTAAATGTATTATTAACATATATATATATAAACAAATTATTTAAATACTTTAAATAAATACTTACACATACATAAATATTGGTATACATAATATAGATGTAATTATAAATATATTTATTCAAATATATAAAATTTATATATGTTTTTATAAATACTATACATTAATATATTGATTTATATTATACATATATTATATTAAATGCATTTTTATTTCATATTTATATATAAGTACATTTATATTATATTATGTATAAAAATATACAAAATATAGAAAAAAATAAAATAAAATATATATATTATATATTTATATTATATTTTTTTTTTATATTATAAATATTTTATTATATATAAATTTATATTAATTATATAGTTATTATATATATATATTAGTATGCCCTATTAATTATAAATTCATTCAGTGTATATATATATATATCATTTAATTATATTATATATTTCCAATTATATAAAAGTATTTAATTTTTTGTATATATAAATTTATGTTTGTACACATGCTATAATATAAATGTATATATTTACATACATAAATATATAATAGAAATTTATTTAATATAATATATGTATAACTTAAATCATAAAATATATAAATGTATAGTACTTATAAAAGCAACATATAATTTTTATTGTTTAAAAAATATGTTTAATAATAATAATAATTAATAATATTATTGTTATAGATAAATATATATATATACTAGTTATATTATATCTATAAATATTATATAAATACTTAAATACACACATAAATATATTTATATTTATAAATATATTTAAAATATATAATTATAATTATTTATATATATTTTATATACACGTATAATATATATAGATTATTAACAAATATATATTATATATAAATATTATATACAAATATATTATATATTATACAGAAATATATTATATATTATACACAAATATATTATATATACCCAAATAAATTATATTATTTATATTTCTATACACAAATATATATAAAAAACATATTTTTGTATGTAATTAAAAATAATTTATTGTATTTATAAAACAGAAGCTTTGTTGTTAAAGTGGTTCACCGATAGTGTTACTTCCATTCAGTACGGAGTTTGAATCCCAACAAGGGATATTTTTATGCCTTCAGTCATTTGTGGGTGAGAGGGGCGCCTTTCACATGCATGAAGTGGGTCTCTAGTTCGGGGGGGGGGGTCCATGGGGTCTTCGGTGGTGCATGGGGTGGTTGTCTAGGGTTTTTGGGTGGGAATTTGGTGGGGCACATGGGGTTTTGTTCAGGGGTCATAAGTGGGTATCTGGGTGTAATGCCCCGACCCCAGTTACCTAAAGTCGGTGCATGGTTACATAACATTGGCATGATCATAAGGAAATCATGTCTCGAAAGACCGATCAATTTAGTATTATTGGAAACAAGATTCATGCATATGTTCAACTTTACATCTTGAAGGTAAAGACAACAAAAATATATTTCATTAGGAACATCCAAGACTCCAAGATTATGCCTACAGGTCACTCATAACTAACTTCTTCATATCCTGGGAAAAATAAAACATTGAAAGGGGTGAGCTCAAACGCTTAGTAAGGGTAAGTAATAAAACAGAAAATGACATAAATATTAAGCAAGGTAAATAATTGAAACCACATGCCTTTACCAATAATAAACATGAATAATTTTATGGTAATAATATGAGATGAGTAGATAATTCCATAATAAAACATAATCATGGGTATTCTACTAGTCGAATGACCACATGAATCACCAATATTATTTCCATAATGAGGGAATGTATAATGCTGGACATTCTGAAACATTTTGTCAAGGCCACAGCCAAGACGTCTAAAAATGATTAAGGCCTCGGCCAAAACCATAAATCAAATTGGGAAAGGGCCTCAGCCAATTCTACATCTAGTTGTCTCATGAGACATACCGATGCATCGAGGAGTTATAGCGGGCTCCACCCTTCACTTACTAAGTCCAATACATTCCTCATATGAAAAGGTTTAAACATATCATAAACATTCGTATTAAAACTAGAATACGAAATGTTAATACTTTAACTATAATCATGAATGGTATAAAAAATAGTCCATCCATAGTCAAACATATCACAAAATATTCAATACAATATGGAAGTTTTGTATCATAATAAATCAACTTAAAATCCATCAAAGGATGTTGACATAGATGAAATCTAAACTCTTTTTCAAGAAATATATCCTTCTATTTTGAAATCATTTAAGAGTCACATAATTATAAAATAAAACATTTACTTTTAAAATATTCTTATAAGCTTGTAAGGGAAGCTTTGATGAGTTTATAATGGTAGAAAATAGCCGCACCCGCCTTATAAGTTAAAAAAAAGACATTCTTACCTTAATTCTGTCGAAAAGGTTAAAAAGGACCTTGTTTGGAAAACGACAGAAAGATTCATTTATAAACTTCTTATAAAAATTCAACAAGGGTATAAATGAATTTATCCCATAGTATTTAAAATATTAATAATGATTTGAAATACATTTTTAAAAAACATGGATGTGGATGATAAAGATGTCCCAGTAGATAATTATGTATAAACAACCTCGGATAATGAAGAGATTGTGAAAATAAACCCTTACCTTGTACTTTTCCTTGGTTGAGGGTAGATTAACCTCCTGTATAATGGTTAAATAATTTTTATTAAATTATACAAGAATCATATACATTAATATGATATCATATATGATCTTTTAACATTTCTTTGTTAATAATATCTTAGTATTATCGTCGTTTCGGGTGTTAACTTACTCATTTTCTTTTATATGTTTTGTTAAATAATTCGTGTTTTTTATGGATAGGTTGTATATTATTCATATACATAATTATATCAAGTCCTTAAACATTATTTTTAATCATCAAATGAGAATTATACTTGAATGGATATGATGGGGAATGAATCTCATCACGTTCGTGGAGACGGTAGTCCGTACGTACGCATGAGAGACAATATCATTCATTTTATATTAAAATAATATATAATTGGATGGTATATCATATATACAGAATCATTATCATTTTATACTTATTATTTACATGAATTACACATCATTATTATACCCATACAAATAATAATGTTTTGAATAACAATTACACCACGACGTGGAGACGGTAAGTTGTACGTACGCACGTATGGTGACATGTCATTCAAAGGATGGATAGAATACTGAATATGGTTGTACCATGTTTATAATAACATCACAGTATATATAATATACTATAGTTATTATTTTATAATGGGAATAACAAAGAAAGAAGAAGTGGAAGAAGAAATGAACTTGAAAAAGGGTGGTGAAAACATTACCTCTTCTTCGGGTTCTTCCTTTTGATTTGATCAAAAGGGATCCTTAGGATGGATTTTTGATTAAAGTAAGGCCTCTAGGATTAAGGGAGGATTTTGAGAAGGTATTTTGGTATATTTTGGCTGAACCAAAAGGCTTTTAAGGTGTGAAGAATTGGTTTTAAGTGGTGTCCTTTTATAAGGGGGAGGAGGGGCTCCTTTGGAAAATCTAGAAATAATATTTTATAATAAATTAATATTCGGTTTCTAATGGCTCAAAAGTGGATTATTCAAAGTCTAATGTGGGTATGGGTAGAAATAATTTCATCCAATAGATTTTATATAGGTTTGGGTCATTATATTAACCTTGTATTTTAGTTTTAACTCTTGGTTAATTAGTTTAACATTTACCAAGTGACTTTGTATTTTTATATTATATAGTTAATAAATTTACTATATACCTCCAAGAAACCCCCAAGTGGTAATTTAATGATACATATATCATGATACAAGTCCTTTGGAAGAACCTTATATTTTTAGGAATTTAATATCAATTAATAATATAATATTTGTTTCAAAAACTCTTTTATGTCAATTTTGACACTATTGGGTATTTTGTTTTTGATAAATTCATAAAAGTGTTATTACTTAAAAAAAATTTATATAAACAATTATAATATGTCATAGTAACCTATAAAAGTATTTTAATTTATAAAAAGTCTCAAATTACATTTATTTGTGTATTTATAATATCAATTATCTTAATCTTTCATTAATACAGTAATTACTGCATCATCATTGTGTCATAAATAAATTAAAATATTTAATTTATAAAAATTATAAATAAAATACCATTATGTAGGAAATATTTTTATATTTCTAATGAATATTTATAGTTGAAATTATAATATATATAACCCTATGTAAAAATTATTTTTCTAAAAGATATATGCTTCTGTCATTTTTGTATTTATTTTAACTTATTTAATATAAAGTGTCATTATCACTTACAAGTGGATCCATGGGGTCCAAAAATTGACCTAAATATTCCCATGGTCGGATATTTATCAACAAATAGGGTTAGGATATGTATTAGGGTAATTTATTATTATTATAATATTATTTTTTACCTTTATTTACCGGATTTACCCTTTAACCATGGTAAATAAAATATTTATCGAAGTAATTATTCAAAATGTCTAAAAATAAAAGTTACCTATTTACACAATTTGGACATCCTGATTTAAAATATGGAATCCATTTTTCCAAATTCAAAACACAGAATTGGCAGAAATTAATTTAAAATTAATTCCCGTTTTTAAAACAAAAAGCGTGTTTTTAAGAGATAATAACTATCAAAAGATTGACACTTGTTTATGTCCAGTTTAATTATGAAATTATGTCCAATGACTAACATTGTATTAAATGGTAAAAATATATTCTAAATATACTTTAAAATAACTCAAATTCATAATTTATCACTATTAATTATTTCGATTAAAAAAGTTGTTTTTAATTAAAATTTAGTAATTGTCACTATTCATCAAAATATAAATGTTATCCGAAAAGTTCCAAAATTTTACCCTAGGATAATTCCGATATTAAGAATCCAAAAATGAATTCCATTTTGAGAGATAAAATTTATAAAATTTCAAAAAGTGGGCATTACTATTCATAACGGCTAGTTTGATTGGTTCTGGTGTGTGTTAGAACTTGAAGTTGCGTTCAACACACGCTGCTGTATTATTCAAAGAGAAGCGTACCGTGGAAGCTTGGGGTGTTAAATTATCCCCTACTTCAAATAATTTAGTCATTGAAATTTCTAGAATATTATTACATAAAAAGAATCGGGTGGTTCTTCATCATAAGTTCCTCGGGTTCCCACGTTGCCTCTTCCATCTTATGGTTTCTCCATAGAACTTTTATCAGACGAGTCGTCCAGTTTCTCAGCACTTGTTCTCTTGTATCAAGAATCCTGATGGGCTCTTCACAATAAGACAGATTGGCTTCCAGTTCTAATTCCTCATAGGTGAGTACATGCGTTGGGTCAGACATGTATTTCCTCAACAGTGATACGTGGAACACATCGTGAACTTTGGAGAGACTTGGCGGCATTGCCAAACGGTAAGCTACAGCCCCAATTCATTCTAGAATTTCAAATGGTCCGATGTACCTGAGACTCAATTTACCCTTCTTACCAAAACTTATAACTCCCTTCCATGGAGATACCTTCAAGAAAACATGTTCTCCTACCTGAAATTCCAAATCATTCCTTCGGTTATCGTCATAACTCTTCTGCCTACTTTGAGGTGCTTTGATGTGGTTTTTGATTAACTTTACCTTTTCCATTGTTTCCCCCACCAGTTATGGGCCTAAAAGTTTTCTTTCACCAACGTCATCCCAATAGGTTGGTGTGCGACATCTCTTTCCTTATAACACTTCATATAGTTCCATCTGAATACTCTAATAGAAGCTATTGTTATAGAAAAATTATACCAAAGGTAAATATTGATCCCACATACCCTGAAAGTCAAGTGAGTAAGATCTCAACATGTCTTCTAAGGTTTGAATAGTTCGTTCTGATTGTCCATCAGTTTAGGGGTGGTAGGCAGTGCTCAAACGAAGTTCAGTATCCAGGGATTTCTGAAGACTTTTCCAGAATCTTGAAGTAAAACGGGGATCACGATCAGAAACAATCGATAGGGGTACTCCATCAAGTCTCACAAATTCATTAATATATAGTCTTTCTAGACATTCCAGTGGTAGATCTTCTCTTATTGCAAGAAAATGTGCTGAATTTTTAAGATGATCAACAAGAACCCATATTTCATCGTTCCTTCTAGGATTCTTTAGCAACCCCATGACAAAGTCCATCATAATATTGTCCAATTTCCACTCCGGTATGGGAAGAGGTTGCATGACTCCTCTAGGATGTTTCCTTCTAGCTTTTACTTGTTGAAAAACCATACATCTTGACACAAAATCAACAATATCCCTCTTCATGTTGTCCTACCAAAAATGTTCCTTCAAAATCTCTATACATTTTGGTGCTTCCAGGGTGTATAGAGAAATTGGAGCTATGAGCATCATCTAACAATTCCCTTTTCAGATCAGGTATATTGGGAACACAAAGTTTCTTCCCAAATTTCAAAATTACATCTTCATACAAGAAGTCTTTCAATCTCCCATCATTCATAGCTTTAATCTTCTTTTGAAACTCTTCATCATCAGTCTGAGAACTCTTTATCCTTTCTAGAAAATATGGTTTGGAAACCATTTGAAAAAGAATTGATGTTTCACCTTCCATGGTGATTCCCATATCCAACTTGACTAGATCCATAAAAATAAGATCCCTTTCAATTCTCATCATGTTCAAAACTCCATGATCTTTTCTGCTCAAAGCATCTCCCACCTTATTTTCATTCCCCGGGTGGTAATGTATCATGCAATCATAATCTTTGAGTAGTTCAATCCATCGCCTTTGCCTCATGTTGAGTTCTTTTTGTGAGAAAATATACTACAAACTCTTGTGATCAGTATAAATCTCACATTTTTCACCATAGAGGTAGTGTCTCTATATCTTCAAAGCAAATATCATAGCTGCTAACTCAAGATCATGATTAGGATAGTTTTGTTCATGAATTTTCAACTGTCGTGATGCGTATGCAATAACTCTATCATTTTTCATAAGGACACAACCAAGCCCTTTCTTCGATACATCACTATAAATAACAAACCCGTCATTCCCCAATAGTAGAGTCAATATAGGAGCATTGACTAATCTTCTCTTTAGTTCTTCGAAACATTCTTCACACTCTTTTGTCCAAAAAAATTTAACCCCTTTACGTGTGAGCTTCATTAATGGGTTAGCCAATCGGGCAAAATTCTGGACGAAACGTCGATAATAACCTGCTAAACCAATAAAACTGTGTACCTCGGTTATACTCGTCGGTGCTGGACATTCTTGGATTACTCTTGTCTTAGAAGGATTAATAGAGATTCTATCCTTAGAGACAATATGGCCAAGAAAAGAAATATATTTAATCCATAATTCACACTTGCTAAAATTCCCATATAATTCATGTCTTCTCAGAGTCTTCAATATAATGCGCAAGTGATTTTCATGATCATTTTAGATTTTGGACTATACCAAGATATCATCAATAAATACCACTAAAAAGTCATCAAGATATTCCTTGAAAACTTTGTTCATTAGATCCATGAAAACAGAGGTTGTATTAGTCTGCCCAAAAGGCATTACTGTAAACTCGTAATACACATACCTAGTTCGAAATGCTATCTCCAGAATGTCTTCATTCTTCACACACAACTGATTGTATCCAGATCAAAGGTCAATCTTTGAAAAGTATTGAGCTCCATGCATTTGGTCAAATAAATCCTCAATGCGAGGTAGGGGATACTTTTTCTTTATTGTTATTTCATTGATCCCCCTATATTCAATGCACAACCTCATAGATCCATATTTATTCTTAACAAAAAGGACAGGGGCTCCCCATGGAGAAACACTAGGGAGAATAAATCCCTTATTACTCAATTCCTCCAGTTTTTTCTTTAGTTCAACTAATTCCACAGTGGCCATTCTATAAGTGGTTTTCGATATGGGCCTTGAACCAGGAATTAAATCAATGGAAAACTCAATTTCTCATTCTGGAGGATGTCTAGGTAAATCTTCTGGAAACACATAAACATATTCTCTCACAATAGGTACATCCTCTATTTGAACATTCCTTTCCTCACCCACAGTTATTTCATTCTCTTCCTCCTCGATAATTGAATTTATTTGAGCTATTGGGGGTGGATCTAGATAAAAATTAGGTGGTGACGATTCTTCTCTAAAGAAAAGGTGTTCCTTATCATCATCATAAAAAATCGTAACCTCCTTCTTCTTACAATAAATCTTTGCATCATGGTCTGAAGGCCAGTCCATACCGAGGATTATATCAAATTCAATCATAGGTATGACGATGAGATCAGCAGATAAAGAACATTTATATGCCTTAATGGGGACTGATTAACAAAACTTTGTAGCAATGATACTTCCCTTATGGGTTTTGATTGACAACACCCTTGTTAAATCAAATTGGAAATATCTAATTTTCTTAGAAAACTGGGAAGATATGAAACAATGCAATGATACAGAATCAAATAATGCATTTTCTAAACTTCAAGAAACTATTAAATTACCTTCCACCACGTCTTTTAGAGCTTCTACCTCAGCAGTAGTGATAGCATAATCTTGGCCTTGATCCCTTGGCCTTTTCTGAGATAATTTTCATTGACGCTTATGGAATTCATTGGCATAATGTCTCATCCCCATAAAATTGTAGCATTGAACATCAATAGCGTCTTTATTTCCTTTACAATCACCAGCTATATGGCCCTTCTATCCACATTTGTAGCACACTCCTTTTCCTTTTAGACAGGAACCAGGGTGCTTCCTTCTGAAATTGTCATAGGGTGGAAATTCAATTCTTCCCTTCTTCCCTGTTTTCTTATTTCCTTTCCCAGAGTGTTTAGCAGATCTCTTCTTCTCTTGCTTTGATTTAAAGTCATAAGACTTAGAGAATTCCTTTTCTGTCTTGATTTCACACGAGACAATATCTTTGTATAATGATAAGGATTGTGATACTAATGATCGATAGAGAAATGGTTTTAACCCATCAAAGAAACGATCAATCTTACTTCTTGGGTTACGTATATAATCTGCAGCATACCTCTCTAACCTTGTAAAGTTAGCCTCATACTTCATGACATTCTCATCCTCCATTTGTCTTAGACTCAGAAACTACCTTTCCATATCAGCTCGATGGTCACGAGGAAAGTATTTTTCTAAGGAGATATCTTTAAATTCCCTCCATTATATATTTGATACTTCATCATCTTCCTTTTTATTTTGAATCAAGGACCAACATTGGTCAGCATCTCCAGTGAGGCGGTAAACTACCATGACAACTTTTTTCCTTTCGCTACTCCCCAAAGCATGGAATATTTTCTCTAAAGAATTTATCCATTGCTCATCTACTAAGGGATTTGTATTCACATTGGATGTTGGTGGTTTTTTCCTCATGAAGCGATCTAACATTGATCTCCACGTTGTGGATCAGGGTGCTCCATTCGGGTAAGGTTATTATTCATAACCTGAGTGAGTTGTCCCAGTATGGTGATTAGCTAATCAGCACCAGTTGTATCACTAGCTCCACTATAATTATCTTGAGCAGGAGGGAAATCCCTACATGGAGTGTGTGCATTGATACGGTTTCCATTTCTTCCACTAGGCTCTATTTCTAAACAATGGCATAAACTAGATTAGTTTATGAATCGAAATATATAATTCCAAACTTATAAAAAACTTAACATAAATTCAATAGTTTATGGATATAATCTATAATCATAAAAAAAAGTTTTCTTTGAGGAAGTATATACTCATAAACCTTCATAATGGTTTTCAAAGAAAATGAGAACTATCCTAAGCATATCCCTCGGGAGTGTCGTAACCAAGAGTGCAGCAAAGCCTTTTTTCGTGCACCAGTTCCCATTCGAGACTAGCTCAAAGCGGTGTTTTCGGATTTTACCCCTAGGTACATCTGTGCCAGAGCCACCTCTACCTGTTCGTATCCAGACAGGGATGTATTTCTCGGAAAACTCATAGAATCTCTACAATACCAAAATTCTAGGAAGTTATTATATACTAATCCTCAAAGTCTATCTTAGGGATATGTGTTCTAATCAGAGTTTATCTAAATCTAGTTTCCAAGGTTTGTACTAAACTTCCTATGATACCTACTGTAATGCCCCGACCCCAATTACCTAGATTCGGTGCATTATTACATAACATTGTCATGATCATAAAGAAATCATGTCTCGAAATACCGATCAGTTTAGTATAATTGGAAACAAGATTCATACATATGTTCAACTTTACATCTTGAAGAGAAATACAACACAAATATATTTCATTAGGAACATCCAAGCCTCCTAGATTATGCCTGCAGGTCACTCATAACCAACTTCTTCATATCCTGAGAAAAATAAAACATTGAAAGGGGTGATCTCAAACGCTCAGTAAGGGTAAGTAATACAGCGGAAAATGACATAAATATTAAGCAAGGTAAATAATTGAAACCACATGCCTTTACAAATAATAAACATGAATACTTTTATGAAAAGAATATAAGATGAGTAAATAATGCCATAATAAAACATAATCATGGGTATTCTACTAGTCGAATGACTACATGAACCACCAATATTATTTCCATAATGAGGGAATGTATAATGTCGGACATTCTTAAACATTTTGTCAAGGCCTCGGCCAAGACATCTAAAAATGATTAAGGCCTCGGCCAAAACCATAAATCAAATTGGGAAAGGGCCTCAGCCAATTCCACGTCTAGTTGTCTCATGAGACCTACCGATGCATCGAGGAGCTATAGCGGGCTCCACCCTTCACTTACTAAGTCCAATACATTCCTCATATTAAAAGGTTTAGACATATCATAAACATTTGTATTAAAACTAGCATACGAAATGTCAATACTTTAACCATAATCATGAATGGTATAAAAAATAGTGCATCCATAGTCAAACATATCACAAAACCTTCAATACAATATGGAAGTTTTGTATCTTAAAAAATTAACTTAAAATTCATCAAAGGATGTTGACATAGATGAAATCTAAACTCATTTTTGAGAAATATATACTTCTATTTTGAAATCATTTAAGAGTCACATAATTATAAAATAAAACATTTACTTTGAAAATATTTTTATAAGATTGTAAGGGAAGCTTTGACGAGTTTATAATGGTAGAAAATAGCTGCACCTGCGGTATAAGTTAAAAAAGACATTCTTACCTTAATTCTATCGAAAAGGTTAAATAGGACCTTGTTTGGAAAACGACAGAAAGATTACTTTATAAACATCTTATAAAAATTAAACAAGGGTATAAATGAATTTATCCCATAGTCTTTAAAATATTAATAATTATTTGAAATACATTTTTAAAAAACATTGATGTGGATGATAAATAGGTCCCAGTAGATAATTACGTATAAACAACCTCGGATAATGAAGAGATTGTGAAAATAAATCCTTACCTTGTACATTTCCTTGGTTGAGGGTAGATTAACCTCCTATATAATGGTGAAATAATTGTTATTAAATTATACAATAATCATATACATTAATATGATATCATATATGATCTTTTAACATTGCTTTGTTAATAATATTTTAGTATTATCGTCGTTTCAGGTGTTAACTTACTCGTTTTCTTTTATATGTTTTGTTACATAAGTTATGTTTGTTATGGATAGGTTGTATATTATTCATATCCAGAATGATATCAAGTCCTTAAACATTATTTTTAATCATAAAATTATAATTATACTTGAATGGATACGATGGGGAATGAATCTCATTGCGTTCGTGGAGACGGTAGCCCGTACGTACGCACGAGCGACAATATCATTCTTTTGATATTAAAATAACCTATAATTGGATGGTATATAATATATAAAGAGTAATTATCATGTTATATTTATTATTTAGATGAATTAAACATCGTTATTATACCCATACAAATAATAGTGTTTTGAATCACAATTACACCACGACGTGGAGACGGTAAGTCGTACGTACGCACGTATGGTGACATGTCATTCAAAGCATGGATAAAATACTGAATATGGTTTTAACATGTTTATAATAAAATCAAAGTATATATAAGATACTGGATTTATTATTTTATAATGGTAATAACAAATAAAGAATAAGTGGAAGAAGAAAGGAACTTGAAAACGGGTGGTGAAAACATTACCTCTTCTTCGGGTTCTTACTTTTGATTTGATCAAAAGGGATCCTTAGGATGGCTTTCTTACTAAAGGAAGGACTCTAGGATTAAGGGAGGATATTTGAGAGGGTATTTGGGCAGAGTTTGGCCGAACCAAAAGGCTTTGATGGTGTGAATAATTGTTTATAAGTGGTGTCCTTTTATAAGGGGGTAGAGGGGCTCCTTTGGAAAAGCTACAAATAATATTTTATAATAAATTCATATTCGGTTTCTAATGGCTCCAAAGTGGATTATTAAAATTATAATGTGGTTATGGGTCAAAATCCTTTCATACAATAGATTTTAGATAGGTTTGGCTCAGTATATTAACCTTATCTTTTAGTTTTAACTCTTGGTTAATAAGTTTGACATTTACCAAGTCACTTTGTATTTTTATATTATATAGTTAATAAATTTACTATATACTTCCAAGATACCCCCAAGTGGTTCATTTATGATAAACCTATTATGATACAAGTTCTTTTTCCAAACCTTATATTTTTAGGAATTTAATATCAATTAATAATATAATATTTTTTTAAAAACTCTTTTATGTCAATTTTGACACTATTGGGTATTTTGTTTTTGATAAATTTATAACAGCTTTATTAATTCGAAAACAATTTATATAAACAATTATAATATGTCATAGTAACCTATAAAATTATTTTAATTTATAAAAAGTCTCAAATTACATTTATTTGGGTATTTATAATATCAATTATCTTAATCTTTAATTAATACGGTAATTATTGCATCATCATTGTGTCATAAATAAATTAAATTATTTAATGTCTAAAAATTATAAATAAAATACCATTATGTAGGAAATATTTTTATCTTTCTAATGAATATTTATAGTTGAAATTATAACATATATAACTTTATGTAAAAAATTGTTTTCTAAAAGATATATGCTTATATCATTTTTGTATTTATTTTAACTTATTTAATATAAAGTGTCATTATCACTTACAAGTGGATCCATGGGGTCCAAAAATCGACCTAAATATGCCCAGGGTCGGAAATGTATCAACCAATAGGGTTAAGACACGTTTTAGGATAATTTATTATTATTATAATATTATTTGTTTACCCTTATTTACCGGATTTACCTTTTAACCATGGTAAATAAAATATTTACCGAAGTAATTATTCAAAATGTCTAAAAATAAAATTTACCTATTTACACAATTTGTACATCCTGATTTCAAATATGGAATCCATTTTTACAAATTCAAAACACAGAAGTGGCAGAAATTAATTTAATATTAATTCCCATTGTTAAAACAAAAAAGCGTGTTTTTAAGAGATAATAACCATCAAAAGATTGACACTTGTTTATGTCCTGTTTAATTGTGAAATTATGTCCAATGACTAACATTGTATTAAATGTTAAAAATATATTCTAAATATACTTTAAAAACACTCAAAATCATAATTTATCAATATTAATTATTTCGATTAAAAAAGCTGTTTTTTATTAAAATTTAGTAATTTTCACTATTCATCAAAATATAAATGTTATCCAAAAAGTTCCAAAATTTTACCCTAGGATAATTTCGATATTCTGAATCCAAAAATGAAGTCCATTTTGAGAGATAAAATTTATATAATTTCCAAAAGTGGGTATTACTATTCATAACGGCTAGTTTGATTGGTTGTGGTGTGTGTTAGAACTCGAAGTTGCGTACAACACACGCTACTGTATTATTCAAAGAGAAGCGTACCGTGGAAGCTTGGGGTGTTACACTGGGGTTATCCTGGGGTCTTGTTTGGGTAATGGGGTGTGTTTTTCTAGGTGGTCTTGGGCAGGTGACTAGTGAGGAATAGTGGGTAATTGGGGTAACATATTAAAAAAAGTGTAGTTTAGGGGAAGCCATGGTATAACCTCCCCTAAATTACAACTTTTAAAGTAAATTAGGTGTTTTTATCACCACCCCTAATTAAAATATAAATTTAGGTGTGGTTAAAACATCCTCTAATTAACACTTTTTGAATGAATTTGGAGCGATGTTAGAGGGGGTTAAAAATCCTCTAATCTAATTTCCCCCTAAACAGAGACCTATTTTACTAGTGCTTGCATATAATTGGACCTAATCAGAGTCAGGGAGAAATTTAACACTGGTTATGGGTAATCACTTCTAGATTGTTTATAACGGGATATAAGCCCTTCTAATCACACTGACGTTTTTGTAGTGATAGGTCTCTTCTATAACTGGATCATGTCAGTGGGAGGAAAGGGAGGCCAATATGGTTTAATTCATGGATGGGTAGAATGGGTATTTCAAAAAATTTAAAATTTGTGAAAGCTTCATGGTTTAGCCTCATAGTTTACCAAAGCAATAACAAACCATAAAAACCTTATTGGATGCACTTAAGAACATACGAGTTTTGGTTTTACAGTTAGTAAAAATGTGTGCTAACTATGAAAAACGAATCTACTAAAATCTTCATGCCCTTCACATGGTTCGTACTGACTATACTCCAATCGTTCACCCTAAACAAAAAACATAAAATTAAATATTTTCAAAGAAATTAAACATTTAACTCAGGTAAAAATATAAGAATAAATAAATAAAAAATAATAATAGGGAAATTGAAGGTTTGGGTATAAAATTGTTCCCACTATAACACTTTATTCCCATGAAAATTAACCATGTAAGAGTATGACACCACTAACTAGACACAAAATGGAAGTAGGGGAAAGCTCAATACTTGAAATAATAATAAACCCAAATTAAAAATACACATATTCTAAAATAATATAAGTAAAAAAATACAAAACCAAAATTAGATCCAAAATAAGACTATCCCAATCAAACCACCATCTTCAAATCCACAAAATCAATAAACCCCACACCACACTCAGAACCAACATATGAATTCAAGGATCGTAAGGGTTTAGAAAAAAATTATGAGACAAATACAAAGTCTTCTTTCCATAAGAACTCCACTAGTGTACGAGGTCAATATAACTAGAAGACACTCCAAGAGGAAACACTACAACCACAATAAAACTCTAAATCAAAGAAGATTAACCAAAATATTTAATTAATGGTACATCCCTAAATTCATCAAACCAAACATCTAGGTATCCAAAAAAAATTAGGTAAAGAGTTTCCAAATTCTAAACTATAGAACAAGAAGAAAAAAGGGATGTGAAAAAATATATCAGGGGATAATAAAAAGAGGTGATACTAAAACATGATCCCTAAAACTGCCAATCATTCTGGACTTTGACACTCCAAAAAAAAATAGCTTCCAAACAATTAACTAAATATTATAATATAATGGTTTCGAAATATATAATAGAAGAACTTTATATTACATGAGCCAATAAATATAGAGAAAATAAAGTAATTTATCTCTGTATAATATAGGAAGTTCACCACGAATTAAAAAAAAGTGTCACCACCTATCTCATATTAGTCCATCAAAATCAAACCCACTTTCATGGCCCCATTTACCATATCCTCAAATGAGAAAATTTTAGATAATAATACTCTTAACAAGGTCTAAATGAATTCCAATTTCAAAAATAAAACATTTAATAATTCCTCAATACCAGAATCAATGAGAATTAATCCACTTAATTAAAGACAATGGAAACCAATCATGAACTCTGGGGTATGTCTCAACAAAAAATTATTGTCCATCACTTCCTCTCTACCAATATTCTATTCAAGGTCATCAACTAAAATTTTCAAAATTCTCAAATCATATGAAATAAAAATATATGAAACATCCCAATACATGAACTTATCGTAACCCATCAAGACATTTTTTAGAGGTACAGCAGATAACAAAGTAACAAGAAATTTAAATTGAGAACATAACTGAATTAAAATCATCCCAAAACTAAGTAAACCAAATGTAAAAATAAAACCCTAGGAATAAAATCACAACCATCACATTAATATTCAAAATAGAAAAAAAATCAAGGATCATTTTAAAATTCTTCCAAAAAGATAATATCACCCCATATATGTTCTCATACCTCAATTACATATTCAAAACCATTAATTCTCCCTGCCACATATAATCCATTGTAATTAAAATTAGAAAAACCCCTTAAATTTTTCACATAAAAACCCTCACCATTAAAATTTTAGTCTTCTTTACAAACCCTAAATCTACCGACTATAGATTCAAAAATAATTTTACAAATTGAAGATCAAAATAACCCATACTTGTTTAAGTGACATAATAGTTTTATTAAAAAAAGACATTAAATTTCATATTTCTCAACTTAAATTAATTTTAAAAATAGGAATATCAAATTAATTTTATTTATTACATAAGTCTTATTTATTAATTTAAAATTTCACTTAAAAGAACTTTCCCCTTTCTAAAATACCTAATAGAATGTATTTTTAAAAACCAAATTATCTAACTAATTATAAATTAATTTGGAAAAAAAATTATTACTTTTAAAATTTAACTAATTTCTATTAAACTTGAGTTTTAAAAATGATTTTTTATCAAAATATGATAAAGGAACATAAAAACACCTTAAAATAATCTTTGATTCATTTTAATTAGAAAATAATAATAACTAAAAGAAATTTTAAAGCATAAGGGATCTGAAACAATTATTAAAGAGGGGTTAGTGGCTAATCATGGTTCGGCCACACGGTTTTCTGGACTATGCACTAACCATGAAACTACCCCTGGGAGATCAAATAGAACTATGTTCATAGGAACTGTGTGATTTTATAGATGGTACGAGCTAAGCATGTGCCTCCAGTTCCTCTCCCATTTTGACCCAAAACAAAAAAGATCTCAAAAACCCATATAACCCCAATATAATTCCCAATTTAATATATAAAAATCAAAATAAATCATAAATATTAAAGAAAAATCTCAAAATCCATGTCTCAAAACCCAAATACCAATAGAAACACAAGGCTCTGTGAAAGTAAGATCTAGATAGACTCTCCCACATGAACCTATCGAGCTCTCACAATCCTCTCTCCAATCTACCAAAATAATAATAAAAATAATGGATTACTTAATAGCCCAGTATCCTTTCCAAACCTAGGCTCATCATACCATTTCTTCCTGAAACAACTCTAGGAATCCCCAAATTCAAACACTTGAGAAGGTCAGTGACATACTTGAGGCACATTTGTGATCACTTCGGACTGAAAACTAGTGTCACATTAATAAACATAATCACATCAGTATGATTTCTCCCAATAAAATTAATTGGAGACACATATTAAACTTACCAATACTCTGTCAGAATGAGAGGGTATGGATATGCCATTGGCACCAGTCTATGCTTGCATGGGAAGCCTAGCCAGACGGTCATGCAAAGGTGGAGAGCTACTATCAAGATGCAGATGTTGGGGAGGGGCAGTTCCTTGTAGATAAGATGGTTGAATTCCCTAAGACCTTCAGGTCATGTAATCTCCTAAGCCTACGGTCCATGTAATCTATAAGCCTATGGGCCTTGTAAGGGTTCCCCCTCATCCCTTGAAAGGGGGGTTATCAAAAATCAATAAAAATGAAGTCCTTCGGGCCATTTAGGCCAAGCACCTAAAATAAATAATTTTTAAATAAGAGGAAAAACAAACAAGTAATAGTCAAACATAACATTCGAATAAAGTCCATAATATTAAAAGAGTTAAAAACCTAGAAGAAGGTATCATGATATAAGAAGTATGAAAGGGAAAATATATATACTATTATAAATGAACAAAATAAAAATTAAACATCAAGATGATAATCTCCATGTGACCCGTGGTCACCATCCAACCTAAACACCAAAATTGATTTAGAAGTAACTCGGATGAAGTTTTCTATAATGTTGAACTCCTCTAGAACTATAATAGAACCTAATATAATAATGGATATAAAAATAACTAGTAGATATCATCCCCACACCCCATTCAATACCTTTAAAACTAAACCCTTTCAAGATATTTCTAAATGCATCTCATGAAAATTGAGTAAACCAAGTAACATAATTAAATTCCAACATTCCATTTTTCAAATAAAACTAGTTTATTTAGGTAAAACATCTATTTTTTCATTAAAAATTATTAGGCCCCTTTTAAAGGAAACAAAGAGATTCCTTTGAAAAAAATTATAGAAGATAAATAATTTGTCTGAAAAAACTTATTTCATAGATTTACCTTCAAAATATTTCCCAACCTGATTCTCAAACATTTATAGAGTTATAAAAATAAATCCATGAGAAGAAAATAACTAGAAATAATATCCACAAGAAGTAGAGAATAAAGTATGTAATAGAAGTAGTAATATTACACACAATATAAATTTATAGATATAAAATACACAACTATAATAGCTAATTAGAGGTAAGAAAATTAATAAAAAATAATATACAAATCCAAAAATAGAGAACTAGAATTAATTACGGCTTGGGAGTGACCCTACAGTAACTAATCATAGGGTACCTAGTTCAATAACTTCACTGGTCAGTGAAAATCCCAAAATAGTTGGATGGAGATATCATGACTTCATTTTTTCAGTGGTGGAATTGTATTTACTACTTCACTAGCCATGTTTACATGCTAAACTTATAGTAAGAAAATATTCTATTTTAGGTTCTCCTACCCAACTTTCTTGGTTCCCATGAACAACTATGTAAAGGTGGGTAAATAAATCATAAGGTAATAACATAAAATGTTACGATGCATAAAAATCATATTCACCTCCTTTTCAAGAAGTCCCTCTTTTATAAAGTAAAAATTAGGTCTTGATACCTTTAATATGAATCAAATCAAAAAAAATTCAAAAAATTAAATAAATACTTAAATTAAAAAAGGATCTCAATCCCTCCATGGACACAATTGATACAAAAACCAAAAACTACTATAAACAAATTAAGAACCCATCCTTTAAAACCTAACACCTAAACACCCAAAAATAATCACAAGTTACTAAATAATCATAAAAAATATTTAATTTATCCAAACACACCCACTATTTCAAGATAGACAACTCATAATAATCTAAAATCCAAAACCCCCATCATTAGTTAGAAGATAAAATAAAAAGCCCATTTGGAAATTTAATCGAATACAAGACATGAGTGATCTTTGAAATTAATATTTAAACCTTAAATAAAATGGGAAATCATTTTTATATTTATCAAATCCCAAGAAAATAAATTTTTTTCAATAAAAACTATTAAATATATATAATTCAGGTCAAAAAACATTAAAATTATTTTAAAATTCCAATAAATCGAGGTTATAAATAAAAAGAGTAATACATGGAGAAAAACTAACATAAATTGAGTTTGAATGATGAAAACCATTCATATATGGGACTAGTAAGACACAAAAAACCTTCCACACTACCTACGAATAAAATATACAACCTAAACAAACCAACCCCCCCCCCCCCCACACACACACACACACATATTTTGACCAACACCATCCCAAGACAAGGGGAGAAAGGAAATACAGAGAATATGAGGGAAGGAGTTGATAAATGAGAGTCTAACCTTAAATAATACCCTTAAAAACAAGAAGAAAATCCACAAGGATCCATAGATTAAGGAGGGAGATGCCCTTGGTGATCTCCTTTGGTTGGTTCATGTGAGTGTGAGTAAAGGGAGGCCAAGAGGGTTTAAATTGTGAAGGGTTTAAATTGTTTCTTGTTAAATTTTAATATCATGGAAACTTGCATGGTTTGGCCAAACACTTTACCAAACCATGCACCAATCATGTGCCTCTCACTAGATACACCTGGACACCTACATGGTTTATCTACAAGGTTAGAAAAAAATGTAAAAACTGATAAAAATTTAATTTCTAAAAACTACAATATCTTCATATGGTTTCTACATGGATAGTACTAATAGTGTTCCATCCTTTCTCGCAATAATGAAAATATAAAATTCAAAATTTTCAAGGTTATTTGACCAAGAATTCATGTACAAGGATAATGATCAAAAAACATTGAAATTGAAGGGTGGGGCATGAAAATTCTCCCCATTATAACACATTATGCCTTACCAAAGGCACCAAGTTAGAGTATGGAACCATTAACTAGAAAAAAAATATAAGAAGAGGAAATCTCAAGACTGGAACTAGAAATGAACCCAACCTAAAAAAGACATGTATTTAAAAACACAAACATACATAGATCTCAAATGATAATTAGAACCAAAATAAGACCCAACCAATCAAATAAAATATTTAAATATAAAAAATCTATAAGCCTAAGACCACATTTAGAATCCAAATAAGAATCAAAGGATCATAAGGTTTAATCAAAAGGAGATATGAGACTAATACCTATTTTCCACACCATAAGGACTCCATTAAAGTTGGAATCCAATATAAATAAAGGATAATATAAAGGTAAATTCTACAACCATAATAACAATATGCATCAAAGAAGCTTAATCAAAACACTGAATTGAGGGTCTATCTATAATTTCATTGAATCAAACGTCTAGGTATCCAAATAAGAATTTGTTAAAGAGTGTCCCAAAAATAAAAACCACATATAAATAAAGATAAATAGAAGAGGAAAAGGAAAATAGGAAAGGAGAGAAGAAATAGGATCATCCCAAATGGGATCCCTCAAACTACAACCCCACTTTAACTACAATACTCCAAAACACACATCTATCAAACACTTAATTATCTCCCACGATGATTGGGTTTTAAAATATTTAATGAAATAATTTTATATTACTTGATTAAATCACACTAGATCACACAAATTATTTGATGTACACATATTATAGGACCTTCATTATAAATAAAATCAGTAGGTCCACCACCAATACTAGGTTGGTCCCTAAAAATCAAACACATAATTATGGCCTCATTGATCACATCATCAAATAAATATAATTCATATAAGAATACTCTTGAAATAAGATTCAATTAAAATAACCCATTATAAATTAAAAATCCAACAATTCTTTAATCCATTTCTCAAGGAAAATGAAAACAGTTAATGAAAGACAATGGAAACCAATCAAGAACTCTCAAGTATAGTTCAAACACCAAGGAGGGTTTATTTTTCCCTCTATTTATAGTCTAGAAAGTTCCTTAAATAAAGATTATAATATTTTACAAACTATAGGAAATAAAAAAATCAAAAAATATCCCAATACATTAACTTCCCAGAGCACACTAGGATATTTAAGGGATTCATTATAGATGATAAAGTAAAATAAAATTTAAATCGAGAACACACTATAATTAAAATAACTAAAAATCTAGTAAAAGAAAAGTAAAAAAATAAAAACCCAAGGATGAAAATCAAAAACACCACTTTAGGAGACGAAATACCTAAAAAATTAAGGCTCATTTTAAAATTCTACTAAAACCATGATATTTCCCAAAATATAAATTTAATTTTCAAGTACATATTTAAAATAATTAATGTAGCATACCACATTTAAATCCATTATAATACAATTCAGAATACCCTATTTCATATTTTCAATGAAAACTCTCACTATTTGAAATGATTATTTCTTTAATAATCTTAAATCAATTAAATCTAGATTAAAAAAATATAAATTTACATTGAAAATAACTCATAGATATTTCACGAACATAAAATTCTTCTAAAAATAAACTTTAAAATTCACATTTCCCCCTTTAATGTTTATTTTAAATACAATTAATAATTTATTTTCAATTTATATTATAATAATAAGTTATTAGTTTTAGGCACTAGTTAAAATAACTTTTCCATTTCATAAATCCATTATTGTAGCTATTTTAAAAATATAAAACATCTAACACATTTTAAATTAATATGGAAAAAAATTGTATTACTGTTAAAACTTAACTTCATTCCATTAAACCTAAGTTTAAAAAATGTTTTATTATAAAAATTACATAAAGTAACACCAAATCACTATAAAATACTCCTTGTTTTGTATTTAAAATAATAACTAAAAGAAATATGGAAGCGTAATGGGTCCAGCATAAATATTAAATATGGGTTAGTGTTTGTGCACAATTTGGTTGCATGGTTTAGTGGATCAGGGTCCAAACATACAAATTCAATTGGGATCTCAAGACACAACCATAATAATGGGAACTTCAAAGTTTCCAAGGTCCTGAAATATAATAGTTTACTTCAAGTTCTACTTTAGTTTTCTCTCAAAAAAAAATAAAAAAAAATTGAAAAAAATATATCTTTTATAGATTTCCCTTAAAAACATTTCACAAATTGATTCTCAAAAATTTAAAAATACAATAAAACTAAAGAAATGAGTAGAAAAGAAGAAATAATTGTATCTAAAAATAGTATGGAATAAAGGTTTCAATAGAGAATTAATATAACATTCCAGATAAAATTATGAAAAATTAAACAGTAGTGGTACCAGAGTATAGAAATTATAATCAATAATAATGTGAAATACCAAAAAAACAATTGGAAGTAATAATATTATGGATGTTTTCCTAGGGAAAATAAAAATATGGTATCTAGTTTAATAACCTCATTGTTCAAGGATAACCCTTGACTAGGGGGATAAACATATAATGGCTTCACTGTACCAATTCAAGTACCATATATATTACTTCCCTAGTCAAGGAAACAAGGTAACTAGTAGCAAGGAAATTTTCCATTACAGATTCTCTTTCCCAAGATCCTAGGTTCCCATGACCAACTAATTGGATGTGAGAAAATAAATCATAAGAAAATCACATGAAATTCCACAACACATAATCAGTTAATTCATAAATTTTTATGGAATCACTCTTTTATAAATTTCCAACACATTTAACCCATTTGATAGAAAAACATAACACTATTTTAAAACATATGTTTGAATCCCACTTTTAAAACCAAAATATATAAACACTCAAACAAAATCACAAGTAAATAAATATTAATAAAAATCATTAATTAATCCACACACACCCATTATTTCAAATATGGACCTCTCATAATAGTTTAAAATCCAAAAAACCCATGATGGGTTATTAGATAAAATCAAAATTCCATTTATGAATTTAATCAAACACAAAACATGTGAAAGATTTTAAAAACAAATTTAAACCCGAAATAAAATGGAAAACTATTTCACATTCCATGGAATCCAAATAAAATCAATTTATTTTAATAAAAACTTTTATAAATATATAATATGGTAGATAATTTTTCACATCTTGTAGTTTTGGATGCATGTGGTGTTTTCCATTGTCTTCTTTGTAAACCCCCTTGTTCTTTCACTTTATCTATTTTATAATAAAAAATTTTGGAACAGGCTTAACCAGCTCTTGAACCTATCTGGAAACACTTGGTCACCTTCACAATTTGGAAAAAAAATTAGGAAAATTATTCACTATAACACCCAAAATTTTAATTTCCATATTATATTATTAATTTCTTTGTTTTTATCTCTATACTTTAGTTTCAAGTTAAATCCTCAAGAAATTCTAAAAAAATAATGAATTTTTCTCTAATGTGGAGTTTGTGTGCATAGTTTACGTGAAATCATATAATTCCACTTACATATAGACCTTTATGAGTTAATTTTATTCTTAAATTTTTTATTATACATTGTAAGAATGTAGGTTTGGTATAAACCATGTGAAAACTATTTGAAACTATTTGAGTCCTTTGTGGAAAAGGTTATTGGCACATAGATTTTACATAGTTAACAAAAATAATTTGGTAAGTGTATGAAAGTGTTGAATCTTATTATAGATATATTATTAATGGTTTAAAAATAGTTCAACTAAACATTTATTAAAATAGTTTGAGGTTGTTATGGGTATCCAGTAGAACCCACATAGATGGTGCATAGTTTACCAAACTATTCATCCAAACCATGTGGTATGCCCATTTATTTAAAATGTTAAATTTTCACAATTACCTACCATAATTTATAAGGCTTAAGATTTCCTTTATTCAACCTTAGCTCAATTAAACCTCTCAATAATGAAAAACCTCCTTAATATCTTTCTTTGGGGCCTCTACCTAGGTGTTTCTCCTCCTTTGAGCCTAGATTCTCAAGGTGAGATCTTTTAGGTCTCTCCTCATCTCTTCCTCTTCCTTCCAAATTTAGTCTTGGTTTAGAATTCTCAAAAAAACCATAGGTGAAATGTTGGAAGATTTTATGTCTTGGAATATACTCAATCATGTGGATTTCAATGTCTATGGGTTTTGTAAATTTTTGTCATCACGGTTTGGGCCCCTGATATTGTAGTTGATGGATTCTAGGTTAATTGTTGTTGAATTGAGTTCAGTACTTTTATGTGATCCAATTATTTGGTATATTATCTGATTCTTGAGGTTTTAAAATATTATAATTGTTGAGTTATACCAATATGTGATAAGTAAAATGGGTCTTCATAATTTTTATAGATTGACTATTCATTTTTAATAAATGTTATTTCAAGGGGTTTTGTTTCCCAAAATGATGTTTGTGTGCCCAATTTTTGTGGAAAGGTTTAAATGTCCTGTTTAAAATGGAATTATTTGTTTGAAAGATATTATACCTTAACTGGTTCATGCTATGGATAGAGAATGAGTTTTTTGAATTATTTTATATGGAAGAAACCTTTTTATACTTTTTAATTATTCTGAAATATATTTTCATGGTTATAAAAGACTCAGCCACCTAAGTTGGTTTTTAATAAGTCCCATTTGGAACTTTTAACTGATTTTACATGGTCTGTATATGAGACCCTTTTAATCCCCTCATTTTGATATTGTTTTGTGACCCCTGGGGGTAATATTCTTTATCCTTGTGATGTGAATGAAATTATCAGGGATATTTATTATGGGGGGTTTGAGGTGAGTTAAAATTTATATTTTATCATTATATTAATCATGTGTCTTGTTTGATTACTCACCTTATATTACTTATTTAACGGGTATAATATTCACTGAATGAGAGATATGGACTTATTCTACACTCATTTTGGAACACACTAGGGTTAGTGTCCCATCCTATGTAAAATAGTAGTAAGTGTGGAGTGCCCTGATGATCCTAGTGTTAGATATTTGGGTAGATTTTGTATTGGTTTAGGATGAAAAAAAGGCCATCAGTTGGTCCTATATTTTTCTATAGACTAGGACTATCATGCCTTATCACCTAGTGTGTTACGCATGATACTGGATAACATACCTAGGGGTCTCACATTCCTTGTATCCCATATATTTTTTGAATTCTATGAAACTATAACTAACTAATGAAACTTATTGGTTTTTATTTCATTTATGTGATGGTGTCCCATTTTTTTATACTATTATTATATATTTATATGTTTTATTAAATGGATTCCCAAGTATTTTGAAACTATATTTATGTTAGTATATTTAAAATGGTTCTTTAATATTGGTGTCATATGATGAATAAATGTTTTCAATGTGATTATTTATATTTATTTTGAAGAAAAAAATGGAAGTTTAAAAAATGTTGTTAGCGTGATATTTAGTTTTCATGTGCTTACTTATATAAATAATATATTCTAATTTTATTTCAAATTTTCATAAATTACATTCCTTTTGACAAAACTTTCTTAAAATCCTTGGTAATATGTTAATGGTATTGGTTTCTATCATACCATGTATACACCATTTGGAATACATAACTCTTATATTTACTTTTAGTAGCCCAGTTCTTATCCCTTTCTTCTTTATAGATATATATTCAATGATATGTTTTATAGGGAGGTGGTGAGTGTCCACAGTCCACATGGAGTTCATTTTTCTAGTTTATTCTTTCTTTTTGTTTAATTTTTAGATCTTCTATATCGGTCACACTATCATATTGTATTTATATTTCTATTAGATGTCATTTTTACATTCATTTCTTACTCTATATATTTTATATTTATGATATAAGTGTGGATGTATGTGTGGATGTATGTTCTAGTTATTCCATGTTTAGATCCTTTTGGTGTATTTATTTTTATAATTTACCATGTTTATATAAATGGATTGAATCATATAAATTTATTATGTCTCATTAATTTCATTATTTATTCAATTCTGTCTATTTTAATTCATATTATTCCAATGCATGGATGTGCCATGATAGATTCATTGCAAGTTTATAGTAATTGTTAATTTATACTTTGAGGGATAAATAATTCAAATGTTATTTTTTGGTGATTACCAAGAACAAGTTTCCAAATAATGGGGATTAGGAACACACTTTAGGCCTAGTGGTGAGTTGGTTCAAGTGACATGTCGGGTCAATCTAGACTAGATCATTACAAATGCTATCAGATCCATGGTTCTTGAAAAGGTCCTAGGTTCATGAGAAGAATTATATTGATATTTAGGTCGTTCTATTGTATTAAGGATGATTTTATGGACGAAAATAAAGAGTTAAATCATGATTAGGTACCTAATCACCAACTTTCATGACAATTTCTCAGTATCCATAAGTGTTTGGGATTTTAATTTTGATTCCAGGAATTATTTTGACTCGTTATTTAATTAATTTTTAATTGAGTTAAATTTATTTTCTCCCTTAATGGTGTTTTTGGGTCTATTTTATAGATTTCTTGAGTTTTGGGGTGAAATTGGAAGAATAATCCAGGCTTCACTATTAGACTACACAATTTACCAAAATGTACAGTGCTTATTCATAAGGTTCTAAGGACTTTATATAGTATGTTTTATGGTTAGAATATTTTTCCCCAAACCATGTACTGAAATAATACACACCTATATTTCCCTCTTTCATTTTTTACTTAATTCCCACTTGATAACAAATTTCTTCTAAAGTGATTACCAATAATTATATATATATTAAAGAGGTATTGGATGTGGTTTAATGTGTTTGAATTGAATTTTTATTGATGTTTTTTATTATGCTTTATTTATTCACGATGTTTAAAGGGGTTATTTTGAGTGGAAATGATAATTTTATGGAATTTTTTATTTATAAACTATTTTTTATATGTTTTGAAAAATATATTTTTATATTTATAAGTGTTTTAGAAAGATTTTTTGAAAAGGATTTGTTCTTAGGGAAACAATTTTGATCATTATTCCTAAATGAAATTAAATTCTCCTAGGATTTGTGTTTTTAAATATGAACTCATGTACCAAATATTTTTTTGAAACTATTTTATCATGTAACTATAATTTTAATATAAAATAAAGTATGGAGTGATTTTATCAGGTTTTCAAGATAAATTGAAATCATCAGATGATTTTGTTTTGAAAAATATTTTTCATAGAAATTGGATTTGAAACCTTTTTTGAGAGGGTTGTGATATAAAGAATAAATTTTTTAAAGTGTTTTTTGAAAATATATTGTTTGGTATTTGTTATTTTATAATTTTCCACCAATTTAAGTTAGGATTATTATAATTAATGAAAATTAGTGAATTGGAAAAATGTTTAATGTTATTTAAATCATGAATCCCTAAAAAGAGTTGAAAATTTATGGAAACATTGTCTCTATAGATGAACCTTAAGGTGATTCTCAATTTATTTTAGTTATATTTAATTCAATTGGTGACTTTGATCGGACTCATAATGCAGTGGTGGAGATAAAATCTTTCTTTTTATTGGAATATGTCATGTATTTTCTAAATTATTGTCTTCCTACCTTTCATGGTGATCTAGTTTTACTTGGGTTAATGAGGTAGTTATAGAAGATTGATGGTAACCTAAATTCATTGAAAACTCTTGAGGACATAAGATTGAAATATATTCAGATCGTGTTAGAGGAACCTAACTGATTATTGTAGTAGTTCATGGATCTTTTGTTCTTGGGATGATCCTTTTTTAAGTGGTTTATTTTTTAAGTATTTGGAGTTTATTAGAGTTTTTGAGGTAACACCTGCCCGATTATGTCGGTTGGAGATTTTATCTTGAAGTTTGTGAAATTTTAGTTAACCCTATAGTTCGTTTTTCTTAGTTCTGATCCTAATCCTTGTGGTTTTAGTTTTTTTATTGTGTTTTTGGGAATTGGTTTTGGTTGACCGACAACATAAATCATTGGACATGTACTTTGGGTTTTGAAATGGATGTGGTTTAGTTAATCTCTAGTTGGAGTTGTTTATATTATTTTAGATTCACTATGGGTATAATCACATGAGTGATGCTTAAGGTTACCCTCTATTCTAGTTCCCTACCCCAAGTTTAGAGTTGTTTCATTTCTTGTTGGTGGGGGTTTTGTATTTAGAGATTTTCCTAGTTTTTGGATGATGATATTTCAACTGATCCTTGTCTTGGAGTTATTTAGAGTATTATTTTTGTTGGTGTGATCAATTTAGAAATATTTTCCTTTGTTTTTTGGAAGTGTGTTATCTTATAAGTGTTTTTCCCAATGATACAGTATTTTAGACAAAATAATAATGGTGGGGAGAACATAATAGGTTCATAAGATTTTTAGATCATCTATCTCTTATTGGTAAGTTGATATTCCACTTAGAGATTTCCGATATTATAAGAGGATATGATCTTTTGATCTTTCTGAGTAGTTTTGGGTTGGTATTTCCCTTCTCTTGTGTTCTTATCAGTGTCCCTCATTCCTCACATCTCTTTGTCTGGTTTTTGAGGTATTTTTGTTCTATTATATTCCATATTTTATTAATGACATTTTTTAGAAATAAAGTGTCATGGTGGGAATAATTATAACACACTAGGTTTTAATTTTCTTATTATTTTATTTATTTATGGGTTTAAATTTATGTCCATGAGTTGTAAGTAAAATCAATTTGAAATTCTAAAAATAATCTATAAATGTTTCTTTATTACAAGGTTAATTCACATGGTTTAGGGGGAACTAAGTGATAAACTTTATATAATTACCTTTCCCATTTCATATTTTTCTTTAATTACTTAGTCTATATGGTTAGTACACATGTTATGTCCAAACCATTTGAATTCCATTAAAAATTTTGCAAGTAATTTTTTGCATTGGGGTGTTAGTGTATAGCTTCCACATGGTAAGTAAAAGTCATTAGAAAAGTTTGTTGGAGTGTTACAACTTATTATATTTTAATTTTATATGTATGTTTCATAATTCACATAACCATGTGGCTGAACAATGTGAGGATGTTGGGGATCTCCAGCGGATCCCACATAGTGGGTGCACGGTTTACTAAACTGTGTTGTCTAACCAATTTTTAAAAGGTGTGAAATCCCCGTGTTTCTTTCTCCTAATTTTTAATTATTAGGATACCCTTTTTTCTACCTTGCTTATTTTGACCCACTAAAACATTTGATCCCTCTTTCCAATCTTCTTTTATAACCTCTTCCTTAGTGTTTCTCCTAATTTGACCAAAGATTATAAAGTTCAGATCCTATTGGTCTCTTCTCCTGTCTTCCTTGTCCTTACTTCTTTATTTTAACTCTTTTGAGACATCTCCCACGAACCTTAGGTTCTATATAGGCCAATTTTATCATTATAGGTGTACCTAATCATGGGGATTTTTATTTTTAAGGATTTTTCACATCGTCTTTATCTCTTTTTTTTATTCTACTATCATAGGTAATTAATTTTTTCTTGATTTTCATTGAATCAAGGTATGTACTATTATTTAATTCATTTTTTGTCATGTCATTTGTTGATTAATGTTTCTAAATGTTTTAATTGTTTAGTTATACTTATATTTAAAAGTAAAATTGGTTTTCATAATTGTTTCAAATTGAGTCATATCTTGTCCTAAAATTTATTTCTAGGGGTTTTTTTAAATGATGTTCATGTGTAAAGTGTTTTTGGAATGATTTCAATGGAATGTTTAAAATGAAATTGTTATTTAGAAATAAAGTTTAACATGCTTGGGTAATTCCTTTGAAAAATAATTAGATTTATTAAATTATTTTATATGGAAGAGAATGTTGTGTCCTTTTCAAGTGATTATAAATTGATTTGAATGGAAATAAAAGACTTAGTCTTCTGAGTTGGTTTCAATAATTCATGTTTGGAACATTAAAATAATTACACCTAAACTGTGTATGATACCCTCTTAATACCATCATTTTGATATTGGTTTTCTACCTCTACGGGGGTGTTGCTTTTTGTTATAATACTAATTTGATTTTTGGGTTATTTATTGTGAGGGGGTTGAGGGTGAGGTGAGATTTATTTTTTTTCCATATTGATCATGTGCTTTTTTTGGTTCCTCAAATCTTACTGTTGATTTCATGATTACACTAGGAACTGAGTGAGAGGTATATACTTATTATACACTATTTTAGAGAACAAATTTCCTAGTGTATACTCTATTTTAAAATAGTACTTGGAATGGAGTGCCCATGGTGATGCTTGTATGGGATAGTCAGGTGGGTTGTGTATTAGTTTAGGATGTAACTTAGGGTGATAGATGGTCCTATGCTTTTTATAAAATCTAGGAATATATTTCCTTAGGACTAGGTGTGTTCTCCACAATACAAGATAACTACCATTGGTTACTTTCATTCTGTATGTCCCTTTCTTCTATTATCCTCTATAGAACCATGAAATGTTGATGATATTTGTTTGTTTTTATTTTTTTGATGTGAGGGTGACTCATTATTTTCATCTCATATTATTGTCCATTTCTTTAATTTTATTAAATGGATTATATATCATTTTAGAATTGGAATTAGAACTGAGCAGATTATTTCTTTGATGGATTTTTTGGAACATGCTATTAATATTGGTGTAATCCATATTAGAGAGAAACAACATTCATTTTAGAGGGACATGTATATAGTATATAATTTTATGGAATAATAACCTCTATCATTTAGTGGATATTTTGACCCAGTAGCAGCTAAGGGATGGATTAAATCATTTTAAAATACATTCTATATGATGGGTTGTTAGAAGAATAAAAATGTAATTCTATCTATTTAACATTTTGAAGGTGAATCCATTCAATTTTTTTCAAAGATAAATAATACAATGAAAAGAGAAGAGATTGCTTTCTTGGATTGGGATGAATTTAGGAATATTTTACTTGAGAAATATTTTCCTAACACTATTTGAATAAACATAGAAAATAAATTCTTATAATTGAGGTAAAGCACATGATCCTTAGCCCGGTTGGTAAGGACTTCGTAAGTGCATCCAAGTGACCAGGGATCAAATCCAGGCGGAGGAAAAATTTCTGGGTACTATAGAAGTACTGTAGCAAGTACTGTAGTAGTATTGTTGCAAGTAATGTAATGGGAACTGTGCAGTACTGTAGTAGGTATTGTAGCGAGAACTGTAGCAGGCACTATTTGGCACTGTATCAGCCAGAAATATGCCCCTGTTTGGGCCTCCGAGCCACCGATTTGGTCCCTGAGTCCTGTAAGGCCTTCGGGCCACCCAGGCCTTCGAGTCAGTAAGGCCTTTGGGCCACCTCAAGGCCTTTGGGCCACCTTAAGTGCAGATGAAAACCAGACAACCTACAAGGAACAAGATCTACAGAAGGATGAGCAAGAAGCTTTCACTACAGTAGAAGCTAAATGGATTGCAAGAATGAGAGGGTATGGAACCTTCCATCGGGACAAGCATGTGCATGCATGGGAATGGCTAGCCGAATAGCCATGTGAAGGTGGATAGCTGATTTCACGATGAAGATGCTGGGGAGGAGCAGTTCCGAGTATTTAGTCTGGGTTGTATGTAATGTTTGAAGCCTATAGGAAAAATGAATTCCTCTAAGGCCTATGGGCCATGTAATACTTACACCTACGGGCCTTTTAAGGGTTTCACCTCACCCCTTGAAAGGTGGATTATCAAAAATAAATAAAAAATGAAGGCCTTCGGGCCATTGGAGTTGGAATTGAGGTAAAAGAAGGAAAATTTAGTGGTCATGTATAAAGAAAACTTCGCCCAATTTTTAAGATATACAGAAAATTATATCTGGGATCTTTATATTAAATTAATTGATTTTACTCACCATTAAATATAAGATATCAAAGGAATTGGTTTATAATGAATCTAAAAGTAATGAAAAACATGTTTGATATTATTATAAGGTAAAAATGGATTTTTCTGAAAATCATGTGTTCTACAACAACAAGCATAAAAAATGTCAATGTGGTAGTCAATGCGGAAGCATCCATCGAGGAAATCTAAGGGTAAGAAAATCATGTTTCCATTTTATGATAAGTGTGGTAAAAATCACCCTAAAAATGTCTTATAAAATATGGTAAGTGTTTCTGATGTGATATGTTATGACATATGGATCATGAATATAAATTAAAGTATCACTATAATGATCACAAAAATAATGAAAATTCGATGGTAAGATTATAATGAAATTGTACATTATGTGAGTACTTGTTTGAAGATTAGAATAATGTATAGAAGTCGTCAAGATCACAAGTAGAAAGGTGTGGCTAAATCCTCTGAGACAATTTCAGTATATGTTAGACTATCTAGTGATTTGGTGTTAGGTACATTACTTTTTTGTTCAAATTATTCCAATTTCTTTTTTAATTCTAGGCTAACAAATTATCTATTTTTTGAGAAATTTTATGGTAAATTGGAAATTTCACATCAAGAAATAAAGACATAAATTTTGGTAAAAACATTTCGGGGTAATATAATGAAAAAAATAAATTATAAGAATCTTAGTTTTATTTTATATGGAAAGTATTTACCTAAAAACCTCATTTTCATTCTCCTCAGAGAGTTCGATGTAATTCTAGGTATAGATTATCTTTCTCTTTATCATGATAAGATATATTATAGAGATAAAGAATTTCCTTTTCAAAATGACATTCAATTTTTATAAAAGAATGAATTCATTAATTCAATATCATATTATGAGGATGATAAATTGATCAAATATGGAAATTAAATATATCTATCAAATATTTTTTAGAAGAAAGAAACTACTCAAATTGGTGAAGTTTTAATAGTAAATGAATATCTAGAAGTATTTCCTGATGAATTTTCTAGTATTATTCCTAATTGGGATATTGAATTTATTATTGAATTAGTTTATGATGTTAATCTAATATCAAAACCTCTTTAATGAATATCTCAATTATAACTTTTGGAATTGAAAAATAAATTACAAGAGTTTCTTGATAAAGGATTCATTCATCCTAGAACTTCACGATGTGGTGGTCCAGTTTTATTTTAAAAAAATGATGGTTCTATGAGTTTAGTATTTTTGAAATATTGATCCCATGTTTGGGTATTGTTAGATATAAGTTAATGATGATAAAATTACAAATATAGTATTATAGACTAGTTATGGGCATTATGAGTTTTTGGTTATGCTTTGTGGATTTAAAAATGATATAGGTATATTTATGGACCTTAGGAATAGATTTTCCATGAGTTTTTGAATAAATTTTTGGTTTTATTTATTGAATAAATCATTAAATATTTTATAAGTTAAAAGGATCATGAGAAACATTTCAAGTCTATACTATAAACCTTAAATCAAAATAAGTTATATTGAAAATTTAGTAAATGTGAATTCTAGTTGTGATAGATTTCATTCCTTGGACATATTGTAAATAAATATGGAATAAAAATTGATATAGATAAAATTAAAGTTATTGAAGAGTGGCCAATACGTATATATATTTCATAGAGATTAATAGTTTTCATGTATTAGAGGGTTAGTATAGATAGTTTTTTGAAACTTTCTCTCAATTATCTATCCTGCTAACTAAGATAAGTTATAAAAGAGTTAAATTCACTTTGATGAATGAATTTTATGAATATTTCCATGAATTGAAAAAAAAAATTGTGAATTCTCCAATTTTGGCCTTTCCATCCAAAAATGATGAATTTTTATCTACAATGATTATTATTTAAAGTGACTTGGTTGTATTTTAATGTATTATGATCGAGTAACTGCTTATATTTCATGAGAATTGAAACCTCAGGAGTTAAATTTTCCTACACATAACCTTAAACTAGAAGTTGTATTGTTTTCTTTAAAATCAAAAGACATCATTTATATGAAGTAAAATGTGAAATATATACTAATTATATAATTTTTAATTATATATTAATTCAAAACTAGTTGAAAATAAGTCAAAAAATATGTTTTTAATAGATAAAGGATTATGAATGCATGCTTAATTACCATCCTGGAATATAAAATAGGGAAGCATATGATTTAAGTTGATAAGATAACACATCATTAACTATGTTACAACCTGGAAATGATCCTTTAGTTAAATATTTAATGAATATTAGATTAGAAATTTTGTATACCAAAACTTTTTATCTTTTTAATTAGGAATTAGTGTAATCATCTTTGTTAAAAAAAATTAAGGAGGAATATAAGGACGATCTTGGATTGCAAGAAAGAGTAGAATCAATCAAAAAGTGTATGTATCATGAGATTAACATTGATAAATAAGGTGTTATCAATTTTTTTAAGAGGTTGGGTATCCTAAGTGATTACAAGTTAGTGATATATTTATAGAGTTAAGCCCATATATATCTATTTTATATTTATCCTGTAATCACTAAGTTGTATAGAGACCTCCAGGGACATTTATGGTGGGATTGAATAAAAATCAATATTACTAACTTTACCATGAAATGTTCAACATGTAAACTAGTTAAACAAGAATGAAAATTACCAAATGGGGTGCTTCATCCCTTTTTAGTTCCATAGTAAAAATTGGATAATAAATCTATGGATTTCATTGTTGGGTTTATGAATACATCTCGAGGTGGTAATGAAATATGGTACATTTTTTATCATTTAACTAAATCTGTGAATTTTGTTCCAATTTGAGATAATATGTATTTGGATAATCTTTATAGAGTACATATTAATGATATAATTATATTTCATAGAGTCACTATATCTATTGTATCTAATCATGATCCCAGATTTACCTCTAATTTTTCAAAAATCTTTTAGAATCCATTGGTTACTAAATAAAATTTCATTACATCTTTTCATACTAAATAATATGAATAGTGTAATAGAATGATTTAGAATTTGGAGGTTATATATTGTTTTTTTTATTTAATTTATAAGGAATTTGGGATCAACATATTTCACTAGTTTAATTTTTTTATTATAATAGTTTTCACTCTAATATACTAAAGGAACCATTTGAGGAATAATTTAGAAATCAGTGTTGGACTCTATCTTATTAGGAAGAAGTTGGTGAAATAATATTTTTTAGACCATATTTAGTAGAAGATATGGTCATGAATGTAATGATAATTCTACGATATATGATGGAATCTCAAAGTATGCATAAGTGTAATGCAGATAATTATAGTAAATATATTTAATTTAAGGTAGGAGACTATGTTTTTCTTAAAGTATCTCCATGAAAAACTGTTATTCATTTTTTGTAGGAAGGGAAATTAAGACTATGATTAATAAACCATATAAAATTTTGTAGAATATTGGATTAGTTTCTTATTGAGTGTATTTTCTTCTGACTATGTCTCATGTGCGTGATTAGTTTCATTTTTCATTATTAAATAGGTATGTTCCAGATGCATCTAATATTTTGAGTTCTGTTTTAGTTCAATTGGAAGAAAAAATTTCTTATGTGGAATAGACTTTTCTGATTCTTGATTATTCAGATAAGTTGTTACAAAATATGTTGATTCACTAGTTTATGGTTTTATGAAAAAACATATTATTGAAGAAGAGACATGGGAATCTGAAATTTCTATAAAAGAAATAATATATCCAACAGATTAATGAGAGAATAAAAATTGTGAGGACATATTTTCCCAATGGGGAAAAGAATGTAACAACCCATGTATTATTAATAATTTATCAATTTCATTCCTTATTAACATTCACAAATTATATTTCATTTATGCATATCCACTACAAGAATAATAAGTAATTTCTCAATTCAAAAAGAAAATATTTTTATTCTGACTAAATAGATATTCATGCATTATACAATTTTATTAAAAAGAATAGTTACTAAATTTTCAAATATTGATTTGAAAAAATGAAATTTATTTTTTAAACCAAATCTCCAAATTTATCTTAATAAGAATTTTTTAAAATTTTCTAAAAAATTTACTTTTGGGTGAATAAGAAAAAATAACAATTTCTAAGAAAAATATCTTCTCTTTTCATGTATTTATAAATATCTGATGAATTTTTGGATTGGTTTTTAAATTTAATTATATATTAATAATTAAAATTAATCTAAAAATTTTCATTTTTATAAACACCACACTTTATTTTGGTATAAAATCATTTTATACTTAAAAAGGCATGTATTCATAAAATTGTTTTTCATCGCATTACATGTTATTATTTTAAAACTAATTTTCACCACCTTAAAATATTTATTATTTAAAAATTTATTTCATATTTTAAATTATAATTTTAAAATTTGGTATATATATTAGTCTCATTTTTTCATCATGAAGAGTAACATTGGTAAAAAAGAGTTGTTTTATATTTTAAGAGTTAAAACTAGTTTAAAGGGGTCAATCTAAAATAATAAGGGTTAAAATAACCAAAAAACTTTTTTTACTAATATTTTATGGTCATATTTAGACCATATATTATATATTATTATAAAATAAATCATTTTGGATCCACCTGTCTTGAGTAAGACATTATTATATTTTAATATTTTAAAAATAATCTATGTGTGTCCACTCCCTCACTTTTAAAAGTACACCCCTTATCTTATCTTCTTTACACTTAAAAAGCATCTTATTTCAGTAATAACCTACCCATATCATTTAATAAAATCTCTCACCATGTCCTTTAGTTCATGTTTTTATCATAATATTATCCTAATAATGTTTTAGGTATAAAGATATTGAGGTTGTCTGAACAAGAGGTATTGTTTTTAACCGAGTGCTTTTTTTATTTCTTCTTTTACCTACTTCAAACATAAACTAACCATTTTCATATGATAACATAAGTATCTTATATATATTTAAATTTTATAATTATTATGTTATAAAAAAATTATTTACTAATCAATCTAATGTAAAATGAAATTATCTTTCGTGCATATGTGCGGGCTACCACCTCACGAAGATGATGTATTTCATTTTCCATCACTAACACTTATGCATGGTAAAAACTAATTGATAAAAATGAAATAATATTTTATATTTTATATAAAGTTAGTTATTTAATTTTAAATATATATTCTAATTATTTCTTCATTTTCCAGAGAAAAATAAAACATTACTCATGCAGATGTGCGGACAACCACCTCACAAACCGATGTATTTTAATTTTCATCACCACAACACATAATTGGTATATATTGGTGTATTTAAATAGATTATAAGATATTTATGATTAAATATACCTTATTTAAATATAAAATAATACTTACCAACATTTCTCCATGTTTTCAGAGAAATGGAATCATTACTCTTGCGTAAGTACGGACTATTGTCTCTTTATTGTAACGTAATTCATTTTTCATAACCACCATACACATTTGGTTATAAGTGTATAATAAATGTATTAATTTGGTAATTATATTATTTTTAATATTCTTTAAATGATTTAATCATGATCCATTAAACTGTATTCAAACTACTAAATTCATTTTGGACTTTTGAACCAAATATACTAAAAACAACCTTAGTAAAATTAATCAATTAACTGAAAAAGTGTGAAATGGTAATAAGTGAAATAAAAGAAATAAAAAAATTAATCAACATGAAAAATATTCTTAGTATTTTAAATAATTAATATAACTCTATTATTCGGGAAGATAAAAAACATGTGTGATAATCCAAAATTGATGTAAGGTATTTTCAATCCTAAAACATAGTTTTTAAATGTTTAAAATATTTATTTATAATATTTTCCATACATGAACATATTTATTACTGGATGATTAACTATTTAAATAAAGAAATTTAACAGTTCATTTTAACTCTTCATTTAATTTCTTATAAAGTCTTTAGAATGATTCTTTTTTTGTATTTCATACGTAATTATTGATTATATTTAGAAAGAAAAAAAATGTTTTTTAATATATACGAAATCAATGAATTTTTTCCACTACTAAAATATTTATTTAATATTTTGATAAATTTTTAATATTCCATGTTTTATTTAAGTAAAAACCTTTATCACCATTGTTCTGGGTATTTTAGTTTTGAATATAGGGATTTTTAGGAAATGGATATATCAATATATGAAAATGTTTTACATATGGGTTAAAAAGTATATTTTTATAAACATGATGATGTAAATGAAATATTTTATGTGTTTTATTATTTTTATGGTCCTTGGATACTTTTTGTAATGCTGGGTGAGATGGATATAGCTCTCCAATGCATTAGATATTGATTATATTATCTAGAAAATTATGATGGAATTAAAAGAATAGTTTATTCAATGTTTAAGGTTATTATAAGGGTTCCTATAAGGGTTCTATAAAGATGATGTCCCAAGGAACCTATATTAATTATATATTCTTGAAAATGAGTTTTCATGGAAACCTTTTGATTTTATAAGTTTTAGTATTGATATCTTTTTTAAGGAATGATTTAGAACTTTAAGGGTAAAAGGTATGTTTTAAGAAAAAATTTTCCTAGGTTTGTTATGTTTTATAAGAAATGATCATGATTATTATTTTGCCGTTATGTTTTATTATAAAGTATTTTATGAAAAAAAATGGCAGAAAAGATAATTTAATTTGTAATTAAATGATTATTTGAGCTTAATATTTGTTATGTTAAAGGAAAACTCTCTTATTTTATCTCTTGGTTTTGAAATGGACTAAAACTTGTATTTTCTTCTTTGTATATTTCCCTTACCAAGAATTTTTTTTTCTCATCCCAAGTTTTTATATTTTATCTCACAAATTTTAAGGATTAGTAGAAATAATTATTCAGTAAAGTTGAAAATTATGAGGATTTTTTAGAAAAGTAAAATATGTTTCAATTAAATTTTACTATATTGTGAAAAAAATGGATAGACAATTGAAGTTTCTATATTGTAATGCATTGGATTGTTATATAAGAGTTGTGAACTAATTATCTAACACTATAAACCTAAAATTTATTCATAAACACTAAAATAAATTCTCATTTTGTAATTAAATTATCAATTAAATAAGTATTGGTTTCTTATATATTATATTGATGGGTCATGATGAATTTTTGGCCACCTTTAAAATGAACCAATGGATTTATTTTAGAGGTAATATTCTCCCCATGAATTTTAAATTCCATTTCTACTGGTCATAATCCTCTAGCATATAGGGAGGTTCACATGAGGTCTTTCGGAATACCTAATCATGTGTCGTTTATGTCATACGGGCCAAGGAATTACAAAACAATATCAGAAACTGTGTCTGGTTGGGATAGTTCTAGTTAGAGGTGGAGTTAGGTTGTTAAGATATATGAGATATATCAGTAGAATTCATAGATAGTATTGATTCGGTTGAAACCCAAGTTTCCATGGAATTTCCAATGTTGGGGTTAAGAACTCTAGGATTTATGAGCTCTTGGATTAGATAAAGTGGGATAGATAATACTCAGGATGAGTCATAAGACTTACCTAGGAACTAGTAAATTTTCTATCCATCATGATAGTGGCATGATTAAGGAATGATACATTCACCTATGGGAATTGTTATTAGATATATTTTATCATCATGATTTACTATTAATTAAAGAAAAATATATTATATTTAATTATTTCTCAAATAAATTATAAGGGGTAATTATATTTATATGTATTTTGGGGTTATTTGATTGATTTTTAATTATAATTGTTCAATTTCTGAAGGGAAATTATTTTTAGGATGTGTAGATTTTGAGAAAACCCATGATATAAGAATATAAATCATGTGTTGGAATGAGTCATTCATAAAATGGATTTGTAATTATGTTGAATTTGAAATTTCTTGATGAGATGGTGACTTTGAAACGAATTAAGATTTATGGTTTTAATAAAATAACATGAAATTTTTTTTAAAAGTGGGTTTCAAATGAATTTTCAAAAGAAATATGGTTTTTGGAAAAGAAATACTAAAATTGATGGTAATTATAGATTTTCATTATGGGTGACATCCCCTTGGATTGAAATGGATATTTTGATAAATTAGGTGTGTTATCACTAGTGTAAAATTATTGAATGTGTTTTGAAATATAAAATATGTATCTATATAAACTAGGATACTTGGATTTTAGTGTTTGACCAAGGGTAACCTGGATTATTTAATTGTGTGTTCATCTATTGTATTTCATTTCTTTTTAAAATTTCCAAGTGAGGTTGGAAAGTATGCACTATTTTTTATGATGTTGGTAAAAAATAGATGGTGTATCTATAGACAATGTTTTCTTTTTTTTTAGTGTTTGATTTTGGATAACCCAAGGGTTGAATTATGTATTTAAAAGGTACATAATGGTTTTTTAGATATACATGTGTTTTGGTCTGATGCGATGGATGATTGATGTTGGGATCATGTAGTTGAATGTGTGTTTTGATTGGTCTATGGTTTTGATTGGCTGATTTGGGATTATATATGAAATTTATATGGAGGGGAACACTATTAACTAGAGTCAATCTTTATGAGTGAATTTATATGGTGGATAGAACCATAAGACTGGAGATATATTATTTTTTAATGTTTTATTGTTTTGGAATGTATAGGTTAATTTGTGTAGCATCTTTATATTTTTTGTGATAATTATTAGTATACTTATTTCTAATAGGAATTGGGTTCGAAGATAATTGATGAATATATAAAAGTAAAATGATTCCAAGGATGTGATGGTAGTCTTGGATATAAATTTGGGAAGATTTATGAGCAGGTAGATTGGATTTTAGTAAATAGTACATGTCAGTGGTTGGAGATTCATAGGGGGGAATGTTTATTATTTTAAGATTGAACATGTTAAGTTAGTTGTAAATTGATAGATGTTTTGGATTGGGATTTATGATTAAAGGGTCAACTAGTTTTTATTTATGTAAGTGGATGTGGTGAGGTGAAAAAAAAAATCATGATTATAGTCCTTGATGTGAATAATGTGTTTTAGGTATTAACCAATGATTTTTGGGAAAGTTCTTTATATCTAGGTTCAGTGTTTGGGTAGTTAAGCTGAGTTTTTTCAGGTTTGACATTCAGAATGAATGGTAGTATTTAATTCTAAATGATGTATGGGAAGTTTATAAATTTTATCAGGTCCTTCTCAGGGATGGTAATTATTATGGTGGGAGTTTTTCATTACTCACAATTTTATAGGTTTTGTTCAAGGTAAATTTGATTTTTTGGCCCTAGTGTAAAGGATGTTATGATAATTATATTTTTAATCAATATTTTACGGATTTGAACATCACTAGGTGATGTTTTTAAATATGTTCATAGGCTTGAGATGTTTTTTGGGTGATCAAATGTTTTCCCAGGATAAGGGATAGAATTTTACAATAGGAAGAAACTATACCATGATTTAGGTAATGACAACATCGTGATGAGATGATTGAGGATTACCTTGTGTCCAAGGGGAACCATGGTATGAAGGATTTTATTAATCCTATAGTTGTATAGTCATATTGTGACAAGTATCATGGTGTGTTATATTTTGTGTGTGTTGTTTAAAGTATTTGGTCTGGGGTTTTTTTGAATTAATTGGTTTTAATTTTAATTTTAGATGAAATTAGAGAATCCTAGGGTCAATTTTTGAAATTTTAATGCTATTTAATAGGGTAAAACTTGTGTATATCATAATCTATGATTGATATAGGGAGTTTTATATTTTAAGATTAATTTTTTAAAGTTCCTATGTGTAAGAGTCCTTATGTAAAAATGGTAAATCTTATGTATGGGTAGTCACTTATATAAGGATTGAAATGTGTAAGGTTCCTGATGTTTGAGAAAATGACTAAGTGTTGGATTTATAAGAGTTTACTCTTATGTCTGAGTACCCCCATACATAAGGTTCCTTCTCTAATTAGTAAATCAGCTAAGTCTTAGACCCTATGATATGTAAGGGTCCTTCTTACTTGAAGATTAGAATGTTGGATAAGTGTTGGGATGCCCCTATTATACATAAAGTTAAACCTTTTTATGTATAAGGGTTACCATATGGTAAAAAAATTATAAATTTATATATCCCCTATGATATGTAAATTTAAACCCTTGATATATAAAGGTTGATTTTTGTTAAAGGTGATATATATTTTTTACTTCTTAGAAATTAAGGTTCACCATATGTAATGGTTACTCTTACATATGGGTACCCCTATATGTAAGATCTTCTTATTTTATAGAAAATAATTAAGTGTAGGGAAATTAATTGTCATATATAAAGGGTACCCTGATACATAATTGTGATAAAAATGGTAAAGTCCCTAATACGTAAGGGTTAGCATAGTGATACACAAGTGTTTCATAAAATGAAAAATCGATGGATGATTCTTGGGCGTTAATACATAAGGGTCCTCCAAGGATGAGACATAAGGATCAGGAATTTGGTAAATTACACCACACTTAAACGTCATCCTATTTAAAAAATTAATGGTCTTGGGATACATTGTGATACATAAGGGTAGATTTTTTAACACATAAGGGTCACCCAAAATGTAAGGGTCCATACATAAGGGCCCTAGACTTTCTTAATTTTGGTGGATGATGTGTAAGGTTTTGTGATATGTAATGGTCCTATGGGATGATATATATGGTTCACCCCACACATAACGGTCTATATGTAAAGGTTTCAAAATTTGTGAAAAATCTAACCTGAAAAGTTTTGTCTAGACTTTCTAAAGTATTAATTATTTTGTAAAATTAAATAAAAAATAGGTTTTAGTCCATTTTAATCTAGAATATAGTGGGAACACTATATTTTTATTCTCTATCATGTTATTCCTTCCCTGAATATATTCATTAATTGTTATCATATCGTCATATAATCTATTGTAGGGAGTAACCATGAGTAAGGCTAACTTCCATTGGGAATTTATTTACAGTTTCTATCACCTTTTTCTTATTTTCTATTATATATTCCCTAAATTAATGATTTTTTTTATATTATCAAATTTCATTAGATCATATCAAAATCATTTGGAGTTCCTCTATGAGTAGTGTATTGTTGACTATAAATTAGGTAAATTGACATTAAATTACTGAGTCTCCTGCTCATTTTGTGATTTTATGTTTACATGGAATCACTACAGTTAATATTATCATGTTTTCATATTATTTTTCATCTATACCCATATATTGGGAAGGATTCACATTTTCATAATAGTAAACATGGACTATATAGATTGAAAAACGGGTCATTAGTGGATACTTTATCAAATGAGTGTTGATAACCACATTTATGTATTGTTTTATGGTATGAGTTGGGTTTTAAAGGTAAATGGGATTTATTTTTTAAATATATATTGAAAATTGGGGTTTTATGACAAATGTATTCCTTATAGAAATAGTTTAACATATAATTTCAAGATGAAGGGGTTGATTTCAAGTGATGGTTTTGAAATAGTATTTTCTAAATGATTACGGGGTTTTTAAAGAATTTTTTCATTGGGATTTTGGACAAAGGGATAGTGTGAGTAAATATAAAATGGTAAAACTTTTATGAATGTTTTATAAATAGGATATGAATTGGTTTTTAAGGTAAATATGTAAGGTATTGGTTTGAGATTGGTTTGGTCTATTTACTACATGTGGGAAATATAGTATTTTCTAAGGATTATACACTTACTGTGATTCATGGTTATGATTTTATAGTAATTTATTCTTTTTGAATAATGATTCATGAAAATTTATGAATCCATTACCATGTTATGGAATCTATTTTCATTTTTATGGCTTTTTGTACATACAGGTGCATGAGATAACCTGATAATGTTTTGTATTTGGTATCAAAGAGACATGGTGGCTCTTCATTGAGGTAATTGACCTCTCCAAGGGTATATATGGGTAAAATGTCTTGGGTTTGATGGAACCATTCTTAATATAATGAAATAATGTAGGGTAATCCTCTTAGTTAATTTGGGCATAAACCGATTTGATTAGGAACAAATGAGGATTAGGTGAGCTAGTGGTCTGGCATATGGTTTTGGATGATGGATCCTTAAAATTTAATTGTTTTGGGTGAATAAAAATGTTTAATGTGATTAAAAATGATATTTTATTAAGGGATAAGCCATGGGTTTTCTTTATAGTTCTTTTATTCTTGGGATGTGATTTCATGATAGAGTTTCTTTATTTCACTATTTTATTTAACTTTTTTTATTGCATGATATGTGATGTGTTGATACTAATGTGTATGAGACCCAAACTAATGTGATAGGGTTTGGTTGATGACTTAATGTGAATATCTATGGGACCCACCTAGTAATGGTGTTGTTCATCTTATGTTGTGGGACTTACCCCTAGGGGTGGTTTGGTGTGTGTGATAAGTTAGGTATCATGTTTCCCTACTCAAATAGCTTATTTTTTGTTCTAGTTATGATACTACCTATATGATCTACCTCATGTTGGTGTGGTTTTCTTCATGACACAAGACCTTTGTAATGGAACATGTCACTACATGTTTTATTTTTTTTGAGTGAATTAAAACTTTTCATCTAGCGTATAGCTCATTAATAGTATCAGGTGATAGACCAAGATACATTGAATTTGAAAATAATGAAGAGATGTTTTAAGGATTGAATATAATATCAGATGGGAATCAAGACTTGATTTCTCAATGGAGGAGGTTTAGAGTTGTTAGGGATGCTACAACATCCACTAGCTAACTAGTGGGGAAGACAGTAGCCCAACAGCCCAGCAAGACTCATTGTATAGCTAGTGATCCTACACCATAACTCCATTGAGATGGGAAGAAACCTTAATACCAAGAAAGTCCCACTAGTCATTAATTGAACCTCTACTGTGTGGGTTGTGCTTTAAATCCTTTAATGAAGTTTTTTTTGTATTTTTATCCATCATTCTCCCTTAGTTTTGTCTCTCTTTCCCCATTTTTGTGAGGGTCAGTCAACTGTGGAATCATCTTTTCCTCTATCCAAGAACTCCCTTTTATCTTGGGAAAATATAGATGGAAACCATTGGTGAATACAGTTGAAATGCTTCATTCTTATTCAATATTTACATCTTTCTTCCTAGTACGATGGTGGATCAATGTTTTGTTCATCATGGATGATCATATCAGTAAATTTAAGCCCTTGTGTTCCTTTAATATCTTTATCCTATTTATATTATCTTCCCCTTGATCATATTATCATCGATTGATTATTGTTTTATTTCAAATTAGATTATGAGATGATAATTCATTCATATATTGATGGAATTGTTTGAGATTGATAGATCTTTGGATTTGCATTGGTAGAGTATGTAATGTGATTATGAACTTGTGTCATTGATGGTAGTTTCAATGATGGTATGTACCTTAATGATTCGTACTTTGGTTTTTAGTCTCATTTAGTCAAATTTATCATTTTACCATATAATTAATTTTGAAATTTTTGTTTTCTTACAATTGGGAGTCTGTTGGGAGTGGATTTAACTTCATTGGATGATGTTGCGGCTGAGGTATGTTGTCAAGTCATTTTCTTCCAAATGATTGAGTTTAAATATATTAAACTAATCATTTTTTTCATGTGATAGTTATTTTACCCATAATAATGTTGGACATGTGTTATAGACCTTTTATGGGTGTTTGGTCATGGTTCCATCTAGTTAGTGATGTCTGGTAAGTTATTCACCATGTTTTATGTTCACCTTTGGTTGTGAGACTGGTTGTAATCATGTAATTAATTATGATTTGGTTATAATTAATTAATTGTAATGATTTGGAAAGATTAGTACCTCATTGTGATCGATGGAGGCTAAATGGAATTGAAAAAATTAAACAATGTATCTAGGCTTTTCATTCTTGGGAGATAGCTCTATTTGAGGTAGTTGGTCCCATGCACTCTACCCTATGCTTTATTTATGGTTTTTTAGCATGTGATATGAGGGTCACCACTTTGGGTAAATGAAACTTAGTTCCTAATTGTGTTTTGAATGTGTAATTATTCATTATTTAATAATCATCAAGTATTAAATAAATTAAGAAGCATGTTTAATTATTAATTCGTTAATGATTCTCAAGTTTTTACTAATTAAAGGAAACATTTATAGTTATTAATTAATTTATGATCCTCAAGTATAAATTAATTAATTGAATCTTGACTAATGTAATTAAATACCTTGGGGTGTATGGTTATGATACTTGAGACCTAGATCCCATGGAACTATGTATGAAGATTTATTCCATGATTATTCGTAGATAGCCTATTAGAACATATTTGATCTTGATCATAGGTGTAGTTGTTTTTACTCAAAATTATATTCCTTGATATTTTTATATTTGAACTAATGTTTTCCTTGATGTGATATATATATTTTCATAACTGTTTTACCATTCTTGAGAGTGATTTTAGGTGGGTGTCTGTGTTTGTATCATGTGAGACACTTTATGATGATTATTCCATGATTATGCCTATGTAGCTTGTTTCACCACGTTTGATGATGATCATATGTATTTTTATGTTTTTACAAAACGTTTATGATAGTATTTTATGTTATGATTATATGTATTATCTTCCCTATTGTTTAATATAACACATTTCCTTTAGTGGTATTGTTCTGGTACTCAAAGACTACTGTATAATCATGATATTGTTATCCTTTTTAAGGGTGAGTGTGCATGGCCAATGATGATAGTGATGGAGATGATCATTGGGAAGTTCCATAATATACTTGATGTTAGACCCATGAAACTTGGCCTTTGAGGATACGATGACCATATATATGTCGATTAGTATGTTTACTTAATGTCTAGTGGTCATTGAGAAGTATATACACTCAATTCCTAGTTAATTCCATGTAAAATGTTTACCTTATGCCTATTGAATACTGATTAGAATGTACTCTAGAATCCTAGTGATGAAAATTAACATGTTTACTTAATTCCTAGAAGATATAAGGAGAAATTTTACATTGATAATATGATAATTTCAAGTGACATGGTGTCTCAGCACCTGGTGGACCAAGATTGTAGTTTGATCTTGATTACCTTGCTATGCATTATAAGAATTCTTTTGGCATGGAACTGAAGTAGGTATGATTAGTGTTCATGGAATATTGGTGATTGTATGATAGATTTGTACATGGTTATTATTGCTTGTGTGGTCTTGGTGAATATATGATCTTCTTGTGTAGTTCTGTTTTTTTATCCACTAAACATTCATTGTTTACAATGAATGGGAAAGTGATGTGTGGGGGTCTTTCGAACCATTCACAGGCTGGAAAACTCAAAGTTCACTACTGAGAAAGGCTACAGATCTGATCTTATCTACTGGATTCTAGCTTTTTTGGTCTTTTATAAATGATAAATGATATAAAATCTACTCTAGGGACATCTACATGTATCATTTTAAAAATAAAAAATTAATTTTGGACTTAGAAAGGTTGTGAAAAGAGTTGGAGTCTTCCCCTTTCCTTAAGGGCTTGATTCCCTTATGCCCCTCTAACATGAATTACATTGTGTTTCATGGTAGATGGATCAAATAGAAGCCTCTACATTATGAGAAAAAACATAATATTGATGGATCTTTCTCTATGAGATCATTGGGTGGTGGAGAAGTGATTATAGATACAATATATACAGTTATTAAAGCTTTCTCATCATTCTTTGGATGTGTTGACTCCCTTCAATTGGAATCCCAAGTTATTCTCAGATTCTTTCTTCTATATAAGAAGAAACATATTACTATTAGATAAATTAAGACTGATTTGTTAGCTGTGTATAATATAGTGATAGGTAAAGGCCCCACTCCTTGGTCTATTTAATACTTCATTAGAAGATGCAAGGGGATAATGCACAACCACATGACCATTCTCCATACTTTTCATGAAGGAAATGTCATTAAAGAATATCTAGCTTCTAAATCAATCTATCTAGAGCATTTCCTTTTCTTTTCTAGCTCTAATTCCCTCTATATCGAGGAGACCAAATTTTTTAGAGATGATAGTCTTGGTATTCATTATTATAGACCCCTGTAACTTTATCTTTGTAGGCACTTTATGCTCTTCATCCCTTTATCCTACTAATATAATAAAAATTATTTTAGTGGTGGTATATGTGATTAGACCAGTGGGAAGTCTTAAGTTGTAACTTATTTAACTATTTAGTCTCTATATTGTTTCATCTCATTTATAAACATATAATGTTTAGTATTCTACATAATTTATTTATATTTTTTTATTTGGTTATTTATTTTTTATTTTTCACTTTAATGGAGGTTAATGTATCCCCATTGTTCCACTAGTGACCCTAAATGCTATTTAAAAGCATCTAGAATATTGGGAGGCACGCCTAAAGTCAAGTGGAATTATGGATTGAACCTAATTATTCAGTTCAATATGTTATAAAATGGTATCTAAAAAAGAAAGTCTATTTTCTAGTTTTTGTATTCCATAGATATGTGACATAGGAATGTGTTAGAACTTGTGATGAAACTCGGTCTGTTTCATCATGAAAACCATTCATGGGGGAAGTCTAGGTTACCAAATTATAGGATTTATATTCATGGTCCACACTTCTATAATCATATGTTTTCACCAAATGTGATCCACATGGGTTTTTAGGTTTTGATTTCATAAGGATTTGACTCTTGTACATCTTGACATGATACATCACATGCATCATATTCATCATGTTGGTTTTGCATGAAATATATGTTGTTTGTGTTTCATTGTACTGGTGATGAAAAATTTAGTTTCTTGGTGTCAAAAACTTTTACTATGTTTTCATACATGGGTTATTAGTTAAATTGTATTTGGATGAAACCCTATGAATGTCTACTTATGATAATAAGTAGTGTAATACAATGATGTAGTGCACCTGAATGATGATGGTGGTGGTTAAGATGATAATGTAGTCCCTTTGTACATGGACAATATAGTTTACCTTGTTAGATAATTTTCAGTTGTTAATTAACTTAGTAAATAATATTTTGTGAGTAGACAGTGGATAATTCTAGTTTGTTAATATTATAATTACATCCTCTGTGGATTGGTCCATGTAGTATCTGGTGTAAATCAATGTAACCAAACCTAGCATATATATCTCCTTAACATGGTTATTCTAATAGAAAATTCATCATGTAATGCCATTATAGATGTGCCTATAAGTCATTTAAATAAAATTTAATCCCTTGTGGAAAATTTTTGGGTTATGTGTAAGACTTTATGGAATTAAATATAACTTTGGTTAATATTTATCCATTGTCTTGTGGTATGTGAACATAACCCAAGTAATTTTTTTACTTGTAAAGGGATAGTTAAGGTAAAATCCTTAGGGGAAATTTTTGTTAAAGAAATTTTCATGTGTATATCAGTAACCTTTGGAAGGATTAATGGATGGTCTTTCAAGTTAACTTGAAACCTGGGAGTATAGATCACCTAAGTCTTAGTACTCATGATATAAGGTTTGGTTTAGAACACATATACACTTATGGTATCGAGGATATTACCATGGGTTTTCAAGCCCATTGGTTTGGAATTTAACTCTCATTAGTTGATGAGAGAAGATCCTAAGTGGTCAGAACATAGAGGGTTAGAGGATGCGTGGATACTTTGTGTCTTTAACTCACATTGTGTGATAGGTGGTGTGTAGTGAATCTTGATAGTAAGTAGTTGTATCTTTCATAAAGATGAGGTAATAATATGTTCATGTTTGGTGGATTCGGCGCCCTACGGTGAATGGAATGTTGAAAATGAATATGTTTTGAGGACCAAAGGTCCATGAATCAGGGTGAAATTAACTCTACTAGAATAATAGTAGTTTTTCATGCCTTTCTAGGAAGACTTAAATCATGAGTGTTCATGTTTTTGGATACATGCATGGTCCGATGAATTAGTGGAGTGAGGTGATGAAAAAAACATTTAAAATGTTTCTAGTTTTTTAGATGAAACTAGAGGAGGCTTTGATGGTATTTCAGTGATGAATTTGGTTTTAATTCACCCATGATGTTACCAACTAGTGTGTTTTTCATGAATCTTAGGGGGGGTAGTGGCCCATGTGAGGTTTTATAAAGATGTATCTTTTGTGGAAGATGATATTGACAATGGATTGGGGTATTGTGGTGTGGAAATCCTAATTTTTTTATGGTGGAGATGATGTGGTTTGAAAAAGAATCTTGTTTGATGGGATGATACCCTTATGGTTCAAAAGGAATAACCCACACCTAGGATTATAGATTAAATCAGGCATTATACATGATGTTTGATTCATATAGATTAAATCAGGCATTATACATGATGTTTGATAATGGATCATTTATTTGAGTGGACTGTGATCTGGGTAATCCAAATGTGTGTAGTATTTAGTGTTTTTCTTGATAATTAGGTTTGAATGGACAATCACATTTAGTCATTACATTTGAAAATTCACTAGTCCTGGGTTGGGTAGATATATACTAGAACTGTGAGGTGAAGTTAAGGATACTCTTATAGTGGGGAGTATCGACCAGATCATATAAAAAAGGCCTATCTTGTGGGAAGGTTTATTGTGTTGTGTGAGTATGATTGTTGAATGGTCTAACTAGATCTGAAATACTGGTGTTTAATGGAACTCATAGTATCTAGATCCATAATAAATACATGATGTTTGATTCATATATAGCATTATACATAGACCAATTTTGGTCTTCAAACTTAGGAAAAAAATAGTGTTAACTGAGAGGGAGTTATATCATTAGTTTATTGATGCATAGTTGGAAACCTTATGGTTCTTTCAAGTTGTTTATGAATCAGCTGGAAAATTATTTTGATATAATTTAATAATTTTTTAATGATGATAGATTTATTTAACATTTCCATTGGAACTTATGTTATCATTATTTTTTGTTCAAGGGGCATTGAATTTTAAGGTTGGGGACCTTTATAGGAAGAATTTTATAAAAGTATTGATAAGTGACTCCATGTGAACCTGAATGTAGTGGTTAGAACCACTTTGATCCCATTGTGTTAGGAATGATAGAGGTGTTAAAGAATCAATTGGGTCCTTTCTAGAAAGTCTAGTGTTTTGGGATTTGTTGGTTGATAAAGAATCACTAGTTTGGATTGAAACCAGCAATGAGGTATTGATATCAAATGTTAACTCGTGTTTTCATTTTCTTAAGTGATGTGAAATTGAACCACATCATGCGTGTCACTGGAATTACAAAATCATATTTCATGTGGATATTCATACGTTTTGGATCACCTTTAAGATTTATGAGGAATCGATTGCTGACACCAAAGTGTTTTAAGTTTAATGGTTTCAGTGATCATGGTATCAATGTTTTTAAAATAGAGATATTTGGTCTTAGATTCCAGTGTTCATCTTGGGAGTTGTGTAGCAGTATCATGATGGAAATTCAACAATTATTGTAGCCTTGAGGTGGTGAGTTGTAATTCAAAGATGGAATGTATTGAACTTTTGGATAACAATCAACGTAGATCGAGAATTGTTATTCACATGATACCAAAACATCTAAAGGATGATAAGTGATATGGTGGGAATATTGTAATGGATTCCATCATTATGTGCCTTTTTTTAATAGAATTTGAACTTTTCATCTAGTGGATTTCTTGTTTAAAGGATCAAGTGATGAACTAATTTACAGCTTATTTGAACATCTAAAAGAGATGATTTTTGACTTCAATAGAAGATATAAAAGGACTCAAGACTAGAATTACAAGTAGAGGAGGCTCGAAGATATTGGGTCTACTATAGAATCCACCAGCTAGCAGGTGGGGTGGGAACTAACCCAACTACCTAGCAGGACTCATCAACCAACTGTTGAGCCTAAACTAGCCAGAAAGTGAGCTAGAAAGAACCCATGTTACCTATCTAGTTGCACCAACTAGCTAGTTAGCCTACACTGGGTGGTTGGTGGGGTGCACTGGAAATAATTTAATAAATTTTCATTTATTCTTTTTACCCATCATTCTCCCCTTATATTTATCTTTCTTTTCCAATTTTTATGGAGGTCACTCAATCGTGGACTCCTATCAGCCTCCCTCTAAGAACTCCATTTCATATAGGGTGTATCTAGATAGAAACCTTTGGGGAGTCCAACTGAAATCCTTTATTATTCTTTGATTTTTGTCTCTTTTTTTCTCATATAATGGTGTATTGTTGTCTAGTTCATCATGGATGATCTAATCAGTAATTTTAAGCCCTTGAGATCCATCAATGTCTCAATTCTCTTTGGTTACTCTTATCATTGGTTGTGTTGATCATTTATTGACTATTGAACTATTTATAATTACATAATCACATAAAAATTCTATAGGATCTTGATGTAGTTGTTTGGGACTAATGGTGCTTTAGATCTACATGGATATTATATTCCTTATAATGATGAATGCATGTTGTTGATGGAAATTTTAGTGATGGTATTTTACTTGGTGATTCCATATTTGGTTTTTAGATAAATTATTTCAAATTTATCATCATACAATATAATTAAATTGGGTATTTTTTTGGACTTAGAATTAGGATTGTGAATAGAGTGGCTCAAACTTTGCTGGATGATGTTACAGATAAGGTGTGTTGTTGGGTTGTTTTATTCAAAATTTTCTAATTTAACAATATTAAATTAGCCATAATTTTTTCATGTGATAGGAATTTTACCTTTAATAGTATTGAGTGTGTTTTAGGGACCTTCCATGTGTGGTAGGTTGTAGTTACAACTAGGTGGCGATGTCCAGTAATTCTTTCGGCATGTTTTCCTTTTTCCATTGGTTGTGAAGTTACTTTTATTGTTTTTTTAATTATAATTTGGTTATAATTAATTATTTAGAATTATTTTTCATTAGTTTTGTATAGTTTGATGGAGGTTTAGTGGACTTGAAAAAATCAGAAAAATCATCTAGGATTTCCCTGGTTGAGAGTCAGATCTATTTGAGGTAGGTAATCCCATGTACTCTGCCCTATGGTTTATACATGGTTTATTAGCATATGATATGAGGTTAAAAACCTAGGGTAAAGGAAAATTAATAAATAATTTTGTTATGAATGTGTAATACTTAATTAGTTAATGATCTTAAATTCTTAAATAATTAAGAAACTTATCTAATACTTAATTTATTAATGATTCTCAATTATTATATAATTAAAGGAAACATTCCTACTGCTTAATTAATTAATGATACTTAAGTATAAATTAATTAAGAGAGTCTTTCCTAATGTAGATAGACACCTTGAAATTTTTGGTTGTGATACATGAGGCCTAGATCCCATGGAACCATTTATGATGATTTATTCCATGTGTATAATTAGATTTCGTACTAGATAGTGTTCAATCTTGATCACATGTGTATCTATTTTTACTCATGATGATATTCCATGTTCTATTTATATGTTAACTCTTTTTTTCATTGATGTGATACTTATATTGGTATATCTTGTTCACCATGATTGATAGTGATCACATGTGAGGGTTTGATTAGATCATGATACACTTTTTGATGATTTTTCCATGAGTATGATTTTATAGCTTATTTTACCATGTTTCATTATGATGGAATGTATTTTTATGTAGCTAATAAACACTCATGATGGTATATTATTCTATAAATATATGTATGCTTTTTCCTATTGTGAAATATATCATATTTATTTTAAAGGTATTGTTATAGTATTCAATGAATGGTGTAACATTGTGATATGGTTTTTCCTTTGAGGAGGAGTGTTCATAACTTGTGATGATTGTGATAGACCTGAGTAAAGGGAAGGGGTATGATAACCTTATTTATAGACCCATGAAAGTATGAATTGGAGTCTAAAATGACCTTTTGGAATCATGGTATCATGTTTAATTGATGACTAGTGGATATATAGTGATGTGTACATTTCATTCCTAGTGAATTCTAGGTAACATGTTTACTTGATTCCTAGTGAATATTAAGTATTATGTACTCTTGATTACTAATGATTCAAGTAACATATTCACTCAATGACTAAAGGATACAGGGATACATGTTACCTTAATGTCTTGAAGATACTAAGTGATGTGGTTTCTTGACACCTTGTTGACCAGGCTTCTGGTTTCCTCTGGATTACCATTAATCCACGTTATAACTATTCTTCCACCATTAATCCAAATAAGGTACGGTCGAGGTTTTTGGTGGTTGGGTAAGTGCATGATTTTTTAGTACCACGTTGTTATTTCTTGTGTGTTCTTGTTGATTATATGATATGATTTTGAAGTTATGTTTTGTCTATTTAAATTCCACTAAGCTTATCATGTTCACATACACTGCATTTACCAATTGGATGTTGGACTATGTTGGTGGTGTCTGACTAAGTTGTGCTCATACTCTTTTTGGGTGTCCATGGAACTTAGTTACTTGAGAAGACTTCACTTATTATATTTTAGTTTGGGTAAATGCATGGGTTCATGATTGAGAAGGATAGCTCACTACAAGTCAGAGACATGAAAGATGCGAGGCTTGGAGTTATAGAGCATACTTATACTTTTAATTTATTTTTATATTTTTTTTATATGTGATCAGCCTAATGGGTAGTCAGATGTTTTATCTTTTTTTATTGTTGAGTCTGTATACTACCACATCCCATTTATATAGATGTTATGTTTATTCTTCCTCATAATCTATTTTTATAATATTGAATGTTTGGTTATTTATTTGTTATTTTCACTCTAATAAAGGGTATAACCTCCCAATGGTTCCACTTGAGACCCCCACTACTAGTTGGCATCTTTTTCGTAAATGGAGGTGTGTTTGTGGTCAATTGGAATTATATCTTGTGCATAGTGATTTAGGTCGGGATGTTACAACCAATTATTGAGTGGGTGGTTCAGCTTTTGAAAGAGGTTTTCTATTGATATTCCATCCACATATTTCTTATTTTATAGTGAATAATTGATATGATATATATATATATATATGAAAATATACTTTATTTGGGGTGTTGTATATCATGAGAGAATTTTGTTATCAATATTCATCCTCAGATCAATTATTATGCATGATGAGTTTTTTATACACTAAGAAAATATTTTGTGATGACATCCCCACATAAGTTTCATATAATCTTAAGTAAGTCTATAGTGATTACTTCTCCAATGAATTTTCTTTGATATTAATCCTACTAATATATTAGCAACATATGATCAAGAAAGTTTTTTTAAGTACCATTGAATCTAGGTTAGTACACAAAAACCTAACATGTGTGGTTGTGTGTGGATTTTGAGTTATTTTCTTTAGTGGGTGTATTGCACAATCACGACTGACACACCTTATATGTATTTCACTCACATTAATTTTAGTATGTTGTGGATATGAGGATTCTTACTTTGCCAATGGACTCACCCCCTACCCATATATATGGGATGGGTTTCAATGTGTGTGGTTAGATATTCATTTTTTCTCTGAGGAACAGTTATTTCTTAGAGATAGGAATGAGTTTTGGGTCTAGAAGTTTGTGGAGGCCAATGATTTGATAGGGATGAATATTTTAGTTGTTTGATATGCCATTGTAGTTACCTTCCATTAATTGTTCTACACGTGTATTGACCAACATTCAAACATGATTATTTATATAATGATGTTTGTTACATAAGTGTATCTTTTCATATTATGTTATGATACATCATAAATTTGTTTATTACATTTCTGTTATATACCATTGGGGTTATCTTGGATCCATGTTTATTTATATAGTTTTTTGGGAAATATGTTATAAATATGGGTCATGTTTTTTTTGGTATACTTGAGCATGACCATAGGGATTTATTTTAGAGGTCATAGTCTTTTTATGACTGTTTTTTTTCATACCTTCTAGTCGTAAACCTCTATCATAGGGGAATTCATTCCTAAGTTCCTACAACATATATACTGAGGTATTTTTTAGGTGATCTAGGATAGGTTGTTAAAATTAAAATGGTTTTTTTCTTTGAAGGGTGTTTAGATGTGGTATTTTTTATTTTATTAGATGATATATTGAATTTTTTCTCACCTATATCTAGAAAATGTTATGGGAATATTATTAAAAATTATATGGATAAATTTTATAATAGTTTATGATTCCACTCTAGACAGTATCCCCACATGAATAATTCCACTCTAATTAATAGGTTCCCCCCCCCCAATAAGGCTGTTTGAGATTAAGTTAGGTGTAAGTTCAATTAAGATCAAATCACAATAAAGAAGATGGATTCTTCATATAGAAAGTCCTAGATTATCTCTTATTGAACTAGGCACTTATTCTCTATTTATTTAGATATTATTTTGGATATATTAATAGTGTTTTATTACCCATATATTATTTTAATTTTAATTTTATAAATTATATTTCTCAAGGAAGTATATTTTATTTTAAATTAAAATAATAGGAACATTCTTTTATTTAAGTAAATTTTTTTGATATATAAAAAATGATCTATATTTTGATTCTATTTTATTTTTATATCAGAAGATATTTCATTATAAATCCTTTTATTTTTTCCTTTATTCATGGATTAATTAGTTTAAGTTTGATTTTATTAATAATTTCAAATAAACAAATAAAATTTCATATCTCATGTTACTTGTTTTCTTTCATAAATATATAAAGTATGTTTTCTTATATTTATTTCAAAAGTATCATTTTTTTTATCTAATAAAAATAAGTGTATATAGTTGTGGAGGTATCCTACTGGTTTTTATGCTCACTCCCAACATTTAAACCTTTAGTGTCCATATAGATTTATATTCATGGTTTTTTTATTGGTTCATAATGAAATTTTCTTTTCTTCTATATTGGACTATTGGATTGGTTTTAGAGAAATGTATATTATGGAATATAAATATATTCATGTATCATATGGAGAAATTATTGCATTTAATTCATGTTTGGTCTTTTGTATTATCCACATAGGCTTGGTTTTATATTTTTCATTAATAAATTGTATTTTATAATTGTATTTTATTTATTATATTATAATTGGATGATGGTTTATATTTTTTATTTAATTTTTGTATTCGATTTAGATTTTTAAAAAATAATTTTCATATATCATATAAAATCCAATGTATGGGCATCTCATGTGTGATTTCTAGATGAAATAGGACATTTATTATTTGTTTTTGATAAATTTTAAATCATTATTATCCCTTACATTGATACTCTTATAAATTTTTTATTATAAATTCACCTTAGGTGTGTGATGTGTTCTTTTGACTTTTTGGCCAGTGTATTCAAGCTGGTGTGTTATAAAATTGTGTTGGTGTAACATTGTCCCAGAATTTAAAAAAAAATAGCATTATACAAATTTTTATTTGATCAAAAATTTTGTCCCCAATAAAAAAAATTCAATAGTTTCAGTGAAAAATTAAGTTAAATAATTTTGACCAAAAAACATTGACTATAAATCTATGATAACTTGTTATTTTGATCTATATAGACTATGTATAATTGGAGTTTTTTATTTGAGAGATTCAATTAGAAGAGTGTGTTAAAAATTTAATCAAATAATATAAAATGTGATAGTTAACTTACCAAATTCAGAATAATGTACTTAACCTAGAATTGACATTCAATAATTTTATCATATTTTGGAATTATAGTTATCACATTAATTCTCATATAGAAATAATATTTAATGGATTTATAGTATATTAATATAAATTTATATGATAACCCAATTACTTAAAGTATAAAATTTTATTTTGTGCAAATTTCATAGAGATAATTAATATCACTTAGCTCAGCCATCATGATGGATCATTGGAATTCATTTACTATATTTAATTTTACATTTATCATTTTCATCATCCACCATATAAAACAAGGGTTTGAAAATTATCAAAAATGTGAAAGATTAAATAGGATTGATTTTAGAGCAATATAAGATCCATAACCCATTATTTATAGATGAAAAATTCCCCGCCAAAATTAATAGATCAACATTAAATTATTTGACATAAAACGTTAACTCTACATATTAAAACACTAATCTAGACTTCTTAAGTATCTGTAATAATAAATCTTGACCATAGAAAGTATCCTCTCATTTTCTTTTATTCTTATCATCACACATCACAATATAATAAATATATTCCATAAATCTCAATTATATATAATGGTTTAACTACTTCAATTTTTACCTAATTCATACTTTAGGGTAAAAATATATATTCTAAGATCAATGATATACTTAAATTATAATTTAAGGTCCTTTTATAGATAAATATTACCATTTTATCATTAATATAAAAATTGTAAAAAAAATCCAATAAATTTTGAAAACTCCTAAGAAGGAAAAAAAATATGTCTTTATAGCTTGGTTAATGCAGTCATTGGAACACCTAAGGCAATAGAATTGTTAAAAATAATAGTAATCCTTTAATTTATTTTGGAAATTATTTCATCATCAAGAATTTTAAGACTATCAAATTTTAAATTGGTGTTATTTTATTTAAGATCTATAAAATTATCAATTTCTTTATAGGAAAATTGTTTCCCATATTTAATAAGTATTAACACACTGATAAAAATTATAAAATTCATATAGTCTATGTCCAGAGATGATAATATTCATAGATTAACATTTAAAATCATATTAAACTATGTGAATATCATTTTACATTTTAGGTTCAATGAAGGAATCCAATAAAGTATTTTTTTTATATAGACCCTCATACTCAAATTCATAAGATATTTTTTAATCCATGTTTTACATCACCCATAATTTTGTCCATTAAAAGAAGTTTCTATAACTATATAAATTCCTTCTTTAAGATCTATTATTTTAAATATAAATATATAATCCCATGTAACTTTTTATGTTCAAAAACACAAGGATTATATCTGATAACAAGTGTTGTCTCACCTATAGAGAATTGGTTCAAAAGGTAGGTGGAACGATCATCTAAAATCATTGGTTAATTTAATCTCTAAATAAATTAAATTTCCCTCATTAATTTATCTTTTTTACTTATAATGGATTAATATAGAAAATAAATCCAAAAAATAAATCATATTGTGTCTAGGGTAAATAGGAACATTTTATACTTCTCATCACCAACACCCATCATAGGTTTGCTGAGTTTATTATAAGATACATTCAAAAAGATATCTCAATAATTGAGTATAAGTAGTTTACAATTAGAGAGAACAATATAAGATATTTTCACATTTTATTTGAAAACATCCCTTCCAAATTTCTTAAATCCAATCTAATCTCTAGTAGTATTCGTTTAGTAGAAATAAAAAAATCATGATACATATGCATTCCAGAATTTTTTAAAGATGCAAACAAAATGAGAAAAATATTAGAATATAAATGAAAATTATAAATTGATCAATATTTTCATAAGTTAGTTTGGATGGTTTATTTAAAGTTATATATCACAACAACATATATAATATACTATATTCAAGTCTATAATAAATTCCTTAAATTATAATAGGTGTAAAAAGGGGTTTTATTTTGTGGGTCTTCTTTTTTCACAACTAAAAACCTTATCATATAATCACATTCCTTTTATAATTATCTCCCATTTTCTTAAAATATTATTTATATACCTTGTGTTAGATATTTAATTTAACAATCATTTGATAAAATTTGTATATTATATGAATTTTTATATCCACTCATAAAAAATTCTAAATAAAATCCTTGATTTAAAAAGTGAAATAATACTTTAAATACTAATTGAAAAAGATTATAAATGAGCTATAATACTCTATTTTATAATTTTTTTAGATAAATACCAAGAAATTGAAAATATTTTTATTGAGTAAATTTAATTCATCTGAAAATATTAATTATATGTAAAGTTGAATAAATCATTTTGATATTATAAAGATTTTAATCTAATAGAATAAAATCATCAATGTGTCTTAATTCTATGTGAAGTGGAATATATTATGTGTTTAAATTATGTTGAACATAATATTTCCTTCCATATAATTCATTGAGTAGAAAATTTTGTACATGAATATTTAATTTTAAAAAAAAATTATTGATTATTTATACATTTAATATAATCATATTCTTATCTATTGATTTTATCTTTATAAACATTATATTGACTAAAATTTAATTAAACCACATTGAGTATATTTTCCATAACCTTTTATATCAAAAAAATTTAAAAAATAGAAATATGAATATCTTGTTATAATATTTTATGTTAAATTTATTTAATATATATAGTCTCTTTAAAATTAACTAGACAATATCTTGGAATGAACTACATAGTAGCTTAGAATTAATTATGTTGGAAAAAAATCATATTGTTAGGTTGAATATAATTCTTGAATATGATAAATTGAATTACCATATTTTCCCCATGTTAAAAATATTGTGCCAATTTTTTAGTTTCATAAATACTTGAATGAGGTGGATTTTTTATAATTGTTTCATATAAAAATTGATTCACAAAATCTAAACACCTAAGTAGTTTATGTGTAACAAAATTCATTAAAACTATATTTATGTATGTAAAATTCCTTTCTACTTAATATATTTTATACTTTGTAAATAATAATAAATTTACATTAAAAATAATTTTGGAATATAAATTATTTCTTTTCATGCCAAAAATAAATTCATTAATAATATATTCTATGGTTATTTTGATATAAAAAGAAAAAAACTTTAGTGATATTAAAGATATTGAATATACCAAAAATATCATCCAACATGTATGTGGTTTTTATAAATTCAAATCACATTAAATTAACATTAATTTAATTAACTAGTGAGAGGAATTTGTATAACTAATAATATATATAAGTTCTTCCCATGATAGATTTGCATCACATTCCTTACCACTATAATGAGTCTCAGTTAAAGATAGTTACTAATGTACCTAAAAACTAATAAGATTATTATTATACTATATATTGTGTGAATTTAGTACAACTCTATATGGTGATAATGGAATAATTTCATAAATAATTTTATACATGATATAACAATTTTCTAAAACCATTATCAAGTGATTGGTCACTAAGGAACATTTTTTAATAAAAAAAGTAATGTATGGCCTTGTTGAAGTCATAACATATATTAAAACTACTATAACATGATAATGTTATAATTGAGACTTACTTCATAATTTTTATTTATATTTCATTATTAGAATTTATCAAAATATTTATAAAACATATATCTATAATTTTACGGTTTTTTGGAATTATTTAAATTTAATGAGATTATCATAATATTACTCGATTAAATATACCATGTATTTGAATCCATAAAATGAAATTTCTGACCCTCATGTCTTCTGTCTAAAATTTTTTGGTGAACATACATTTTTTGGAATCAATGATATCTACACGACTACCAAGTCTAAACACATTATCAGCATATAGAAATGCAATGAGATATCCATATTGAGTATTTTTAACACATATAAATTTATCACACTCATTAATCTATAATAATTTTGATAACATTATATTATCCTACTCTATATGAAAATTTTTTGAGATATTTCTTAACTTATAAATAGATTTAAACAAACATTAAAATTTATATTTTTCATTCTAGAATAGTGAACCCTTTAAGTTATTTTGTGTAAATCTCTTCTTTAAAATTGTATTTTAAGAATAAAATATTACAATATATTTTTTATATTTAGTTTACTCAATATTACTAATAATATTTAAATTATTTTAAATTAAATCTTTATAATAGGTAAATAGTTTTCAAAATAGTCAAATTTTCATTCTATTAATAGTTTTTTAACACAAGTTTAGCCTTTTACTTTTCAATGGTTCCATAAATCTTAATTTTATTTCTAAATACCCACATGAAAAAAGTTGTATATTTCTATTAAGAATATCAATTATTTCCCATGTATGGTTATATAATAATTATTAACTTTTTTATTAATAGTCTCTTTGTAAAAAAATAATATATCGTACACATGGCCTCTATAAAAATTTGAAGCTCATTTTCTAGAAAATATGTTGGAAATTTGGGTCTAAATTATTAAATGTTAATTCTATTATTCAATTACATGTTTTTTCCACAATAAAATCTCTACCTTAAACATTATTTATATGTTTTTATAATTCTCGTTCATCTCATTTGATATACAGTATGAAAATATTTTTTCAAAGAATAATCTCAAACTTGATTCAATTATCAAATTGACTAATATTTATAATATTTATGACTTGTGAATAATAAATTGATATGAAATGTTATTTAGTTAATGAAAAATATAGACTCAATGAATGGTTTTTAGACCAATTTTAACCCATTTAGATTTATTATATGCTACTTTGGTAAAACACCCCAAAAGTTAAGATATTTAAATGTATATTTTATTTAATTACAGAATTATTTTTAAATGTTTCATTTCTTCATATGGTGAACTTGATTTAATAGTTAATTTTATATTAAAATACCCCCCACACACACATATATATTTTGTCTTAAACTGAAAATATTTAACAAAATATTCATAATTTATTTTTAAAGTATTTTTCTTTCCATCATCCAATATTTTTTATTTTTGAGAATAAAGATTCATAGTTTAATGAATAATTCCAAACTTTATAGTTGTATTTTGAAAGGTTATCTCATTATTACCTAATTGATCACTCATTATGAATTTAATTCTACTCTTGATGTGAATCTCAAAATTCATATTAGGAATATTTAAATACATCAATACCTTTATCATTATAATTAAGTGAATAAATAAAATATAATACAAGACAATCATCTAGTACAATGATAAATTATTTTTACTAAATATTTATAGCACAAGATATATCATTTTGTATTAATTTTGAAGGTTAAAAAATCCCTTTAAATTAATGAAATAACAATTTAAAAAAATCTAATTAAACTCACTTTTTAAATTTATTATTATGATAATCAAATATTGATAATAAATCAATTTTAATTTATTTATTTAATAAATTATAATTAACCCACAAAATTTTTCATACCATAAACTAGAATACCAAAGATTATAAACCAAATGAGCATTGGATTATCTTTATTCATGGTAGTGTCTTTAACTGAAAATTACATATAATTGAACTCGGTATCAAAACTTTGTTTGGGATCATTTTTTACTGTATATTTAATGTTTATTATATGGTTTAAGTTGATAAGTATATTATGAAGTTTTTTTCACTTACCAATGATACATCAATTGAATACATTAACTTATTTATTAAGTATAAAGTCTCCTTTTGACTTTTCTATTCCCTCTTGTTTTGTAAATTACAAACTTCATTTTTTAAACAAATTTATATTTTGTTTTATCATACTTTATTTAAGGATTTTTTTTACTTTTCATCATTAAATTTTTTTCATATACATACAATAAAAACAATACTCATGAGTTTCACATAAATAATAAATTTTATGATTATTGTAATGAGCCTGGATATAAATTTTTATCACACACATAGAATACGATCTTTATCATACACACTATCTAGTTTTCATACTTACATTATTTTAATAATGATAAAAACTATACACACTCTCATATTAAGAATCATTGAATCTATTCAAACACATTTTATCATAACTAGAAAACTATATTTAAATGAATTGAAAACTTTTTAAATAAAAATGATGTTGTGTATTTCGTTTTGATATGATATATAAAATGATGTCATTGTTTCAGTTCTAAGATGATCATTGGAGTGATAGGTTTCCAAGTCCCACCAAATTTTCCAGAGAAAATATTACCATTGGAATCCAATATAATTGCTGGGGTAGTGGACTATAAATACTAGGTCATTTGAATGAGCTCAGAAATTTTGAATAATTTGAGACATTGTTCAAGAGCTCTGTCAAATTTATACTTCATGCAAAAACTCTAAAGATTACAAGTTGTGAACTGATCATTCTACATACTTGTGAATTTCAAAGAGTTTTGAATTTCTTGGTGAAACATCGATCATTGGTGATTATGATAAAGGGCTTCCATGGAAAGGAAGATAGTTTTACAGATATTTTTCAGATTAAGGGCTTCAGATGCTAGTAAGATAGAGGTGTTGATCACCTTCTTGATCAAGAGCTTGTGGGGAAAGTAAGAGAGAATATGATCATCATATTGAGGGCTTACCCTAGTGTGGGTAAGATATACTTGCTTGAAATTATAAATCAATGGACCTCTATCTTAGGTTATTGGATACCATTTTCTTTGGGTTAAAAGAATTGTATTCATTTACTTGTTTTACATTACCATTGATTTGTACTAAAAAGTCAATCAATTTATATATTCATATTTATATTATATATTTAGTTATTTTGATCTTTTTTATTACAATTTTAGTGATAAGGATCAATTCATTTACTCAATACGATTCAATACACTTTATGATAGAATCATTAATTGTTTCACTTTTTTTATCGTAACCAATGTGATTACAATATTTATCACTCTTACTATGATTAAATCATTTTTTTATTGTGAATACGATTTATTTCAAATAGGATATATGGGATACTTATCATAACCAACTTATTATGATACTTTGACCATCATACCCAGTGCCATGTCTGATTACTATTCTAATACATTAATAAGTTTTGTGAATTTAATTAGTTTAAATACTTTTAAAAAATTCATTTAGGGATAGAAATAAATGTTTTAAACCTATAATTTACCCACTCATTTTTATTATGTCATCTATATATACATTTATGAGAAAGTTTGATGTTATGTAATATCCCACTAAAGTCCTTACTGAGAAATATAAATGTTCCCAGGATAAGTGATGATATAATTAAGATATTGAAATTTATTTTTGATCTTGAATCAAATAATTTTATCCAATATCCTAATTATGATTTCTCAAAAGAAGTAATTAGAGGAAAACAATGGGTCCCAAAAATATCAAAGGTGATTATTTCATAATAATAAAAGAAATCCAATTAATAATCATCTTTAAAGATAAAAAAACGAAATTTATAGATGAAATAGCATCAAAATATAGAAAATATCATGTTTAAAGGAAGGAATAAGATCCATAGTTTTTTCTCAATCCTACTAAATCTCTTGCTAAAAATATTTGGGATAATGAAATTTTAAAATAAAGTAAGAATAAAAAATAAACTAATGATGATAATGGCTGATATTTTTAACATTGATAAGTTGTTGAATGAATTTTAAGAATATAGTGACTGAATAAGTGTTAGGGAATTAGTTAAAAAAATAATTAGCCACACCCAATGTTTAAAATAAGGGAAAAAAGAAACAAAAATGGGAGAGGAATCGGCACCACTATAAGTCTCTAAAGAACAAGTTTTATGAGATCAAGGGAACACTTAATTGTGCTAAATAGATGAATATATTGATGAAGAGTAATAGAAAAATGAAGAAGAAAAAGAAGGAAAAAAAGAAAAGTAAGAAGGAGAAAACGAGAAAGTTAAAAAAGAAACTGGTCAAGAACAAAAGTCTCAATCCAATACAATTCTAATAAGATCTTCCAAATCCTTATCAAGTAAATTTAAATCCCCTGAAGTACAACATTTAAATAAAGTTTATCATAACTCACAATCTTATAAAATCATTCATATCCCAAACAATTAATAAGAAACTAGATCTAATGAAAATCAGAATCAAAATAATGATGATGATGATTATTCTGCCGGAACTCATTCTATCGAGCTTCATAATTATAAGTAAGATACTGATTCATAGAACACTATATCATTGAAAAAAGACCAATATGTTGTTCTAACACTTAGAATAATTGAAAATGAAATTCCATATTTACTAAGAATCAAAGGAAAGACTGATTTTGTTATAGAAAATCAAAACAAAAGATCTAAATCTATCTACTTAAAAGAAAAAGAAAGATGAAACTTGGGGCCAATTTCAAAGTATTAGAGGAAATCACTAAGGAACATAGAAATACTTTTAATAAAGAGGTGAAATGGTCACATAAGTTAGATGAAATTTTAATCCTTCATGAAGAGAAGATAGAAGATATCAGAAAGCTCATGAATGAAGTCTCATTTACATTCAATAAGTTGAAAAATGATTCTACTCAAAAATTGAAAGTATTTAGTGGCCCAAATTAAAGCCAATATGAAGTTTTCAAAGTGATTGAAAAGAATCTAAATGAAATTCAACTTGAGTTTGAAAATATGATATTTTATAAGGTTGATATTATTGATTTTAAAAATTAAAATATTTTATTAACCTATATATTTGATGTTCAAGAACAATTCAACAGGACCCATGAAGAAACAAATTATACTCTAGAATAGAATCTTAAATCCAGGGAAGAAGTGATTCACACCCAGGACCAATTTTTTTAAGATCAAGAGCTTAAATTCAGGTCTCAACAAGAATATCTTAATAATATGGTGGAGGGTATAAAAGATTTCAAGAAAATAAAAACATATTTATTATACCTCGTAAAGAAATAAAAGTAAAAGGAAAAAAGAAAAACAAATTAATTTCTTGATCTCTTGTTGTATTGTTATTTAGGAAACATTAATTAAAGACTTTGACATCTAGATGTCATTTTATTGAATATTTTCCATTTCATGGATGAATATTATTTAAATTATTCTAATATGATCAAATTTTTTATCACTTGGTATTTTTTCTTTTATCTAACCCTCCTTTCATATATAAGAATACTTTCCCTATTCCTTTTTGAAAATCACATAGGTAGATAATGTTTTATATAGGGGGAGAATGTATTATATAGGGATAAAAATTATCATAAAAGTGGATAATGGGAGAGTAATAATAGAAAAACAAGAATATTTTTAATAAGGGGGATAATTTTTATACAATACGATCCTTAAAGATTCTTTTATCCTAAGAAGGAGGTTAGTCGTATTCAAATCATATTCAGAAGAGTTTTAAAACTCAGAGGGAGATAAGTAAAAGTGTTCACTTATGAATACAAAATTAATTTTCATTTGAAATCCTCTATTTGTTATAACTTATTATTTGTGATTTCCAAAAAGGGGAAGATTATTGAGTCAAAAGTTCTCTTTTGACTTTTCTATTTATTTTTGTTTTGGTAATCACAAACTCTATTTTTTAAATGAATTCATATTTTTTTATCATACATTCTTTAAGGATTTTTTTTAAATTTTTATCATTAGATTTTTTCATATACATATCATAAAAACTATACTCATGAGTTTCACGTAAATAATACATTACATTATTATTATAATGAGTCTATATATGAATTTTTATTATATGCACTTAATAAGATCTTTATCATAAAAATAGTCTAGTTTTTGTACTAAAATTATTTTTGTAATGATAAAAATATTACTCTCTCATAATGAGAATCATCATATCCATTCAAACTCATTTTATCTTAATGATAAAACTATTTCAAAATGAATTTAAACCCTTATAAATCAAAATCATGTCATTTATTCTGTTTTGATATGCTATATAAAAATATTTCATTGTTTCATTTATAAGATGACTGTTTGAGTTTCAAGTGTCCAAGTCTATCTTAATTTTCACAATAAAATCTGACCATTGTAATCTAAGATGACCATTGGGATGGTGGCCTATAAATACCTGGTCATTTGAATGAGATCATAACTTTTGAAAAATTTGAGGCTTTATGTGAGAGCTCTATAAAATTGTTTCTTTGTGCGAAAACTTTTAAGAGTACTTGGTGTGAACTACTCATTATACATGCTTGTGACTTTCAAAGAGTTTTACTTGCCAAGTGTGACACCGATCGTTGGTGATTACAATTGAGAGCTTTGGTGGATAGGAAGACAGTTGTGATGATATTTTGAAGATAGAGGGATTCTAAGGCTAATAAGACAAAGGCATCGATCAACTTCTTGATCAAGGGATTGTGGGGATAGAAAGACAGAAGTCGGTCATCTTATCGAGCGCTTACCCTGGTGTGGGTAAGATAGAATTTCTTGAATGTATAAATCAAGGGACCTCTATTTACTATTTATTGATTATGATCTTTGTAATTATGATTTTAGTGATTACTATCAATTCATTTTCAAAATAAAATTCTATATGCTTTATGATAGAATCATTAATTGTTTCACTTTTTTATCATAATAATTGTTATTACAATATTTATCACACTTACTCTGATTAAACCATTTCTTTATTGTGAATATGATTAATTTCAAATACAAAATGTGGAATACTTATCATAACCTACTGATTATGATACTTTGACCATCATACATAAGTCCCTGTCTAATTATTATTATAATAAATTAAGAGGTTTTTTGAATTGATTTAGTTTAAATAATTTTAAACAAAATTCTATTAGGGATAAAAATGAATGTTTTTTAACCTATAATTCACCCCCCCCCCTCTTGTATTGTATCATCTGTATAAAAATTTCGATCCTACATTATATTAAATATATTTATAAAGTGTATCCAATATTTATTGACCAATAATTTATAATTTCAATAATATTTTTCTTCAAAATAATTATAGAAAAATGAAAATATTAAACATAAAATTATTTTTTGGATGTCTAGAATTTTCATAGTTTCACTATTCACCTTTGAATATATTCTAACCATGGTTAATCACTCATATAGAATTATTTAATTTACTATTATTTAAGTATCCATTGAAAATTTTGAATTTTTAGATCATATAGTTTTTTAATTCAATATTTTTAAAATTTTGTTTTTATTGTTCTATCATTAATCACACAATCAAGTCTTTGAGGGACATATATTTTATTTTTTTTATTAGTGTAAATTTTTTAAAATTTTAAAAATAAATATTTTTTTTCAATAAATTATAAAAATTTAAAATAGATTAATTAATTATGTCCATTTAATTTGAAAATCATTCATAATGATTCATAATTTCTAAACTTATTTCATTTTAGTTTTTGAATCATTTATCTTAAAGTTTATAAATTTGGTGACTGTAAATTTATTTGGCTTGATAATATCAATCATGTATTTAGATTTACCCATTTTGTTTACCAATTTTGATAGATTTATAGAAATTGAAAATACATTTATCAAAACCATTTTTGGTATATTTATGACACATGAAATCAAAAAATAATCAAAAAGATCCATCTCTTTATGAATGACAAGGAGGCAGGGCAATTACAAATTGGCTCAAAACTTTCCTACATCGTGTATATGTTAATTTGGATAAAAATTTATTATTTTACATTAAATTTTATCAAATGATTATCCTAATATATTAATACAAATTTTATAGCTTTGTATCTCACTATTAAGCAACTCTATGGACGAATAGTCACATAGTGAGGCAGGGTCTCAAAGAAGAGGTAACATTTTATTATCCAAACACTTTTGTTCTCATTATTTTCCATCTTATTCTAAATATCATTAATCACTATAAAATCATTTAATAAGGGTTATAAGTACTAGTTAACTTAAATATAAATATCAACTATATACCATTCTTTCATTCTTAACTCCTCTAAAATTTCTTTCATACTATGGCCGATTTATACTGACTATATAGGAAAAAATTAAATTATATCATCATCTCTCAAGGATAGTTTCAAATATTAATTTATAGTTAAATAAAATATTAGTATTGAATTTAATTCATGATTAATATAATTTAATTTTAAAATTTATATCATTTTAATTATATTAATTTAATCCATCGTAGATGATAAAACTATGAAATTAACATATTGAAAATATCATCTCTTATAAACACAAATTGTATATATTATGAAACCACTTTTACACTATTGAGATTTTATAAAATAATGAATATATTAACTTGTAGATTTTTTATTCTATAGACTCTTGGATAATTAATGATTAATGATACTACTAGATCGACGCAACATTGAAATTATGGAACAAGCATCTTTGGAAAACCCATATGAATTGATTTTAACTAATAAATAAATAATAAATAAACATAAAATGATAATAAATATAATATATACAAATAATATTATAAAATAATTAATTAATGAATAAATTTTGATTATATAATAAATTATATATGTATCTAAGGTGATTCCTGACTTGAGGTAAGGGGGTTCTTGTCTTAATAACGTTTATTTGAATTATGTTCCCTCTTCATTTGATATTTTCTTCCATGTGGTTTATATATTTTACTAATAAATAATATTACTAAATTAATATATATATATATGGATTTACATTTCATTTTCATATTTTCTATTGTATTGGTTCTTACTTCATATATTACCAAATTTATAAAAGGAATTATTTTTTTCCAATTTTATCTATTTTTTGTCTAATATTACTTTGGAAAATTCATATGTATTTTCCATTTAACTATTCATATTACTTATCGTATATATGTTTCTAAGGTTATAAATATCTATCTGTTATTGTAACATCTCATCCCGGGTTCCATGCACTGGTGACACAAGTTAGACCGCCATATGACCTCAGTTGCACCTCCCCATATGCCAAGGGTTTCCAACTAGCAGTGAGGGTCTAATATTGATCATGGGTAGACTATACCCTATTTTTTTCTTTTATCAAAGTAATACACTAGAATAATTAAATAAAAAATAATGGAAGCTTATATATATCCATCGACAAAACCAATATCACAAGATGACCAAAACTAGAAATACATAATCAAAACTAAACAGTAGATATGCCATGCAAAGTATATACCAAGTGTCAAATGAAAACCCAAATGTAAATACACAGAAAACTCCCAAGAGGGTCATGAACCTCATCTGGTTCCCACATCCATGCTTCATCCCAACTCAGTCATCTAGTATAGGGATTTTTATCTTAACCTATCCAGGAAACATAATGTCTATTTAGGTACCCATCAAGAATCCCAAGTAGGGTTTTAGTACAACACAGTAGGTTACCACCAACGGTGTCTAAAAAAATCTAGTCTATTATAGTGTATGCAATTTTATAAAGAATAAAATATAAGTAATTAAGTAAATAGTTTACATTTATTCAATTCTCTTATATTTAATCACATAAAACCATGGGTTCCCATGGACACCCATATTGCAGTATCTTCTTTATCCCATGTCGGAGTCTAATACATTTCTCATATTCAATTCACAATCATTATATCACATGGGATTCCATTATCCATTTAATTCAATTCATATATGGAAAATTGGATCCATAGTCCAATGTCAATAAATGGGTGTAGAACATCATGTCTAGTACCCTTATGAGTATTTCGAGTATCAGTCCCTATCTCACACCCCTTGGATATTTAGATCCTCATTCCTTGTTCAATATAAGAATATTTGCATGCATGCTAGGTGTAAAACACCATGTCTATCACCCCATGAGTATTTAGAGCATTAGTCATTATCTTACACCCCATTTATCAATCATACATATATATCATGGGTGTAGAACTTCATGTCTAGCACCCCATGATTATTTGGAGCATCAATCCCTGTCACACACCCCATTTATCAATCATACATATTTATCATGGGTGTAGAACATCATTCTCAGCACCCCATTTCACAATCATTCATAATAGACCACATATATCACAATTTCCCATATTTCACAGTAATCAAGTTTAATCAACATTAAACCCCTTATCACATTTCACATAATAATATCACATTAATTAATTTAACAATTAATTAATAAAAATATAATAATTGCATAATCACATTATTCCTTTAATTAATTCAACGATGAATTAATCACGTCAATCTATTTAATTAATTCAACAAATAACTAATCACAACATTTTCATTAATTAATTCAAAAATTAATTAATCATGTTAGTTTCTTTAGTTAATACAATAATTAATTAATCGCACCACTTTCATTAGTTAACTCAAAAATTAACTAATCACATCAATAAATTTAATTAATTTGATAATTAATTAATTACATAAATAAAATTAATTAATTAGACAATTAATTAACCATGTCGATAATATTAATTAATTCAATAATTAATTAATCACAACAATTTAATTAATTAATTCAATAATTAATTAAACATGTCAATTCCTTTAGTTAATCAAAAATTAACTAATTACATCGCTTTCATTAGTTAACTCAATAATTAACTAATCACATAAATAACATTAATTAATTCAAAAATTAATTAATTACATCAATAACATTATAGAATTTTAAATTAATTAATCATTTAAATAACATTAATTAATTCAATAATCAATTAATGAAATCAATTTACTTAGTTAATTCAACAATTAACTAATCACAAAAACTACATTAATTAATTCAAAAATTAATTAATAGCTATAATTATATTATTAAATTCAATAATTAATTAATCAATACACTTTCATTACTAATTTAACAATTAGTTTATCACATAACTCTCCTTAATTAATTCACCAATTAATTAATTATGCCAATCTCATTAATTAATTTATAAATTAATTAATCAATATCCTCAAACACAATATCCTATAATTAACTCAACAATTAATTATTCAAATCAACAATCACAATACCTCATAATTAATTATTTTAAATTTAAATTCTCATTGCCCTTAATAAATTCAACAATTAATTATCCAATTTTATCAATTCAATATCCAAAAAATCCACATTAATTAATTTATCAATTAATTAATCAAATTCATTCAATTGCACCATCACAACATTCCTTGTTAATTAATTCACAAATTAATTAATCTAACTCATTCAATTTCACCATCATAATAATCCTCGTTAATTAATTCACCAATTAATTAACTTAACTCATTCAATTTCTTCAACAAAACAATATCCATTAATTAATTTTAAAATTAATCAATCCCTTCATTTAATTTAATAATTAAAAAGTCACATAAATCCCATTAATTAATTAAATAATTAATTAATCCATTTATTTAATTAGATAATTAAATAATCACATAAATCCCATTAATTAATCTATAAATTAATTAATCCATTTATTTAATTCAATAATTAAATAATCACATAACTTCTATTAATTAATTCACCAATTAATTAATACATTTATTTAATTCAATAATTAAAAAATCATATAAATCCCTTTAATTTATTCTTCAATTAATTAATCCATTAATTTAATTCAATAATTAAATAATCACATAAATCCCATTAATTAAAATATTTATTTAATTCAACAATTAAATAATCACATAACTCTCATTAATTAATTCTTTGATTAGTTAATTCAAACCCACAATCATAAAAACCCACATAATTAATTCATCAATTAATTATTCTAACTTAATAAAATCAATAACCCCTATTAATTCCTAAATTAAATGTTATATATTAATCAATTGAATATCCCCAATTAATTCATTAATTAATCATTCTATCTCCACCAATTTAATAATCATAACAATCTATAATAACTAATTCTACAATTAATTATCCCCATTCAATAAATTCAATATAACAATAATTAAACTATAAATTAATTACTTAATTTCAATAATCTCTATCTCACTATAATTAATTAAACAAATAATTATCCAAATCACAATTTAATAATCTCATAATTAATTTAACAATTAATTATTCATGATCTAAAATCCCAATATCTAAATTTCACATTTCCCTTAATTAATTAATTCACTATATTAATTAATTTAATCAAAAGAATGAAATTTCTAAACATATAATAGAAATTATACAATTACATAGACATAATTGTATTCAATACTTTGGGATTATAATTTTAGACTACCTAACTCAAGAACGGTGATGAACTCTTGCCAACAGATAATCCCAATTTGAAGCAGATCAACCGAGAACACGATGATGAACACGGTCTAGATCTGAAACCTAAATCCACTGTTAAATGAAATGAGATCTCTTAAATCTAGATCTAAGTCCAAAAATCCTAGATATATATTAAAAAACAATATCTAGATCCGATAATCCCATATATAGATTCAATAAATCTATATCTAAAACCAACAAGCCTAGATCTATATTCAATCATTCTAGATCTAGATATAATAGTTGATAAATATCTTTCTTTTATTTGTGAGTAGGAGCAGAAGATATAGAGATATCTAAATGAGAAGAACACTCATATCTGGTAGGTTTGCATAGGGTCTTCGATTGAATATGGTTTTTTACAGAGGACCTTTGGTCTAAGGCAGAGGTGCGTAGAGAAAATTCAGTCCAAGGAAGAGGTGTGCGGAGGCGATTCGTTCTAAAGAGGATTTAGGAAAATGAGCTTTGGTCTAAGGCAGAGGTGTATAGAGGAGCTTCATTACAAGGTGTAGGTGCATGAAGGATCATCAGTCCAAGGCAGAGGTGCACATAGGAGCTTCGGTCTAAGGGTGAGGTGTGAAGAGAATCTTCGGTCTAAGTTGGAGGTGTGTGGAGGCCTTTAAGGGTTCATACGGGTGAGTCCCAAAATTTCTATCTTTACCACAAAAAATTATCACCACCCCTTTAAAAAAGGAATTAAAAGGAATTACACATGGTGTAATTTACTTTGGTGACATGTTGACATGTGTTCAAAGACAGTTACATGGTGTAATATAATTTTATGACATGTCGACATGTGGTGAAAACTGCATTCATGACATACTGACATATGGTGAAAAAAAGTCCCTGGGGTTGTAAATTTTTGAAGTTTTAAATTAATCCTATCCGATAATTAAATTCATAGGGTCTAACCAAAATAATTCATGTCATGATTTGGGTCCATGATGTGTATTTTTTCTAAAGTCATAACTCACCACTTAATCCTACTGCAACCCTAGAAAAATATGGGTTCTTGCAATCTCCCCACCTTATAACAACTAATCATCAATTTATACTCCTAAGAACCTCTAATATTCTGAGTGAAAAATATTGGGTCACTAAGCCCTAATATCTTATTCTCTCTTCTAATTTTCCTCATGCACATGCCCATGTTTACATAGCATATGAACTATCAACATGATGTTTTCCCATAACACATTCCCACAGTAACTCAACACATGTATCGAATGCTCCTCAAATGATGAATCAGTCTCAAGATCAGCTTCCATAGCATACCTGATGTGTTCTCCCAACTCAATATTCCCAAAAAATATAAGAACTCCATCCAACATTAGCACTCATCCTTTCCATCAAAATAGCATGGAAAGAACATACATCCACAACCTCCAAGTCTCACCTGACCTTTATTAAGGAATTTAAATACGCTCCTTATAGGTTCCTCATTGGAATTTTGATGCCACTAATTCAAGACAATGGTCATGCTCCATCCACCTACTATTGACATATATCTCCCCACATTAGAAGCATCATTATGATTGATATTTTCAAGAAAATCATCCATAAAGGTATTCATTGACCTCATGTACATCCTAAGAACCTCATTCATAAACTACTGATGGTGTTCCTCCAACCATAAAACTCAACATATACTACTTCATAACCGAAAACCCCACGATACGCCATATCCAACCAAAACACATTTAGGTAACTGGGTGTAAAACTAGATCTTTCTCATTGTACCCTTGATGATGTCAAGGTAGATGACATGATCGTCGCTAATTAAAAGTATGCTAAGAAATGAGTATGGAGGAATATCTCTACAATTACCAACATGCATATTAATACTTATAACACAACTTTATCACATTTATGTTAGAGTAAAATCAAAACAAACCACAACATATCTTTTCCCCCTTTTCCTACAAGACGTTCAAGACCACGGTGTTATCACTACCATTAACCATCTTACACCTTAGTCCTAGTTAAAAAGGGTAAACATATTATCGTTATTATATTTTATCATTTACACACCCATTTATTATAATCTTGCATCATTTTAAAAAAAATCAATATCATGTGAGGCACTATTTTCAATTCAATTTCACAATCAAGGAAAAACAGGTTAACAACTTACCCAAAACCTTTTTTCTTATGCATTCTTAAAATGATTGATGTTCAAAAAAATAGTCCTTAGTGCCTAGAATGATGCATGCGGACTCAAATTTTATTCTATTCAGGTTCATGGATCAATCTCAACAAATCTCGCAAACAATAATCACATCACAAAACAAGTGTTCCATCCATGGTTAAATAATATTCAACTATGATAGAAAACAAAAATAACAACAATCCCACCCTGTGTACTTGGTTTTTCCCCCATACGTGGGTTAACTACTACCATGAATAAGCTCATAACCATGGATTCACACTTCGTAATCTCGTGTATACCTTTCCCAAATAGTAATATAAAAGAAGAAGAAAAGAAAACTAGCCTATGATACCACTTTGTAGTGTTCTGGCCCAGTTGTTGTGCATTGATACCCCGATTCGGACCACCACATGACCTTAGGTATGCCTCCCCTTACGTTATAGGCTTCCAACTAATAGTGAGGGTATAATATCGATCATGGGGAGATTATACCCTATTTTTTATTTTATCATAGTAATACACCAACTAAAATAAATAAATAATATCATAAGAATATATATGACCATAAATAAAACCAATATCAGAAGATGACAAAAACTAAAAATCAAAAATAAAAACTGAATAGATCAAATTCCATGATAAGTATGTTCCATGTTTCAAAAGAAAACCCAAATGTAAATACACATACAGCTCCCAAGTGAGTCCCAAACCTCATCTGGTTCCATCATCCATGAAGTATCCCAACTCAACCATCTAGCATAAGGATTTTTCCCTTAAACTATCCAAGAAACACAAATTCTATTCAGGTACCAATGAGGCTTCCATAATTGGGTTTGAGTACAACTAAGTAGGCCACCACCAATGGTGTCTAAAACAAATCAAGTATTTAATATTGTATATAGTTTTATAAAGAATAAAATAAAAGTAATAAAGTAAATAGTTTGCATTTATTCAATCATCTTATATTTAATCGTATAAACCCTCAGGTTCCCATGGACACCCATATCTCAATACCTTCTTTGGCTTGTGACAGAGTCTAAATCATTTTTCATAGTCAATTCACAATCTATATATCACATGGTCTTCCATTATCCATTTAATTCAATTCATATATGTATAATTAGATCCATATTCTAATGTCAATAAATGGATTTAGAACATCATGTCTATCACCCTCGTGATTATTTAGAGCATTAGTACCTGTCTCACACCCCATGGGTATTTGGAGCCTCAGCCCACATCCCATACTGGAATATTTGCATTCATGCAGGGTGTAGAACACCATATCGATCACTCCATGAGAATTTAGAGCATCAGTCCCTGTCTCACACCCTTTATATCAATCATACATATATATCATGGTTGTAGAACAGCATGTATAGCTCCCCATGAGTACTTGGAGAATCAATCTATGTCTCACACCCCATTTATTAATCGTATATATATATATCATGGGTGTAGAACGTCATGTCTAGCACCCCATTTCTTAATAATTCAGAATATATAATATATATCATAATTTCCAATATTTCACACCAATCAAGGTTAATAAACATTAACCCCCTTATCACATTTCACATCACAATGTCACATTAATTAATTTTACAATTAATTAATCAAAATATAACAATTTTATAATCACATTATTCAATTAATTAATTCAAAAATGAATTAATCGTGATAATCCATTTAATTAATTCAACAATTAATTAATCACAATAATTTCATTAATTAATTAAATAATTGATTAATCGATTAAATTCATTTAGTTAATCCAATAATTAATTAATCTGACCACTTTCACTAGTTAACTAAATAAATAACTAATCACACTAATAACATTAATTAATTTGGAAATTACTTAATTATATCAATAAAATTAATTAATTCTCAAATAAATTAATCATGTCAATAACATTAATCAATTCAATAATTAATTAATCAAAACAACTTCATTAATTCATTCAACAATTAATTAATCATGTCAATTCCAATAGTTAATCTAATAATTAATGAATCATGTCACTTTCATTAGTTAACACAATAATTAACTAATCACATCAATAACATTAATTAATTTGAAAATTAATTAATTACATATATAACATTAATTAATTCAAAAATTAATTAATTATGTTAATAAAATTAATTAATTCAATAATTAATCAATCACATCAATTTCATTAGTTAATTAGACAATTAACTAATCACACTAACTTAATTAATTAATTCTATAATTAATTAATAACTTCAATTCTATTAGTCAACTCAACAATTAACTAATCACCCACTTTCATTAATAATTCAATAATTAGTCTATCACATAACTCCCCTTAATTAATTCCTCAATTAATTAAGTACGTCAATTCTATTAATTAATTTTTCAATTAATTAATCAATATTTTCAAACTTAATGTCCTAAAATTAATTCACCAAATAATTATTCAAATCAAAAATCTCAATATCTCATAATTAATTATACAATTCATTATCTAAAATCGAAATTCTCATTTTCCCTTAATTAATTCAACAATTAATTATCCAATTCTATCAATTCAATATACCAATAATCCACATTAATTGCTTTGCAAGTAAATTAATACAAGTCATTCATTGTACCCTCGCAATAATCCTCATTAATTAATTCACTAGTTAATTAATCTAAGTCATTCAATTACACCATCACAACAATCCTCATTAATTAATTCACCAATTAATTAATCAAAATCATTTAATTAATTCAACAAAATAATCACCATTAATTAATTATCTAATTAATAAATCCCAATATTTAATTAAATAATTAATTAATCACATTACTCCCATTAATTAATTCAACAATTAATTAATCCATTTATTTAATTAAATATTTAAATAATCACATAACTCCAATTAATTAATCCATCAAATAGTTAATCCATTTATTGAATTCAATAATTAAATAATCACATAATTCCCATTAATTAATTCATCAATTAATTAATCCATTTATTTAATTCAATAATTAAATAATCACATGTAATGGCCCGGACCTCTTCGGACCTTTCCTTTTTCAAAAAGAAGGTCATGAAGTGTTCTGGAGGGTAAAATGGACTTTTCCCACACTTTTCAGAATTTTGAAACTACACGTCGTGTAGTGTGAGTACACACCGTGTACCCCCTCACCAGGTATACCCCGTGTTGAAGGTCCTGTCCTTGCCGTGTGAAATAATTGAGTACACGTCATGCATCCAATACTACACACCGTGTAGTCCCTCCCCGTGTACGTGTTACCCTCAAACCATGTGTTGACCAGTCAACGGTTGTGTTCCGTGTTGGAGTCGTGTCCTTTCCGTGTGAAATAAATGGGTACGCACCGTGTACCCCATACTACACACCGTGTAGTCCCTCCCCGTGTACGCATTACCCTCAAACCGTGTGTTGACCAGTCAACGGTCGTGTTCCATGTTGGAGTCATGTCCTTTCCATGTGAAATAAATGGGTACATGCCATGTACCCCATACTACATGTCGTGTAGTCCCTCCCCGCGTATGCGTTACCTTCAAACCGTGTGTTGACCAGTCCATGGTCGCGTGCCGCGTTGAAGGCCGTGTTGGAAGTCGCGTGGTGATCGTGTGAAATGGCCAAGTACACACCGTGTACCATAAAGTACACGCTGTGTACTTTTGTTTTTCACGCCTATAAAAGGAGGGGTCCTCTCCTCCTTTTCAACTCACCTCTCTCCTCCCCATTCCTCTAAGCAGAGCTCTCCCAAGAGACTAGAAGGCTCTTTTTCTTCCATAACTTCTTCATCTGTGCTCCGATTTACGATCCGTCAGCGGCCACAGGATCGTAACAATGAGGCGTAACTTATGAGCTTGGATCCATTGTCTTTCTTTCGGCCTTTCCTTTCCAACTTCCACCCAAGGAGGTTTTTCCAGGATTTGACAGATGTGACGGACACCGACGGACGTCTTCTAAAGTTGTCGGGGGAGCGTTGTGATCATAACCTCTTGAGGTAGGGATCTTACCTTCGTCTCTCTAGTTTGTGCATCATGCGGGGTGGGTGTCCTTTTGTTTATGTGAAACACTTTTGAACCAGTTTAATGAAGATAATAACTGGCTTATATAACGGGGTTGGGAAGTTTTTTTATTACTGTTACTTTATTTATATCCTATGATATTATGTTGTGAATTGAATAGGCTTATGCCTACTAAAAATCACGGTCGTTGGGGGCCTTTGCTTGCGCAATTAAATACTACCCTATCTTTCTAGACTGTTTTTGTGAATGGAACTTTGTTGAATGTGGAATTTGGTTAATCACGTAAATATGGCTGATTTAAAATCTGGAACCCTTGTGTGATCACCCCGGTTGAACAAAATGGAATAATGAACATGTGGGTGTTGGCTTGGATACGTGGCATGTGATGGGGGTGTTTTGTGGGCTGTTTTGGACCGGGTGAGTAGGGGGGTTGCGGTTGGCTTGTTTGGGGGTTGGTGTGAATGCTTTGTTGGTTATGGTGGTTGGGAGTGGAGCTACAGGGATGGGTTTGAATGTGAACGAACTATGGGTTGTGAATAATAAATGAAAGTGTAAGATTTAATGAATGGTGGGGCATGGTAATAGAATGGGAATGATAATCAATGGGGTTGGATGGTTAATAATAAGGTCTTGGTTGTGTTGCTTGTGTTTTTCTAACTTGATTTGTGGATGGTAGGAATATGTTTTTACAAACGGTCAATGTGGTTGGTTGTGGATAGTTGCCCTGTAGTTAAAGAACTATTAAACTGATTCTGTTGAAATACGAAAACCTAAATGGGGTTCAGGTTGTTTGTTGTATGCATGCTTCGTAGTAGCAGTGCCGAGGCACATGCCCTGTTCTCTGTTTAGAAGCCATAGGTTGGGATGAGTGTTTGGTATATATATATCTGTATCTTTTTGTTTTATCTCACCCTACCCATGTTGAGCACTTCGTGCTGAACACTCCCATTTCATGGGAGAGGGTGTTTTCCCCTTAGTTACTAGCTCCTTCCTGCTCCTTCTTCCCTAGGATGTGATGTCTTAAGGCGACCTTACACCCAAGACTCTTTGGGTAGGTTTTGATTGGTGTGGTTTTAGCCCAAGACTCTTTGGGCAGGTTTTACTGTTTCCCAAGAATCTTTGGGATGAGGCCCAGGTGTGTGCGGGCGGGATATGTGGTTGTGAGGCACAGGTGTGTGCGGGCAGGATATGTGGTTGTGAGGCCCAGGTGTGTGCGGGTGGGATACGTGGTTGTGAGGCCCAGGTGTGTGCGGGCGGGATATGTGGTTCTTAAGGCCCAAGTGTGTGCGGGCGGGAAGAGTGTGGTAGCGTCAGGACGTTCGTCGTTAGGAAGATCAACTAACTAATGGGAAATGGTGTGGGGTACCCAATACTCTTGTTCTTATATACTACTACCTGTTGTGATTGTGTTTTTGGTTGGTGTGGCTGGTAAGGTTGGGTGGATAGAATTCCTTGCTAGGTTTCTTCTGTTGTTCTCACGGGACATTAGGATGTCTCCCCACTTGTGCATGAGAGCTTTAGGTTTCCCTACTGAGTATACTTTTATGTTCACCCTACATTTACTTTCAGGTTTCTAGGAGGACTACCAGGGCCGTGTGGGACCCTAATAGTCAGGACAGTTGGAGTTGTTGCAGTGTTTGTACTCTTGTTTCTTTTGGTATTGTACTTTTGAGCTTTCTTGTAATTGTACCTTGTTTCAGAACTATTTAAACATGCATGTGGGATTGGTTTGGGTTTATTTACTTGTCTTTCTTTATTTTATTTTGGTGGTTGACTCATCCTATTTCCCGATATTAAATAATAAAAAGGGGTAATGCCTCCCATATTTGGGAAAACGCATACCCTTGGTGCTAGTCGCCACCCCGGGGCCTACTGGAGGTGGGACTCGGGGGTCATTATCTCCCTTTCACCATTGCCATCTCAGGAGGAGAATCTTTGGTGGGAGGGGGTCATGACAGAATGGTATCAAAGGTGATGGTTGAGAGATAGGATGGAGTCTGGAGGTAGGCACAGTGAGGATTGCATGGGATGGTAGGGCAACAATGTTGGTTAATCTCGGTGCATGACATAGGCCAGGGAAGACCGTCTAGGACACGGGATTTTAGGGCCCCTCGTGATCTAAGGCAAGGACTATGAGCCTACCAAATGACCAAGTGAGACTACATTGATTGCAGGGTAGAGACCCTAGGGAAGGTACATGCATCATCATGATTGTGTTTTACTTGATTTGGGTGTTCTGGGAAAGAAATTGAAATAATGTGATAAAATAAACCTTGAGAAATATCCTTGCTACTTCGTCTTAGGCAATCCTTGTTTACCGTATAGCTATGGAACCTGGACATCATCCCCGGGTGACTCAGACGGTCGAGGCCCAGCAGATTCAGGCGGTCGATCAGTTGAAGATTGACCGAGAGGAGGAAGATATCCAGTGGTAGGTGACTCTTCGTTCTTTCCAGTGGAAAACCCTCAAGAAGTACGAGGGTAGTACTTCATATATGGAGATGGAGGGGTGGCTGGAGGATCTAGGGATCGCTTTTACTTTGATCCGTGCTCTAAGGGAGTACTGGGTTCCCCTAGTAGTCGGTCAGCTGAGAGGTGCGGCGCAATAGTGGTGGATGCCCTACCTCGGAGAGAGGATATAGGCAGAGGTTCCGTGGGCTGACTTTGAGAAGGAATTATGAGAGGAATTTCTTTATTCCATGATCAAGGAGGAGAAGTGGAAGGAGTTACTCTCCCTTCAGCAGGGGAGTATGTCAGTACAAGAGTTGGGTATCAAGTTCAAGGATCTCCTGCGCTTTACTCCGGATCTCTTTCCAGATGAGTAGTCTCGGGCGAGATGTTTGGAGGAGGCGCTTCGTCCTTCCCTCCAGTATGATGTTACCCCCTTCACCCTTCCGACGTACTTGGCAATATAGAAGAAGGAAGAGGTTGTAGAGAGGATGTACTTGCAGGGAGGTGCACCGCGTGAGGGGATCCAGCTTGGTTCGTCGAAGGGGAAGGCAGTTAGCAGCAGGTCTCCTGTGACGGGACCTTCTAGGTTCAGGCTAGTGGGGAGAAGGCCCCAGCAATTCCAGTTCAGATCTTTAGGTCCTCGTCCCTTTTTCACGAGCCCAGGACTGAAGTGTTTTTCTTTTGGAGGTTTCGGGCACATTCAGAGTCGGTGCCTGACCCGAGCTCAGTATGGTAGAGGTGGGCAGGTTCAGCTCCCACCTCAGCAGCACCAATTACCAGTGAGGCCCTTTTAGCAGCAGCAGGACCATGCTCCTCTGAGGGTAGACTTTGTGGTAGGAGGCCAACCTTAGGGTGCTCCTCAGGGACCTCGACCAGGGTGTGGTCGGGGAGGTGGATGACATCATAGAGGCAGAGGAGCTGGGCGTGGATAGTTGCATGTAGCAGAGTTGACAGCTCCAGCAGGACTAGAGGTGGTGCGAGGTACGATTTTTTTGTTCTGCACTCTCGTTTCATCTTTGTTCAATTCGGGAGCTTCGCACTCCTTTGTTACACTTGGTCTATCCCATGCTTTGGGACTAGACGTAGAGAGAATTTTCATACCACTAGTGTTGAGTACACCAGTTGGAGGCCAGACCATCGTATCTTGTGTTTGTCAGGGATGTGGGCTAACGTTGGGACCGCATCGATCTAGTGTGGATCTTCTTTTGCTACAGATGCACCCATACGATGTCATCCTAGGCATCGAGTGGTTGTTTTCTATTAATGTCATTATCGACTGCTTCTGAAGAAGAGTCGTGTTCTTCGATGTGGACGGGCAGCGTGTATCTTTTGTTGGCGAGAGGAGCTATCAGGTAGGAATCCAGTATGTGAAGCCTCTCCTTTCTTTGTTAGGCGGGTTATCAGTGGTTTCAGCTGATACAGAGATGATGGATGTCCCATAGGTTGTTGGGGAATTCCTAGATGTTTTTTCCGAGGAGGTTGTGACTCTACCCCCTGCGACGTGACGTTGAGTTCAGGATAGACTTATAGCCTGGTGCCCGTCCAATTTCGATAGCCCCTTATCGGATGGCACCTTTGAAGTTGCGGGAGTTGCGGATTTAGATTGACGATCTGATGGAGAAGGGTTTTGTTCGACCCAGCGTATCGCCATGGGGTGCTCTAGTTTTGTTCATAAAGAAGGCAGATGGTGGTCTCATGCTATGAATAGACTACCGAAGGTTGAACCAGGTAACGGTCAAGAAATGTTACCCCCTTCCAAGGATAGATGATCTCTTCGACCAGCTGAGGGGAGCAGTTTGGTTTTCTAAGATTGATCTACGATCTGGATATCATCAACTGAGGGTGAAGGATAGTGACATCTCGAAGATGGCTTTCAGGTGCAGGTATACGCACTTTGAGTTTGTAGTGATGTCATTTGGAGTTATTAATGCACCGGCTATGTTCATGGGACTTATGAAATTTGTCTTCCGAGAGTTTCTGGACCGGTTCTTCATTGTGTTTATCGATGACATCCTGATCTACTCAAGATTAGAGGAGGAGCACGTTGAGCATCTCAGGGCAGTCTTAGAAGTCCTTCGACACCACCATCTTTATGGTAAATTGTCGAAGTGTAAGTTCTTGATGCAATAAGTACACTTCCTTGGTCACGTGGTGTCTCAGCATGGAGTGTCAGTGGACCCATTGAAGTTGGAGGCAGTTGTTTCTTGGGCAGCACCCAAGAGTGTGGCAGAATTTTTTACTTTACTGGGGTTGGAAGGTTATTATCGGAGGTTCATTTCGGACTTCTCTCGAGTTGCTTCTCCATTGACAGCCTTGACTAAGAAGAACCAGGTCTTCCTATGGAGTGACCAGTGCCAGAAATCTTTTGACTACCTGAAGGAGAAGTTGTTCAGTGCTCCCGTACTCAGGTTTCCAGAGGAAGGGTTGTTGTGTGAGGTGTTTTTTGATGCTTCTGGCCTTGGTTTGGGGTGTGTACTGATGCAGAAGAAGGGTGTGATCTGTTATGGGTCTAGGAAGTTGTTCCCTCACGAGTGTAACTATGCCACCCATGACCTAGAGCTTGCAGTAGTAGTGTTCACACTGAAGTTGTAGCGACATTACCTCTTTGGGGAGTGCTTTGTGGTCTTCTCAGATCACAAGAGCCTGCGTTATATCTTCTCTCAGCGTGACCTGAACTTACAGCAGAGGAGATGGGTCGAGTTCCTCCAAGACTATGACTTCGAGATCTCTTACACTAAAGTTAAGGGAAACTTTGTGGTTGATGCCCTGAGCAGGAAGTCACATAAGGAAGTGGTTCTAGAATCCGTTGATGCTTGGAAAGCAATGGGAGAATTGGTATCCTTGCACTTGGATGCCAGGGTAGAAGGTGTTAGAGGCTGTTTTTTTCAAATGACGGTGTAGTAATCCTTGTTGCAGCGAGTGGAAGAGTCTCAGTGGGGGGTACTCTGAGGCAGAAGTGATGTGGGATCGTATCGATCGGGGGAATGCTCCAGAAGGATGATCAGAATAAAGCCAACATAGGATGCTTTTCCATGGAAGGTTGTTTGTTCCGGAGGCGATGCATGAGGGAGTTCTCCGTGAGTTCCATAGCTCAACCTTGGCGGTACATCCAGGAGTTTAAAAAATGTACTGAGGCCTAAAGGAACAGTTTTTGTGGCCCGGGGTGAAACGAGCTATGGTGGATTTTGTGGCTAAGTGCCTAGTGTTTCAGCAAGTAAAGGCTGAACACCGTGTTCCCAGTGGTTTTTTTCATCCTTTGGATGTCCCCAAGTGGAAGTGGGATGACATCTCAATGGAATTTTTCACAGGACTACCCAGAGATCAGGTTGGTTATGATGCTATCTGGGTAGTAGTGGATCGACTGACGAAATAAGCTCACTTCTTAGTAATTAAGGATCCGGGCCCAGTGAGTACCTTAACACAGAGGTATGTAGACGAGGTGGTGCATTTCCATAGAGTTATAAAGACTATTGTCTCAGACCAGGATACTCGGTTTACCTCATGAGTCTGGAGGGGATTACAGCATGCTTTTGTCACCTAGCTACGCCTTAGCATTGCTTTCCACCCACAGACCGACGGGCAGGCAGAGCGGACTATCAAGACATTGGAGGACATGTTGCGAGCATGCGTTCTGGATTTTGGAGGGTCATGGGTATGAAACTTGCCTTTAGTAGAGTTTTCCTACAACAACAGCTTCCACTCTACTATTTCCATGGCACCGTTTGAGGCTTTGTATGGAATACCTTGTTGTTCACCCATTTGCTGGGCAGAGGTTGGTGAGACAGGTGCTCTTGGGCCAGAGGTAGTACAGAGAACCACAAAAAAAGTCTAGCTTGTATGTGAGAGGATGAAAGCGGCTCAGGACCGACAGAAGTCTTATGCTGATCATCGGAGGAGGTCCTTGGAGTTCGAGGTGGGAGATCATGTGTTCTTGAAGGTTTCCCCTCGACGGGGGTAGCGGAGGTTCGAGAAGGGGAGTAATCTATCCTCTAGGTTCATCGAACCTTTTGAGTTACTGAGGCGAGTCGGTGAGGTGTCATATCAGCTAGCCTTGCCACCTAAGTTGGAGAAGGTTCACAACGTCTTCCATGTCTCCCAGCTTCGTCGGTACTTACACGACGACAATCACGTTATCGACTGGGGAGAGTTAGATATGGGAGAGGACGGGACCTTCGAGGAATGACCAGTCATAATTGAGGATCGTAAAGAGAAGGTGCTCCATGGACGAACCATTCCCTTGATTTGTGTGTTGTGGAGGCATGGCAGCCTCGAGGAGAGCACTTGGGAGCGGGAGACTCAGATGCACGCTCAGTACCTGGAGTTGTTTTGACTTGTGTTTTGCCTTGTTCTTATGAGCTTTGTTTTGATGTTGTACAATGTACCTTTGATATAGAATGCTTGTCTTGTCAGTTATGAGACCTTTTGTTTCCTTATTCTCTGGAAGTGTGTAGCATGTCTAGATGTGTGGAAAAAGGGAAAAACCTGATCCTTAATTGAGATGCATTAATGCGGATGTGATTGAACCTGTGCGGGCAAGCCAGTGCCGCCTAAAGCGGATAATATCTCGATATAGGAGAAGGAAGTTTTCCCCAAATCACATGTTCGGGAAGTGTGTTGGTTGTGTGGTGTTGGGGGTAGTGCAAGTTTAAAAATCCTAATGTATGAAAGTGGGAAGACTCAATTCTTAATCGAGACACATTAATGAGGATGTGATTAAACCTGTGCAGGCGAGTCAGTGCCACCTAAAGCGGATAATATCTCGACATGGGATAAGGAATTCCTAACACATATGATTAGGGTTGTTGGATGGGTTCCTATTATAACAAGGGACCTAAGAGATATCTTGTTAGGTTACTCTAGGTTGGATTTTTAATTCTTGAGGATGAGAATGTTTTAAGAGGTATCTGATGCAATGGCCCGGACCTCTCCGGCCCTTTCCTTTGTCAAAAAGAAGGTCATGAAGTGTTCTGGAGGGTAAAATGGACATTTCCCACACTTTTCAGACTTTTTAAACTACACGTCGTGTAGTGTGAGTACACATCGTGTAGTGTGAGTACACATCGTGTAGTGTGAGTACACGTCGTGTACCCCCTCGCCGGGTATACCCCGTGTTGAAGGTCATGTCCTTGCCGTGTGAAATAAATGAGTACACACCATGTATCCAATAATACACACTGTGTAGTCCCTCCCTGCGTAAGCATTACCCTCAAACCGTGTGTTGACCAGTCAACGACTATGTGTCATGTTGTAGCCATGTCCTTGCCATGTGAAATAAATGGGTACACGCCGTGTACCCCATACTACATGTTGTGTAGTCCCTCCCCGCGTACGCGTTACCCTCAAACTGTGTGTTGACCAGTCAACAGTCATGTGTCGTGTTGGAGCCGTGTCCTTGCCATGTGAAATAAATGGGTACACTCCATGTACCCCATACTACAGGTCGTGTAGTCTCTCCCCGCGTATGCGTTACCTTCAAACTATGTGTTGACCAGTCAACGGCCACATGCCGCATTGAAGGCCGTGTTGGAATCCGCGTGGTGACCGTGTAAAATGGCCGAGTACACACCGTGTACCATAAATTACATGCCGTGTACTTTTGTTTTTCACACCTATAAAAGGAGGGTTCCTCTCAACCTTTTCAACTCACCCATCTCCTCCCCATTCCTCTGAGTAGAGCTCTCCCAAGAGACTCAAAGTCTCTTTTTCTTCTATAACTTCTTCGTCCGAGCTCCGATTTATGATCCATCAGCGGCCACGGGATCGTAATGATGAGGTGGAACTTCTGAGCTTGGATCTGTTTTCTTTCCTTCAGCCTTTCCTTTCCAACTTCCACCTTAGGAGTTTTTTCCGGGATTTGACAGAAGTGACGGACGCCGAAGGGCGTCTTCTAAAGTTGATCTGGGGGAGCGTTGTGATCAAAACCTGTTGAGGTAGGGATCTTACCTTCGTCTCTCTAGTTTGTGCATCATGTGGGGTGGGTGTCCTCTTGTTTACATGAAACACTTTTGAACCAGTTTAATGAAGATAATAACTGTCTTATATAAGGGGGTTGGGAAGTTTTGTGATTAATGTTTATTTATATCCTGTGATATTATGTTGTGAATTGAATAGGCTTATGCCTACTGAAAATCACGGTCGTTGGGGGCCTCTTCTTGCACAATTAAATGCTACCCTATCTTTCTAGACCGTTTTTTAATGGAAATTTCTTGAATGTGGAATTTGGTTAATCACGTAAATATTGCTGATTTAAAATATGGAACCCTTGTGTGATCACCCTGTTTGAACAAAATGGAATAATGAACATGTGGGTGTTGGCTTGGATACGTGGCATGTGATGGAGGTGTTTTGTGGGCTGTTGTGGATCTGGTGAGTAGCGGGGCTGCAGTTGGATTGTTTGTGGGTTGGTTTGAATGCTTTGTTGGTTATGGTGGTTGGCAGCGGGGCTGTAGGGATGGGTTTGAATGTGAACGAACTATGGGTTGTGAATAATAAATGAAAGTGGAAGATTTAATGAATGGTAGGGCATGGTAATGGAATGGGAATGATAATCAATGGGGTTAGATGGTTAATAAGAAGGGCTTGGTTATGTTGCTTGTGTTTTTATAACTTGATTTGTGGATGGTAGGAATATGTTTTTATGAATGATCAATGTGGTTGGTTGTGGGTAGTTTCCCGGTAGTTAAGGAACTATTAAACTGATTCTCTTGAAACATGAAAACCTAAATGGGGATGGGGTTGTTTGTTGTATGCATGCTTCATAGTAGCAGTGTCGAGGCACGTGCTCTGTTTTCTTTTTAGAAGCCATAGGTTGGGATGAGTGTTTGGTATATATATATATATATCTGTATCTTTGTGTTTTATCGCACTCCACCCATGTTGAGCACTCCGTGCCGAACACTCCCATTTCATGGGAGAGGGTGTTTTTCCCTCAGTTACTAGCTCCTTCCTGCTCCTTCTTCCCTAGGCTGTGATGGCTTGAGGCGACCATACACCCAAGACTCTTCGGTTAGGTTTTGATTAGGGTGGTTTTATCCCAAGACTCTTCGGGCAGGTTTTACTGTTTCCCAAGAATCTTCGGGATGAGGCCCAGGTGTGTGCAGACGGGATACGTGGTTGTGAGGCTCAGGTGTGTGCGGGAGGGATACATGGTTGTGAGGCCTAGGTGTGTGTGGGCGGGATATGTGGTTGTGATTCCTAGGTGTGTGTGGACAGGATACGTGGTTGTGAGGCCCAGGTGTGTGTGGGCGGGATATGTGGTTCTTGAGGCCCAGGTGTGTGCGGGAGGGAAGAGTGTGGTAGCGTCAGGACGTTCTCCATTAGGAAGATCAGCTAACTAATGGGAAATGGTGCGGGGTACCCAATACTCTTGTTCTTATATACTACTACCTGTTGTGATTGTGTTTTTGGTGAGTGTGGCTAGTAAGGTTGGGTGGATAGAATTTTTTGCTAGGTTTCTTCTGTTGTTCTCATGGGACATTAGGATGTCTCCCCACTTGTGCACGAGAGCTTTAGGTTTCCCTACTGAGTATACTTATATGCTCACTCTACGTTTACTTTCAGGTTTCCAGGAGGACTACCAGGGCCGTGCGAGACCCTACTAGTCGGGACAGTTTGAGTTGTTGCAGTTGTTGTACTCTTTTTTCTTTTGGTATTTTACTTTTGAGCTTTATTGTACTTGTACCTTGTTTCAGAACTATTTAAACATGCATGTGGGATTGGTTTGGGTTTATTTACTTGTCTTACTTTCTTTTCTTTTGGTGGTTGACTCATCCTATTTCCCGATCTTAAATAATAAAAAGGGGTAATGCCTCCCATATTTGTGAAAACTCATACCCTTGGTGCTAGTCGCCACCCAGAGGCCTATTGGAGGTGGGACTTGGGGGTAATTATCTCCCTTTCACCATTGCCAGCTCAGGAGGGGCATCTTTGGGGGAGGGGGTCATGACATCACATAACTCCCATTAATTAATTCATCAATTAATTAGTCCATTTATTTAATTAAATAATTAAATATTCATATAAATCACATTAATTAATTCATCAATTAATTAATCCATTTATTTAATTCAGAAATTAAATAATTATAGAACTATGGTTAATTAATTCATCGATTAATTAATTAAAACCAGCAATCATAAAAACCCACATAATTAATTCATCAATTATTTATTCCAAATTAATAAAATTATTAACCCTAATTAATTCCTCAATTAATTGTTATATCTTAGTCAATTTAATATCCCCAAGAAATTCATCAATTAGTTATTATATCTCTTCCAATTTAATAATCAAAACAATCCAAAATAGTTAATTCTATAATTAATTATCCATATTCAATAACTTCAATATAACAATAATTAATCCGTCAATTAATTATTTAATTTCAACAAGCTATATCTTTCCAAAATTAATTCGACAATTATTTATCCAAATCAATTTCATAATCTCATAATAAATTTACCAACTAATTATTCATGATCTAAAATCACAATATCTCAATTTCTCATTTCCCTTAATTAATTAATTCCCCAAATTAATTAATTTATTCCAAAAAACACAATTGTTAAAAATTTAATTAAAATTATAAAATTAAATACACATAATTGTATTCAATACTTTGGGATTTGAATTTTGGACCACTTACCTCAAGAATGGTGATGAATGATGCCAATTGATAATCCCAATTTGAAGCATATCAACTGAGAATGTGATGATGAATGTAGTCTAGATCTGAAACATAAATCCATAGTTAAATGAAACAATATCTCTTAAATCTAGATATAAATTAGAAAATCCTAGATCTAAATCCAACAAACCTATATCTAGATTCAACAAATATGGTTCTAAATCCAATAATCCCATATCTATATTCAAAGAATCTAGATCTAGATCCAACAAGACAAGATCTTAATTCAATAAATCTACATCTATATACAATAGTAGATAAAAATATTTATTTTATCTAATAAGAGGAGAATAATAGAGAGATAGATCTAAATGAGAAGAACACCCATACCCTAGAGGTGTGCGGAGGGTCTTTGTTTAAATAGGGTGGTGCATGGATGAGATTTAGTCCAAGGAAAAGGTACGTGGAGGAGTTTCTGTTCAAATCGAAGGTGCGCAGAGGAGATTTGGTCCAAGACATTGGTGTATGGAGGATATTTTATCCTATCCAGAGGTGCATGGAGGAGATTCAGTCTAAGGAATAGGTTCACATAGGAGCTTCAGTCCAAGGTAGATGTGTGTGGAGGAGCTTCGGTCTAAGGCGGAGGTACGTAGAGGAGCTTCGATCCTAGGTTGAGGTGTGTCAAGGAGTTTCGATCAAAGGCGTAGGTGTACGGATGATATTTAGTCTAAGTAGGAGGTGCACAGAGGATACTCAGTCTAAGGAGGAGGTGCACGAAGTAGCTTCGGTCCAAGGCCAAGGTGCACAGATTTTATATATGGTTCATATAGTTGAGCCCCCTATTTTTAAATTTTTCTCTCAAAATTCCATCACCACGCCTTTAAAAATACATTAAAAGGTACTTCATGAGGTGTAATATAAATTCATGACATATCAACACATTTTGAAAGAAGGTTATAGGGGTAGTAATCTACTTTCGTGACATGTCAACATGTCCATAAAACTACATTCATGACATGTCGACATGTGGTGAGAAATAGGTACAGGGGGTGTATATTTTCAAAATTGTGAATTAATTAAATCTAATAATTAAATTTTTAGGGTTTACCCAAAACAATTCACTTCATGAATTGGGTCCATGATGCATATTTTTTCTTCTGCCAAAACTCACCACATAATCCAATTTCACCCTAAGAAAAAGACGGGATCTTACATGATTATGGAAATCCCACATCAAGGGAGGAGGAGCATGAAGCACCCCTTTATAATGCGGTGTGGATACCTCTCCCATAATGAGGAATTTTCTTGGGGGTTCCTGAGGTCTAGATCCTAGGGAAAGAAAAATCATGTGGGCTAGTCCTAAAAAGGACAAGATTGTGATTTTTTCCTGGACTGGGCCATTGCAAATAGTATCAAAGCCAACATCCATTCGATGTGCTAGCGAGGATGATGGGACCTTATAGGGGGAGGATTTTTCCAATCCCACATCAAAGGAGGAGTAGAATAATGCACCCCTTTATAAGGTGGTTTGGATACCTCTCCCATCATGATTCCTTTTCCTAGAATATGTCGGAGGGCCATAGGCTAGGGAAAGTAAAATCGTGCATGTAGGCCCAAAGAGGATAATATCATGACTGTGGTCTAGACTGGGCCCTTACAATTATCCTCTAAATTATTTTTGATTAATTTATACCATATAAATATGGAAAGGTTAATCCTCCTTAAACCGTTCCTAATAACCTTTTTTTAATTTTCTTTTCATGCATATCATCTATTATTCCTTGTACATATCATTTCATTAATATATGACATCCCATTTTCATTTTATTTTAGATATTCACATTCCTTATTTATGTTCTAATATTGACTAATTTTTTTTAAAAATTTATGATGTTGGTAAGGGTTCACTCTCTCAATATATTCTCTTGTGGTTTACATTATATTTTTCTTATCTATATTATTATATGATATAGATATATCACTATTTAATTATTTTTATTTCAATTTCCCTTATTTTTGTGATATAATTTTATCTTTATTATCCTCAAAATGATTTAATCAAAATTCATTCCTTAAAAATTATATAAAGAAATAAATTATTGATTCCTTCCTTGTTTTTTACTTTATATATTATCTCTAACTTATTTTTCACTTATTGATTCCTTCATTCCTTATTAATTCCTTCCTTGTTTTTTCTTTATACATTTTTATGATTTTAACCTTTTTTCGGAGGGGGGTTATATGATCCTTAATAAACCTATTCTATGATTATTTTATATGAAATTATTATGTAAATCATTTCATTTTCCAATGTTATTATTTTTATTATTGATATATGGTCTTTTTTAATGTAGTGTGAAAATAAAGTTATGTGGTTTGATGTTATGGAATGGAACTATAATTATACAACACATAATTATACAACTCTTAAATTGACATGGTAAATTTTATATCTCATGTGATTATATGTATAGTGCATAGGATGGGAACCAATAATATTATGTTATGATTTCATAGTAGTGATACTTGAATTGTGATTATGATGGTATGTTTTATATTTGTGAAACATTTACTTTGATCTCTAAATTTTTATGATTTCAATGTTTTTGTCCCATTTTTTAGGTTATGCTTCATGCTTCTTATAAGTTATGATACAATGATGAAATAGAAAATATCACGATATTTTGAATTTCTATTCCATGTTCCTTTGTTATCATTTATGTTTATCATATGTTATAATATCATTTCATAATTAATAATCTCATGATATGTCAAATTTATTAGGTATTTCATGTATTATTTTTATTATCTCATTACTAAGAATTTTATCTTACCCTTCTTCTTCCAAGTAAATTTATTTAGAAAACACAAATGTAATAAATAGAAGAATGTATATGGGTTATTTATAAGTCAAAGGGTATTATAGAATAATAATTAACTAAATTTTGTTTTTTTGTATTTTATTTTATACAATATGTATGTAGATCCCAAATACACTAAAAAAGTGATTGTGAGAATGGTTAAAAATTATAAATGTTCATGTTATATATGTAAATATGTACTTATAGAACACAGTCAAAAAATTGTTGATTTGTTCATCTCATTTGATATCAGAGTAGAGTTTTGTTATTTTTTGAAATTAGAATATAGAAACATTATTATATAAACCATGGGGAGATAAACATTAAATTTATAGAAACACATCAAGTATAATTAGTATGAATGCATAGTGTTAACATTTTTACTCTATTTATGTTAAATAATATGATATCCTTATATTAATAAATTTTTAATATAATTTTAGTGATAAATATATTATGAAACATTAATATATGTCTATAAACACGTAAATAATTATGATGATATAATATCCTTAAGTGGGCGATAATTTAACATCCAAAATTTTATATATATTTTTTTATAAATTTTCTACCTTAACAAACATGTGTGAAAAAATTAAGCATATTTTTTCTTTTTTATTAATATAAGAACTAAAAATTTATATATATACTTATCCCATAATTATTTTTAATTCCTTTTTTGAATAATTATTAGTTTCCAAAATATAAATTTTATTATAGATGTATTCTATAAATAAATTTTATGAACTGCACCATGAAATAAAAATCAATTTATTACTTTATAATATAACCCCAAACATCAATAAAAGATACATTAAATTTAATTAATACATGTAAAATGGGTTAATGAATACAATTAAATAATATGAATAGTTTTTGGAAATCCAATGGATTATGGTACCCCCAAAATACCGTAGTTTCTACAATATTTTTACTATAAAAGAAAAATATTAAGAATGATATAGGCATATTATAAAACAAAAATGAAACCAATAGAGAAAAATAAGTTAATGAAAGGTGAAGGATTTGATGGGTGTGTGTGTGTGTGTGTGTGTTTAAGATTTGATATAACCATTGTAATGGGCATGGTTTTCATTTTAAATACGATTTTATGAAAATCAATATGATTGTTTGAATATCATTGTTCCCTTTAGAATATTAATTCACCCATTAAAATAATAATTTAAAAATTATAAATAACCATTTAAAATAACTAAACTCATGTGTAAATAAGATATCAAACATCTTATATGTTAAACAAAATTCATAGTGTATGTTTGGATTTGATATATAATTCCTCTTAATTATTAAGTGATGTATGTTAAATAAATAATTATTATATTAAGTGTTAATTATTTTTATTTAATAAATTTATTTATCAAATTAGAGACATTATTCATAAAATGGATTAAAAATTTGGAATAATCACATGAAATTAGTTAAGATTAATTTTTTTATATTTTTCTGATATAATGTAGTTTATGTATATGGTATATTTTATGATCTCATTTTGATATAAAAATAACATAATCATTTTTATAATCATTTTTATGACTCAGAATGTGTTCAATGAGTTAATTAACTTATTAAAAATAATAAATTTAATTTTTAAACTAGTAGAGAAATTTATAGTCTAAAATATATTTTTTTTAAGAAAAAATATATTAAATTTATTATCTTTTATATTTTATTCTAAAGAATAAATTATGTTTTTAATGTTTTAAACGTTAATAAAATATAAATATTTAAATAAAATGTTAAAATTACTCAAAATAATCAATAATATCCATAGTCTTGAGAAAAAAAATTGTTTATTCCATTTATTATTCAAAATAACCCTCCCCATTGACATATAAATATCACCATTCCTCACATTCAAAACATATTTATTTAACTAAATTATTTTTTAATTATTCTCATAAGACTATAATACATGTTTAAAAGATTCTGGTTTCACTATAACACAGGACTCTAAAGTAGTAATTACATAATGAAGGAGGGGCCTCAAAGAAGAGGTAATATTACCTTATTCTTTATCTTTCATTTTCATTTTTTCCTTTCTTCTTCTAAATCTAATTAGTCATTATAAAAATATAGAATAATTTTTATACAACTTATATAATTCAAACATTAATAATAGATATAGATCTTTCTTCTAATCCAAAATCCTTTAAAACACTATTTATACCATGGTCGGTTTATACCACTTAAATGGATGATGCTATTTCGTTTCTATCACCAACTATAATGGAAAATTATAACTATTGTTTTATGTTTAAATGAAAAACTAATAACTAATTTTTGTCCTGATTGATATTTTTAAATTTTAAAAGTTATATCATAATAATTATATTAAACTAAGTCGTTATGGCTAGTAAAATAATCTAAATGAGCATATTGTGTGACTTCTACTCTTGTTAACATAAATTGTATATAATATAGAAAAATATATACACATTTTATATTTTGTAACCTCATGGTTATATTACCTTGTAACATTTATATTCACTTTAATCTTTGATAAATAACTAATATTGATACCATCGGACTGATGTTATTTATAGTACATGGGTAGTAAACCCAATATTCTATGTTATGATGTCTTGGTGATGAGCCTTTGATTATAATTATGATAAAAATTTTATGTTTTTGACTCGTTTCATATGATCAAAACATTCTTATGATTTCTACCACTACTAAAAACTGAGGCTGCTACCATAGTTTAAAAAAATCATGGTAGAGGGATAACTATTTACATAGTTTTATGAATTGTGACAATATAGGGTATATGTTACCCCCAATTATCATGATTTTAGTAAACCATGTAATAGGTATCCAATATTTTTATTTATTTAAATATATAATAGTGATAATTAAATAATTAATAATAAAAAATAATTAATTAATAATTAATAATAATAATTTGTAAATTATAAATTAATATTACTAATAAATAATAAGTAAATAAAAATATTATTAATTAAAAAATCATAGGTCTTATATGCTTACATTGATGCCTAGAGATCTAAGTTTCAAAACCCTTCAATTTTCTTTTTTGACTTATTTATCTATTGTCATGGTTCTAGAAATATAATAATAGTGTAACTATGGCCATAGAAACCAAAACCATAGTGATAACGTATCTTCATAGTTTTTGGACTTATAGTAATGCTTTTAAACTATAGAAATTACTACATTTTGTAGTTAAGTACATTTTAATTCCATGTTTCTTTATTATGAACCATGTTTCTCTAATTTTTTTATCCTATAATATACTTGATGATCTCATAGTATTCCATATTTTTATGCTACATTTTTATGTAATGCCTTATTTTTTTACTATTTTATAATATCATTTCATAATCAATTATCTCATGATATCTTACATATATTTTGTTTCTAATGTTTTATTTCTATTTTCCTCTTATAAGAATTTTTAGTTAACCCTTTTTCTTTCATGTAAATTTTATATGGAAATGTAAATATTATGAATAATATAAGGAATAAAGATCATTTCAAATTAATGAATTCACATATGATAATAATTAACTAAATGTTTTTTTATTATATTTATTATATTATATACCTGGTTTTCAAAGACACATAAATTTTGATTCTAGGGATTGTTGAATGTGGAAAATTTTTATATTATGTATAAAAATTATGTATTCAGAGAACCAAGTACAAAGTTGTGGATCTCGGGTGTCTCAGTCTCTAGAAAAAACCACTTTTTCAAAATCTTTTGAAATCCATCCCATTAAATATCTTCACAAAACTTTTCATTAATTATTTTCTCCCACCACATATGTGTTGGTACATCCAACATATAAGGAACCAACTATGTATTCAAATACTCAAGGGTATGTAGGAACTAAGAAATTTATCGATTTTAACCAATCAATCTCCATCTTTATTTATATAATCTTCTTCTATAAACACAAAAGGATTATGCCTATGGAACTCTAAGGCTCAATATACCTCACTCAATTTATAATTGTATTCCTCCCTTCCAATTTTTGGATAAAAAGAACCAAAAAGGTCAAAATCTTAAGGACATCTCTTATTTTTATAACTCCCTGATCATGAATAATTTCCATTCTTTATGGGATTTCTATAATTTGGAAAAAATATTCATCAAGAAAATCAACACACAATCATCTTATTTTAAATATTTCTACCAACACACAAAACAAAATATTTTTAAAAACTCAGATCATGTCACATCAAATATTTCATATTCCAATAATACAACCAAGTGTATATATTTATTTTCTTTTAGTATTTCCTTTCTCAATATGGTTTCTCATAAAACCTCATTATAATAATTTTTACCAAATAATTTTCAAAACTAATCTCATATAATTAAAATATTTTCAAAATATATGCAAATATATGTAGTCACTATATATGTATACAATGATACCAAAACACACTTCCAATATCAACCAATCATGGTTGTAGATACCTATCTATCACAACATCAAGATGACCGATAAGATATTATCTGATATCTTGTTATACATAAACATTATTTAAACTCTAATTTCATTATGAATATATTATCTACAGATTTTATAAGTGTCTATCAAGTATCAACCATCATATCTCCATGAATACTAAATAATCCGAAAAAAATAAACTGAAAATAATTCTTAAATATAATTTTTATAACACTCAAACCCCGATAATCACCTTGAAACCTGATATGAGGTCATTATATAACCTCAAGTTCATACCTTGACCACTAGAGGTTAAAAACAAGTTTTGATATAAAAAATATCATTGGATAATTATTTACCCTCAAAATATAAAAAATAAATCAACTATATAAATTAAATGCAGTTTTTTATATAAAACCAAAATTAATCTTTAAAATAACTTTTGATAGAAATAAAGTTAAGTTAAAACTAAAAGAAAAAGTATATAGAAAAAAATTAAGGAGACCAGCACATATATGACTTGTATAGTCTAACTTCTTCATTGAACATGAGGTCAATCCTTGAAATTTCCCTCCTCCTTAGTAGATCATATGGTTTATCTCTAATAAATAAATAATATTTCTATTTCCCTATATCATGAGATGAAACATCTAAATTTACATCGAAGTATGCATGTAGGAGTGAAGATCAAATTAATGTTTTGAAATATTTTATCTTTTTTCATAAATTTATGAGAATAATAGGAATTTAATGACATTATATTTAAAGTTAATAATTTTTTGTGGTAATTAAATATTCCATTATATGTATTTAAATGATTCTGAGATGTTTTCCAAAAATTCTAGGGTTCAGTGTTTGAGACTGAAAATGAAAAAGGTTTGATGATTTTATAAGACTCCTTGAAGTTTTTTAAGACTGTTAGATATTTTGTAAGACTTTTGATGCATTTTTTAAAGATTTTTTTGAAAATATAAAAAAATTGAGATCTTTGTTAGAATTTTTCTGAAAATAAAAGAATTTTGAGGTCTTTATAAGACTATGTTTAAAAATTAATGAATTTTGGGAAATACATAAGAGTTTATTTGAAAAATATGAAACTTTGATAAGGGTCAAATGTTGGAAAATTCATGAAATCAGAAGACTCTTTTTATGGATTTCATAAGAGCCACTAAGCATTAAAAAATTTGTTTTTATATGAAAATTAGAAAAAGTCCTGAACTATCATTGTAAAACATAATATTGACTAGAATGTTTCATAAATTCCACCTTGAGGCCAATAGGTTGAAGTATTTAAAAATAAGAAGAAATGTTAGAATAAATTTCTAGAAGATAAATTGTATATTTCTATGAAATTCTTATGTAAAAAATATCACTAGATAATGAAGAAAATATTACCCATGGTGATTTTTTGTAAAGAGTTAAAGATGGGGTACCATAATGTAAAGTAAGATTAGAATAAGATACTATATGGAGATGGTTATATAAATTATGAGAAATTTATTCCATAATTAAAATGTCATTTTCTGATACATGATAAAATAAATTTCATGGGAGATCCTCATACCAAGATGAAATTCAAAAAATATTAGGCTTTTTTGTGACTATATGTTGAATTTTGTTATGTCACAACTGAAGATGCCACATCACAACCACGCAAGGCCTAATGAAGTTGCACCATGAGAGATCCATTTATGCCATGATATATTCATTCTATATCATTTTATAAATATGTGGGAGTTTTTTTAGGTTTCTTGATTTTTTTTAAATGAGTTCAGGTTAATTGTTTTTGAAAAATATGTGTGAAAGGTGGTAGTGGGCCTACCACCTTTTGGTTTAGATGAAAGGGGGCAGGCCACCTATAGCCTTTCAGCCAAAAAAATACTTGTTTTAAATATACATTTTTTTATATTTAAACTTATTTTTTTTATTTTATATATATATATATGTGAAAAAAATAGGCATAATTTATCTACTATTTAATATCTAGCATTATTGCTATTAAAGCAGTCCTTAATTCTGATAGAAACTCTCACCCAGGGCTCACTTTTATAAGTGACTTTACCCTAAAAATCATTCTACATTTCCAATATGGGATTCAGATTCTCCTTTTTCTATGTAGAATTAATAATATATTACTATTAATTATTTTTAAACAATTATTTAATACAATTAATTACTATTTAATAATAGTATTAAACAACTAATTAATTTCTAAATAGTTAATAATATATAATAGGTTTTAATTAATTAGAAATTAAATAATATGTAATTAATAAAAAATAATCTAAATAATAACTAAATAATAAATAATAAATTTATAATTTATAATTATTAAAAATAATAATATAATTATTAATTATTAATTAATTATTAGTTAAGAAATATTTAATTAATTATTAATTTAATTAGTTCATAATTAATTAGTTAATTAGTAATTAGTTAATTATATAATTGATAATCATATTACTCTTTAACTATTATATAATTATTAATTATATTACGAATTAACTAATTAATTATTATATAATTAATAATTATATAATTAATAATTATATTACTAAATTAGTATTATATAATTAAAAATTATTTTAATAATTAACCAATTAATTATATAATTAATAATTATATTACTAATTGACTAATTAATAATTATATAACAAATAATTATATAATTAATAATTATATTACTAATTAACTAATTAGTTATTTTTTAATTAATAATTATATAATTAATAATTACATTACTAATTAATTATTATATAATTAATAATTATATTAATAATTAATAATTACATAATTAATAATTACATTACTAATTAAATAATTAATTCTTATATAATTAATAATTATATTACTAATTAACTAATTAATTATTTTATAATTTATAATTATATTACCAATAAACTAATTAATTATTATATATTTAATAATCAATAATTATATTAATAATTAACTAATTAATTATTGTATAATTTATAATTATATAATTTATAATTACATTAGTAATAAACTATTTAATTATTAACTAATTAATTGATTGATTAAAAATGATTAATAGTAATATATTATTAATTCTATGTAAGAAAAGGAGAACCTGAATCCCACATCATAAATGCGTAATGATTTCCAGAGAAATGCCTCTTATAAAAGGAAACCATAGGTGAGGGTTGATATCAGAATTCCAAACTGCTTTAATGGTAGGAATGTTGGATATTAAATAGCAGATAAATTCTGTTGAAAAATTTTGTTTTATTTATATATATATATAAACAAAACAAAATAAAAAATTCAAATATAGAAAAAGGTATATTTAAAATGAGGATTTTTTTACTGAAAGATGGAAAACCCCTGCCACCTTTCACACATATTTTTCAAAAAAAATAACCAAGATATTTTTTAAAAAAAATCAGAAAACATAAAAAAATAACTCTAGATGTGGTGTTCAAAAGATTGAGTTTTTAGTCTATTGATGTTTTGAATATGGAACTATTTGATGTTGTTATGCAATAGTTAAGGTTAACTGAATTCATATTTTTTTGGGAAAATGAGTCATGATAATTCATGATATTGCATGGGTTTAAAATCTAAATATTATATAGGTATAATATTGGTTTTTAATTAGACTTATTTATTGAAAAATAATGGGTAATTAAATATTGAAAATGATATCCAGAACACATATAGTGAATATAAGGACTGTAGAATAAGAACAAGTAGCTGTTGAAATAAAGAGAATATAGAGGCGGAAAATAGGGTGTTCAGAAGTATAAAGAGAAAATAGTGAATCCTGGATAATCACTTATCGAAGATTGAGAATAAGAACAATGAATTTGTTGAAGCGGTGAACAAGGATAATTGATCAGGGTTCAATACTGAATTTTAGTGGTAAAAGTTCTTGAAGAAGTGAGAACATTCTGATTATTTTTATTCAAAGTCTCAAGAGGATGATCATCGTCATCTGTTGTTAATGCAGTGTAGAATCTTATGTAATATGTCTTCCCTTATTTGTAAATTCTTGTATATTGGTGTGATTTGGTCTAATTCTAGTAGGATTTTGTCTAAGTTTTGAGAAATATTGTTGGGAAATTTTGATACCTACTCGCTCCACTGGTAAATTCCAATTAATTATTGTAGAAAAATATTTGAATCATACTTGAAATCACATAAATGATGTAGTCACCCACCTTTAGATGAACCATGTAAAAATAATTGGGTCCCAAATATTATTTTTCATTCTTATTTTATTCATGTAAGGTTAATTAATCACTTTTAAGTGGATCTGATTCTAAAAAATCATAGATATTATTTCAAGAGAAAAAATTTAAAAGAACTACAACTGATTCAATCACCCTCCATCATATCATTTATGAACTAATTAATGGTAACTTCAACTTTTATCATATCCTCTATCTTTCCTATGTTATATATTTGGTTTTTTTATGATAAATAATCTAATTTCTATTAATATTAGTTTAATTTCTATAATTAATGGAAAAATATGTATGGTTGTAACAATATTATGATTCCTTATCCTCTCTTGAATTTCTTATAAGTCATAGATACTACTACTATGGGGTACCAAAATATAAATAAAGATTATCCTATATATTTTTATAATAATATAATTATATAGATAGTTAGAAATGAAAGAAATTATATTCTTATGTCGTTGTTATAAAAAGTGTACATAAAGGTTATGGGACTTCAAATAGAAAATGATATTTAATAAAAACTGGAAATCACCTTTAAAGATAATTAAATGGTTAAATAATTAAAACTACAAATATAGAGAATAATAATTTAAATATTTTAAGATGGCTCATGATGAAATAATTGATGTCTAATTCATAAGATTTGATAAAATTATCAAAAACATTAGAGGCTATAAATAAAATTTGTATGACTCTAAAATTTTATAAAAATTAATGAGTACTTTTCTAGAAATATTTGATCCTAAAATTTATACATTATAATATAGAGATGATCTATCTATTCAAGAATTTCATAATTGTAACACCCTAATATTTAAATATGTATTTTTATTTAACTAATATAGAATTTAATAGTTTTATTAGAAGACTCAACAAACTAAAATGAGTTAAAACATATTAGATGAACATTATCTAGAAAATTAAAATAGGAATAAAATCTATTGTAAACAAGAAGATAATAATAAATTAAAAATTATTATACTTAAATGGTAAACAATAATTTTTTAAAAAAGATAATTTTTCAAAGATTTTTTATATAGTATTGGTTAATCGCCTTTAAAAATGATTATAATAATAGGTAATATTTCAATGTATAAAAAAGTATATTATCTTTTGTGTAATTATAAATTGATATAAAAAAAGATTAGGAACACTTAAAATTTAAAATTATCATTTTTCTATTAAAGGATTTTTTTTCTTTATGTTTTTTAATTTCACATAAAAGATAAATTTATAAATTTTAAAAATCATATTTTGTAAAATGGAATTCATTTTTGACATCATATTGTCAAAAATATCTTAGGGTGAATATTTTAATTTTTTCTAAAATATAATTTTTTTTAATAGTGAAATATAAAATTTTTAAAAATACTATAACTTTTATGAAATCATCATGATGTAAACATGACATAAAATTTATAAAACCATTATCTTGAAAAAAAATTAGTTATTGAAATAAATAGTTTAAAAACATTATTTTATATTTTTAAACCCATTCTTTACTTTTTTGAACATATGTTATATTATATTCTAATGATAAACTATTTTTTGGATTGTTGCATTTAATAGTGTGGTTGAAATATTGCATTAAATTTTTTCATGGTCTAAATTTCATATAACTTTTCATTATTTAATTATAATCTAATTAAATCCATGAGAATCAATAATATATAAGAGTTTAGTGTAAAATCAATTATACACTTAAAATGGGAATTTATTTTAAAAAAATGCATGCATTTGTGTACTTATATTAAAAGTGATTTCAATTATAATATAAATATGTTGGGCCTAGTTACTCACTTTTTCAATAATGGGTCAATATTTGATCAGTGTGTTGAGTCTGAAGTGGTGATTTTTGAATAATTATTATTGATTCATAGAATAACATTGGATTTCACACTTGAGAAATTATCATTATAATTGTGATGATTATTGAACTGGTCTTAAATGTAAAATACATGCACTAAGGAGGAAAAATTGCATACAACAAATGAAGACCATTCAAATGTTAATTTTCATAAATATTTTTTTTTTAGAATAAATAAATAGGATGGGCATGGAAAATATACATATTGTGTGTGAAGAATATTTTAAGAATAATTGTGGTGGTTTGGAAACTTATGGTGATAAGTGTCTTGATAATATATTCTATACTTAGAATATTATCTAATTATTTTTTAGCAAGCCTTGTGAAAAAAAATTGTCCAACCACACAAGCTAAAGGATAATATCATCAACCTTATATATGGGAGCAGGATCAAGAACTAGGGAGACCAAGACAAACATCCCACATAGTGGTAGGAGAGTGAGTGGTCCACATAAGGACCATTGGAGAACACACGGGTTATGCATGGGGCATGCATGGACTAGAAAAGGTGGGCAAGCAAAGATGATTCAGATCCCGTGAAGCCCATAGGTTTAGTTTTGTGGGTGTTGAACCCCACTGCCAACTCAAGGGTGAATACACATGAATTGATTGATAAGTGAGAACCCAACCTGCAAAACTTCAATGTGGGATGAGGATGCACAGTGAACTATTCACCAACTTTAACAAGATTCATACATTTAGTTAGTCATATAATCCAATTGATCGTGATTATCTAATCGAGTGATCATGTTAATATTCAACCTCGATAACCTAAGGGTTTTTTGGTTACATAAGAGTACATCATCAAGCATTACATAACCAACAATCATGAAAACTATCCATCTTCCCTGATCATGATGTCGGATCAATACAAACTTGGTTAAGTTGAGGTCATCAATGAAATATTCATCTTCCATGCATGTTTCTCTTCAAATAACGTGACACTTCCAAATATAAGAATAATTTCAAGAGTTTTTTCTTGTATCCTAGATATAGGGATGAGTTTAAGTGTCTAAAAATGATAGATCATGCAATTATAATTTCATTCATGTGAGTCTATGAGGTATGCATCATGAATAAATCCTTAATCACTGTATATATTTGAGAAACCCCAAACTACTTAGGTGAGTTAAAATATGACTCTGCATGAAATATTTCACAGATCCATAGAATAGCTTAAAATGGTGGTTTAGGTGGTGTAAGGCATATAAGTATTACTTATAAATATCTAGGTTCTTGTTTAAATATATGTTTCTACAGTTTGAGAGGCTCTAGTTTTTTAAAAGAAAAATAGATCATCGTGAGACTACTATTTAAAGAAGAGATATCGAGAAGATTTTTCTTTCATAAGGAAGAGTAGAATCACTGATCAATTGACGTCTATTTAAAACACATAAATATCTTCCCAATAAAGTAGTTTTTTTAATCCATTTATGATTTTTTGGTACCATTATGCATAATCATTCTTGTTTGCCTCATATCGATGATATATTTTGTACCTATTATGGTGTGAAAAATGATAAATATAAGAGATAATCTATTATACATTCATGGATAATTTGAGTATTTTTTTTACTATTGTACATAAATGTTTTTCATGAATATAGTTTGTACATATACCTATTGTTCATGAAGTAGAGTGCCAGATACTGGGAGAAGGCAGTGGATGCACTCTTTCATGCAGCACATGAATACATTATCACTTCAAAATAAAACTAAAATATAAGAAGGATTTTCATGAAAGTAATCAAAAATTTCATGAACATTCATTTAGAAATAACAACAATATATAAAACTAGAATAATAGCATATAATATAATAAAAATATAAATTTTTATGTGTTAGGGTTTATAAATTAGAGAACCTTAAGAAATTATTTCATGAATTACAAGTGAGATACATGAATTAATAATTCAATAAGGAAGATTCATTGAGATTGTGAAAGGATTTTTCTTATATAAACTATTGAAGAAATTTTGTGCACTACTTGTACACGTTTTGTGAGGTTATGATTTTAACATCAGAATGAATAATTTCATGATTAGTGTTGTACTTAGGAAATTGACCATACATCAGTGATCAAAATTATTGAGCAATACTGGTAGACTCATTCTATGAATTTTTAAGGTACTTGAAGTGTACATAAAAAAAATTGATTTAGAAATCTTGTGGAGAAAAATCATAGGATAATCCTATAGTGGATCAAGCCTTGAAGAATGTAAAAAAGTATTTTGGTTGGAGTTGGGAGCAGAAGAATTCTCTTAATTGGATATGAGATCAGGTGAATTATTTTAGTTGCAACTGAAAGATAGACATATTTTAATTGGAGTTGGAAGCATGAGAAGTATCTTGGTTGGATATGACAGTAACTAAAGTATTTCGGTTGGAGTTGATAGCAATAAGCCTCTCAATTGGATTTGGGAGAAACATAATCACTTGTTTGATAGTAAAGAATCTGTAATCAGGGGGAATAAGTGGTTATAGCAAGGATTGATATTTTATTGATACTTTTAAATATTTTGTGATTCTCTCTTAATTATTAGTGCTACACATGAGGTGAGATATAGAGATAAAATAGACTGGATCAAGAACCATAAAAATTTCAATAGGTTGGATTCAATAGTAAAATAATTCATAAAATGAGTGTACCATTGATTCACCCCCATCTCAATGTCACCTCATATAGCCTGGGTCTATAAAAAATTAAATATGATAAAATTGATTAAATATTTGGTATCTTCATGTAAAAATAATTTAAATGTTAAATTTTATTTTTTATTATAAAATTAATTTACCAAGGTAAAAAATATAAGTTATCATAGTAAAGGATAAAATGGGTAAAAAAGGGTTTAAACTATGGGATGAAACCTAAAATATCTCAAAAACTTACCTTTATTTCAATTAATGAGATTATTACAACCAAAATCATAATAAATTCACAAATATGGAAATATGTCTCTATTTTCCATTCATAATGACCCCTATATTATTTTAAGTAAAGAATAATTTCAAAAACACCACTCTCTTTCTTTTAATATTTATAATATGTTTTTATGTGGATAAAAGTAGTTATGCAAGATTATAAATGTTTATTTTGAATATGAATATTTTTTTATAATATATATTCATTTTACAATTTTTCTTATTGTATAATTAACTTAAACCCTTACACAACACTGACACAGTGCTTCTGCAAGCATTATAAAAATCAAGTAAAAAAATTAAATGATTTAAAATTTAAAAAAAATTGTATTTATTTTGGTGTTACATGAATTTCATGGTTAATTATAAATTATTAATGATGTTAAAAGTATTTATATTCAAATTCTATTTTTAATATGATGAATTTAGAGTAAAAATATGTGAGTAGTTTTAAAAATGAATTTATAGATATTTTATTTTAAACAATATTTTATTAATTGGTTTAACAATAAAGAAAATATTATATTTTATAAAATAAATGTTAAATGGTCTATAAAATCATGAATGGTCCATTTATCATCCATTTTGGATTTTTAATTAAATTTTTAACACTTAATGACTAAATATTTATGAAAACACTATTTATTTTATCCTTTAAAAAGGATCATAATCTAACCTTTCTGAAGAAACTTATGAGTTTTTTTATTAAAAATCTACCCAAATACCACTTAAAAATTATAATAACACATCCCTAAACCCTTTTGGTGATCAAATTTTCTCTTCTCTAAAGGTCTTAAGTTAGATCAAAAGGTGGTGTCTCAAAGATTGAGGTATGGGTTTCTAAACTTATTTAACCATTATTAATTTTGATTCCCTATCTTGAAATCACGTTAAAACTTAAAATATATTGCATAAATAATTAAATTTTTTAGTTAATGGCATCTATTTGATCAATTTATATTGTAGTATCACCTTTTCCCTCTCAACAAACTCTTCTCTGCAAGTCGTTATTATGTCAAAATATGGGTTTTTCAAAGATGATCTTTTTTATTTCAAATTATCCTATTACTTTTTCAAAAATTAAATTAATAACTAAAATTTTAAACCAAATCATTTTTTTAATTTATTATATAATTTATTTTATAAAACATATATATTTACTATGTTTACTATGTTTACCCTTCTTTTAAAAACATTGGAAAAATTTTGTTCATTGTGGTGGTTTTACGCAACATAGATGAAAGATGATATTTTCAAAAATTTAAGTCTCTCGTGGGTATTTTTAAAATTTTATTTTATGATTTAATATTAAATTAATTTTATGATTATGATCCTGCTATGGTAAATTATCTAGTATGACAATAAATGTAAATGTAAATAAGCATGATTATTTTTAACCATAAAAAACAAGCTTATTAAAGAAGGTTTTTAGATGGTAATAATTCAATAACCTTTCAAAATTAATTAATTATTTAATTACATGGAACTTATATATGTAATATTCTATGTTTAATTAATCCATTTACCAAATAACTTTGATAGTTATGAACATAATAAACATGTTTGAATATTATGAATCGAACAACCCAAAAATAACCAATGTGAAATATACCAATTCAGTAAATGAATGGAGAAAGATAATAAGGTATAATGATAAGAAAATTAATAGGAAATACCTTATAAATAAATTATATAATTAATATAATTTTAATTATATGTGAATTTAGTGAATGTATGAGCAAATTTAGGACTCGAGGTAAGGTGTTTCCTAACTAAATCTATTTTAATTTTGTTATATCACTTCTTCATTGACTATATTGTTCTAAGATTATGTTCTTCATAAACTTTGATTATTTTATATTATATTTAAAAAAATTACATACATTTTTTATACACAATTTATTAATTTTTTAATTCTCACTTCAGGTTTTTTGATTTTTGTATGGGTTTCTCATCTCAAACTTCTTTCCTTAATACTTGTTTCATATTCTACACCCATTTCCATCTATATGGTATATATTATGCCTACTGAAATATTATATCACATTTAAATCTATGATCATGGAATTTAAATTTCCTTTTTAATCCCTCTATCTCATGATGTACCGATTCGAATGTTATAAAAGTTGCAAGGGTTTTCTTTGTCTCAATCTCAATTTCTAGAGATATGTTTCATGTTATGCTCCATGATTTATTTTATATGTTTTACTTACTACTATAGGAATTAATTTTTCTATTTTATTTCATGTAATTTAGTATGTTAATAGAGACATATCATTTTCTAACTTTCAATGTATTTTTATTTAAAAGTTACTAAAATCATAAGGGGTTTCCCATATAAATTATCCCCTTATTGAGATATATTTTATATTCACCACTTATATTTCATTTGTCTAGTTTATATACTATAAATAACTGTAATATATAATTATTTTCATGAAAATAAATTAGTTTTTAAAATATCAATCATTTTTACCCTCTGTTCATGGAGTTTTGAATTTAATATCCAAAAAGATGTTTTATTTAAACTAATTGATTTAAAAGTTTTAAAGTCATATACCCTAAATCTTTCACCACCATGTTCTTTATCTTGTTTCACTAATGTAATTTTATAATCATAAATTATTTCCTAAAATTATTTTTCATGTTCTTTGAACTTGTTTAAAAAAATTAAAAGTAATTTCTTAAATTGTTATGCATGTGTCACTTTTGACCCTCTTTACAATAATTTGAAATAAATTTTTTTATTATAATTTTACCACTTAATATATTTTTCCCATATCTATGTCCTTTATTGATTATTAATCTCGTTTTTCAAGTATTTGTGATTTTTCCAAGAAAATCATTATCCCATTATTCTGTTTTTTTTTTGTTTTTTTAAAGTTTACCAAAAGAAATGGGGTTTTTTCAAATTTTTAGAAATTATACTTCCAAATGATTTTATAAAAAATCATCAATGTCAACATATTTTAAATGATTCCAATTCTTTATTGGGTATATGATTTGTGGATACCATCAACCTATTTTCTCTGGATGGATTATATTGATTTTTTAAATAGAATTGTCATGAAATGTGTTTCTTTTCCATTGGTTAATCAAATTATGAAGTTAATAATGGTTGTTTCTGTGATTTTTATGATGAAATGAAATTTATATCTACTTTTTACATGTTATGGTTCTTGTAAATTGTTTATTTTTATGGGTGATCCCAATATAGCTCATAATTATGGGTGATACTGGTACATCTCTCCAGTGTATTAGGTAATGTGACAGAGTTAACTGGGTGGAAGTTACTCCTAAGAGAAGACAGAGATTACAGAACATATGAAACTCTTAAGAGATGATGGAGTTAACTGGATGTAATTTTATCCTAATGAAATATTATAATTAACCTCTCTAGGTTATTTCATGATGAATGTAAGATATCCCATGATACCAACATGGTTTCTCTATCCTTGTAATTACTTTTTATAGTTTCTTTAAATAATGATTGATTTCACATGGATCATGATTATTGACACGAATGTATCTTGTGTTATACTAAAACATTATTTCATGGTTTTTTTTTTGATATAGGATTTGGTGGGTATGAATCCTTCTATTTTATGTCCATGTACTATGATTATTGCCTCATATCTCTATTCTCATCTTATTCTCTCTAATTATATTCAATTGTTAATACTTATGTTTACCCTTACTAAGAATTTGAGCTAACCCTTCTTATTTTTCCATTTCACTAGGTTACAAAGAATGATTTTAAGTATGTTAGGTCTATATGGGTTTAAAGAGTGTAAAATTTTATTTGAGATGTTGAACACCTGTCATAAAATAATAATTGTTGGGTATAATGGAAAAAATTACCATTTAGATTGAAATACATGGGTTTTGTTAAATAAATTGATTTTCCTAATTCGTTAAAACTCAAAACCTAAATGGTCTTTGGGAATTAAATTACTTAGTTTTTGTTTTGAAAATGTAATTATGGATGTTTATGTTTTGATTCTATGAGTTGGTATCAAACATAATATGTAAAGAGTATATTTTTAACACCTGATTTGGGGTGTTATTGTTGGTATTAAGGAAAGTATTTAGATAAATTTATAGGTTATGATGTTATCAAATGAGGATGATTTAAGATTTATGGATATCATTATGGGTTAAAGATTTTTAGTTCGATCATAATCTTAAAGGTATGGAAACCCTTTTGAGGATTTTCGTGAATTGAATCTAAGGTGATTAATGGTATTTTGGTAAATTTTTTATTGTGTTTTAATAGTTGATTGAATTTTATTTAATCCTTAGGTATAATATAATGGTTTTTATAGGTATAATTTTATCAAATTTCTAGGGATATATGATGAAAATTATAATATTACCTTTGAGGTAAATAAATTTTTTAATATTGAGGTAATTATGGTAAATTAGGATTTAAGGTTAATTATTTTCAGACTGATTTTTTTTTAACTTTGAGTATTTTGTAGATTAATGTATTATTGTTTATATAAAGGTTTATTATTTTTGATTTTTACCTTTCCTTTTTCTAACCATTTTGGTTTTAGAAAAGTTATGAGTAATCTATTTTTATCCTTTCATAAATCTCATTATCTATTAGAAGTTGATTCTCATGCTTCAGGCATAAGAAATATTTATCTTGGATATTCATCATTTGTAATATGGGGGAAATAGATGTGGAAACTATTTAAAAAATTCAATCAAAGTATGAAATTGTTTTTATAGATATGAAGAAATCAATTAAGTATATTTTCTTATATTAACTTTTTGGATAGTAAAAGAATACCTCAACTCCATAAAAAGTATCTTGAAATAAAAATGTCATCCTTTTAATATCATTTCGAATGAATTGATGGTATCTTCTATATTTAGATAAAATTATATTTTAATTTAATTCTTCTTCCTTGATTAACTCATTTTTCTTAAAAGTATGCTTTTTTTAGAATAGGTTTACCCTATTTAGTGTATATTTCTCTTTAATGTATATATTTTCACTTGCCACTAATGTTGTACTTAATTATGAACCCAATTTTTTGTTATTTTAAGATACCTTTATATTTCTTTTAATCTTTTCAAAATATATATTTATTATCCTTTTTCATGATTTGGTTACTCAAAAAATTTATTTTTAAATATTAAAAATTTCTTCCCTTTCATGCTCATATGTTTTATATTTAACTCCACATTTCCTCTATATAACATTTATGTTTTCTTCTGGGTTTTATTGTTGGGGATAATTCTGAAAATTTTGATGACAAAATAACTCTTTAACCTATTAAAATGGGTTTTGAGAAATTTTATCAAGTTTTTTAACTTCATAAACTCTATATTTATGAACTCAAGATAAAAATTTTAAGGCTCAATTTATTTATGGGGGGAGAATGTAACACCTATAGATTTTAATATGTTTTTAATTAGATTAAATAGCATTAAATAGATTATATCACATGCATAAATTAACTAAAAAGAGTTTTTTCATATCATATAAACATTACTAGGAAAATTATGAGAGGAATAAAAATACTATTATGCAAAAATATAGTAATCAATTAAAGATTATTACATTTAAAGGATAAATAATTTATGTTAAAAAAAGCTTTTTATTCAAAGATTTGTTAATAAAGTATTATGTAATAACTTTTAAAATATGACTATGATAATATATAATATATAAAATTATGAAATAATATATTAACTTTTATTTAATTAGTAATTAATACGAAATAATATTAAGAACACTTAATGTTTTAAATTTTCATTTTTTTATAAAAGAAGTTTTTGTTTTTGTTTTTTATTTTCAATTAAAATTTAAATTTTAAAGTTTTAATTTGAAAAAATGGAAATCATTTTTATATAATCATTGAAAAATTATCTTAAGGATAATTTTTGGAATTTTTCGGAATTGGTTGATTTTTGGGTGAATATTGAAAAATATCATTCTTATAAATACTGTAACATTTATGCCAATATCTTAATGTAATATTGAATTAAAAAATTTATAAAAAATTTGTATTGACCATATATGTATTTAAAGAATAAAATAAAGCATTTAAAAACATTATTTTTTATTTTTAAACCAATTCTTAACTTTTTGAAACTTAAGTTATATTTTATTCTAATAAAAAATATTTTTGGATCTTTGTATTTAATAGTGTGGTTTAAAATTCACATTAATTTTTTAAATGATAAAAAATTCATAAAAAATTAATATTTTTATTATAGTATAATTAAAATCATGATAATCAATAATATTCATAATTTTAGTGTAAATAATTTTTAAGCTCAAAACGATCATTTTTCAAAAAACAAGTTTTTATGCATTTTTCATACTTATATTAAAATTAATTTTATAAACCTTTAAAAATTAAATATGATAAAATTATTTGAAAACAATAATGATTATTTAAAAATTTGGTTATAAGGTTAATTTAATTTTTTTATAAAAATATGTTACCGTGGTAAAAAAGATAAGTTATCACTCTAAAGGTTAAAATGGGTTAAATAGGGTTTAAACTATGGGATAAGGCTTAAAATATCTCAAAAACATAAATTTATTTCATTGGAAGAGTTTATTTTGACCAGACTCATCCTATCTTTGAAAATATTGAAATTTTGTGCCAATATCCTTTGATAGTGATCTTAATATTATTTAAGTAAAGAAAAATGAAAAAATGTCATCTTATTTTAATATATGAATATGTTTTCATATGGATAAAAAGAAGTTACGAGTGGTTTAAAATATTTATTTTAAATATTTATAAATTATTTTAGTGAAAATTATTTATTTTTAATTTTTAGTGGTGGTATAATTTCCCTAAACATTAACACAACACTGATGCAACACTTGTACATGCAACAAAAAATTTAAACAAATGATTTTGAAAACATTAAAAGTAATATGTTTTGCCTAAAATATGATGTTACATTAATTTCAAGTGTAATTATAAATTATTATTAATGGTGAAAGTATATATATTATAATTCATTTTTTATCTTGGTTCATTTAAAGTCAAATTATGTAAATAGTCCATAAAATGTCTTCATGGATATTTTATTTTTAAAAAAAATATTAATTGATTTACACATAAAAAAATTATTAAATTTCGCCAAATTTATATTAAATGGTCTATAAAACCATAAATGGTCCATTTATGATCCACTTCTCATTTCTAAAATATCATTTATAAACATTTAATACCAAATATTTGTGAAAACACCACTGATTTTGACTAATAAAATGGGGCTTAATAAAATATTTCCTAAGAAACATATTAGTTTTTTTCTCAAAATGATTCCCAAATACCTCTTAAAAATTATAACAAAACATACTGAAGCCTCTATAGTGATCAAATTTGTCTTCTCTAAAGGACTTAAGTTTAATTAAAATGTGGTTTCTCAATGATCGAGGTAAGTGTTTTCAAGCCTCTTTCACTATTCTTAATTATGATAATTTATCATGAAATTGTATTAACCCTTAAAATATATTTCTACAAGGAATAAAATATTATGTTACTAAAATATATTTGATCAATATATGATGGGGTATCAATTTTTTTCACTCAAAGTACTCTCCTCTATAAGCTGTTATTTTATCAAAATGTGGGTTTTCAAACACGGTATTTTTATTTTAAATTATCCTCATACTTTTAAATAATTAGAGTAATAATTTAAAACCTATAATTTAGTGTTTTATATATCATAAAATTTATTTTATAAAAAATATATATTCATTATGTTCACCCTTCTATTAAACACTTTTGAAAAATGTTGTTCACCAAGGTGGTTTTACTCAAACTATGTGAATGATGATGTTTTCATGAACTTAAGCCTCTCATTTTTATACATAAAAATTTATTTTATGATTGAATATAACATTAACATAAAATTTATTTTACTATTATGATTATGTATTGGTAAATTTTCTATTATTACAATAAAACTAAATGCAATCAAACATGGTTATTCGTAATCATCAAAAACAAGCTTATTAAGGAAGGTTTTAGGGATGGTAAAAATTAAATTAACTATTGAACTTCCTTAATTATTGAATTATATATAACCTATCCCTTGACTCTTATATAGTTTATAAAACCATTTAATTAAGACCTTTGACCATTATGAATATAAAGAAACTTTTTGGAGATCATGAACCGAATGACCCCAAAATGACAGATGTGAACTATACTAATTTAGTAAATTAAATAAGCATGATAATAATGGATAATAATAAGGTAATAAAGATTAAATTTTTTATGAATAAATTATATAATTAGTATATTTTTTATTATTCAGGAATATAGTGGGTGTATGAGGAACTTTAGGACTCGAGGTAAGGGGTATTTTAAATCAATTTCATCTCATTGGGTTATATCACTTCTCCATTGACTATGTTATACCAAGATTACGTGTGTAATTACCTATAATTGTTTTAAAAATTATTTCTAATGTTTTATTCGGATATAAATTTGTTCCATATATTCACTTTATTTATTAATTCTCACTTTGGATATTTTGATCGTTGTAAGGGTTTCTCATCTCAGACTTCCTTATTTAAGGCATGTTTTATATTTTGAATCTATTTAAATTTATATGGTGTGTATAATTACAATATAAATATTGAATCATGTATAACTATTTGATCATGGAATTTAAGGTTCCTTTTAAATATCATTATTTCATGAGTTATTTATTAAAATGCTATAAAAGTGACAAGGTTTTTCTTTGTCTCAATTTTAATTTTAGGGAATGTTTCAAGTTATGAACCATGATTTCTTTTATATAGTGTTCTTAATACCTCAAAAATTAATTTTGACATGTTATTTCATGTAATTAATTTTTTTGAAGTGGATATATTATTTTATATTTGTTAATGGTTTTTCATTCTAAAGTTACTAAAATCGTAAGGATTTTATCATCTCATTTATCCACTCATTGATATTTGTTTTATATTAACTATTTACATTCCTATATATGTTGTATATACTACTAATGAATTTAATTTATGATTATTTACATGAAAATAAAGTATTTTTTTAAGATCCTTCATTAGTATCCTCTTTTCATGGAGTTTTGGATTTATGTTTTGAAAAGAGGTTTTTTTAAATCATTGATAAAAAACATTTGAAGTTATTTACCCAAACCCTTTCCCAAACATGTTATTTATATTATTTTTATAATTTAATTTTTTAAAATTTAATTATTTCCTATGTTATTTGGCTATATTTAAAAATTTATTTCTTAAATTTTTAGGCATGGGTCACTTTTCTCCCTCTTTAAAAATGAAAAAAAAAATTTCTTAGCATTTACCACTTGATATCTTATTTATAAAACTATTTCCTTTATTAACTATTAAAATACCTTTTCTATTTTTCATGACTTTTAAATTAAAATACTTTACCCATTATTTTTTTGATTTTTTTATTTTTTTTTAAGGTTACCAAAAGAAAACGACTTTTCTTATTGTTTTCAAAGTATATTTCTAAAATAATTGTAAAATATTTTTTCATATATCTTAAAATATTTTAAATAATTCCAAATTTATAATGGGGATATTATTTATTGATACCATCCACCTATTTTATCTACAAGGATTATGATGATTTTTTGAATAGAATTGTTATCAAACCCATTTATTTTCAACATGTTTGTTAAATTATAAAGGGAATTTTGGTTGTTTTATGTGTTTTATGATTAAATTAAAGATTTATACAGTTAATTTATATTATTTTTCTTATAAATTATTGGTGATGATGGGTGTCCATGATATTGCTCATGATTATGGGTGAGCTTGATATAGACCTCCAATGAATTGGGTAATGTGATGGAGTTAACTAGATATAAGTTACTCCTTAGAGATGATGGAGTTTACTAAATATAAGAAACTCATAAGATATGATGTAGTTAAATGGATTGAATTTACACCTAAGAGTATGTTGAAATTATCTTATGTATGTGATTCTGTGAGGAAATAATGATGTACCAATATAAAAACACTATTTATCTATGCTTTTTATGAGTTTTAATGGTTTCATTTGACAATAATTAATTTCACAAGACTCATCATTGTTTAATCAAAAGTATTTTATCTTATTCTAAATCCTTATACCATGACTCATGCTTTATGATCTAGGTTTTTATCGGTATGAATTATATTATGTTATTCTCATGAACTTTGATTATGTTCTAATTCACATGTTCTTATATTATTCCCATTAATTATATTCAATTATTAATGAATATTTTTACCATTACAGAGTGTGTGTGCTCACCCTTCTTATGGTTCCATTCCCCCAGGTTATGAATAATTATTTCAAGTAAGTTATGTCAATAAGGGTTTGATATCTATAAAACTTTATGGGAGATATTGAGGACTTATCATGAAATAATAAAATCTTGGTATAATAGAAAAAAATCCCATTTGGATTGAAATACATGTGTTTCATTACAAAAAGTGTTTTCCTAATTCCCTAAAACTCTAAACCTACAATTTATTTTATATATAAGTGTCTCAATTTCTATTTTGAAAATATAATTATATAAGTTTGTGTTTGGGTAGCTTCAATTGGTATAGAATCTAATATGTAAAGAGTATATATTTAACATTATATCCTGGTGTACAAATATAGGGTATTATATTTGGTATTATAGTAAAGGTTTTGATAACTTTATAGGTTATTATGCTATCATATGAGGACAATTTAAAATATATTGATATCATTATGGGTTATAGAGTCTAAATTTGATCATAAACTTAAAGGTATGTATACTATTTTTACAATTCATGTGAAAGTATTTTAAGGCGATTAATGATATTTTGGGATAAATTTTATTGGGTTTTGGCATATGATAGAGTTATACCATTAGTCTTGACATAAAGGTTATTTAAGGAATAATTCTATTACAATTTTAGGTATTTAAGATGAAAGGTATAATTTAAACTTTTAGGTTAATATATTATACAATGTTGAGGTAATTATGGTTTATTAGGATATAAGATTAGTTATTTTTTGGAATGATTTAAGTTTAACTTTGGGTATTTTAGTGATTAATGTATTATTTATTCATATGAAGGATTATTTATTTTGGAAATTATCTTACATTATGCTATAAATTTTGGTTTTAGTAATCATTAAAGAAATATTTTTCATCTTTTTATGGATATAATGATCTTTTAGATTTTTATTTTCATGCTTTAGGTATAAGAAAGATTCATATTTGATATTCATCATTTGGGATATGGGAAGAAATAAAGGTGTAAACTATACAAAACATGAAACCAATAGATGAAATTTAATTTATGGATTTGAATAAATATAGTAAGTATCTTTTCTTGTGTTCTTTATTTTGGTGGTAAAAGAACCTATCAAATCTATAAAAGGGATCTTGAAATGAAATTTTTATCCTTTTAAAATTATTTTTGATGAATTTATAATCTCTTCACTCTTTGGGGAAAGTAAAATTTTAATTTAAAGATTCTTCCTTTATGATTTTTTTAGTATAAATTTTTTAGAAATGGCATCATTATTTTTAGAGGTGACTTATCTTACAATTAAATATTTTCACTTCCCGCAAATGATCTCATAATTTGGGAACCTGATTATGTGTTATTTTATGTAACCTTCATTTTTTTGTTTCTGTCTTTGAAAAAGGAGGTTTTATTATCCATTTATCTGATGTGATTCTTGATAAAGTTATTTTAAATTATTATAAAGGTTTTTCTTTTAATACTCATGTGTTTTAACTTCCAATCAACATTTCCTCAAGACAACATTTATGCCTTTTAAATGTTCCATTGTTGTGGTTTCTTTTGAAAATTATGATATTCCATGATATTTTTCACCTATTAAAATGGGATTCATAAATTTTTTAATAAAATTTATCCCTACATTAAAACTTTCTTATAGAACTCAAGATAAAATTATGAGGTTGTAATTTATTTAAATGGGATGATGTAAGACTCCCATATTTCAATGTGTGTATTTATTTAGTTAATATATTGTTTGGCAGCATGTATTACATGTATCATGAAAATAAAATGAGATAGATCATATTTGATGAACATTACTATAAAAATTATAAAATTAATAAAACTAATAGTAAACAAAAATATATTCATCAGTTAGAAATGACTACATTTAAATAATAAATAATTAATGTTAAAAAATACTTCTTTTTAAATATTTGTTTACAAATTATTGTGTAATAAATTTTAAAAATTATTATGATAATGGAAATATTTAAATTTGTGAAATAATAAATTAATTTTATTTAATTAGAAATTGATATGAAATAAGATTAAGAACACTTAAAGTTTTAAATAGTCATTCTTCTATAAAAGATGTCTTTATTATATTTCGTAATATCATTTAAAATAAAGTTTTTAAAATTTTAAAATTTTAATTTTAATAAAATGGAATTCTTTTTTGACAAAAACATTTAAAAAATTAGCTTCTGGTGAATTTTTTATTTTTTTTAAAATGATGAATTTCTGGGTGAATAGAGAAAAATATTGTTTTTACAAATACTGTAACTATTATGACATAATCATGATGTAGTCTTCACATAAAATTTTTTAAATCCTTTTGATTGGTCAAATAATTATTTAAGTATTAAAATAGAACATTTAAAAACGTTAATTTTAATTTTTTAAATCTATGCTTCAATTTTTGTAACTAAATAAATATTTTTTTCTAATAAAAAACAAGTTTTAGATAATTGTAATTAATAGTGTGTTTGGAGGGTGTCGTTCGGTTTTGGAATGATAAAAATGAAATATAATTTTTATTTTTTGGAATTATAATCTAATTAAAGTCATTTTAATTAGTTACATGAATAATTTCAATATAAAATCATTTTTACACTTAAAACAAACATTTTTCAATAAACTGTTTTTTTGGTTATTATGTGTACATATATTAAAAATAATTTCTGAAACTTTTAAAAATTAAATATGATAAAATAAATATTATATTTTTAATCATCATTTCAAAATTTGGTAATAAGTTCATTTTTTATTTTTTTTCATAAAAATAAGTTACCATGGTAAAAAAGATAGGTTATCATGGTAAATGTTGAAATAGGTTAAACAAGGTTTAATAAATGGGATAATCCATAAAATATTTCAAACACTTAAAATTATTTCATTGGATGATTTCATTTATACCATAGTCATCCTATATTCAAAAATATAAAAATTTGGTGTTATTTTCCTTTAATAATGAACTTTATATTACTTTAAGTAAATAATAAGTACAAAACGTGACTCTCTTTCCTTTAATGTGTATGATAAGTTTTTATAGGGATAAAATAAGTCAAGAGTTTTTATAAATATTTAATGTGATATGAGAAACTTCAAACTTTTAAAATTAAAATTTTGACCCTTAAAGACTAAATATTTGGGAAAGCACCATTTATTTTTACCTATAAAAAGGGTCTTAATATAAGGTTCTTTAAGACACGTGTGAGTTCATTTTTTTTCAAAAAAAATATAACTAAATCCCTATTAAAACTTCTAATAACACTAACCTAATCTCTTTTAGTTATCAAATTTATCTTCTCCAAAGGTATTAAGTTTGATCCAAAGCTAGCGTCTAAAAGATCAATGTAAGGGTTTCTAAATATATTTCACCTTTCTTAATTATGATTATTTATCTTGAAATCATATTAAACATTCACTAATATTTATAAATTGATTTCATCCATATTTTAATGGCATCTATTTGATTAATTTATGATTGGGGTCACTTGTTTCCTCTCAACAAACACTCAATATTGAAAAAGGGCCTATATGAATGATTGGGAACCATTGGTATAGCCTCCAAAACTACCGGTATAGGCTATACCAATAGTTTGGGTGGATGTTTACTTGTTTTTAATTGTAATAGTTGTCCTATACCAATGTTTTCCAAACCATTTTTATAGTTAATATGAAATAATTATACCAACGATTTTGAAAATGGTCGGTATATGTAATTCAAAGAAAACACTTGACAGGTTTTGATCCCTACACCTCTGATTTATAATTCAATGACGTAACCACTATGATAAAATGATTTATTGGAACATAATATGATAAATATGTATATTTATATTTAAAAGTAAATAAATTTTTGATGTATTCAATGTTATTTGATAAAATAATTCATTAAAAATCTAAATATCTACACCAATAGTTTGCAAAACTGTTTGTATATATATTTTGATTTTTGGGACCTATGCCAATGGTCTTGGAAACAATATTAATATAGGGTCTTTAAATGGAAGATATACAAACATATTTATCCAAATAATTTTTATATCCATCACATATACCAACTATTTTGGAAAAACCATTGGTATAGGGTTATTTTATGGAATCTATACTTTAATGGTTTTCCCAAAACAATTGGTATAGGGTAATATTATTGTACCTACACCAAAGGTTTTGGTTAAACCATTGGTATAGGGTCATTTTATGGTACCTATACCAATGGTTTGTCCAAAACCATTGGTATAGGTCTTTTGGTATTGGTCCAGTTTCTAGTAGTGTCTTCTCCATAATCCATTATAATGTCAAAATATAGGTTTTTCAAAGATGATATTTTCATTTCAAATTATCCTAAAAATTTATAAATAAATAAATTAATAACTATGAATTTATCCTAAATCATTTTTTTATTTATTATCAAATTTTTTGTAAAAATCTCATTTTTAATTCATTTACCCTTCTTTTAAACACTTTTTAAAAGTTTCATTCATCGTGGTTCTTTTACGCAACTTATGTGAATGATGATTTTTTCCTGAATTTAGGTTTCTAATGGTTATTCATAAAAAAAATATTTTATGATTGAATATGAAATTTATACAAAATTTAATTTTATTATTATTATTCTATAATGTAAATTTATCCACTATAACAATAAAAGTAAATGTAAACAAACATGGTTATTTTTAACCATAAAAATAGGCTTATTAAGAAAGATTTTCAGGATGGTAATAATTCAATGACCTATTGAAAATATTTAATTATGGAATCATATTTAAATAATCCTGGGAATCTTATTGAGTTTATAAAACCACTAAAGTAATAACTTTTAATATTATAAATATAATGAACCTATTTCGAGATTATGAAGTGAAGCCCCCAAAACGACCGATGTGAACTATACCGATGTAGTAAATTAATAAAACATGATAATAAGGGATAATAATAAGTGAATAAGAATGAAGTATTTTCTGAATAAATTATATAATTAACATAATTTATATTATTTATGAAGGTGATAGATGTATAAGTAAATTCAAGACTCTATGTAAGGGGTTTCTTAACTCAATTTCTTTTCATTTGGTTATATAAATTATTCATTGACTATGTTTTTCCAAGATTATGTGTGGTTCCCTTTAGTCATTTTATATTTTATCTATTATTGTTTTATTTGGAATTACATTTCTAAAACAGTCACTTTATTCATTAATTTTCAATTCAAATGTTCTGATCTTTGTAAGGGTTTCTCATCTCAAACTTCTTTCCGAGAGACGTGTTTCAAATTATACACCTATATCAATTTATATAGTTCTTTGTGTTTATTATGAATACTGAAATATTATATCATATATAAACATTTTATCATGGTATTTAAATTTCTTTTATAATATATATATTTCATGATGCATTCATTCAAATTTTATAAAATTCATAAGGGTTTTCTTTTTTTTAATATCAATTTTTGCAAACATGTTTCATATCATGAACCATGATTTCACTTATATGGTGTATTTAAAACCCCAAGAATTAATTTTGACATATTTATTAATTTAATTCGTGGTATTAATAGGGTAATAAAATTTTCTAGCTTTCAATGGATTTTTATTTAAGAGTTACTAAAATCATAAGGGGTTTTCCACCTCAATTTTCCCCTCATTGATATATGTTTTATATTCACCACTTTATTTCCTCTATGTGGTGTATATAATTCCATTGAATACCATTTATAATTATTTTGATAAAAATAAAGGATTTATTAAAATTTCAATACTGATTATACTCTTTTTATAAAGTTTTTAATATAAAATCTAAAATGGGGTTTTATTTTAACTCATTGATTCAAAAGTTTTGAAGTCCTTTACCCAAACTCTTTCTCTTTCATGTTTTTTATCTTCATTCAATAATATTATTTTATAAACTTAAATTATTTTCAATAATTATTTTCAATGGAATTAGATCTTCATTTAAAATTTTTTAAAAGGAATTTATTACTGTTTTACGCATAGGTTACTTTTGACCCTCTTTATAAAATAATTAAATTTTTTTTCATAAAATTTACTGCTTGATTATTTTTTCTAAAAATGATATAATTTATTAATTATTAAGATCTATTTTTAATTTTTTATGATTTTTCAAAGAAATTCATCTACCCATTATTTTTTTAATTTTTATATTTTTTAAAAGTTAATAAAATGAAACGTGTTTCTTCCTATTTTTCATAGTATATTCATAAATGATTTTAAAAAAAGGTTTTTTCATATATGTAAAAATAATTTAAATTGCTATAATGATTCACTAGGGATATACTTTAATGATACCATAATCATATTTTAGATAGATTTCTTATGATTATTTTTTAAATAGAATTATCATAAAACTTATTTCCTTTCTATGGGTTAATCAAGTTATAAAGGAAATTATGGTTGTTTCTTTGATTTTTATGATGAAATGAAATATCTATATATTTTATTCATGTTATGTTTTTAAGAAATTTTGGATGATGATGGGAGAGCCTAATATAGCTCATGATGATGGGTGATATTGATATAAATCTCTAATTAATTGGGTAATGTCACTAAGTTAACTTGATGAAAGTTACTCCTAAGAGATGATGGATTTTACTTAATATAAGAAACTCATAAGAGTTGACATAGTCAATTAGATGGATTTTAATCCAATTTGAATATTTTAATAATCTTATCTTGTTGATTCTATAATTAAATTATGATGTACCAAGATACCAACATGTTTTCTCTATTCTTTCTATGAGTTTTAATGCTTTCTTTGAATAGTGATTAGTTTCACATGGCTCATTATTTTTTACTCAAATTTCTATTGTATTGTTCTACAGATTTATTCCATGACTCAAGATTTATGATCCATGTTTTTATATTTATAAATTATCATATGTTATGCTAATGAACATTTATTATGTTCTCATTTACATGTTCACATCTTATTCCCACTAATTATATTCAATTGTTAATTCATATATTTAAACTTATTGAGTAATTTCTCTCAACCTTATTATGTTTTCATTTCACCAAGTTATGAATAATGATTCTAAGTTATGTCTATAAGGGTTTCATCTATTGATAATTTTGTGTGACATGTTTAAGACTTGTCAGGGAAATATAAAATATGAGTATAATGGGAAAATTTGTATTTTGGATGTAAAGACATGGGTTTAGTTACATAAAGTGTTTTTCATAATTTTATAAAACTCCCAACCTAAAAGTTCATCAGGATGTAAGTGACTTAGTTTCTATTTTGATAACATAATTATAGAATTTTACATTTGGATGCTTTAATTGGTATCAAATTTAATATAAAAATAGTATGTTTTCGTAACTCTATCTAAGTGTATGTGTATGGGGTGTTGTAATAATATTCTTATTGATTATGAGATGATTAATTCTCTATTATTTAAGATTAAGATCAAGGAAGAAATGGAGTAACATCCCAAGAAAAATAAAGAATATGAAATTTTCATATTTATTAATATTTTTGAGTTAAATATTAATTTTATTTTAAAGGTGATTCTATATTCAATGGCATACCAGACACGCAACAATGGGTTTCTTCGAAGTCTTATGTTGCACACAATGGTGATTCATACTGAAAAATAATAATATATTATTATGGTGGTTAACGCCTAACTGTTGTAATGGCGATAATGAACATAACTAACTAAAATATGATTATACGTGTTTTTTAAATGTTTTTACATTTATCCAATAAAATTTAGAGGCTTAAAATGTGAATGAATCTAATTTTAAGCATAAATACTCTAATATTATGTAAAAGGTTGATTTACCACATTTTGATGGAGAAACCTCTTTAAATATATTTTTGGTCACTTTTATTTGTTCTATTTGACAAAATAAAATTCTTCTTTAGAATCGGGACATCAAAATTTACTTTGGGTAATGTTTTGGTATTTTTCTAATGAGGTTCTTTTTTTAATGAATAGTGAAAAATACTGCATTTTAATTCAAAATTTCCTTTTAATCTAATTTATTTATATGGTTAGATTATCTTTTTAAATGGTTTTAAATTCTAACTAGATTATATTTTTACCATTTAATCCAATTTTGGTCATTGGAAGTAATTTCACTTTGAAATTGGACATAAACAAGTGTTAATCTTTTGATAGTTATTATTTCTTAAAAACATGCTTTTTTTTCACAATGGGAAATTTTTAAATTAATTAATGAAAATTCTATGTTTTTAATTTTTTAAAATAGACATCATTTTTTAATTTGGAATATCAAATATATCTTAGGATGGATTTTTTTTATTTTTTCTGAAAACTTTAAATTTTTTATGAATAGTGAAAACACTAAGTAGTAGTAAAAAACTAACTTATTCATGTAAATAAAATTTTAACACTTCTGTGAATTAAATTTCAAAAATCCAACATACATGGTTGTTATAATTAAGTAAAATTTAGTTCAATAAGATGAAAATAATTTTTGGTGAATAGTAACTTTTGACTTTTATTTACTGCAGTTAAAGGTAAATAGGGTAATTCAATGAAAAAATAATATTATAATAATATAAAATTACTTTAACACATTTCCTAACCTTATTGGATAAGTAATGGCTGACCAAGAAAATCCTTGTGTAAGACTTTTGGCCTTTGAAAGCCATTTGGGTAAGATAATGACATTAATAACTTTTATTTAAAGTAAAAAGAAAAATATCATAAACATGTATTATTTTTCTAAAACAATTTTAATGTTGGGTTATATAATTGACATATTTGACTAAAAATATTCATTAGAAATATAAAAAAATTTCCTACATCATGGTATTTTATTTATAATTTTAAATATAAAATAAATAAAATTATTTATGATACAATAATGTTGCAACGTTTACCTCATTAATGAATTATTTAAATAAAAAAGATTAAAAAATTAAAACAATATCAAATTCCTATACAATTATTATTGGATGGTTTTATTTCGAACAAGATTCATCTTATCTTCAACTTTAATAAGTTTTGGACCTTTAGAAACTAAAAATCATTACATAATAAAATAATATTTTCAAACTTTCCTAAAGAGCCCCTCCTCCCCTTATAAAAAGTCATCACCTATAACCATTTACTCACACATCTCAAGCCCCTTGGCTCGTCCAACCTCTATCCAAATAAGTACTCATGGTCCCTCTCTTCCACCTAGAAGCATTACCTTAGGTAGAAGGTATAACAACCCATACTTTACATACATTGTTATTGCTTCAGAATTGAAGCATACTTATTACAACATATAACAAAACCATGATAGGACCATATAGGTATAGTGTCTTAAGAAACTGGGAAACATAAATAACTAGTTCATAAATCATCTACATTGTCTCCCATTTATTTCATCATATCTAGAGTCCCTTTTTAAATATCCTACTTAATACCCTTCTACCTAACCTGGGGAAAATAAAAGATACAAAAGGGTGAGCTCAAATGCTCAGTAAGGGTAAACAAAGGAAATATCTATCATATCATATTCAGAAGGACATAACATTTTAAAAATATTATCCTGCAAAAGAGATCATAATATCATGACATGGGATAAATCGTAGAATTGAAATGTAATCCCAATATTCATAACATAAGACATGAAAATTTTTGGAATACACACATAATCATAGAAAATCATTTCATATTAGTCAAGACTCATTTCCAAGACCATCATAGCGGACAAAGTCCATTACTGAACCGAGTTCACTCCTCGTTCCAGTCCTGTATCACTAAACAGGATTAACTTGCCCTTCCATCCATGTCTATCTCATGAGATATAAATCTTTACCCAATGCATTGGAGGGAGATATAATTCCCACCCATCTCATAATGAATCCATTCTTCTGTGTGCCACAAAATCATAAATCATACATCATAGCATTACCCATGGAATAAAAATAGGATTCTTAAACATCATGCCATCATAACATAATCTATATAAGATAAAAGGACTTCACAAAAATAATTCCATCATAACATAATCAAATCAGTGTAATAATAGGGATATAAATATAACCCTATATTATCTTAGATGGAAAATGATTTTGATAAAACACATGAACTCCATTCTTGAGGAAAATATCCTTCCTACTTCAAAATCATTTTTCATTTCTCACCGTGTCATACTATTTTAAACTAAAATAAGTTAATTGAAAATAAACTTGAAAACTTATAAAGTATGCTTCATGTAAATAATTCTCTATGAAATCATAAAAATCCATTCATTCTGTATATGTTAAAAATCCATTCTTCTCGTACATTGGTCGGAAAAGTCAAAAAGTATCTCATACTGAAAACGACAAAAGATTCCTTTTATATCTTTTACTAAAAAAATTTCTAATAGGTAAAATTGGATTTAAACAATTATATGAGGATAGAAATAGTATTACATATTGAGGAAACTTGGATGTGGATGATAAATATTCCCCAGTAAATAACGAAGTATAAACAATCTCGGATAAAAATTGAGATTGCGAGATTTTCCCCTACCTTAGGTCTGATATGCTCTGTATGTATCTGAACCTCTTGTATAATGATTTAAATAATGTTATTGACTTGTTCCAGAATTATATACATTGTTATGATATCATATATGGTCATTTTCTTATCTCATTATTAGTAATATTTCAGTGCTACTTGTTATTCAGGTGTTCATTGCTTTATGTTCTTATGCGTGTTTTGTCGAATAAATTATTATTACTCTTTTTAGGTTATAGATACATCATTTATAGAATGGTATTATTATAATATACATCATATTTATTCATTCAATTCGTTTATAGAGTCATGGTTTAATGAAGATCATGTAGAACGAATCACATCGCACTGTGGAGACGGTAAGTCGTACGTACGCACGAGCGACGATATCATTACCATAATTATTGAATGGTATTGTGGTGGATGATAGAATATCTCAAAATTAGTATCATGTTATAATAATATATATATATATTATTTACACCATTATACCCATCCAAGTAAGGTGGTGGTGGAAAACAGATTACACAACGGCGTGGAGACGGTATTCCGTACGTACGCACGCGCGGTGATTTCGTTTTCCGTAGGATGGATAGAAGTTGAAATAGGGTTGCTTCGTATTTATAATAACATATTAGTATATTATTTATTCTGATGTTATTACTTTATAATAAAACAAATAAAGAAGATTAATTAGAATAAGGAATAAGTTTGAAAGAATCGGTAAAGGATATTACCTCTTCTTCGATGCGCCTCTTCTAAACCTCCTCTTAGGGCACTAAAGTTGGTCTTTCAAGAAGACCAGGACCTCTATTATGTTTCTAGGGAAGTTGAGAAGAGAAATTTTCAGGGTTTTTCTGAGATTTAAGGCTCAAAATGGTGTGAGAAGGAGAGAGAGGAGGTGCCCTTCTATAAGGGAGGAGAGGGGAACCTTTGGAAACATAAGAAATATTAATTTATAATAAATTCAAACCCCACATAAAAACCTTCAAAAATGAGTCAAATCTGAATATTAGATGATATAGGTTTTTAATATCATCAACCAATAAAATTTAGTCATGTTGGAAATTTATTTTAAACCTTTTCAACTTGATTTATCCTTATTTAATCTATTTAATTTTATTTGTGGTAATAATATTCCAAATTTTAAATTGTTACAAATAATTACTTATGTGTTGTGAATTGTCTATAATTGGATAATTTATGACATTTTAGATCATATAAATTTCAATTTATAATTTTTAAATATTTTTATGATTTTTAAACAATTTTATATATGTTATTTTTATAAAATAACAACAGTGTCAATTTTGACACTATTTATTTATTTGCATTTAAATAAAATAAACACAGAGAAAATAATCAAACCAAACTATTTAATATATTAATAACATATCATATTCTTCTAGAAAATTTTTTGAGAACATTAATTAGTTCATATAATATTTATTTTAATATTTTTAAAACCATTTATTTGATATTTCAATGAATAAAATGATTTCTACATTACTATTGTGTCATCATTAATGATACTTATTTAATCTTTAAAAATTATAAATAAATTCTCATGATGTAGATAATTTTATTATATTTCTGTATAATATTTATATTGTAAGTTTTATGAGGTTTATCACTAAATTATAATTATTATACTTATAAGATATAAGAGAGTGACATGTTGTCACTTTCTTTGGTTTTAATAATAATTATATCATTTTCATGGTCAAAATTCCGGGAAATGAATTTATTCTAACCCTTAGGAAATATGAGTCGAATTTTATTCATCCAATAGAATTTTGGCAGGTGTTAGGGTAATTTTATAATCTTATTTTTACCCTTAATTACCCGATTTACCTTTAACTATAGTAAATAAAAATTACCGTAGTTACTATTCATAATGTCAAAAAAATAAAAGTAACCTATTAACATAATTTGGACCCACTGAATCCAAATATAGAATCCATTTTTTAAAATTCAAAACACAAAAGTTGTAGTAATTAATTTAAAATTAATCTCGTTGTTTAGAAAACGGGTTTTAATAGTTAAAACATTTTCAAAGATTGAAATGTTTTACCTATGAATTCAATGTAAAATTAATGGTAATGACATAAATTATATTAAATGGGAAAAAATTATTCTATTTATACTTTAAAACCATTAAATTTTATCATTTTTCCATATAAATTATCTTGATGAAAAAAGTTGTTTTTAAGAAAAATTTAGCATATTTTTACTATTCATCAAAATATGAAAGTTATCAGAAAAGTATCAAAAATTTATAAAATGTAAATTTTTATATCCTAATTCAAAACAGGAAGTTTATCTTGTAAAATTTAACGTATAAACATGTCAAAAATTATATTTAAAATGGGTACGCCATCAAAAGGCGGTAAAACTGCATTTTTTTGAAAAATACTTCCTTTATCGAAAAATTGATTTTGTTTTCATATCTCATTCTAGAAAATGTGTAAGATTAATCATAATGTTATAAAATTAAAAATTCAGTTAATACTATTCATAATGGCTAGTTCATAATATTATAATAATATATCATTGTTTAGTAAAACTCGATATTGTGTACAACGCAAGCTATCGAGGAAGGTTGCTCTTGCGTGTAACGCAAGCCAAGCTAGTGTTGTGTGTAGTGAAATATTACTTTGGTGTTGCGTATAACATAAGACATAAAAAATATAAACATAAATATTTCTCATAAAATCTCAGGGTGTTACATTCTACCCCCCTTAAAATGAATTTCTCCCTCGAAATTCATTACTTCGTAACAAACAGATGATGATACATCCCCCTAATAATATCCTCAAGTTCCCATGTAACCTCTTATAATTGGTGTTTCCTCCATAAAACTTTTACCAAGAGAGTGGTCTTGTTTCATAGAACTTTTTTTCTACGATCTAGAATCTCTATAGGTTGTTCTTCATAAGAAAGATATTACTTCAGTAGTACAACTTCTGAGCTTAGTACATATGAAGGATCAGGTATGTACTTTCTCAGAAGAGATAGATTGAACACATCATGAACTTGAGAGAGATTTGGTGGAAGTACCAATCGGTAATCTACCTTCCCAACACGATCCAGTATTTAGAAAGGACCGATATACCAAGGGTTTAACTTTCCCTTCTTTCCAAATCTCATTACTCCCTTCCAAGGAGATATTCGTAAGAACACTTTATCACCCACTTCAAACTCTAGGTCTTTTCTTCGGTTTTTGGCATAACTTTTTTGTCAACTCTGAGCTACTCTTATGTGTTGTTGAATAGATCTGACCTTTTCTTCCATCTCATCAACAAGATTAGGTTCTAATAGATTTCTTTCCCCAACTTCATCCTAGTAAGTTAGAGTTTTGTATTTCATTCCATAGAGAGCTTCATAAAGAGCCATCTGAATACTGGAGTGAAATCTATTATTAGAAGATAATTCCACCAAAGGTAGGTGTTGATCCCAACCACATTTTAAATCCATAGAGAAATATCTCAACATTTATTCCAAAGTTTGAATTGTTCTCTTAGACTAACCGTCTATCTGAGGATGATAGGTAGGGCTGAAACTCAACTCTGTATCTAGAGCATGCTGAAGACTTCGCCAGAACTTCTAGGTAAACCTCATATCCTGATTAGATATAATGGAAAGTGGTACTCCCGGAAATCTTACCACTTTCTTTAGATATATCTTGGAAAGCTGATCAAGAGAGAAATCCTCTCTAATAGCAATGAAGTGTGCCGACTTTTTAAGTCGATCAACTATAACCCAGATAGCATTATTGCCTTTGGATGTTTTGGGAAGTCCGATGACAAAGTCAATAGTGATTTTTTCCCATTTCCATTCTGGTATGGGTAATGTTTGTAACATCTCTTTAGACTTATGTGTCTCAGCTTTAACTTGCTGACAAACCAAGCATTGAGAGACATATTTGGCGATATCTATTTTAATTAAATCCCACCAAAAGTACTCTTTCAGGTCCCTATAAATATTTGTAGTTCCAGGATGAATAGAGAATAAAGAACTATGAGCCTCATCCAATAGCTCCTTATTTAATTCTAGTATGGTAGGAATACAGACACAGTTCTTGAACCATATTATCCCATCACAATCAAGGTTGAATTCAGGAACATTTCTCACCTTCTTTTGAATCCCAACATCCTCCTTTTGTGCCTCTTTAATCTTCACTTGTATAGATGGTTAAACATTCATTTGTGAAAGATAATATATCCCCCCTTTCATTAAAATTCTAAGATCCATCCTTTTTAAATCTATAAATATTGGATCCTTTTTTATCCTCGTCATGGATAAGCTAACATGGTCTTGTCGACTTAATGTGTCTGCCACCTTGTTTGCTTTCCCAGGGTGGTAATGAATTGAGTAGTCGTAATCCTTAATCAACTCCAACCATCTTATTTGGTGCATATTCAGCTCCTTTTGTGTGAAATTATACTTTAAACTTTTATGATCAATATAAATATCACACCTTTCACCATAAAGATAATGCATCCAAATATTTAATTCAAAGATTATTACAGCTAACTCCAAATCATGAGTTGGGTAATTTTGCTCATTGATTTTCAACTGTCGTGAGACATAAGTTATCACCATATCATTTTGCATGAGAACACACCCCAGACCCTTCTTGGATGCATCACTGTAGATCACAAACCTTTCTCCACTACAAGGCAGTGTGAGAATAGGTGAACTGGATAACCTTCTTTTTAGATCTTTGAAATTCTGTTCACATTCCTCCGTCCAAATAATCTTTAATCCTTTCTGAGTAAATTTGGTGAGTGGGTTAGATAATCTTGAAAAATATTTCACAAAACATTGATAATACCCAGCTAAACCAAGCAAACTTCAGATTTCAGTTAATGTTATTGGTCTCGGCCATCTTTCAATAACCTCCATTTTTGCTGGATCCACATATATCCCCTCTTTTGAGATTATGTGATCCAAAAATGAAACATTTTGAATCCAAAATTCACACTTGGTAAATTTTGCATAAAGCTTATCCTTTCTCAGGGTCTTCAATACAATTCTTTAGTGATCTTCATGTTATTCCTTAATCTTTGAATAGACAATAATATCATCTATAAAGACTACCACAAACTGATCAAGATAGTCTCTAATGACTCTATTCATCAGATCCATGAAGATAGAAGGGGCATTAGTAAGACCAAATGGCATCACTATAAACTCATAGTGTTCATACCTTGTACAGAAAGTCGTCTTTGGTATATCCTCCTTTTTGACCCTTAATTGGTGATACCCTAAACGAAGATCAATCTTCGAAAAGTATTGAGCTCTGTGTAGTTGGTCAAATAAGTCATAAATGCATGGGAGAGGATATTTGTTCTTGATAGTGATCTTGTTAAGTTCTCGATAATCAATGTAGAGTCTCATTGATCCATCTTTCTTCTTAATAAAAAGAACATGTGCTCCCCAAGGTGATGCACTAGGGCGTATGAATCCCTTATCAAGATTATATTGGAGTTGCTTCTTCAATTCCTGCAACTCAATTGGGGCCATTCTATAAGGTGTCTTTGAAATAGACATAGCACCCGGTATGAGTTCTATTGAAAACCCAACTTCACGATTTGGTGGAAGACCTGGAAATTCCTCTGGAAAGACATCATCAAACTCCCGTACAATGGGAATATTCTTAATCATGAGTTTCTCTCCAACCATTTGAGATAAATAACCTTCATTTATTAGAATAAAGACCCATAAGATGGAATAAATTTCCACTGGATGGTTATATCCATCCTTGCATCGATAGATGATCGTAGATTGATCAGGAATATGAAATGTGACTTCCCTTATTTAGAAATTGATATGATCTCCATATAAAGAAATCCAATCCATGCCAATAATCACATAAAATTACACTATAGGATGGATCACAAGATTTGTAGGATGCACTTTCCCACAAACTTAAATCGGAGAAGAATTGTACACTTTTGATGCGATTTTTGTTCCATTAGGAGTTTTCATAGCTAACTCAACAGCTAATTGTTGGGGTAGTACGGTGATACCCTTAGAAAATTATTCAGAAATAAAATAGTGGGTGGATATAGAATCAAATAAAATTTTTTCTACATTAGAGTGGATGGTAAGTGTACCTTTCACCACTTCGTTATCATAATCCACATCACTGATAGAAATTTCAAGTGACTTTCCTTTGTTTTTGGACTTAAGAGTTTATTGACATCGATCATCATCAACAACCCTTGGATTAGCGCATTGATTGGCATAATTCCCCATTTCCTTTCACTTGTAACATTGAAGTGTAGGAGGTGCATTCTATGTAGCCTTTTCTTTGTTTGCATCACTAAACATATTTTTCCCATCACTACGGAATTCAGTTGCCCGATGACCTTCTTTTCCACACTTATAACATTTACTTGTCCCTTAAGACAATTCCCTCCATGTTTCTTTCCACACTTTGATCATAAGGGAAAACTCATCTTCTTTTCAGTGTGGTCTTTAGATTTTCCTTTGCATTCCATTTTCCTCTTCTTATCAAACCCATATGACTGGTGAGTTACTCCAATCTCCATCTCAACCTTAAGAGCACATAAAAAAATTTCCTCGTAGTTATTCAAGTCCCTTATATTTAATTACCTTTGGAGACTTGGTTTTAATCCACTAAAGAATCGATCAATCCTACTCTCAGGTTGGATAATAATCCCAGAAGCGTACCTTGCAAGCCTTGTAAAATTTGCTTTGTAGGTGCCAACAGATTCATCATCCTTTTTCTTCAGTTCAAGAAACTCCTTCTATATATATGTTCGAAGAATACAAGGGAAGTAATTATTGAAAAATAAGTTCTTGAACTCATCCCATTCCATGGACCCAATTTCATCCATTTTACTTGTATTCTTCACAATATTCCACCATTGATCAGCTTCGCCTTCGAAACGATAAACTACTAAGATGACTTTATCATGTTCAGAACATTGAAGGACTGAAAATATCTTTTTAGTGGTACAAATACATTGTTCAACTACTAATGGATTAGAAGAACCGTTGAATGAAGGTGGAATCTACCTCATGAAGGATTCAACAGAATATTGCTCCCTCCTTTGCTCGTTTGGAAGTCATGCATGATTCATATCTTGAGAAAGTTGTGTGAGCATGGCTACAAGATTTTTTATTCCATCTCCCATAACGTTTGGTTGCTCAGGGGGACAATAATTACATTTCCTATCTCATTCAGCACTAACACGGTTCCTCCGGGTTCCAGCCATTCACTAAAACCAAGAAGAATAGTGTGAGTAACACTAATTACAATAGGAAAACCACATAATCAGGAATAAAATTTCACACATTAGGTATTATCATAGGTTATTCATGGCCATTTCTAAAACACTAATATTTTGTTTTATTCTTAGACATATTCTTAGGGTTCTTACTAAGGCTTTCACATCCTAGTTTCCAAAGGTTGATTATACCTTTCCTCTGATACCAACTATAACAACCCATACTTTACATACATTTTTATTACTTCATAATTGAAGCATAATTATTACAACATGTAACAAAACCATGATAGGACCGTATAGGTATAGTATCTTTAGAAACTGGGAAACATAAACAACTGGTTCATAAATCTTCTACATTGTCTCCCATTTATTTCATCATATCTAAAGTCCCTTTTGGAATATCCTACTTAATAACCTTCTTCCTGACCTAGGGAAAAGAAAGGATACAAAAGGGTGATCCCAAATGCTTATTAAGGGTAAAAAAATGAAATATCTATCATATCATATTCATAAGGACATAACATTTTGAAAATATTATCCTGAAAAAGAGATCATAATATCATGACATGGGATAAATCATAGTAGTGAAATTTAATCCCAATATTCATAACATAAGATATAAAACTTTGTGACATACACACATAATCATATAAAATCATTTCATATTATTCAGGACTCATTGCCAAGACCATCATACAGGAAAAATTCCATTACTGAACTGAGTTCACTCCTCGTTCCAGTCCTGTATCACTGAACCGGATTAACATTCCATTCCAACCATGTCTATCTCATGAGATATAAATCTTTACCCAATGAATTAGAGGGAGATATAGGTCTCACCCATCTCATAATTAATCCATTCTTATGTATGCCACAAAATCATAAATCATACATCATAGCATTACCCATGTAATAAAAATAGGATTCTTAAACATCATGCCATCATAACATAATCCATATAAGATAAAAGGACTTAATAAAAATAATTCCATAATAACATAATCAAATCAATGTAATAATATGGATATAAATAAAACCGTATATTATATTAGATGGAAAATAATTTTAATAAAACACATGAACTCCATTCTTAAGGAAAATAACCTTTCTAATTCAAAAACATTTTTCCTTTCTCAACATGTCATACTATTTTAAACTAAAAGAAGTTAATTGAAAATAAACATAAAAACTTGTAAAGTAAGATTCATGTAAATAATGTTCTATGAAATCAAAAAAATCCATTCATGTCTTATAAGTTAAAAAAATATTTTTCTCGTACTTTGTCTAGAAAAGTCAAGAAGTATCTCGTACTGAAAACGAAAAAAGATTCCTTTCACATATTTTACTAAAATTTTCACTAATAGTTAAAATTTAATTTAAAAAATTGTAATAGGATAGAAATAATATTACATATTGTGGAAACATGGATGTGGATGATAAATATGCTTCAGTAAATACCGAAGTATAAACAATCTTGGATAAAAATTGAGATTGTGAGATTTTCCCTTACTTTAGGACTGATATGATCTGTACGTATCCAAACCTCCTGTATAATGATTTAAATAATGTTATTGACTTATTCCAGAATCATATACATTGTTATGATATCATATATGGTCATTTTCTTATCTCTTTATTAGTAATATTTCATTGCTACTTGTTATTCGAGTGTCCATTGCTTTATGTTCTTATGTGTGTTTTGTCGAATAAATTCTTATTCCTATTTTTATTTTATAGCTACATAATTTAAAGAATTGTATTAGTATAATATATATCATATTTATTCATTAAATTCGTTTATATAATCATGGTTTAATAAAGATCATGTAGAACGAATCACATCGCACCGTGGAGACGGTAAGCCGTACGTACGTACAGGCGACGATATCATTCCCATAATTATTGAATGGTGTTGTAGTGGATGATAGAATATCTCAAAATTAGTATCATGTTATAATAATATATATATATATATATATTCTTTACACCATTATACCCATCAAAGTAAGGTGGTGGTGGAAAACAGATTACACCACGGCATGGAGACGGTATTCTGTAAGTACGCATGCGCGGTGATTTCATTTTCCGTAGGATGGATAGAAGGTGAAATAGGGTTGTTTTATATTTATAATAACATATCATAATATTAGTGATACTTATGTTATTACTTTATAAGGAAAAAATAAATAAGAGTAAGTATAATAAGAAATAAGTTTGAAATAATTGGTAGAGGATATTACGTCTTCTTCGATGCGCCTCTTCTAAACCTCCTCTTAGGGTACTAAAGTTGGTCTTTGAAGAAGACCAGGACCTATAGTATGTTTCTAGGAAATATTAGAAGAGAAATTGTTAGGTATTGGCCGAGCTTGAAGGCTCAAAATGGTGTTATAAGTAGAGGGAGGAGGTTCCCTTTTATAAGGGAGGAGAGGGGCACCTTTGGAAACATAAGAAATATTAATTTATAATAAATTCAAACCCCACATAAAAACCTCAAAAAATGACTCAAATACGAATATTAGATTCTATAGGGTAGTATATCATCAACCAATAAAATTTAGACATTTTGGGAATTTATTTTAAACCTTATCAACTTGATTTATCCTTATTTAATCTATTTAATTTTATTTGTAGTAATAACATTCCAAATTTTAAATTGTTATAAATAATGACTTATGTGTTTTTAATTGTCCATAATTGGATAATTTATGACATTTTAGACCATATAAATTTCAATTTATAATTTTTACATATTTTTATGATTTTTAAACAATTTTATAATATGTTATTTTTATAAAATAACAACAGTGTAAATTTTGACACTATTAATTTATTTGCATTTAACTAAAATCCACACAGAGAAAATAATCAAAAAAAACTATTTAATATATTATTAACATATCATATTCATCTAGAAAATTTTTTTAGAACATTAATTAGTTCATGTAATATTTATTTTAATATTTTTAAAACCATTTATTTTATATTTCAATCAATAAAATAATTTCTACATCACTATTGTGTCATCATTAATGATAATTATTTAGTCCTTAAAAATAATAAATAAATTCTAATTATGTATATAATTTTACTATCTTTATGGAGACTATTTATATTAGAACTTTTATGAGTTTTATCACTAAATTAAAATTATTATACTTATAAGATATAAGAGAGTGACATGTTGTCACTTTCTTTGGTTTTAAAAATAATTATATCTTTTTCATAGTCAAAAGTCCAGGAAATGAATCTATTCCGACCCTTAGGTGATATGGGTCGACTTTTATTCATCCAACAGAATTTTTTTAGGTGTTAGGATAATTTTATAATCTTATTTTTACCCTTAGTTACCCGATTTACCTTTAACTATAGTAAATAAAAATTACCGTAGTTACTATTCATAATGTCAAAAAAAATAAAAAGTAACATATTAACATAATTTGGACCCACTGAATCCAAATATGGAATCCATTTTTCAAAATTCAAAACACATAATTTTCAGTAATTAATTTAAAATTAATTCTGTTGTTAAGAAAACGGGTTTTTAAAGTTAAAACATTGTCAAAGATTGAAATGTTTTTACCTATGAATTCAATGTAAAATTAATGGTAATTACATAAATTATATTAAATGGTAAAAATATATTATATTTATACTTTAAAACCATTAAATTTTATCATTTTTTATATAAATTATCTTGATGAAAAAAGTTGTTTTTAAGAAAAATTATCATATTTTTACTATTCATCAAAATATAAAAGTTATCAGAAAAGTATCAAAAATTTATCAAATATAAATTTTTATTTCCTAATTAAAAATAGGAATTTTATTTTGTAAAATTGAACTTATAAACATGTCAAAAAATATATTTAAAATGGGTGCGCCATCAAAAGGCGGTAAAACTGCATTTTTTTAAAAATACTTCTTTTATCAAAAAATTGATTTTGTTTTCATATATCATTCTAGAAAATGTGTAAGATGAATCATAATGTTATAAAATTAAAAATTTGGTTAATACTATTCATAATGGCTAGTTCATAATGTTATAATAATATATCATTGTTTAGTGAAACTCGGTATTGCGTACAACGCAAGCTATCGAGGAAGGTTGCTCTTGCGTGTAATACAAGCCAAGCCAGTGTTGTGTGTAGTGAAATATTCCTTTGGTGTTGCGTATAACATAAGACATAAAAAAATATAAATATAAATATTTCTTATAAAATCTCAGGGTGTTACAGAAGGCACTTCAAGAGGTCATTTTGTATCAAACCTAAGGGAATTACTCGATTTAAAGGCAACGTCTTCTCTTAAATTATTTTCTTTTATTTTCCTTATCTAGACCCATAAACTCTTTTTATTCCTTTATTTTATAACAACACCAGTATCCTCAATATATTAGGTTGTTTTTATGAGAATTATTTAAACTACACTTACACACACCTCTATCTAATGGGTAAAGAACGTACTGTTTCTGTGGACAACGAACTACAGCCTCACGAAACGATGATTGTTCAATATTATCCTACCACCTCTTATGGTGGCCATTATGATGGAAATATATTTATATGTGATATATATTATATTTATATTGTCTATATACTTATTTATTTTTCATTTATCGCATACTTTTATGGTTTCCATAATGGGTAAACACAATAATTTCATTTGAGAAAGTGCGGACTACCGCCCCCTCAAAGTGAAATGACTCGTTCATGACATACGTAGAACATATAAAGTATGGAGTTAATTAAATTATATATGATATTATACTGGAATTATAATATACATATTTATCATTAATTTTTCATTCCATTAAATGCGAAATAGAAATGAAAGCAACGTTCATGCGTACGTACGACTTATTGTCTCCATGAACGGTGCATTTCATTTCTTATCTCCAAATGTTATGTACTATTATAAATACATATATATACTGGATATATATGATATATATGATATCTAAATCTTGAATATCATTCTGGAGATAATGTAATTTTGACCACATGAACAACTTGTAATTATAAGAAGTTAATTTTTGACTCAAGTACCAAATATCGAAAAAATGACCATTATTAACTTAAATGATTTAATAATGTTTATAGCATGGTAATAAGTGATATAAAAGGAATAATAAAATTGGAAAAGTTTCTTAATAAATTATAAATTAACTTTAATTTATTATTCATGATATTAAAGAACGAATGGGTCAAGTCAGACACGAGGTAAGGGGTTTCTTATCTCACTTTTAATTTCATGAGATTTCCATTGTTCATCACTTATTTATTGCATGTGGTTTACTGTGAAATGACATTTTATATTTATTATCATGATTCTATTTATATTCATGGTATTATAGGATTCATTTTTTGGTTATTAACTTTTGGTCTTACGACTCGATTGATTACAACGTGGTAAGGGGTTTTCATCTCACTTTTTATTCTCATGAGATTCATATTATATTTTCCACTATTTCCTTTTGTGGTGTATTTGTACTGCCCATGATTGTATTATTTGTTTAATATAATTTAATTTATTGGTATTTAAATCTTCATTGTATGATCCTTCTTTCATGTGGTGTATGTTTCGTAAGTTACCAAATTGGTAAGGGAACATTTCACCCTCCTCTTTTAAAAAGACTTATTTTTGTTATGTATTTTAATTTACATATTATTATATTGGGATATGTTATTATATATCCTTATTTATATAAATTTTATGTCCAAGTGATGAGATACCCCTTTCTCTCTCATCAACTCTTTTTATTAAATTTTAAGTGACATCGTTAGGCTGCTAAATTTTTGTAAGAGAACTTTTTAACCCAATATCAATTCTTTTGGTTAAACTTCTATTTATGGATTTTGTCTTGGTATAAATATATGATAATTACATCTGATTGTTTTACACTTAATATCCACTGATTTTGTTTGTATTTATATATGTGACACATAATTATTTCATTGATTTACCCTTAAATATAATGTTATGATCTTTGTAATGGATTTCGTCTCAATTTAAATTCCATTGAAACTTATTTGTTGTTATGCACTAACTCACCTTTATATAGTGTATATACTTCCCTTTGAAATATTATATCATGAATATTATTATTCTCATGATATTATAATTTTTATTTCATTTTATTCTTTAATTATTTTTGGTCAAGTGTTTCTCAAGTGTTACGAGACTCTTTAACTAAAACATTCTTATAAATATTTAAAAGATTTATTCTTCTAAATACTTCTCATTAATAACCATGTTTTCAAAATGGTTTTAAAGATTTATTTATATGGGCATTAATGTTTTAAAATTTTGATTCCTTTAAAAGTTTCAAAGTGGTATGGGATACTTTGATTCAAAAATCAATTTATTAAATTTTTTAAATGGTTTTGAAAATGGTTTGATAACGCATTGATTATGTCAAATATCCAGAAATTATATATTGTGATTGCAAAGTGGAAATGTTATCTTTAATTTATTCTTGTTTTCTGTGTTCTGAATATGTTATGGTTATTGGGAATTGTTTACATATACAGGTGGTTCCGTGATAAACCTAGGGTGGGTGATCTTAAGATATCTCTCCAATGCATTGGGTAATGTGATAGAGGTAAATGTTAATGTTTCTCCTAAGAAATTTAGGTAATATATTGTGATGGGTATTCCAAATGTAACTCCCTATGTATATGTGATAGCTACAATGTAAGTATGATGTGTATTCCACAAGTCACCTTTATGATTTATGATTTATATGTGTTATTCATAAATCTTATGATTTCAGGAGGTATGTTATGATTGAAAAGTATGGTTTCAGTGATTTGTATTTATTGATGGGATAATGTTTTCTTTATTTATTTTATAACCCTTACTGTGATTTTTATGATCATCCCAAGTTTTGAAATGTTTTTCACAAGACTTAAAGATGAATTGGTTTAAGGATGGGATCAAGGAAAAGTCATGATGTTTAAAACATAGAACAAGACATGAATCATTTTTTAGAGTTTTTAGTTTTTGAAAAAAAAAATACAAACTGAGTAAAAGTGTCCACTTTGTAATTCATGAGATTTAATGCAATAGTTATGGCATGATTCTCTGAAACTATAAACCCAAAAATATCCTCAATGTGAATTATTCATTTAATTAAATATTATGTATTGTTTTAAGGTTGGTTCCTTATAAATGGAATATAAAAAATTCAAAATTAAATAAGAAGATGATGAGAACTCAATTGATTCTGAAGAAAGAGAAGAAATGGATGAAGTTTATAAGAGAATTATGTCTCTTGTATTAAAAAACTTTATAAAATCAAAAGTAAAGTAAAAAAATGTATAAAATCACTTAAATACTTTAATTTTAAATGAATTTAGTATTTTTCAATTAATTTTACAAATAATAAATGTGTAAATAATGAGTCTGAAGAGAAAGAAGATAAATATCTAAAAAGGAATTAGGGTAAAAGATTAATAGAAGTCTTAAAATATGCTAAAATTAAAAAAACTATAATAAAGGGAATAAATATGATAAGAAAAGAAGTGTAAGTCTACCCCACTTCAAGTATCCAATTATAAGTGGAAACTGAAAAATTTACAAACTTTATAAATCATGTTTAAATACAATAATATACCTCTAGTGGTGATGGAGAACAAGTTGAAATAACATATATGGTGAATATGTTGAAGTCTGAAATTGAATCCTGTATTTAGAAGTATACTAAATTCAATAATGAAATTTGGATATTGAAAAAAGAAATGATAATAATAATAAATTAAGATAACATCTTTCCAAAATGGGATATAGTTATAATAAATAAATGAAAATGGAAAAATTGATGGTGGTAGTTGTTAGGTCAGAATAATTCAAATTAGCGTAAGAGGGGTGTGAATTGTGTATTTTCAATAATCTTCACCAATTTTACCTTTTGAATCCCTTTTTGATATATGTAGATATGTAGTTTCTTATTTTATAAAAATTATAAGCAGTGAACAAATAGAAAGATAGGACATAGTAAATTTATAGGGTTTCGGGGCACAAAGGTCCCCTAGTCCACTCCACCAACACTTTCTCTATAAGCCTGGTGAATTTCACTAGAATGGTACACTTATCATAAGACCACAAAACCAAAAAAAAGTGTAGGCAGTTGACACCTTTACAAACAAGTCTAAACACAGAGCCTTCTGGTTCTTTTATAAGAAACCAGTTATCCACAACTTAGTTCGAGAAGCTGATACTCCACCACAACTGAGTACGAACAATTAGTACTCTAATAAATCAAGAGTTTGATTTAAAGGTATGGGTTAAACTTCATAGTTTTAGTAGTATCAATTTATAGTAGATGTACATTCCTCTTCAGAAATTAAATTCTTTAAGAATGAATATATTTGAAGCGTTCTTGATTGAAAATGATCTTCAATAAAAGGTAGCAATAAATAGTAGTGGCAATATTACAGTAGTAACAGATAGAACATGTATGTCTCTAAAGTGTAGTATCTTCTAAAAATAACAGAGTTGATCGATTGTAGTATCATATCTATAAAAGATATTCATATCTAATATATTTTCAGAATAACTCTCGATAAAATATATATAAAAAAACAGCTTCTTTTGATATTTCAGATCTATGAAAATCACCTCATAGATCGCAGATATTAAAATTCAAAAATGTCTAGGGGAGTCGTAACTTCCCTTATAAATAAGAGTAAATTTTTTGTTGAATATGATCTTTTGAATCATTCATATTGAGATTTTAATCGGTCGTAAATGAGATTTAAAATAGCCTGAAATTATGTCAAGAACATTGCAGAAATCTCAAATAAAATCATGAATTGAAATCATCGGCATTGAAAATTCAAATGTAGGGTTCCTTCACAAACCGAAAAATAAAAAAAACTTATGGTTCAACTATGTAGCGATAATTTTTCAAACTTATGGTTGATCATAAAATTAAGGTTGATGATCCACATATTTGTCTCTCAAATGTAGGGTTCCTTAATTATGTAGGGTTATTTAACCATACTTTCTTCTCTTGAAAAATGTAAGGTTCCATCCAAACGTAAGGTTATTTGACCATACTTTTTTGATAACTTAGGTTTGATGATCAATATGTACTATTCATAATATAGGGTTCATTCCTTACATTTTGTTCCAAGCCTAGGGTGTATACCTTATGTTATGTTTATCAATGTAGGGTATGAACAGTGTTTCTAGAATATATTAAAACAAGTTACGAAAACGTTAACGAATATTCCTTGTGAATTAAAATATTGAATATAACTCTAGAATAAGTATTGTAAATAATATTGATTCCTTGAAATACACATAAAGTAATATCATTAGTAAAAAACAAGGGTAACTGTGAGCATCAAAATCAATTATGATTTATAGAGTATTGTTGAGACAATACATGCCCAACAATCTCTCATTTATTGATGATCACAATACCCATAAAATATCTAATATAAAATATAGAATTTTGTAATTTTGTAAATACTTTTAAATAAAATAGAAATTATTATTTCAAATTCACAATACTACTTTGATAAAAAAAATTAAAATTAAATGTTGTGTTTACCCAATTTTCTACCCCTTTTGTGATATAAAAAATAAAGTATAAGAAAAAGGATTAAAAACTTTCAATTTTTCACAAAACAATAAATGAATGTTTATAATGTTATTTTCTAATAAATAATTAATTTATTTTTGGAATTATAGATAAAAAATAATAATTAAATAAATAATAAACACAAAATATAAAAAGAACAATTGAATTTTATTATTAAAAAATGTACAACTACATTAGAGGTTTTGGCTCTAGGAAAAGGTTTCAACATATTTTCTATTATAAGGGAAAATTAATTTTTCAAAACCAGGTTATGGTTGAGCCTCATCCACTAGAAAAGCTTCTTTAAATTCTATCATTTGAGCTTGTACCTTTTCTGCAATATTATCATATAACTTTCTGATCAAAATCCTCAAATCCTGAATGACTTTCAGATTTTCAATTAAATTAAGTTTCAAAAAGTCATGAAAATCCTCCCCTATTTTCAAAAACATAGATAACTTATTACTAAAATGATTGAGTATTAGCCTAATTCCTTGTTCACTTTAAGTGAGTTGCTCAAAAATATATTTATGATTTTCTAACACCACTAAAAAGGGTGCACTATTACACTAAAGATTCTAAATCCTCTCATTTATATCTTCCATAAAAATTGTGATAGCTTGAAACATTTGGATAATATTTAGTGAGGTTATAGGTGATGAGGTAGAAGCATTGTCCTGAATGATACTCCCCTTTACTAATTCAAATTGGCTTCCCAAGTACCATTTCAAATCAGAAAAATCTATCTTAAAAATATATTCTGATTTGATCTTCCCAATCTGATCCAAAATTTCTCTTTTAAACATATCAAAATATATTTTTGAAATATAATGCACTTTTATTTCTTGAATGTGAGTCATAAAATACTCTAATTATGTTCTTGGAGCAGATTAATTCTTTAATTAATAAAATATTTTCTTGAATATTCTAGCTTCATTCAAAGACTTGAAATCTCTTCCTAATCTTTGTTGTACTTTATAACCAACTCTTCAATCTGATTTTATAGAGATTCAGATGTTCCTTCATCTGGATTCTTTGACTAAGAAGCAACCTCTATAATATATCATGGATTAGCATTATACTTCTCTATAGGTTACTCACTTTAATAGGATATACCATCAAGAACCTCTGATATTTCTCTATAAATGGATATATTTCTTTAAATGGAAGGACCAATGGTAGTTATTTCTTGATTTTCAATGATCTCAGTGATATGGGTGATTTATTTTTGGACTTTTTGAACTCCTTGAGAAAATTATTCCTGGTGATCTGGTTGAGGAACATCCTGAAGCTCTTGAGCTTGACTTTCGGCTTGTTGATCCTCAGCATGATCTAATTATTCCAAATGAACTGAATGAGTTGCATCTCCATATCCTAACACTGCATCCTCAAGCTGTGGATCTTCTTGGAACCTGGGTTTTAAAATAAGTTCCTCGTAAACTTGTTCTTTATCTTCTTCTAGAAAATATGTATCATTAAATCTATTCTTTCTCTTGGTAGTTTGGGAAACACTGGATTCCCTAAATTTTTTATTTCTTAAATTTCTTTACTTCCCCTGAGTAAAAGATCCAGAAATCTATTGATCATAGGCACCAACATGCATTAACGTTTCTTTCATTATACTCCATTAAAAACCAAATTTCCTAATAGTATCCATATTAAACACATTATTGTGATGAAATTTAATTCAAGTATAAAAAAAATAACCATGTTATTTTTAAACAAGATAAGTGATAGGATCCTTACATAAGGATAAAATGATATTATTGATTTTGAACTACAATAGAAAATTAAATATCTCAGTACATATCTAGGAAATTTCAATTTGATATCACTAATAAAAAACATAATATACATGTCTGGGTACGAAATTTTCCCCATCTCAGAAACTCTTGGAGAAATATCAGTTTGAATAAATTTGAACAAAACATTTTGATCTTACTCAATATACTTTAAGAACATTTTCCTAATGTTCGTTGAACCAAACATAAAATAATTTATTTCTTTATATTTATGAACTTCATTTACAATAGATCAAAGATCAAAGTGGAATACACCTTCATGCAGGAATTTTAGAACTTGATAATTTTCAAATAAAGAAATTAAAAATTCCTTATATTCTATTTGAGAAGATATAGTATATTCTGATTCAATAAAACTAAACTAACTACTGCTAAAAAATTTCTTTAGTTATACCTCATAAAGAAAATCTATATTTTCTTTATTAAATAGAAACTCCAAACACAAGGGATTACTTGAGCAAAAGGTTTATCTGAGAATCCATTCAAAATCGACAACCACTCCATTAAGAATCTTTTTGGATAGAACTTGTTGAAGCTTCAGATCACTTGGTTCACTAACATCAGTTTTCTAGGTCTTTTTCATTTCTTAGAATCTAAAGTTTGAAGTTTTTAAATTCTAGGTTTTAGGAAAAAGATGAGGGTTTTTTAGGGTGAAATAGTTCAAAAATGAAAAGTTAAGATAAGTCAAAGGGTTTTCTGAAAAATGATGACACAGTCTGGTTTCTCATGCTGATTATGTAGGGTAATAATTAATTTTTAGTTTTTGAAAACACATGATTTAAAAACTTAAAAAAAGAAAAAAATATCTAATAAAATAAATAAAATACTAATTTGAAAATGAAACTAAAACATTAAAATAAATGAATGAAGATAATAGACAAATTTGATTGAAATAAACTGGAAAAAAAATTAAGGATAGATTTATTAAAGGAAATAAAATTATAAATATTTATTTAAAATTAAATAAACCTAACTCCTTCTTAATAAAATCAAAACTTGTATTGAGAAGAGGTTTTGTGAAAATATCATCTAATTAATATTCGGTATTAACAAATTGTAAAGATATATCCTTTTTAAGAATGTGATGTCTTAAAAAATGATGTCTTATATCAATATTCTTAGTCCTATAATGAATTATAAGATTTTTTGAAATATTTATAGAACTATAATTATCTTATAAAATATTTATATTATTAAAACTTAGACCAAAGTGTAGTATAGTATTTTTCAACCATAATACTTGTGCACAAAAACTACCAATAGATACATATTCTTCTTTAGTCGTTGATAGGGAAACTAAGTTTTTTTTCTTACTTCACCGTGATACAAAATATTTTCCTAAAAAGTGATAGGTTCATGAGATTATTTTTCTATCTAATCTGAAAACTACAAAATCAGCATCTGGATATGAAATTAAATTAAAAATTAGAAGTTTTTTGGATAAAGAAGTGAATGAAAAACATTTAATTTTAAATATCTAAAAATTATATTCATAGTAGTAATATGGTATTCTTTTGAATTTGAATAAAATCTATTACAAAAACATTCAAAAAACATAATTTCTGGTCTACAATTAGTAATATATAACAAAATTCCAATCATTTATCTATATAACTTATTGTCAGATAGATTTCTAACTTCATCCAAATCGAGTTTTACATTATTACACATGTCATTTTTATATGTATTATAGTTCTCAAGTCCTAAATTTTTCAATAAATCAATAATATATTTACTTTCATTTAAAAAATTTAGATAATATTTTTTATAAATCTAAAATCCTAATAAGAAATTTAGTTATCCCATAATACACATTTCAAATTCCTTTTTCATTAGTTTTAAAAAATCATTACAAAGGTTTTTATTTTTTGAACTGAAAATAACAACATCAACATAAATTTGTACTAAAAAAATATTAGAATATACAGTTTTCCTAAAAATTGTTGGATTTTAAAACTAATAGTAAATCCATTTTTTAAAAAGAAAACAACTTAATATTTCATTCCAGGCTTTGGGTTCTTTTTTAAGGTCATAGAGAGCTTTGGTAAGTTTGAACATAGAATTTGATTTTTGGGGATTTTCAAAACCAAGAAGTTCTTCAAAAAAAACTTCATTTATTAAATATCCATTTAAAAAGGAAGATTTAACATCCATATGATATAATTTTAAATTAATATGATATGCATAATCTAAAAGGATTCTAATGGATTTTAATCTAGCTATAGGGGAAAGGGTATCATCATAATCTATACCTTCTTCCTGATTATATCCTTTATCTATTAATATGGTTTTGTTTCCAGTTATGAATCATTGATCATCCTGTTTATTTCAAAAGACACATTTGGTTACTATAACTGGATAATTTTATGGTCTTTTTACTAGATCCTAAACTTCATTCCTTCTAAATTGGTTTATTTTTTCTTCCATTTCTAACAACCAACTTTTATCTTCTGAGGATTCTTCAATTGATTAGGGTTCTAACTGGGAAAAAGAGACAAAGAATTTTTCTAGGTTTCCTACATTTCTTCTAGTTATAATTTATTTTTCTAGGTCTCCTATAATAGTTTCAAAATAATGGTTCTTTAAAGTTATAGATTTTCTAAGTAATATATTTTTAGTTTATTCAATTTCATGTTCTTCGGAATACGAATAAGTTTCATTTATATCATTTTCACAATCATCTTTTGAGTATTTAAGTCTCATGTTGTTAAACAATTTAGAAATTTCATCAGTTTGATTTTTTTTAATAAGTGATTCAGTTTCATAAAACCTCACATGAACTAATTCTTCAACAATTCTTGAATTTTTATTAAATACTCTATAGGACTTATAAGTTGTAGAATATCTTAAAAATAATACTTCATCATATTTTGGATCAAACTTACCAAGGTTTTCCTTAGTATTCAGGATATAAACCTTGTATTCAAATACTTTAAATTACTTTACTTTAAGTTTTCTATTATTCCAAATTTCATAAGGTGTATTTCTAAAAATCAGGATTATTAAAACTCTATTCATGATATAGAAGACTGTTCTTACAGATTCTGCCCAAAAATAGGTAAGAAGATTGTATTCATTTAGAATAGTCCTTTCCATTTCTTAAATAGTTATATTTATTCTTTCAACAGTTCTATTTTTTGAGGTGTTCTTGGTGCGGAGAAGGTGTGTTTAACACCCAAATTTGAGCAAAAGAATCAAATTATTGATTCTAAAATTCTCCACCATGATCACTTCTCAATGAAATTATTCTAAAACATTTTTCATTTTTACCAATTTTAAAAAAGCATTCAAAATTAGTGAATACTTAACTTTTTAACTTCAAAAAATATATCCAAGTAAATCGAGATAATCATCAACTAAAACATAGACATATAATTTACTATCCAAACTTGATACTCTGTATGGTCCAAAAAAAACATATAAATAATTTCGAGAGGTTTAGATGTAGCAATTTTGTTAATTGATTTGAAATTGTATTTATGTTTCTTGTTAATTTGGAATGTATCACAGAATCTATCACTGTTAAATTTAAGAATATGAAAATAAGAAAATAATTTTTGATTAGATAATTTATATAAATAATATATATTATAATAACCAAGTCTCTTATTCTAGATCTATGAATCATTTTTATTGGCAGTTAAATAATTCAATTTCTATTTATATAAGGAATTTAAATCTAAAGTATAAACATTATCAGTTCTTGGTGCTCTAAATTTAGGCAATTTATCTTTAAATATAGATCATGAATTTTTAGAAAAAATTAACATATAATCCATCATCACAAAGTTGAGAAATATTTATTAGGTTTTGATTTAGACCTTTCACATATAGTACTTTTTTGATTGAGATGGTCTTTAGATCTCCAACAGTTCCAACATCAATTATCTTTTCTTTTTCATTTTCACCAAAAGTGACTAGACCTCTATACATTTTATTCAGCGTATAAAAATTTGATGAGTCTCCACTCATGTTCCTAGAACTACCACTATACAAATACCATATGGATTTTCTATTCCTGTGGCATGTTTTCTTAGAAAGTAGTTAAACATATGTTTGTTTTTGTACACATATTTTCTTGGGTTCTGTAGTGTTAGTAAGCAATGATTTGGGAATCTATATCTGCTTTATTTTTCCATAATTCATATTACTTACTCTAGAAAAAATTTTAGAAATAAAGGCTCTTTTAATACCACTAATTTGAGTATTTTTCAAATAAAAATTATTAGTGTAATGACCTTTTGTTTCACAATAATAATAGGTAGTGTTTTTTGAATTGGGCACAAAATAATTTTTATACTATTTTGATTTCTCATACTTACTTATTATTCTAAATTTTTCTATTTTAACAACATTATTTCCAAGAATTTCATTTAAATATTTTTCTCCTTTGGTAAATGTAATTGCAGTACTCTTATAATATTCTACCTCATCCTACAATTATGTTATTATTTTTTCATGATCAATTCAGTTTGTTGTATATGAGTTGAATTTTTCAAATAGTTATTTTTATTGTTTTAAAAAAGTGTCTCTCTTACCTAAAATGGAATTTTAAATATTTTTAAATGATTTATGTTTCTTTAACAAGGAATTATATTTCTCTTCTAACATAGAACAGTAAGAAACTATTTTATCATTTGTGAAACTATCAATACTAGAATCAGAAGATTAATAAGTTTGTACCTTTTTTTATCCATAAAACACATATTGGCTTTAAGATTTTATGGAACTTTTTATAAATTAGATTTTGAGGATCTAATCTAGTCTTAATATACACTCTAAATAGATTTCATTTGTATTTTTTCCTTTATGCTCATAATCATTATTTTTGTGATATTTCTTTTATGGCCACTTTTTTCATTATTAAGTTGAGGGAAATCAGGTCTTACATAACCCAGTTTTTTTCATTCATAGCATCAAACTTCTCTAGGTTTTTTTCCATCCTTTTTAAAGGATTTTAAAAAGTCTATTTTCTTCTTGTAAAATTTTATTAACATTATATCTAGCTAATCTTTTTCAATTTAAGAATCCAAGGAGTCTGAATTCTTGTTTTTTTACTTATTATTTTATTTTTTATTAATATTTTTGGGATGTTACTTTGAGAGTAGTATTTTCATTTGTCACTACAATATTTTGATCTTTAACTTTAGTTTTCATTTCTTATTCATACATCATAAGTCTTCTAATCAATTATTTCATTGTCAAATTATTTATAGGTGATTATTATCAAATTGCAGAAAATATGTCATTACATTTTGAGGGTAGTACTTTAAGTACTTTAAGAACAAGATCAGATTAACTTATGGGATATCCCAATACATTAATATTTTTAACAATATATGATAATCTTCCATTCATATACGTGATTATTTCACCATCAAACATTCTAATGGTGTCAAAAATTAATTTTTTAGTAGAATACCTCATCTATATAATGTTATCTATTCCTTAATAAGAAATTGTATAGTTTTCCACATTTCATAGGAAGTAATTTATTGTGATAGATGATTAAACTCATCAGGATGAAGTTTGCAGATAATAGAATTCATCACTTTTGAATTTATTTCATATTTGGCTTCTATTTCAGCAGTCTAAGTCTCTAGTTTTTCAGGAATCAGAAATGGAGTAATGATTTTAGAATAAAAATTGAATCCAAGATTCTTTATATAGAGAATAATTTGAGATTTCTAGAATCTATAACTTTAACTATTAAAGTATAGATCATGAACCATAAACATTCCTTATTTCATGTCATCTATTGAAATATGATTTTTTGAGATCTTATGATCTTCAAATTGCTATAGATTTTATCCAAAAGTTCCCCTATGATACCAGGTCAGAATAAAAAAGTAATATAAGAGGGGGTTTAATTGTGTCTTTTCAATAATCTTCACCAATTATTTCTTTTTAATCCATTTTTTATTTATGTAGATATATAGTTTCTTATTCTGTGAAAAGTATAAGAAATGGATAAATATAAAGCAAGGACACAGTCAATTTATAGTGGTTCAGGGAACAAAGGTCCCCTAGTCCACTCCACCAATGCTCTCACTAAAAGCTTGGTTAATTTCACTAGAATGGTCCTCTTATTATAATACCACTAAACCACAACTAAGTTCAGAAAATTGACACGTTTACCAAAAATGATAAACACATAGCCTTGTGGTTCTTTTAAAAAGAATTGGTTATCCATTTTTTAGATTGAGAAGGTGATACTCCACCACAACTGAGTACAAGAAGTTGATACTCCAATAAATCAAAAGAGTTTGATTTGAAGGTATGGTTTGAACTTCACAGTTTCAGTAGAAACAACTAGCAGTGGATGGATCTTCTTATTCATAAATCAAAGTCTTCTAGAATATATAGTTTTGAAGCGATCCTAGTTGAAAATTATATTAAATAAAAGGTATAAATAAAGACCAATAGTAATATTATAGTAGTAATAGATTTAACATGTAAGTATCCAAAGTGTAGCATCTTCTGTGAACAAAAAAGTTGATTGATTTTTTTAATATATTTGTAAAAGATATTTGTATCGACTATATTTTTTGAATAACTTCTGATAAAATATATAGAAGTCAACAACTTGTTTTGATATTCCACATCCAAAAAAATCACCTAATAGATCACAAATATTTAAATTCAAAAACATCCAGGGGAGTCATAACTTCCCTTATAAATAGGAGTGAATTTCTCTATTGAATACAATATTTTAAATCATTCATATCGGGCTCTAAATTAGTCATAAAAAAAGATTTTAAATAACTTATAATTTTGTTAAGACCATTTCCAAAATCTTGAATAAAATATTGAATTTAAATTTCTGATGTTTTAAAGTCAAACATAGGGTTCCTTCTCAAAATTATAAAATACAAAACACAGGGTTCAACTATGTAGCGATAATTTTCTAAATGTAAGGTTTATAACGTAAGGTTGAAAAAGTAAGTTTGATCATAAAATTAAGGTTGATGATCCCTATGTTTGTCTCTCAGACATAGGGTATCTTACTTAAGTAGGGTTATTTAACCATACTTTCTTCTCTTGAAAAACGTAACATTCCATCTAAATATAAGGTTATTTAACTACAATTTTCAGATAATATAGGGTTGATGATCCATATGTACTGTTCTAAATGTTGGTTTCATTCCTTATACATTATTCCAGACATAGGGTTTATTCTTTAAATTATGTTTTTCAATATAGGGTATGAACCGCATTTCTAGCATATATTAAAACACGTTATAGACACTTTAATGAATATTCCTTGAAAATTAAAAGATTTAATATAATTCCAAAATAAATATTATAAAGAATATTAATTTTCTGAAATTAATTTAATATAATATCATTAGTAAAACAAACAAGGGTATTTGTGAGCATCAAAATCAATTAAGATTTATATAGTACTATTGAGACAATACATGCCCAACAGAAGTGAAAGGAAAAGTTGTGAAAGATACTAAATAAATACTATCTCTAAAGGAATAGTAATTAAATAAGATTAAAATCATGGTGCCTTTAATTTTAATATTCTAAAAAAAATATTAGTGATGATTTCAATATATAATTGTTATTTAATGTAAATCCATCTCAAGCTAATGAGAAAACTATCCCAAGTTTTCTGGTGAAACTTTCACTGCAAGATTATTAATTTTAATTTTGTATATTCCTATACTAAATCTAGGAAATACTATATTGAGAAAGGTAATTAGAACACTTCACCTGTGACAATAGGAGTTAAAGGAAATTTTAGGAGTAACTATTCATCTAATAAGAGGAAAAGGGATATTTTCCATGTTCCAAGACAACTATAGAATTCTAAAAACAATTAATATTATTATAGAAGAACTAAATTAATAGGATACTAATGGTGTGGTGGAATTTATAGGAATTAATTATATTTATGATAGTATAATATTTCACTTCTTTAGAGTAGTCATGTGATGAGGTGGAGTAACAATGAAAGAAAAAGAATTTATTCTAAAATGGTGGGGAATAAATTAGGGAATGAAAAATATGTGAAGAAGAGATCATAAAATAAATAAACTAAAGAAATTATTGATTTATTATAGGAAATATATATCAACCTAATCCATTTACACATATTGTTATATAATTTTTAACATAAACATCCAATAAACACAACCTAAAGATCATTAAGCCCGGTGTATTTGGAAGACTGGTTCCATAATACCTCAAAAAGAAAATAAAAAACAACACATTTATTTTATTCTAAATAATGAGATCTTAATTCAATTTTATCTCCTAAACCTTTATATGATAATCTATTTAATACATAGAATAATGGTATGAGCTATAAAGGCTATCAAGAAAATAAACATGATAACAAATCATAACATGTGAGTCAAACGAAATAACATAACATCATATAAGAGGGGGATCATGAATAATCACATGGGAAAATAACATAAAGAAATTGGTATCATAATATCATGGAAACATAAGAACATGACCTCAACATAAATCATTACATAAGTATAAGTCAAAGATAACCATCGAGACAACATCACATGGTGGACAAAGTCTCATTATGGATTAGGTTTACTCCATAATCCCATATATAATGTATCATGAGATAAAAACATTACCCAATGAATTAGAGTACTATCTGGTCACACCCATCTTAACATGTACATTCTTATGTGTTCCCCCAAAATTAAATCAATCATATGGCATAAACATAATAATTCCCCATTGAATTAAACATGTTTCATAATCTTTCCTCATATCATAATCAAATGAGATTTTATAAACATTCCAAAGACAAGAATGAATTAAATATTATAAAAATTAATATCTAATTAAATAATATTATTTCTCATAATATATTGTTCATTTTGGAAGAAATACATAAAATTATCATTATATAAAATAATTAAGGGATAGAAAAGTTCACCTGAATCGGGTTTGATTTTAAAGGATATATTTGAGAATTGAACTTAAGGAATGTATTACCTCATAATAGGAAGGTATAATAATATAGGTATATATATAAGGTACATATAAATATAATTTATAAGTATTACATAAACTAAAATAGAGGGATAAATTTATTTATAGAGATAATGTTTATAACCCAAAGAAAAATGTTGGTTCGGAGTGATCACATACCTTAGGTTCCACAATTTTTCTCCACTTTCACTTAACATCATGGATAATAAATTAGATTAATTAATTACTTAAATAATAAGTTTTTACATATATATTTCATTTAATATAATTTTATTATGTTAATTTTTAACCATTTTATTGAGATATAAAGTTCAATTTCTTTATTTCGAGAGTATTTGTTCCATGATTCCAAGGTCGGGTCACTTATGCATAATTATTGATGTTTCCTGCCAAATGGGACTAAAAATACAAAAATAAAATTAAATGGTATTAATTTCCTTCCAAAAATATAAATGGACCCAAATATTCTTTTTTACTAATAAATGGATGATTCATTTAGAAAAAACATTAACATTATATAGTTTGTTCATTTAGGTGCTTTTACCGACCATCATGAACTGGTTACATTTTATTTAATATTATGTTTATATATTCATTATGTAATATGAAATAATTTATAATATACTTATTATCATATTATTTACCCATAATAATATTTTTATGACCATCCTTGAACACGGTAGAGAAAACTAAAGTATGTTGTTCATGGAGGTTATGAACCAGCCATACTGTAAACAATGTTTTCATTCTATGAACAAAATAAAGGAACGTATAATATAGAAATTACACCATAATAATAGAATATTATGTTATTTAAGATACTAATTTTACTATTTTTAGGTGTATGGAGACTATATGGTGGTGGTAGAAGAAGGATTAAATATAAATATATTAGTCGATAATCTTACCTCTTCCTTTGGTTTTCTCCTCTTAGGATACACCTTAACATTACTTGGAATGGTATTTTGGTGAGACTAGAAGCACTAATATGTGGAAGAGAGAATTGGGAATATAATTAGGTATGAATTTTTAAATATTAAAGTCTTATAATTTTTATGAGAACGGGTGGTGAGGGTGGTATTTATTAGGGGAAGTGAGGTGTTTTTGAATATTATAATCATTAGTTTATTATTTTGGAACAATACAACCAATATTATTAATTACTATGAATATATATTCTAAATGGTGCATTTTATTTCTAAATATTGGGTGATTACATCATCCATGACTCAAAATTCGTGTATTTAGCTTATAATGCTAAACACTATAATTTGTTGTATTTCACTGTTCACCAAAACTTCCATTATTTTATAAAAATACCAAAAATCCACCCTAATAATTTTTTAAATTTTAGATATAAAAATGAAACCCATTTATGAAAATAATTTTATAAATATTATATATTCAATTTTTAAATAAAATCCCTATTTATTCAAAAAAAATACCACTTTTAATATTGTGATCAATTTTATGACCCTTCAAAAAATTTCTTAAGGTATCGTACAACTATATTATCATTATAATATGACATAATAATAATTTATAAACCCATTTTATGAAAATAAATTTTCTTATAAATTAATATATTTTTTATAAAAATTAAAATAATATATATATATATATATATATAAAATAAGAACACTTATTTCATCATTTTTAAAACATTCATTAACTTGTATCATGATATAAATATGTCATATTATCATTTTATTAGATAACTAACTTTTATTTTACATTTCTATTGTTAATTTTATTATTATAACATTCAATTTACTATTCCTAAATATCATATTCTCATTTTAACTTTCACACCCAATTTTTTATTTTCATTCTTGGATCAGGTTTATTTTTTTGTCTGGATTTTTCTCTTAGGAACTAGGTGTGATGGGTCTAAATTTTTGAGGTAATATTCTATTTATATTTGTTCTAGATTTTTTTCCTTTGGGTTTTCTTTTTGTTTTTTTATAAAAATGGGAAATTTGGGCCATACTGCATGTGGCGCATGGCTGGCGCATGGTTAGGGGAAGTAATGCACCCCAACCCAGGTAACATTGTGGTGGGTGCTGGTTTTTGGGAAGAAGCTACCACATGACTTTCACACAATAAGTCAGGTCATGTGGGATAACATTATGGTATGTTCCTTTTATATAGAGAGTGGTGCACGGTTGCTGCACAGTTTTCAAAACTGTGCGGGGAAACCATGTGTGTCGTCTAGGTCATTTAATATTTTAAAATCCCCTTTGTGTCCTCTCAGGTTTTAGCCTTAACTCCCCATTTTCTTGACCCATTCGGCCTCCCCAACCCTATTTGCCTCACTCTCCTCCTCTTAACTCCCTTTTGATCCCTTCCTTTCGTGGATTTGGTGCGGTTTCTCCAAGATCCCTCAATTAAGTACCCTTTATTATTTTTTTCCATTCTTTTCTAGGTTTTCTCTCCTTCTTACATGGGGTTTCTTATCTTTAGTAGACTGGGTGGTCTCTTTAGGGTCGAATCTTGTTCTTTAGGGTTAAATCTTGATGTTTTTTTTCAAATACTTCTTTTATAGTATCTTATGGTGATGCATTTATGGTTTCACACCAATTTTTTGATTCTACCAAGATTAAGGTAGTTGGTTCCATGCCCTAACGTTTTTATATAATTTTATTGTGCATGTTTGTGTATTTAAACATGTTCTTTGGTTCAATTGTGCTGTGGGAGATATATTTCATAAGTTTTTTGGAATGCATTCATGAGGAATGTGGGTTTTCTAAAATAAAAGGTTATTTTTTGTGTATGTTTTATTGTGTTGTTTCTTAAAAAGGGTTTTATGATTTTTTTTGGAAAGTTCCAAATGAGATTTCAAAAGTATTTAAAAGTGTGAATGATTTTTCTAAGAAAAATAAGAATTTTTTCATAATTGTTTCCTTATTTTCATCCTTTATTTTGAATTTTAAATTTTTTAAATGATAGAAATTATGTTTTAGAAATGAAATTGGCTTATGTGTGGATTTGAAAAGTGTCTCATCCAATGGAATTGGTTGATCAATTGTGTTCTTTTCTTGTGTTTTTTAAAGTAGGGATTTAAAAAATTCATAAGTGGTGGTAAATATATTTAAAAGTGGTTTTGGTGCATGTAAAATGAAATGTGGTTTGTTTTATGGAAAAATAGTGAGTTCTTGGTATATTTATAATTCTTGGCATGTGTATATGAAAAGGGTGTTTTGTGTGACATGTGAAATGAGAATTTGAGCATAAGGGGAACCTGTATATCTTAGTGGGATGACTAAATCTAGTATTATAGTGATACAGAAGGGATAAGTCAAAATTTCACTTAGATGGATTAACAATTATAACACTAACTACATTATGATGATGATTGGAGACCATTAGGCACATGGGGTGTCCCCTAATAGTGGCTTATGCATGAGAAATTTGATGGTTGTGTTTACTATTATGCCTTTCACACAGGTATGAGGTTCTAGTGTCTCACTCGAGCTAGATTACCCTTAGGTATTTTACTTATTTTTCTCACTTGTAGAATGTCCCTTATGTGATGTAGTTCCATCAGTTAGATTAGGTTGGACCTTGAGGACATTTAATTTTTCTTTTAAGAAATTCTTCTGAGAAATGGCTTTCCTTGAATGTGTTCCTTTGAAAGTGAATTTTCTTTAAAATGTTTTCTTGAAAATATATAAATGGATTTTTTATAAATAATTCATGTTAATTTGTATTTTAATGTTAAATCATGTAATCTCTCTTTATGTGGAATCCTATTAAGATTTTTCTCACACTCTATATACACCTTTGGGTGTATGCAGACTTTGTTATGTATGACCCAGGTAGAGGCAAGATGTATCATGGAGATGTCAGTGGTTCGGATTTCTAGTGTTCCTCTTATTGTATGTATCAGTGGTGGTGGCTTTAGGGTGATGCCCTTCATGCCGAATGGAGGTTTTGGGAGTATTTTTTTCCCTTCTATATTAGTGTTTTGTTTTTTGGATAAAGTTGTAAAAACTTATTTTTAAAAATTATTATACCTTGTTTGGTTTTAGATATTAGTTATTGTATTATCCATTATTGTGAGTTATTTATGATTATATAATTAGGTGAAATTATTCCCAGTGTACTTTTTGGATACCTGAGCACTAGTTTCCATCCTCTAGGGATCAGGAATGCCCTTCGGGCCATTCCACGGGCTAGGTCGGGTGTCGGGTTGGATGGCACTCCAATTCCGTTATTTTAATTCTTGGATTCGATTCATTTTTTGGTCTTGATTTTTCTCTCAGTAATCAGGTGTGATAGGTTATAATTTTTCTCCCCTTAGGTTTTCTTTGTGTTTTTTGATAAAAATAGGAAATTTGGTTCATATTGCCTATGGAAAACGGTTGGTGTATAGTTATGGGAAACTCTGTTCCCCTACCTAGGTAACTATATGGTTGGTGGTGGTTTTTTGGTATAAGATATTTCATGGTTTTCACATGGTAATTCAGGTCATGCAGGCTAACAGTGTGGTAGGTGACTCTTAAATAGAGAGGGTCGCACAGTTTCTGTACAATTTGGAAAACCATGCGGGAAAAGTATGTTCATTTTCAAGGTTATTAAAAAAATTTAAATCCCATTTGTTTCCTCTCGGTTTTTATCCCCAACTCTCCCTTTGATCGCCCTATTTGGCCTCCCCTACCCTAGTCACCTCTATCTCTTCATCTTTCCTCCCTTGTTCTCCCTTCCTTTGGTGAATTTGGTGCAGTTTCTCCAAGATCCCTCAAGTAAGTGCCCTTTCTTATTGTTTTCCAATATTTTCTAGGGTTTATATCCTTATTCCTTGGGGTTTCTTATCTCCAATAGGTTGGGTGGTCTCTTTAGGATTTAATATTTCTCTTTAGGGTTCAATCGTGATGCTTTTGGTTAAATATTTCCTTTCTAGGGTCTTATGGTGGTGTAGTTGTGGTTTCACACCAATTTCTAGATGCTTCCATGGTTGAGGTATGTGGTTCCATTACCTAACATTTTTATATGATTTTAATGTTCCTATTTTTTATATTTAAACATTTTATATGGTTCAATTTTATAGTGTGAGATATATTTTGGAAGTATTTTGGCATGATTTCATAATGAATGTGGATTTTTTAAAAGGAAAGGTTAGTTTTCTGTTTTTATTGAGATATTTCTTGAAGAGGGTTTTATTCTTCTTATGGAAAGTTCCAAATGGTATTTTAAAGGGTTTTAAATGTTCTAATGAGTTTTATAAATGAAATGACAATTGATGAATATTTTTTTCCTTATTGTAAACCTTTATTATGAATAGTAAATTATTTAAATAGTGGGAATTATGTATTAAAAATGAACTTGGATTATGTGTGGATTTGAAATGGGTTATGTACCATGGAATTTTTTGATCAATTCTATGATTTTTTTGTGTTTTCTCAAATGGCGATTTAGGAAATGCATATGTGGCGGTAAAAATATTTAAAAGTGGTTTTGGTGTGTGTAAAATGTAATGTGGGTTGATTTATGGAAATAGTGATTTCTCTTTATATTAATAATGCTTGGAATGTTTATTTGAAAATGGTTTTTTTATAACATTTGAAACGTGAATTTGAGCACAAGGGAATATTGGGTATCTAGGTGGGATGACTAGATCTAGTACACTAGTGATACAGATGTGGAAATTAACATTTCACTTGGCTATATTGATTATTATAACACTAACTAAATTATGACAATGATTGGAGACCACGAGGCCCATGGGGCATCCCCTCCTAGTGGATCATGCATGGAAAATATGATATTTTTTGTTATTATACCACCTTTCACCAAGGTATGAGGTTCTAGTGTCTCACTCGATCTATATTACCCTTAAGGATTTTACCTATGGTGCTCACTTATGGCATGTGATTATGTGATTTGGTGCTATCCTTTGTTATACGGTGGACCTTAAGCACATTTAATTTTTATTTTAAGCAAGTCTTTTGAGAAATCGTTTTCTAGGAATGTGTTCCTTTGAAAGTGGATTTTCATTCAAATGTTTTCTTGAAACTATTTCAATTAATTTTGTATAAATAATGCATGTGAATTTTTCTTTTATTGTTATATCATGGAATCTATCTTTGGGTAGAATCCTGCTGTGATTTTTCTTACACCATGCATACACATTTGGGTGCATTTAGAATTTTTTATATATGAACTAGGTAATGTAAAGATGTGTCATGGATCTTTCGGTGGTTTAGGTTTATAATATTCTTCATGTTTTAAGTATTCATGGTGGTTCCTATAGGGTGATGCATACCATGTTTCATGTAGGTTTTGGGAGTGTTTTTAGTTTTCCTTCCATTGTAGTGTTTTGGTTTTTGGTTAAATTTATAAAACCTAATTTCTAAAAATTGTTGTACCTTGTTTGGTTGTGAATATTGGTTCTTGTGGTATCCATTCATGTGATTTTTATATGATTATATAATTGGTTGAAATCATTCCCAATTTACTTTTTTGATACCTAGGCACTAGTTTCCAGTCCTTGGGGATCAGTAATGCCCTTTAGGCCATGCCACGGGGCTGGGTCGGATGTCAGGTTGGATGGAACTTCGGCGTAGTTATTTTTGTTCTTGGATCCGATTCATTTTTGGGTCTTTATTTCTTTCTTGGGAACTAGTTTTGATAGGGCTAAATTTTTGGGGTAATGTTCTATTTATTTATTTTCTATCTTTTTTTCCATGGTATTTTCTTTGTGTTTTTTATGAAAAATGGGAAATTTGATTCATACATCCTATGGTGTACAGTTGTCGCATGATTAGGGGTAATTGTGCGCCCCTTCCCAAGTAACCATGTTATAGGATGTAGTTTTTGGAAAGAATATATCACATGGATTTCACATGGTATGTTAGGACATGTAAGCTAACAGTGCGATAAGTGCCTCTTAGACAGAGAGGTCACATGGTTGTTGCACGGTTTGGAAAATCATATGGGAAAACTTTGTGTGTTTTCCAGGTCATTAAAAATTTTAAAATCCCCTTTGTTTCCTTTAGATTTTTAGCCCTAACTCCCCCTTTGAATGACCCATTCATACTCCCCAACCCTAGGTACCTCCCTATCCCCCTCTTGGCTCCCTTGGGATCCCTTCCTTTGGTGGAATTGGTGTGGTTTCTCCAAGATCCCTTAAGTAAGTGTCCTTACTTCTTGTTTTACCCTCTTTTCTAGGGTTTCTCTTCTTCTTCTTTAGGGTTTCTTATCTCCAGTGGGTTGAGTGGTATCTTTAGGGTTGAATCTTGTTCTTTAGGGTTAAACCTTAATGTTTTTGGTTAAATATTTCTTTGATAGGGTCTTTTGGTGGTGAGATCGTGGTTTGTACCAATTTTGGGATTCTTCCAAGCTTGAGGCAGGTGGTTCCATGCAATAACATTGTTAGATGATATTCTTAATGAGAAACTAAATGAATTGGGAGTTGGAAGGTGAAATTTAATTTTTATACCTAGTTATAAATCTCATAATATGATCAATAATCTAAACTTTGGTGAGTTTCCTGACCCAGATAATAAGATAAAGATGGAGTTTCGTGGTGATCACAGTGGAAATAAAGTTCAATTTTTCTCATGTAAATCATGTGGGAAGAGGCATCAAGGAGAATGTTTCAAAGGAATCGGAAGATGATTTGGGTGTAGAAAAGAAGGAAACAAAGACAATAAGTACAAAGGAAAAGTTTCAGTTAACATAATGGACAATGATAATGGTATTGCTAAGATATCAATGATGGTTAAATGTTTTAAATTTTCAATGTATGAGCATTATGAAAATCGATGCCCTAAGGGAAAATCTCATGAAGAGAATCAGTATGGTTTTATGGGTAGTATTTATGTTGATGATGATGAAGAGACTATGAATAATATATGAGATGAAAGAAGTGTTAAGGAATAAAATAATGAATCTCGGTCAATAGTTTAAGAAGATAGTGGAATGATAACATGATTATAAAGAATAATTTTGTATAAGTAATTGTATGGTATTATAGAATAAATAAACATCTAATTATTGTTACATTATTTTTTATCCTTAATGATTTGAAAGTATATGTTGAATGATATCAGTAACCATTAAAATGTATTCATATATTTTTGGAACATGCATGATATGTGCATAATGATTAGATAAGGATATAATGAGAGGTTTGACAGTATTAATGACCGCATGAATGATATAAGTACAAAGTGTTATCATGGTTTGACTATATATAATTATTGGTATTTTGGTGTGTGGAAAGAGTTAATTTTGGAAGAATACATGTTTTCACTAAATTTATATGGTAATTCATGTTATCATCATTTTTTAAGAGAATACCTGATTAAGGTATTCACATGTTTGGAATGTGACAACCATGAACTGTCTAATGAGATATTGGAGACAAATGTTAAGTTGATTTAGTTCACCTCTTTCTAAAGTTTTATATTTTTAATTTTTGGAACAATTCTAATGTTATCTATTTATGGATAGTATAAGTTATTTTCTAGTTGAAGTTTTTTAGATTAATGTATTATCTCACTATAGGTGGACTTATGCATATTTAATTACTTATGCTAAAATTTTTGTTGAGATAGATGGAATGACCTATCATTATATCACATGATCTGCTAATATTTCAAGAATTAAATATTCAACTTCATTCCTTTAAATAAGAGATGAAGTGTAAATTGTTCAAGGCACAACCAACGATGAGATTGTATTGAAATCAAGTAAGTATTTCTTCTCATGTTCTTAAACTTTAGGAAAAGGATCTTGAAAACCAAAAATGGTATACTAGTACCTTATTATCTTATGAATCATATGGTTAATTAAATCATCACAGATTTATGGATTTCTGGTTGTTAACTTTCTCCAAACATTATTCTCTATCACTATACATCAGAACTTGATGGTTAGATTTTTCATCCATATCCATGTTTCCATTTCCCACCTATGTTCTCCCATGTGGAAACCCAGTGATGAGTTAATTTGGGTAACCATTAGTTTTCTAAATTTTCTTTTTAAAATGAAGTTTTAGTATTCTTTTTTACGTTGTGGGTTCCTATGAAAGAAAATTTCAAGTAGTTAACCTTTTATAACCCCAACGAATTTCAAGGCAGAAATTCATTTTAAGGGGGTATAATGTAACACAATGAGATTTTATAAGATATATTATTTTTAATTTATTTGATTTCTTGTGTTTTATACTAGATCAAGATTATATTGTTCTATACACAACACCATATTAGCTTGTAGTATAAACAACACTATTCTTGGATTGTGTTACACACAATTTTAAGTTCTTTTGATTGAATTCATTTCATGTAACACTGACTATAAATTTTATTCAATGTATAAGAGAACTATGTTTGGATTATTTTCTAAAGAGAACCAAAGTAATCTTTCAATAAACTCAACACTGACTTGGCTTGCATTACATGCAATAGCAACCTTCCTCGGTAGCTTGTATTTTATGAAATACAGAGTTTCACTAAACAATGATATATTATTAAAATATTATTATTTAATGAGATATAAAATAGACTTTATGAATATTTTCAACCACATTTTTAATTTTATATAACATTAACATTAAATTTATGTATTTTCTAGAACATGATATAAGAAAAAATTCAATTTTTCGGATAAAAGAAGTATTTTTCAAAAAAAAAAAATTTCTTTTGTTGGCGCACCAATTTTAAATCTAGTTTTTAACACTTTTATATATTATATTTTTCAAAATAAAATAATTTTTAGGAATAAGGACATAAAAATTTCCTTTTTTGAATTTTTGGTATTTTTTTGATAAAATTCATATATTAATGAATAGTGAAAAATACAACATTTTAATTCAAAACTACCTTTTCATATAATTTATTTATATATTTAAATTATATTTTTAATTGTTTTTAATGGTTAATTAGATTATTTATTTATAATTTAATCCAGTTTTATTCATTTTAAGTAAATTCACATTTAAATTGGATATAAACACATGTCAGTCTTTTTATAGTTTTTACTTTTTAAAAAGATACTTTCTAGTTTTGACAATGAGAATTTATGTTAAATTAATTAATGAAAATTATATGTTTTGAATTTATAAAAATGGATTCCATGTTTGGAATTAGTGGGTCTAAATTATTTTAATATGTTACTTTTATTTTTTTGGATATTATGAATATTAACTACGGTATTTTTTATTTTCCAAAGTTAAAGGTAAATTATGGTAACAAACAATATTATAAAGACAATAAAATTATCCTAGCACCTACAAAAAATCAATTTTATGAATTAAAGTCAACAAATATCACCTAAGGGTCATAATTTATTCATTTAATGGACTTTTTTCCATGAAAGTGAGGTCATTATAATTAAAACAAAAAAAAGTGACAACATGTCACTCTCTTATCACTTATAAGTATAATAACTTTAATATAGTGAAAAACTTGATAAAACTTTGAAAATAAATATTCTCCATAAAGCTAAAAAAATTATACATCATGTGAATTTATTTATTATTTTTAGAGAATACATAATTTCCATTAATGTGACACAATAGTGATGTATAAATTATTTTATTAATAGAAATATCAGATAAATGGTTCTAAAAATATAAAAATAAATATTATATGAACCTATTGAAGTGATCCAAGAATTTTATAGGTGAATATAACATGTTAGGATTATATTAAATATTTTTTTCAAATATATATTCTCTGTGGATTTTATTTAAAGTCAAATAAATTAATAGTGTCAAAAATGACACTATTGATGTTTTATAAAAATAACATATTATTAAATTATTTAAATATCACAAAAATATTGAAAAAAATACAAATTGAAAATTATATAGTATAAAATTTCATAAAGTATCCAATTATGGATAATTTAAAACACATAAGTAACTATTTATAACCATTTAATATTTAGAATATTATTAACACAAATAAAATTAAATAGATTAAAAAAGGATAAATTAAAAGGATAAGTTTTAAAATAAAATCAAAACATATATAAATTTTATTGTTTGAGATTATTTCGACCCATTATCATATTATATTCTAAATAAATTAGTTTGGCACCATTATAAACTAAGAATCAATTTATAATAAATTAATATTTCAAGACTTCTTCTAAAGTGCCCTTACTCCCTCTTATACAAGGCCACCACATCTACTCACTTACTCAAACCTTTACATCCCCTTATAACATCCAAATTCTATGTAAATAATCTCCCAAAATCCCTAAATTATTTATAGAGTCCACATTTTGGGTATAAATCCATCCTAAGGATACCTTTTGTTCCAATCAAAAAGAGATACTCGAAAAAGTGGTAATTGATTATCACCTCTTTAAAAAAAATTCTTCTTCTACTTCCTCTTCTTATTTTTTTTCATAGTAAATTAATAAATACAGTATATTATACCTGATGATATGTTATTATAATTATGGTAAATTTTATACATCATTTTATCCATCCTACGAATAACAATATCATCATTCGTGCATATGTACAGCTTACCGTCTCCACGTCGTGGTGTAATTTTTTATTCAAAAATACATAATTTGGATGGGTATAATGATGAGTATAATAGATATAAGTAATGAATATAAAATGATATTTATTCTTTATAATTAATTTACCATCAAATTCCATTCCATTTAACCATTAAGTGAATGATATTGTCACTCATGCGTACGTACGACCTACTGTCTCCACGACGCGATGAGAATCATTCTCCACATTAACCATTCAAGAATAATTATAAAGTATTTATAATAAATAATAATGAAATATATTAAATAATAATTCTAATGGATTTATTTAAATATATATATATATATATATATCATTTACTTTCATTCAATTCAATAAGGAAATGAAAACATCATTCATGCGTACGTACGACCTACCATCTCCATGAATAGTGTATTCCATTTCATTTTATCTATCTATTATATATATTCCAATAATAAATATTTATGATATATAAATCATTTTTTACATTCTTGAAGTAAGTAAATCATGATATAAGTAATAAGATCAAAAAAACAAGTCAAAACTCATACGATAAATAAAACAATTATTACCCAAAATGTTGCTTTAACAAGTAATTGATAAACAAAAAAGTAATATAAAGTCATGTGTGAATCATATATGATACCATAAATATTATTATGGTTTTTTTATAAGTTAATAATATTTTTAAACCCACTATACATAAGTTTCGGACACATACAGAAGAAATCGGACCTAAGGTAAGGGATAATTTTACAATCTTATTTTTATCTGAGATTGTTTATAAGTATGTTTTTAATGGGGTATATTTATCATCCACATTCATGTTTCCAAATTATGTAATATTATTTCTATTCTTATATAATTTTTTAAAGTTAATTTTACCCTTTGGTGAATTTTTATTAAACAGTGTAAAAAGAATCTTTTGTCGTTATTTGATTTGACGTAATTTTTTACTCTTCTGGAAAAAGTATGAGGATAATGTTTTTTTAACTTACATGGCATGAAAATATTTTTATGATTTCATGACACCTTATTTCCATGAATATTCATCTATATGATTTCAAGTTTATTTTCAACTAAATTATTTTCTTTTAAAATTGCACTTTATTTTGAGAAAATAAAATGTTTTTGAAGAAGAGAGTATATTTTCCTCAAGAATTAAATTCAAGTGTTTTATCAAAATTATTTTCTCTATAAGATGACATATGGTTATGTTTATATCCCTATTATTACTTTGATTTTATTGTATTTATAATGGAATTGTTTTTATGAAATTCATTTATTTTGTATAGATTATGATGGAATTATGTTTAAGAAACCCATTTTATTTCATGGGTTATACTATGATTAAAGATTTATGTTTTTGTGGAACATGTAAGAATAATTTCATTATGAGATTGGTGGGACCTATATCTCCCTCCAATTCATTGGGTTAATACTTATATCTCATGAGATATATATGAATGGAACAGAAAGTAAATCTATTTCATTAATACATGGTTGGATCAGTAAGTAAATGTGGTTCAGTAATACATGGTTAGAACGACAAGAAAACCCAGTTTATTAATTGAATTTTTCCACTATAATGGTCTTGGAAGAAATCTAATGGCTACTATAGAAATCATATTATGTAATTATTGGTTTTCCACAATTCCATGTTTTATGCCAATGTTATTTTCTCATGGTCCATGATTCCATTATGATTTATGCCTTATGAACTACCAAGATTTATTTCATGACTCATAATTTTGGTATATGTTAAAAGTGGTATTTTTTTTAAGTTATGTTCATGTTTTTACATTCTTATTTTTAAGTTTTGTAAGATATTTTCCATGCTTACCCTTACTAAGAATTTGATCTCACCCCCTTTTATGTTTCTTTTCCCCCAGTATTTAAAGAAAGTTATTAAGTAAGATGTGTCATTAATGGGTTCTAGTTATGAAGTATAAAGTAGGAGATGAAGTATATGTTTTATGAACGAGTTGTTTATGTTTTCCAGTTTCTAAAGGCACTAAACTAATACAGTCTTTGGGTTTCGATTTGTGTCATGTATTAAGTATTCTGCAAAATTAATTTATTGTCCATGTATGTAAATCTTGGGTCTTTATGTAGACAATTATTATGGGAGATAGGTATACAATTATGTACATGTTGTTAATATGAATTTGTGGTTATTTTAAATAATAAGGAAAAAAATTGAATGAGTGAATTTATTGAGGGGTGAGTATTGAGGTGGAGAGGATATTAGTCACTTTTCCATAATTTATTATCACTGAGAGATACAATTATCTCAAAAATATTTTCTTATCCAAAAAATTAGTGTTAGTATGTTTTTCATTGATAAAGTCTATGGTTTGATAACTCTTGATGTGAGTTTTTGATGTTTAAAACAAATGCAATGGGAGATACTGACGATCCTAATGAAATTTTCAAAAGATTGTATTTTTTCTAAACAATGTATGATAATCATTAGAAACTATTGTAGTTGTATTTGAAGCCTTTGAGAATGTTTTTAAATTGATTTAAGTTCCCCTAAGAAGTATTTAAGATATTCTGATATGTTTTCCAAAAAATCTATAATTCTATGTTTGATGATGAAAATAACAAAGTTTTGATGATTTCTTGAGACTCATGATAGATTTTTTATAATTTTGCTTCATTTTATAAGAATTTGTTGGAAAATGTATGACTTTAGAGAATTTTAAAATATTTTTTCTGAAAACGTAATACTTTTGATATCTCTGTAATATTTTTTCTAAAAATGTAAGAATTTTGAGATCTTTATAAGATTTTTTTAAAACAAAATAATTTTATGTGATTCAAAATTTGGAAATAAAATTCGACCATAAGACTCATTTTTGGGATTTTTTAAGATTAATTAAGAATTAAAAATAATAATTTTTGGTCTAAAAATGTGACAAAGGCATGAAATCTCACTATAAATTACAAGGGTGACTATAATTTTTATAAAGGTTTACCTTGAAACCAATAATGAGAAAAAAATTTAAAGAAGGATAATTCTTTGAAGATATTTCTATAAGATAAATAGAACATTATTATTCTATTATTAAGTTCAAATTATCACTGGATGATGAATAATTTGGGATTTAAGCTGGGTTTTTATGAATAATTAGATAGTAGGTTCCATGCTATGAAGATAAGTGTCATGTCATGAAGCAAGTTTAGAATCAGGGATCAGCTAAAGTTATTTATTTTAATTATGAGAAAGTTTTACTAAAAATGATTGTTTCTCATTATAATTCATGAAGAATAATATTTCATAGTAGAGCCACACTCCATAATGACATGTTGTGAATATTAGGTTTCGTGTTATTATGATATGGAAATCTATGCTAAATATTGATTGGATATTCTATTTCACAACAATGAAAAAGACTAAAGAATTCATTTCATGATATATTACTTCATAATGTGACAAATTAATTGTATTCCTTTTGTAATAGATATATATTTCAAAGAGTAAGTGGTTATTCTATATAATATTTAAAGAGTAAGCAGTTTCATGTTTTTATGCAGTTGTGGAGGTTAAGTTAATCCAAATACTATGGAGAAAATGATTCAAAATAATTCATTATAACATGTGAGTTTAAAATAAAAATATTATAGAGGTATAATATTGGTTTTTTAATGAAATTTAATGATAATAAATAATGGTAAATTAAATAGTGATAATGATATCCAAAAGATATACATAGAATATAAGAACTATGGAATGATAAGAAGTAGTTATCAAATAAAAAATAAGTGATAGGTTGAGGGTGTGGTGTTTAATAGTATGAAGAGAAATATGTAGATCTTGAATATTTTGTTTTCTAATATTGAGAAAAAAAACATTGAAGTTATAGAATAATTGAATAATTTTGACTAATATGGATTCAAAAGTGAATTTTAGAGGTCAAATTTCTTGAATAAGTGAGAAAAAATATTTTTGTTTATTTAAAGACTCAAGAGGAAAATAATAATCATAATTTTCTAAAGTAGCATAGAGTTGCATGTGATATCTTTCATTTTATTTTAAAAAAATTTAATATTAGAGAGATTCAATCTAATTCCCTTAGTATTATATATAAGTGTGGGGAAATTCTATAGGGAAAGGATGATACTTACCCACTCCACTTGTAAACTCTATTGATTATAGTGGAGTAATTTGTGAATCATACTTAACACAATCACAACAAGGATATAGTCACCACCTTGGTAGAGAATAATCACATTTGAGTGGATCATATTCAAACAAATAAATAAGTTTTATTTTAATATAATAAATTGTAATGAAACCACTACTATTTCAACCCCCCCCCCCCCCCCTCCACAATGGTTCACCCATTCTTGAGCACTTCAAGAGGTGAGAAAAATATTTCCTAAAAATATTCCTCAAAATTATTTCATGTTTTATAATTAATGAACTATCCAAAATTTATTAATCCATTAAACTTTAAAAAACAATTATCACTTTACCAAACTATTATTTTATAAATACATTTTACATGGAATGTAACACTATATCAAATCTAGATCACATGATAGTTTTCTAAAACATGGGTAACTCTATCTAGTTCACACAAACAAGTCAAAAAATTATCAATAAATTTAACATATCATAATATAAAAAACATATTTAGATTGAATTATATTAACAATCTTAGGATATAATTATTAATAAATAATAATTAAATATACACTTATCACCACAGTGTCACCCAAAATGAGTAGTAATCAACCAGAGTGTTTATATTTAAAACTATTTTTGTTCTTTTCATTGTCCTTCACATCCTTTAAACATAGAAATGGTCATTCTTGTCTATTTTTTCCATGGTGTTTCTTGTCCATGTTTATAGAACTTTTATCCTTAGGATATTTCCTATTTTCAAATATTTTTCCCAAAATCTTTTTTTTCAAAAAAAAATCTCAAAAAATAAAAAAAAAAATATAATTTAAATCTATATATGATTTATAATCAAGATCATTTTTATATAAATTATTTTTTCTCATGAAATTACCTAAAATTAACATTAAACCAAATCTAGTGGTTTTTTTTTAAATCTCATTTCATTATTTTGATTAGATCTTGTAAAGACCTGGAAATTTCAAGGAAATTTTTTTCTTAATTTCTTTGGGATTTTACAAGAATGCAGTTTTTGACGGCACCTGATTCCGAGTCCCGGTGTGCCTGGAATAATTTTATGATGTTTAGCTCGGGTACGTTCAGTGAACGAACGAGCAGGTTTTCCTAACTTTTGAACCGGTGCTCGGAATCGAAATCTGAGGGCACTAATAGAATCACAGCACCGGTAATTGTTTAGGAACACCTTTTCCGGAGTTGCATTTGCTCGGGTGAGGTTTTTAAATAAATGGGTTAACTAAAGAATAAAATAAAATATTGTGCTACAAATTTTATTTCTATTCTAAGTAGTATAACCTAGGCATGGTGGTTGGAGTGGGAGCCACTAATATCCTAACTCCACTAGGTAGGATATTATTGAGGTGGGGCCCACATGAGCCCCACCCCCTTAATTTCCTTTTTACCTCCCTCTTGTGCTTTTAATATGTAACTCACCCGCACCCCTTTTAAATGTCATTTTAACCCTCAAAATTAATTTGGATATTAAATGCTCTTCAATTAAGTCAATTAATTGAATGAGATTTGTTTTTGAATTTCAAATTAATGGCATGCATGAGTGATAATAAAATAAGACATGGCTTATTTTATTAGGGGTTGATTCGTTGTGCGAAAGGAAGGGAGGACTCTTGCGCTCTTGAGTAATATCTCATTCCTCATCAAAGAATGCTGAGTATTCGACGAAGAACTCCATCACCGCAAGGGAATCGCCATGCCTTTTCCTCTCTTCTCCACAGTCAGCGAGAGACACCTTCTTCGGCGAACGCCGACGACGCTTACGGAGCATTGATTCGCGACGCCGTCTTCCGCAACGCCATCTTCCACAACATCGTCTTCCATGACATCCTTTTCCCACGACGAACCTCATTCGACGACTTCATCCATGTAGGGGTTAATTTCATTCGTGTATTAATCATTGTCGTTCTTCATCTTTTATTTGGGGCCTCTTGTTATCAACTTAATGGGAGGAGGTCGGACCGCACGAACACGGCCAACCCTCCTCCCCCTTGGTTGTTGTGTTTGTTGCGGCTCTAAAGAAGGCGGCGGGGTGCAACGACACCGTGCGGAAACATGGAGGAATGCGGCGAAGAAGCGTGGTGTCGTCGCGCCACGCCGTTGAGGCCGAACAAGCCGTTGCGCCACGCCGGAGAACCACGAAGAGGCCACGGCCGGAGCGGGGCCGCGGTGGAGGGACGTGGCGCCGTTGCGCCGCGCCAGTTGGACAAGGCCACAGCTCAAAGCGGCGGCGGTGCAAGGCGGGGCGTCCGGAACCGCCGGCCGCCAGCACCTCGGAGGGCGGGACCGCGGTGGCAGCACCGGCCGGCCGGACAGGGCCGGCTGTTTCGGAAGGGAGACCGGGGGTCGTAAACCCTGGCTAGCAAGAAGGAGCGGACCCACATGGGGGGTCGCGGTTTCAATCAATGGAGGGCAGCACCCCCCCCCCTCCTCTTGGCTCAGCCAGCGCCGAGCTGGCCGCATGCGGGCCGCGCCCGCGCCAGGCAAACCGGCCGCCCATGTCGGACCGGCCGCACCGGGCTGGGCCGCCCAGGCCGCGCTGGGCCGCGCCGGCTGGGCCGGGCCACGCCGGTTGGGTCGGGCCGCACCCACCGGGCCGGGTCGACCCGGTTCGGGCAGACCCAGGGGGTCTCGGGCCGGGGCGGTCCAGGCCCAAAACCCCCTAAAACCGGACATGTTCGTTCATTTTCCCTTATCTTGGGCTACGGACCTCTGATTGACGCACCGTCAGTTGAGATGAAATCCTTGGATCGAGACGGTCGTTTATGTATATTACACTCAAGGTTTTGGAGAAATTTTGGTACGTCCGGGTTGGTTCGAAACCGAAACCAACCGGGCCCTCGGAGCGGAAACGCTTATAACTTGATCTCCGGATGTCTGATTGACGTGTCGTCGACTTTGTTGGATTCATCTTGATGAGATGGATATTTTTGTATAATTAACTAGAGGTTTGGATGTAAATGGATTATGGTCAGGTTGGATTGTACCCGAAATCCAACCGGGCCTCTAGAACGGAAAAGATGATAACTTTCAGACCGGACGTCCGTTTGACGAATCGTCAGCAGAGTTGGTAATAACGTTGAGAAACGGTCCCTATGAGTATACCCTATGATTGTTCGGGGTACGGTTGAGATACAGTTGGGTTGGTTCGTACACAAAACCAACCGGGCCCCTGGGACGAAAAGGCTAATAACTCACAGACCGGGCGTCTGATTGACACGCTGTATGTTGCCTTGAGACCCCTATGACGAGGCGGTCCTTTGAGATACTTCTTCATGGAACTTTGTGATAATTGGAGTATCGACATGTAGCCCGTGGAGCGGACCCTCCCGGAGACGAGCATATGGAGTATGGAGACCGTGTAGCCGGCTGAGACCTGACGACTGCTTGACCGACTCGACTTGGAGTGAGTCGACTAGCCCAGTGGATAGAGCGCCCGGTATTTGGCGACAGACCCACGGCAGATGGAGCATCCGGTAGTTGGCCGAAGACCCGCAGTACTCGACAGGAGGAGTACCTCTGTAGGCTATTAGTGGGAGCGCCTGGTATTTGGTGACAGACCCACAGCGGACGGAGCGCCCGGTATTTGGTAGCAGACCCGCGGTACTCGACAGGAGGAGTACCTCAGCAGTCTTAGGTTAGTGAGCAGTACCTCAGAGTCGTGACAGGATCACTGTACTCATCAGAGATGGAGCTCTTCAGCAGTTATGGTTTCGATAATGAAAATCCTGGTTTGAGCTGAGTCTATGACCTTTGTGTTTACCTCATGATTAAGATGGGTCACTTGATAACTTAGGTATATGTATGGGAATATACCTAGGTATTGGTTATCCATTGATTTCATAACCTTTCTGTTTCCTCATGATTGATATGGGTTACTTGATAACTTAGGTATAAGTATGGGCTTATACCTAAGTAAGGGTTATCTGTTGAGATCCTTCTTTGTGGTTATCCTTGTTGGATTTAGTGAGACCTTGAGGGTCTCGGGGACCCTAATGAGTATCGTATCCTCACCCCTACATGGGATATGCCTGCACCTCGTTGTGTTGGTTGCAGACAACGGGCAGCGCTGACAGAGGCCGAGTGTTCGAGGACTGGACGTTACCCAGAGGTGGACCTCACGACGAGTCAGTAACCTGAGGTGGACTTCACGACGAGATGATACTCGGAGGAGGTTGACTGGCAAGAGTGTTGTGGAGGATATCTATACCTACCTTTCAGGTAGGATTTGTGGTGGACGATCCATGAGTTGTGCTATCTGTACCTACCCTTCAGGTAGGATCCGAGGTGGATGACCTAGGAGATGCTTCTATTCTTCCAGATTCTTTTCTTTTCTATTGTACTTTCGTTTAGTTTTAGTTGTACTTTCAGTTGGGTTTGTATTCTGGCCCATTTACTTTTCATCACTTTCTTTTGTACTTAGTGTATTACTTTCTCTTATACTTTGTGGTGTTTTGTTTACTTTTTATAAAGGAAATTCCTTCCCAGTTATTGGTATTTACGCCTTTGGTGCTAGTCACCAGCCCCTGGCCTATGGAAGGCGGGCTTGGGGTAGTCACGGAACGGGCCCCGAGGACGGGTCGTGACAAATTGGTATCAGAGGAGTCAGTTCTACCGCAGAAATTATAACTCTAATATTTTCTTTCTATGAAGCAATAGTGTTAAGGGTACCGAGTGTGGTTTTTAGTTCAGGGAGTCCAGTGTTGGTGCGGGCAGCTGACGTATCCATACACCAGGACCCTGATAATTGATTTCCGACTTTGTGCACGAAAACACTGATTGCGTGTGTGTTTCCAAAAGTTTTTAAAAGTCAGCTCAAACCAGGTCAGCTCACCAGGTATTAATCATTTGACCGTGTCACGTTTGTTTATTTCAGGATGCCTCCCCGCAGACGACCAGCTAGAGCCCCGAGAGTTGTACGTACTGACAGCCCGCCGAGCAATGAGGCCTCAGTTCAGGGCCCTCTTCTAGTTGAGGCACCAGAGGAGGCACCAGCAGTACTACCACCCGTTGGTCTACTGATGCCACCAGCCCCAGCAGCAGAGAGTGCACGTCGCTTGAGTGCACTGCACGAGTTCCAGCACCAGAGGCCACCCAGGTTTAGGAGAGAGACGGACCCGCAGGCGGCTGAGGATTGGCTTGAGTCTGTGGTGAGAGTCTTTAGGCTAGTAGGGACGCCAGCAGACTTCATGGTGATCCTTTCTACCATCCTCCTTCAGGCAACAGCAGGCAGATGGTGGAGCCTGATTCTCCAGATGAATGACAATGCATCACTTCTGTGGGAAGACTTCGAGAGCCTATTCCGGGCAGAGTTTGTACCAGCCACCCTTCGAGCGATGCGGATCCAGGAGCTACTTCATCTGCAGCAGGTCAGCATGAGTGTAGCTCAGTACTCAGCGAGGTTTACAGACCTCTCGCGCTACTCTACAGACATGGTACAGGACCCGTTCTTCAGGGCCTGGAACTTCGAGCAGGGGCTCAGGTGAGATATTAGAGCTTCAGTTGTTTCTCACAGCATCCCGATGCAGACAGGGGTGTTGGAGCGAGCCCTCCTACTGGAGAGTTTCCTTGCTGAGAAATCTCCAGCAGTGGGACCCACTACTAGTCGACATGCGGCAAAGTCTTCTGCAGCGGGCAGTAGATAGTTGAAGCAGAGGTCCGAAAGGACCAGACCCACCGGTGGCCTACTACACAACACAGGTTCAGTTTTGCGAGGAAACCGGGGTGGAGTCAGAGCCAGTCGTGCCAAGAGTGGGCAGTGTTACTCCTGCGGTGGGCTTGGTCACATGGCACGTGACTGTCCGACCCATCGTACAGATGATCAGCAGATAGATGAATAACCCCTTAGACAGAGGCAAAGGTTTGATCGAGTCTGACCGTAAGGAGCAGAAGACTGAGGCAGGGGAGCTGGCCGTGCAGCTGGAGGTGGACGACGCTTCGAGGTGTTGCCACCACCACCACCAGGAGGTCCACCCCGACCACAGGGAACAGGTGGACATGGGAGATCTCAGCTTCAGGAAGCAGAAGCATACAACTACGGAGCTCTAGAATCTTGCGGACAAGAGCGGGACTAGTTCCAGGCATGGGACCTTTGATCTTGGTGCTTCTATTTTCCTTGTTGTCATTGTTGTGTGTCTTTGTACTTCGAGCTGCATTAATAAAAGACACTTGTCCTTATGACATTTGCTTCCTTCCTTTTTGTGTACTGAGAGGTCCCGGTTAAAACTTTTGACTTGACCCTCACTTTCGAGATTCCTACTGGAGGAGACCCAGTTACCTCACACTGATGCCGACAGTGTGACTCGACCCTTAGAGGCGAGAGTGACGGATGGATCTCTTGGTAGTAACGTCGAGGCCTTACGACGTCGTTCATGGAATGAATGCATCATTCATGTCTGGATTGACTGTATTAGGCAAAGAAAGTGGTTCATCCAGGGGATGAGACCGGATTTATCTTATCGGAAAAGAAGAAATCATAGCATCTCTTGTGGGACCAGAGATGGTCCAGGCCACGACAGAGAAGGTCCAGGTCATCCAGGAGTGGATAAAGACTACACAGAGCAAGCAGAAATCATATGTTGATAGAAGATAGGACCACTGGAATTTGAGGATGGCGGCCATGTTTTCTTATGGGTCTCACCTCGACGAGGTCTATGGAGATGTGGCCGAGGCGGCAAGTAATCTCCAAGGTTCATCGGACCTTTTCAGGTCCTCAGCAGGGTAGGCGAGGTGGCTTACCTTTTGACCCATCCACCTCAGTTGCACCAGGTGCACGATGACTTCCACGTATCTCAACTGAGGAGATACGTGCTTGACCCGACGCATATCATCGACCATGGGGAGATGGACATTGGCGATGGGGTGACTTTTGTGGGGTTCCAGTAGAGGTTTAGGATCGACAGGAGCGGTTCCTATGAGGACGGTCGATTCCTATTGTGCGCTTTTGTTGGAATCACGGGAACCTCCAGAAGATCACATGGGAGTGGAATGCTTAGATGCATGCTCAGTACCACTTTTGTATCCCTAGTTTGTGTTAAAGATTTACGGGGACATAAAGCCCTGAGGTGGGAGTAATGAAAAGACTCGGAAATTTCAAGGAAATTTTTTTCTTAATTTCTTTGGGATTTTACAAGAGCGCAGTTTCTGACGGCACCTGATTCCGAGGCCCGGTGTGCCCGGAATAATTTTCTGATGTTTAGCTCGGGTACGTTCAGTGAATGAACTAGCGGGTTTTCCTAACTTTTGAACCGGTGCTCGGAATCGAAATCTGAGGACACCGATAGAATCGCAGCACCGGTAATTGTTTAGGAACACCTTTTCTAGAGTTGTGTTTGCTCGGGTGAGGTTTTTAAATAAATTGGTTAACTAAAGAATAAAATAAAATATTGTGCTACAAATTTTATTTCTATTCTAAGTAGTATAACCTAGGCATGGTGGTTGGAGTGGGACCCACTAATATCCTAACTCTACAAGGTAGGATATTAGTGAGGTGGGACCACACGAGCCCTACCCCCTTAATTTCCTTTTTACCTCCCTCTCGTGCTTTTAATATGTAACTCACTCGCACCCCTTTTAAATTCCATGTCAACACTCAAAATTAATTTGGATATTAAACGCTCTTCAATTAAGTCAATTAATTGAATGAGATTTGTTTTTGAATTTCAAATTGATGTCATGCATGAGTGATAATAAAATAATACATGACTTATTTTATTAGGGGTTGATTCGTTGTGCGAAAGGAAGGGAGGACTCTTGCAGTCTTGAGGAATATATCCTTCCTCATCAAAGAACACGAAGAACTCCGAGTCTTCGACGAAGAACTCCATCACCGCAAGGGAATCGATGTGCCTTTTCCTCTCTTCTCCACAGCCGGCGAGAGACACCTTCTTCGACGAATGCCGACGACGCTTACAGAGCATCAATCTGCGACGCCGTCTTCCGCAACAACGTCTTCCACAACATCGTCTTCCACGACGTCCTTTTCCCGCAACGAACCTCGTTTGATGACTTCATCCATGTAGGGGTTTATTTTTTTCGTGGATTAATCTTTTCCGTTCTTCGTCTTTTATTTGGGGCCAATTTTTATCAACTTAATGGGAGGAGGTCGGACCGCACGAACACGGCCAACCCTCCTCCCCCTTGGTTGTTGTGTTTGTTGCGGCTTGAAAGAAGGCGGCGGGGTGCAACGACACCACACAGAAACATGGAGGAATGCGGTGAAGAAGTGTGGCGCCGTCGCGCCGTGCCGTTGAGGCCGAATAAGCCGTGGCACTGTCGCGCCACGCCAGAGAACCATGAAGAGGCAGTGGCCGGAGCGGGGCCGCGGTGAAGGAGCGTGGCGCCATCGGGTCGCGCCAGTCAGACAAGGCCACAGAGGTGCAAGGCGGGGCGGCCGGAACCGCTGGCCATCGGCACCTCGGAGGGCGGGACTGCAGTGGTCCCGCGGCGGCAGCACCAGCCGTCCAGACCGATCCGGCCATTTCGGAAGGGAGACCGGGGGTCGTAACCCCCGTCTGGAAAGAAGGAGTGGACCCACGTGGGGGGCTGCAGTTTCAATCAAGCGGGGGAAGCCCCCCCCCCCCTTTCCGCTCGGCTCGGCGAGCACCGAGCTGGCCACATGCGGGCCGCGCCGGCTGGGTCGGGCCGCGCCCCCCAGACCAGACCCGGACTCGGGTCGGGTCGACCCGGTTCAGGCCGACACAGGGGGTCTCGAGTCGGGTCGGTCCGGGCCCAAAACCCCCTAAAACTGGACAGGTTCGTTCATTTGCCCATATCTTGGTCTAAGGACCTATGATTGACATACTGTCAGTTGCGATGCGATCCTTGGATCGATACGTTCATTCTGGTATATTACACTCAAGGTTTTGGAGAACTTTGTGTATGGATTAATTGGTTCGAACCCAAAACCAACCGGGCCCTCAGAGCGGAAACACTTATAACTTGAGCTCCGGATGTCCGATTGACGTGTCGTCGACTTTGTTGGATTCCACTGGATGATATGGATCTTTCGGTATACTTCACCAGAGGTTTGGATGTAAATGGAGTATGGCCAGGTTGGAATGTACCCAAAATCCAACCGGGCCCCTAGAACAGAAAAGCTGATAACTTTCAGACCGGACGTCCGTTTGACGAACCATCAGCGGCGTTGGTAATCACGTTGAGAAACGGTCCCTATGAGTATAACCTATGATTGTTCGGGGTATGGTTGAGATACGGTCGGGTTGGTTCGTACACGAAACCAATCGGGCCCCTGGGACAAAAATGCTAATAACTCACAAACTGGGCGTCCGATTGACGCGCCGTCTGTTGCGTTGAGACCCCTATGACGAGGCGGTCCTTTGAGATACTTCTTCTTGGAACTTTGTGATACTTGGAGTATTGACCTGTAGCTCGTGGAGTGGACCCTCCCAGAGACGAGCGTACGGAGTACGGAGACCGTGTAGCCGGCTGAGACCTGACGACTGCTTGACCGACTCGACTTGGAGTGAGTCGACTAGCCCAGTGGACGGAGCACCCGGTATTTGGCAACAGACCCACGGTGGACGTAGCACCTGGTTGTTGGCCAAAGACCCACGATACTCGAGAGGAGGAGTACCTCTGTAGGCTATTAGGGGGATCGCCCGGTAGTTGGCGACAGACCCACAGCGGACGGAGCGCCCGGTATTTGGTAGCATACTCGTGGTACTCGACAGGAGGAGTACCTCAGCAGTCTTAGGTTAGTGAGAAGTACCTCAGAGTTGTGATAGGATCACTGTACTCGTCAGAGACGGAGCTCTTCAGAAGTTACAGTTTCGATAATGAAAATCCCAGTTTGAGCTGATTCTATGACCTTTGTGTTTACCTCATGATTGAGATGGGTCACTTGATAACTTAGGTATATGTATGGGCATATAACTCGGTAGTGTTTATCCGTTGATTTCATAACCTTTTTGTTTCCTCATGATTGAGATGGGTTACTTGATAACTTAGGTATAAGTATGATCTTATACCTATGTAAGGGTTATCTATTGAGATCCTTCTTTGTGGTTATCCTTGTTGGATTTATTGAGATCTTGAGGGTCTCGGGGTCCCTACTGAGTATTGTATACTCACCCCTGCATGGGCTATGCCCGCACCTCATTGTGTTGGTTGCAGACGACGGGCAGCGCTGACAGAGGCTGAGTGTTCGAGGACTGGATGGTACCCGGAGGTGGACCTCACGACGAGTCAGTAACCGGAGGTGGACTTCACGACGAGACGATACTCAGAGGAGGTTGAGGGGCGAGAGCGTTGTGGAGGCTATCTGTACCTACCCTTCAGGTAAGATCCATGGTGGACGATCCAGGAGCTGCGCTATCTGTACCTACCCTTCAGGTAGGATCCGAGGTGGATGACCTAGGAGCTGCTTCTATTCTTCCAGCTGCTTGTCTTTTCTATTGTACTTTTGTTCAGTTGTAGCTGTACTTTCATTTGGGTTTGTATTCTGGCCCATTTAATTTTCAGCACTTTCTTTTGTACTTAGTGTATTACTTCTGCTTGTACTTTGTGGTGTTTTGTTTAATTTTTATAAAGGAAATGTCTTCCCAGTTATCAGGATTTATGCCTTTGGTGCTAGTCGACAGCCTCTGGCCTATAGAATGTGGGCTTGGGGTAGTCACGGCATGGGCCCCGAGGATGGTTCGTGACAGATCTAATCTTTTTTCACAAAAAAATCCACAATTTATCAAATAAATTTCCAAAAAAAAAATAATTGATAAATTTTATACGAATATTAATTAATTGAAAATTGCATTAATTAATATCTCATAACCCATACCCACTAGGAATTCACTTGAGTCGTAATATAGTTATAGTATAACCCATGAATATCACCTTTAGTAATTTTTAGGTTTATTATTACCACTAAGGGTATATCATCCCATATATATAGAAGGCATTACACTTATAAAATGAAAAATCCATAACACCAAAAATGTATAAATTAAATTCCCATAAAAAATACATGGATAATTCATTTCAAATTCATGTCATTCCATAAATCATTAATACATAACTTGTAATATAACCCAAAATTTAAACATCTCTTTTATACCTCAAAAAAGTTATAACACAATCTATGTCCACCAAAAAGTATCATGTCCAGATATAAGGTCTCCTAACACCATTACTAGATCTATACTGATAATATAAAAAATAGTATATATAAAGTATGGGTGATTATGGAAATATACTTTGTAGGTTCCTCATCAAAACTCTCTTGTGTACATGTAAGTTAATCATACTAATGAATCTATTTAGGGAATAAAAAAAATTAAACAAGCATCTCCCCAAACCAAACCATCTAACCCACTTTCAATCCATACCATATAATTATCAATTTCCAGACCATAAAACTTTCTCCATCACCCAATAGTAAATAAAAACTACTTTAAAAAAAACCACCAACAACCCATAACTATGAACTGAGAAATTGTCCACCCATAGGAATCTTGTTGTAATATTCTCATGTTGTTTTCCATCCATAATGACTTTTCTATACTATCCAACTATAGTTTTCCACCCATAGTAGGTACAGAATTACCACATGCCAATGTGGAACAACACATGTAGAATTCACACCACCCCCATATAATATCCTATTAATATGTCCTTTATTTCTTATAATGTGGAATGTCCCCATACCTAAATAGAATGATCTCTATAAAACTCACTTCCACTTCACCCCAAAATATCATCATCACTTCGATAAATTATTGAGAGCATGGAATAAACCCCATGAAAAAAGTTTTCCCACCACTTAAGCCTCATTTGGTATAAGGGAAATAAATACAAGAAAAGGAGAAAGGAATATTTTATTTTCATGTCAAGAAGATTATTAAAAGTATTTCAGGGATTAAAAAATTTCATTGTATAATGGAATTTATATTCCCTTCTGATTGGTTAGAAATGTGTTCTTCTAAGGGAAGTGAAAATTTAAATCCAAAATATACCTATAAAAAATAAAAAACCAAAATATGATCCCTAATCTCTTTTATTAACATTCATATTAATATTATAGTAAATTTTAATATTAATAATATTATTATTTATATTAAAAATAATAATATTATTAACAATAATAATTATAATAATCACTAATAGGTAAAGGGGTTACAAAGAAAACAAAAACATACATGCACCTATTGGGTGAGAATGGATAAGACCTCATCCTACCCCAAAGGATAGGCCAATATCTAGATTAATCTGTTTTATTACAAATCTCAATTGGATGAAGAACCTCTATTATAGTAGCTTTAAGGCTTATAATTTTGGCCTAAATTCCCACATTATTTAAATTTCAAAAGTCTCAACTAGAAATGGACCAAAGGGAACATATTTGTATGCATAAGTAGACCATTTATATGAAAAAGGAGAAGTCCCCTCCATTTTCTTAGCGAAACACACATTGATTATTTTTTCTAGGTGTGTTTCCCATGTGTGAATCTATCATTCCCCCTAATAGAACTTTTTTTATGCCAACCAAAATTGACCATGCCAACAATTTTTATTCTAACCTATACCCCCATGTTTTTCATTCATTCTCACTATAGATCGACTATAGAGACACAGCCTATTATTTTCACATGATCATGCAAGCCTCTGCTTTTGTGTTCCACTTCATTTAACTAGTCAAAGATCCCCAAATCTATTACATTCATTCATGTGAAATGAAATATTCTCCAACTACAAGACATGCCACCTTACCATTATGTTTTCACACCCATTTTTGTTAATTTAGATTGTCCCGCATTAACTATCCAGTAATTCAACCCTAGTTCAGCCCCTACCTATGGGTAAATAATGCCTAAAAGCCCATAAATCCCCCATTAATTTTAATAATAGTATTATTATTATTATTATTATATACATTTTAGTTTTATTATTGTTAATAATAGTAGTAATATAATCATTATAATAGTCTAAAACTTTAAAACCATTCCTTTATGTTTTCATGAGGCTCAGTGGTGATGAGAAGGATTTTAAATGTTCTCTAGAGGATAGGGATTGGTCTTGGCCATTCTGGAGGTCACTACGCCCTGGTTATGTGCATGGTGATGGTAGTTTTGGGTTAGTCATGTGGTTTTGGTTCCCCGTGAATAACATCATCGCTTTCCAAGCAATTTTACAGGTTATTTTGGTCCTGGTAAGTTTTTTTCTGAAATGGGAAAGAGGAACTTCCCAGGTAAAGGAGTGGTGATAATCATGGTTCCATAGAGGACCATATATCCAAAATGGTTAATAGAGTCACACAATGATTGTGTCAATTTATATAGTTAGGGTAACACACCCTGGTTGTTGGCATAATTCCCTAGAGTAATTAACTTCATCTGATTCACTAAAGAACCAACAAGGCCATGTGCATGCCATAGTAGAATCCATGGTCGCGGTCAGGCTAGTTTTTCAATGGAAAAAATGGCCACCAATATTTATAGAACTTGTTCACTTAGAAAATAGGAAATTTTTTAGGATTTAATATGGTTATTAAGTGAAATTTTATGTTGATTGTTCACCTATAATAATGTATCCTCTCTCCTCTCAAATTACTTCATTTTTTATAAGCTTCAGATTAACCCAGATAATGGTTTCTTATTCTCTCAAGTTAAGGCACTATTAAGGATGGTGTCATGGGTAATTATTTGTTGTTAACCCCCTGGTAACTAGTGATCAATTCCTTATAGATTCAAAATTTTGTTTCATGAAGAATGAAACATTTTTAGTTCAAGGTACCTTTCTCTTTTTCTTTGTCCATTCATCCTTTTTGTTGGGATGTTCATTAAGCTAAATCTTCTTATTTTGGGTGTTGTTGAGCATGGTTTGTTGGTGGTTTATAGATTCTAGGTTTTTTCTATCCTTTCTTAAACTTAGTTTTTTTTTCTTCTGGTGGTTTTTGGACCTCATTAATCTATTATTGTTTGAATAATTTTGAACTTCTAATCATTTTAGGGTATTTGTTTCTTCTCTAATTATTTTATGAGAAATCGTAATGTTTTCATGCTTTATCTATTTATGTGATGGTGGGATTAACTTTAATAAAAATTATACAATATTTAATAATAAACCTTGGTTATTGTTGTAGTGATCGTATGTGTTTCTACTATTATGATGGTTTAACTCTTATTTTACTTGACATTATTCTATTTATGTTAATTTTATGGTTGGAAAGTTTGTTTATACTTTGGCTTAGCATGAATGTTATGTTGAAGATGGTTAAAGAACATAAATCTGATAATGTTTTTTGGATAAATAATTAAAGAGGTGTGTTTAAATAAAACTATTATTTCTTATGATAATTGAATTTGATAAATAATGTGAATCTGGAAATTCTTATTGATAAAATAATAAAGAGGAATTTTAATTGAAAATGTTATTTCTTTTAGTTTGATGAAACTGGAAGTTATGATTAAAATCATGTTTTAATAATTATTATCTTTTAATAGATGATAAATTAGGTTTAATGTTGTTTTAACCTTTGATAAATGAATAGTTTAATCCTTGATGGTAATAAACTGATTGTTTGATTAAGATAAATGGTTTAGGTCAATTGTGATTTTTTACTTGTTAAGTTTAGATGCCTTGGTTTATAAATGAGTTTGGATTTAATGAAAGGTTTATTCAATGGATCAAAGCTCTAATCATCTCCGAAAACATTTCCATTCTTATTAATATATCTCTGGAGGGTTACTTTAAGTGCTCAAAAGGTGTGAGGCAGGGTGGTCCCCTCTTTTCCATTGTCTTTGCTATTGCGGAAGACTACCTTAACCGACTTCTCCTTCAAATGATAGTTTCAGGTGAACTTAAAACAATTAGAGCAGTAAGAGGCATCTCTTCCCCCTCTCTCCTTCTCTTTACAGATGATATTATTATCTTCACTCAAAGTGATAGGAAAAACATTAAAAACCTCAAGAGGTCTTTACTCCATTATGAGCATGTCTCGGGACAAGAGGTTAACTGGGGTAATTCATTTATCTACTTTGGTAAAAACATCTCTCCCTCAAGGAAATATTGTATGATAAATGATCTAGGAATTCATGAGGGGTCGCTCCCCTTCACCTACCTCAGTGTCCCCATATTCTTTGGTAGACCCCACACTTCTCACTTTGTAGAAGTTGTGATTTAGGTTAGAAGGACCCTCTCATCCTGGAAAGGCAAGGCACTCTTAATGGAGGGCAGGCTTTGTTTAGTTATGCATGTTGTCACATCAAAACTGGTCTACTCTTTCATGGTTTACTGATGGCCTACCTCAATTATAAAAACTATAAACTCCTTGATAATAAACTTTGTGTGGAGTGGTATTATTATTGAATGACAAGTTATTTATGCTCCTTGGAAGAGCTGTTTCAAGCCTTACTCTAAGGGAGGACTTGGAGTCAAGAACCTTGACATCTTTAATCATGCATTGCAAGCACAGTTCATTTGGAGACTCATAAATGATAAGTTGCAGCCCTTGTTCTTGATCAGATCTAAGCTAATTAATAGGATTATTGATAGTAATATGTCTTATGTACAATCTTCAATACAGCCTGGGCTTTAAAAAATCTTTCAGAATTTCAATTTTCAGTCTCTCTGGATTATAAGCGCTCAATATTATCTTAAATTATGGACACACAACTGGACAAGATCTCCACTTATTGACAGTGTTGACATTACTAGTTGGGATACTGATTATGGATCCTCCATAAAGAATTAGCTTGAGCATAGAGATACTCTTCCCTCCCAAATTGCTAAGATGATTGATAACTATGACTTTCTGGATGGTAATGAATTGCTACTTTGGGAACGCAGTACAAATGGAATTATAGACTCTAAAGGATTCTATGATCATCTAAATAGCATATGGATGAAATCCTTTAATAAAAAATGGCTGATTCCATCCTGATTTACTCTACTCTGGCGACTTAATCTCCGCAAGCTATCGGTGGATGAAAACCTGTAGTGAGTGGGCATCAACCTCTACTCCAGATGTAGTCTCTTCCAACAGCATTGAGAAGATTTAAATCATCTTTTCATCTCTTTTAACTCTTTTTCTTCACTCTAGATCTATTTATTTGACCTATTTGAAGTGCATCCTCCACATACTGCTGATATTTTCTAGTTCTTTCTTTATCTTTCTTCTACATGGCACTTGAAACAGGTGAGTCTTCTTTTTTTGGTAGCCTATACAAAGGTTATACATATCATATGGACATGCACAAATAAGTATCTACATGATTAACCTACACCCAATAGAAATGCTTCCTTCTCCACTATTTTATTTGGCATTAAAAAATCGAACAATCTATATGATGAATGTTGTAACAACACAGTGCAGGACCTTGCAGTCTTAAGGAGGCTCCAAATTTCTAGTAACTTCCCAAAACCCCATGGAACCATTGAAGTTTTTTGGCTTCCTCCATTTTCAAGCTGGGTAAAATGCAACATAGACAGATCCTATAAAGGGAATTCAGGACCTGCTAGTTACGGAATTGTCTTTTGAGACAATAATTTTGATTTTCTAGAATGGGATCATGGCACATATGGCTACACTATAGCACTTGAATCATAGATGCTTGGTATTACTAAGGCGGTTGAAATTTCTAGGAAAAGGAACTAGAACTCATTTTGGTTTGAAAGCGACTCGACTGTTATCGTGCAAGAAACTTGGATGGGATAAATTCATCTTTCCTGGAAGCTCACTAGTAAATGGAATAACTGCTCGAACACTCTTGTTTCAATTAATTTCATCATCACACATTTATCATGAGGAGAATCAACTTGCTGACTGGATTGATAACAATGGATCCTCTGAAGGGAATTGAACTCACTACTACATAATATTGGGTGAGTTGATGACCATACTACAATGTGATAAATGTAAATTTCCAACTTTTTAGATTGTTTAACTATACTTTTCTCTTTATATTAATCCTTTTTTCTTTCCTTTTAAAAAAAAGACTAGTTTTTGTTTCACTGTTACATTTTTTTAATATATATATATATGAGCCTTTCTATGCTATGTGATGTGATATTGGGATGGATGATGACATATGAGACATGAGTAGAGAGACCCAAGTTTATGGAAGAAGTTGACATCTGAGATAGTGGGATGCATGGTGATATGCATGGAGATATTAATGATGGTTTTGGGGGTGTAAATAGGATTTATGGAATGGGTTGAAGGTGTGATTTCCCATTTTTGTGCTAAATTTTGGGATTCTTTCTTATTAATTAATTTTCTTTAAAGTTTATATGCATGAGTTTTTTGTTTTCTTGTATTCTTTTCCCCGCTACTTAACACAGATAGTTGTTCTTGGTTTATGGATATCTTTTATGGTAATTTAGGATGAGTCATAGTGTACCTAAAATTATGGAATTTTAATGAATAATAAATGTTTTAACCCATCAGGTTTGTTCTTGAAGGAATTTGAAAAATATGATAATCATGAGGAATAGTGGGATTAGTTGGTTTATGCCTGGAGGGCATAGGAATCGATTGATAATCATATTAAAGTAATGATAAATTAATTTTAATTTAAAATTTAAATAATTAACATAATGTTTAATTCTTAATGGAAATAAATAAATGGAAGTCTTCTTGAATGGTTTTGTGCTTATAGGATACCTAGTCCTTAGCAGTGGCAGTTGGGTGTCCAATATATAATAGTTGTAGTTGAGTCTAAGACTAGTTTAATTCCCATAATTTGGTTGTAATATATATATATATATATCCAATATATTATGTGATTTTATATGGTACCCTACCCTTTTCAGTATGGGGACTGGCACTCGGTGAACTCTAGGAGGGTGTTTTTTCCCAATATCCAGGTTGGTGAGGAATGGATAGCTAACTGCACCAGTATTACCCCCACTCTCTTCTCCTCGTATTTTTATGTGTTGGTATGCATGGCACACTTTACCATATATGTGTGTAGAGGGTTATAATTTCTTGTTCTTATTTTACACACATGTATCTTTGTATATAGTATCCTATGGATTATTATAGGTATATCATGTATGGGTTGTGATGGATTGATGTATAATACTTAACATATAGGATATAGTGGATCTTGGAAACTACTAAGTTACTATCTAAATATGTGTCATGATATGATCAAATTATGTGATTCATGGGGTTCATGGTATGTGATGATGAGGTGATGTGATGCCTGAGGTGTATGGTAAGATACATTAGCCCAGCGGTATTTGTATTAGATTACTTTTAGAGATAGATACATATAAAATTGGGGAAGAATAGAAAACTAGTGTGGAAGTGTCATTATGGTACCTTCTATGATATTATATATTATATTATATTATTTTGGTATGTGATACTTCTTAAGAGAACCATGGTGTGGTTGGGAACTTAGCATACCTATTTAGGTGATATGTTAGCTTCACTTATTATTCACTTGTATTGATATGATTTCTTTAACTTTTTCATGAGAGGATCTTGGTAGGATGTTACTAAGTATACCTATTATGATCACCCTACATATATATAAACTATTTTTCATGTACACATGGTCTAGTTGGAGATATGGATGGACATTACTTGATCACAGAATCATTCAGGAGCTATGTGGGATTTGAGGTCATTATTGAGGATTTTTCTTTTGTTACGTGTAGTTTCCTTTACAAGTGTTTGGTTTTTATGACATTACATGAATGTATTAAGATATATATTTACTTTTTTATGAGAAAGTGTTGTTGGTTGTTTCTATATTATCACTCATTTCTCAAATATTATAGGGTAATTCCTCCCATATATGTTTATTATATACCATTGGTTATTATCGCTAACCCATAGAGTATTAATGGTGGGATTTGGGTTTCATTATCTCCCACTATAATTGTTGTCCCAGGAGGGTTACCTTTTGGGGTACTGGTTCATTAAAAAGTGGTATCAAAGGTCTGGTTAAGAGATAGGATGGAGTTTAGAGGAAGGAAATTACGAGGACAACATGGTTTAGTAGGGAAATAGTTTTAGTCCAGTTTAGTATATGATGTAAATAAGGGTGGACATCTAGGAAACTAATATTCCAGGATTCATGTGATCCTATGAATGAACCATTATGTTTACTAGTCCTACTAAGTGAAGTAATGATGGTTGTGTGGTAAATACCTAGGAAATAATCATGAATCATTCTTCTTTTCACCTATGTTTGAAATGGGTGGACCTTCGTATTAGGTTAAAATTTAAATAAATAATTAAATAATCTTAACTATTCCATATTCTAGGTTTTGGAATCTCTAATATATTGTTCTTTTGCAGGTATGGATCATGTTCGACATCCTCCTCAAGTTAAAGTTAAATATGTTTATCAGGATGTGTTGACAGATCACCTTAGGGTAGAGGTCGATGACAATGAAACTTGGAGGAGGAAACACTAATAGATTCAATTATAGGGTCTATAAAAGTATGAGGACCCCATTTTAGACTCAATGACATAGGACGGGTTAGATGAGGTAGTGATATCCTTTAGTTTTATTGATTCTTAGAAGTATCACTAAGTTTCATTGGTAGTGATGATGCTTCAAGGAACAGTAAGAAAATAGTGGTTCTTGTTCCTTGGGTATCACAATGAGTCATTTGTCTCATGGGATAAGTTTCAAGAAATTTTTAGAGACGGGTTTATTTATTCAATTTAAAAGGTGGTATGATGCCCAGAGTTATTTACCCTTTGAAAATAGAGCTCTAGCATGTGGGATTTTGGAATCCATTTTAGAACCCTTCTCTAAAATAATTCAGACGTATTTCTAGATGATTAGGTGAAGGAAAGTTAATTTTATGAGGATTTTTTTCTTAATATCTAGTGTCAGGTCACCCCATTTATATTTTTGATGTATCTGAAAATACTGGTGAGAGAAAAGGTCATTGAGAGGATGTTGGGTAGGAATAGATTGTCATGAGAGGGGATTTTTTTGGATTCACCACATAGTATAGATATGTTATAAGGTTTTAGTTTTTCTGAAAAGAAGATATTTTAGATATTTGGGGGGTAGGTCTTAGACCTTTTCATCTTGTTTTTTCAGGGGTGGAAGCTCTTGATCCCCTACCAAGTGATCATATGCATGTTTTTTATGGATAATGTGGTCATTAGTGGAAAGAGTACCCAAATTTCTTTGGTAGATATTATGTGTAAAGTGTTACATTTTAGGTTTCTTGGATGTGGTAGTTTCAATCAAGGTAGCAGCAGCAATGTTCTCCATATTTGGATTAGCATAGAGGAGATAGGGTTGGAAAAGGAAAACATCACAATTTTTCTATTCCTAAAAAGTAATAACATGGATATGGATATAGTTTTAATTAGTTTCAAAGATGTATTGGATCAATTCATAATCAAATACATGTTCTAGTGTTTCTGGTGTAAGGTGATCCAAGTCTCATTCAAGTTACCCTTTTCTTATTTTCTAATTGGGTATATGATTTTTTTGATTAAAAATATAAACACTCATTTATATATCCTAAACTAGTTAATGTTTTGGGAATAGAGGTGGAGAAACTTCCAGTTCCCTTGTTGTTGACAATTCTAGTCGGAGGTCAGGATTATTTGTATGAATTATTTAGAGACTATGAGTTAGCTCTAGGATAACACCACTCTTGGGGATACTTTCTATATTTTTGGATACAGCCATACAACATCAACCTTAGCATGAACTAGCTGGATTTGATGCAGGATATTGTGAATGGATTTAGGAGTCATATTGTGTTCTTTTATACTAATGGATAATATGTTGTGTTCATTTTTCAGTGAGGCCCTTGGAAGGTTTGGAGGCATTTTTCATCCCTGTCTTCCTTGATGGATGAGTTAATGATGAGTTCATCGAATATTTAGCTGATGGTTTTTTCCAAGGTTATAGAAGAGTACCCTATTTTATTTCCTAATAATATTGTAGAATTACACCCTTGAAGGGAGATCAGGTTTCATATAGTTTAATTGATAATATATTCTCTGATCTTGATGTATCCATATAGGATGGATCTTTCTATGTTGAGGAAGTTTAATATTTTGATCGATGATCTTCTTCAATGAGATTTTTTTGGATAAGCATGTCACCTTGGGGTGAATCAGTTTTATTTGTAAAGAAGGATTATGGTATTTTATATCTCTATATCAATTATCATCACTAGAATCAGGTGATGGTAAATAATTTTTATCCTCTTATAATACATAATGATTTATTCGATCAGGTGAAAGGGGATAGTTTTTTCTCTAAGATCGATCTTCAATTGGGATATCATCATATGAATGTAAAGGATGAGGATATAAAAAATATTTATTTTAGATATCATTATGGGAATTAAAAGTCCATTTTAATTTTGTTCGGTTTAAAAAACACTCCAGCTGTTTTTATGGGTTAGATGAACAAAATGTTCTAAGAGTTTTTTGGATAATTTCATGGTGGTTTTCATCAATGAAATCCTTTAATACTCTGTACCTGAGGAGGGTCATGTAGAGTATCTACATTCCATTTTAGTATTTCATCATTTTTTCCAATTATTCAGGAATCTAATTGTTATTTCTAGGCTTGTGAAGTTCATTTATTAGGGCATGTCATGTCCTAACATAGAGTAGTTATGTATCCTTTGAAGATCGAGTAATTTTTTATTGGGAATACCCAAAGAATGTTGTAGAGGTGTATATTTTCCCTAGTCTTTATGACTATTACAAGAGGTTAAAAGACAACTTCTATTAGGTTACATCTCCTCTTATATCCTTGACTAGAAATGATACAGTGTTCTTGTGGAATTACAAGTGTCAAGTAGCTTTCAAGTATCAGGAGGAGATGCTGACCAGCGCTCTAGTTCTTCATTTTCCTAAGGAATGAGTTTAGTTAGAGGTTTTTTGTGACTCTTTGAATCTTGGCTTGGGTAGTTTCCTCATGTAATAGATATTGGTTATTTCTTATAGGTATTTTTATTTATACCCCCATAGATGTAATATGACAACCCTGCTTTTTATTTCATAATTAAACATAATTTATTACATAAACTTGACTTAATACAACATAGAAGATCAAGAGTTATAGTGTATTTGGGGCTTAGGATAATTACATAACAACTTGAAACATGAAATACAACATCTTTATTGAAAACTTCCTTTACATGACCGCTATATTTCCTCGTACTTATCATTGCATGGGATAACCTGAGGACATGCAGAAAAGGGTAAGCTATAAAGCCCAGTAAGGGAATAATCATGGAATAACATGAGGAATACAATACATGTTAGACAATAGGAATATCAATAGAGCACAAGATAAGCATAAACATAAAGGCATGATAAATCATGATAATCATAACATGGAAATCTGGCAACAACAATTAACATGGAATTAGCATGGGCCAAGGCTTATTTCACATGGAGCATGAGTAAACCCTCATTCCACATGAAGCATGATTAAACCCTTATTGAACTTAAATTAAAATGAGTAAACACCCATTTCACATGATGTATCATTATACTATACTTTACCCAATGCATTGGAGCGCTATAAGGGCGCACCCTTCTTAAACATTTCATTTCATGCATAAGTGTGCCACATGGATCATATAACATAGATTCATAAAACATAATCATTTATTACACGATAAAGGAATGTGAAATTTATACATGAAACTTTATAATCAATAATTAAATGTTCATAAATTTGAATACCCTTGATAGATAAATGGTCACGGTATTCACTATACAATGACATTGGCTTGGAAAATCGATGCAATTTCGGCAGCATAACGGCGTGACGTAAGAATTCATAAAAATGGTTGATGAGAGATAAAGGGTTGTATAATCATATTTAAATGAAATGGACAGTAATGGGGTCATATAGATACATTTCCCAACAATTGTAATGGAATTTAGAGTCATGATACAAAATAATTGATTGAATGTAAAAGAGGAGAGAGAAATTCCTTTCGGAATTTTGGCATAGTAACAGGTGTACATATGAGGAATTTATTGAGAGAGAAAGGGGTATCTCATAATTCAAACATAAAGATATTAGTATGGGGGAGGTGAAAAATTATACCCCAACATTTATAATTGAAAGTAAAAGGGCATAACAACATTAAGAAAATTGGACAAAAATGAGAAAGGAAGAAAAACCCTTACTTGGAAGTGTGCTTCCAAAGGCTTGAGAGAGACTTGAGAGAGACTTATTGGGAGATTGGGGAACCTTGGGAGGATTCTAGAGAGAGTAGGGAATAGGTTGGATGAACTCCAAATCTTTGATTGAGGATAAAGTGGGAGCTTGGGTGGGTTTATATAGGAAAGGTGAGAGAATTCTTTATTATTTAGGTTTGGGACACCTCACATTAAACTAATCCAAACCACAAACCAGCTCATGGTTTTTTCCCATGATTTTTGGAAAAGGGAAGTCGAAAACAATATTTTATAAGTTCAAAGTCCTAAATTCTTAAAATAATGGGGTTTATTATGTGTAGGTGAGTCACACTCCCAAGGAAAACAATTTAAAAAGACAAGATGTTTAATAAGTCTTGAAGGGTCCATTAATGCTTTTTAAAATAAGTAAAACAAACCGAAAATCACATTATTTTAATTTTAAAACATATATTGGCCGAAAATTAAGATTATAGTATTTTATTACATCACTATTGGGTCATTATGATGTCATAAAACACATTATATATTTAAATGGTATTTAATTTTTACCCAAAAATTTGACTATCTCGGAAAATTATGAAAAATTTACCATTGGATAATTTCGACATCCTGATTCCAGAAATAATATTTATTTTATCTAAATAATTTTCTAAATATCTTAATTTTCACTTTTAAAATAAAAATTGGCATTTATTGAAAAATCACGGGTTTTGACGAAAATGGCTTTCGAACCTTAATAAAAATTACAATTGACTTAATAAAATTATACAATCAATTATATTTAATAAAAATTAATTTATTAATAATAATAATATTTTATTAAAAAAAATTAATTCAAAAATCCATCAATTCATCAAAATAAATTTCTTAGTTGAACATTAACTAAAAATACTATTAGTGATTTAAAAACTATTTACAAGGTAACAATAATAAAATGAAAGTATATTCATTATTATATAAAAAAATATTGTACATAACCATAGTACTAGGGTCTTGTTAAATAACCCCTTAAAACACCAGCATAAGACCGAAGGGTGAGTTGCGCGATGGTGATAGGCTCTTGGGGTGGCTCGGATAACATTGCTCGCATGGTGATCTCTATCAACTTCCACTTCTCCTGTAGACGGTTCCGTTCGAGCTAAACCTATTGAAGATCGGCTTGGTCTTGGTCAAGAGTTAAGCTCAATGATGTCACCTCTTTTCCAAGATTTGAAAAATGGGCTTTTAATAGAGAAATTCTACTATATGTGGCCATCGCTTCCTTTGTCTGAGTAAATTGGATTGTTAAAGCCCTATATTTATACTAATCATGTGATCACTATTCAATGTCCATATTAGCAATGGTCATAATTCAAAAACATAAAACCAAGGAAGAGAATATGTTTTACATAACCATTTTACATAATAATACATTTAAAAAGACTGAGAGGAATTTCCATTAATGAATTTTTTGGTCGTTAAAATCTTAACCCCTTAAGAAATTTTGCCCTCGAATTTTCCTTTTCCCACACTAAAACAGATGTGGGTAACTCTGCTTCATCATTTCCTCTGATTCCCACATCACTTCTTCAAACTTTTGGTTTTTCCACAACACCTTGACGAGGGGCATTGTCTTATTTCGTAAAACTTTTTCTCTACGATCTAAGATCTTCACCGGTTGCACCTCATAAGAAAGATCATCCTCTAACTGTACCACCTCTAAAGAGAGTACATGTGAAGGGTCTGATATGTACTTACTTAAGAGGGATACATGAAAGACATCATGTACTTCGGTTATGGTAGGTGGAAGTTCTAGTCGATAGGCCACAGCCCCGACACGATCAAGAATCTAGAAGGGGTCGATGTACCTTGGACTTAACTTCCCTTTCTTTCAAAACCTCATGACCTTCTTCCATGGAGATATTCATAGAAATACCATGTCTCTAACTTTAAACTCAAGGTCTCATTGACGGTTATCTACATAACTCTTCTGTCGACTATGGGCTGCATTGATATGTTGCGGAATGGTTTTCACCTTCTCGACCATTTCTTCATCAATTTCTGGTCCAAGAAGCTTACACTCACCGACCTCATCCCAACAGGCCGGTGTTCTGCACCTTTTCCCATAAAGGGCTTCATATGGTTCCATTTGGATGCTCGAGCGGAAACTGTTATTATAAGAGAACTCAACCAGAGGAAGATGTTGATCTCATCACCCTTTAAAGTCCATTGATCATGATCTCAACATGTCCTCAAGTGTTTGGATAGTCCGCTCGAATTGGACATCAGTTTGAGGATGATAGGACGTACTGAAGTTTAGTTCAGTATTCAGAGCATGTTGAAGACTCTTTCAAAACTTAGAGGTGAATCTTAGATCTCGATCGGACATAATAGATAGTGGTACTCCATGAATCCTTACCACTTCCCTGATATATATTCATGCCAGTTGATCCAATGAGAAATCCTTCCGAATAGTAATGAAGTGTTCAGCCTTTATAAGACATTCCACAACAACCCATATTGCATTGTTGCCTTTGGATGTCTTCGGAAGTATGGTGACAAAGTCCATGGTGATGTTCTCCCATTTCCATTCTAGTATGGGCAATGGTTGCATCATCCCCTTAGACTTCTGCCTCTCTAAATTCACTTGCTGACACACCAGGAACTTTGATGTATATTCAGTGATCTCCTTATTCATAGTATCCCACCAATAATGCTCTCGGAGATCCCGATACATCTTTCTGTTTCCTAGGTGAATAGAGAAATTTAAACTATGTGCATCATCCAAAAGTTCCTTCTTCAGCTCCGGACTTGATGGAACACATATTCTTTTCCCAAATCTCATAATTCCTTCTTAATTAACATTAAACTCCGAGGATTTCCATTTTCCAATAGCTTCCACTTTTTCTTGAATTCCCACATCATCTTTTTAAGCATATTTTAACCTTTCCAAAAGTAACAGTTGAGAAATCATTTGTGAAAGGATTGATGATGTTCCCTTCTTTATGATTCCCATTTCCATATTCATCAAATCTAAGAATATTGGATCCTTTTAAATTCTCATCAATGATAGAATTGTTGGGTCCTTTCTACTTAGGGCGTCTGCCACCTTATTCTCTTTCCCAGGGTGGTAATGGATTGAGCAGTCATTGTCTTTGATCAGCTCTAACCATCTTCATTGGTGCATGTTCAACTCTTTCTATGTGAATATATACTTGAGGATTTTTTGGTCCATATATATTTCACACTTCTCCCCAAAGAGATAATGCTGCCAAATTTTTAAAGCGAAGATCACTACAGCCAACTCGAGGTCATGTGTTGGATAGTTCTGTTCATGAATTTTCAATTGCCTTGAAGCATAGGCAATGACTTTGTCATTTTGCATCAACACACATCCCAGGACCTTCTTCAAATCATCACTGAATACCACAAAAAGTTTTCCACTTGTGGGTAAAGTGAGAACAGGCGCGGTGATAAGCCTCCTTTTTAACTCCTTGAAGCTTTCTTCACATTCGTCACTCCAAGAAAACTTTAATACCTTCCAAGTTAGCTTGGTAAGAGGGTTGGACAATCATGATAAATTTCTCACAAATCATCAATAATATCCAGCTAACCCCAAGAATCTATAGATATTCATTACCAATGTTGGCCTCGGCCATCCCTCAATTGCATCTGTTTTGGAGGGATCCACATATATTTCATTGCTTGTGATGATATGGACCAAGAATGAGACCTCCTTCAACCAGAACTCACACTTTCTGTACTTTGCATAGATCTTCTCCTTCCATAAGGTCTCTAGTACAGTTCATAGATTATCCTCATGATCCTCCTTGGTTTTAAATTATATCAGAATATCATCTATAAAGACTACCAAAAACTTTTCTAGGTAATATCTAAATAATCTATTCATCAAGTCCATGAAGATTTTTGGAGAATTAGTGAGTCCTAAAGGCATTACTGTGAATTCATAGTGCTCGTATCTTGTATGAAAATTAGTCTTGGGGATATCTTCTTTCTTCACCCTTACTTGATAATATCCCGACCAAAAATCCACTTTAGAGAAGTATTGTTCTCCACGCAGCTGATCGAACAAGTCATCAATTCATGGGATAGGGTACTTGTTCTTTATTGAGATTTTGTTGAGATCACGATAATCGATGCAAATGCACATTGACCCATCCTTCTTCTTGATGAAGAGGACTGGTGCACCCCATGGTGAAGCACTTGGGAATATAAACCCTTTATACAGATTCTCTTGTAGTTGTTTCTTCATCTCCTCAAGCTTCAAAACAGCCATTCTATACAAAGTCTTGGATATTGGAAATTCCCCAAGTATAAGATCAATTGATAATTCAATATCTATTCTAGGAGGAAGTCCAATAAATTCCTCAGGAAACACTTCAGTGAATTCCCTGAAAATAGGAATGTCCTCTAGGATGGTTGGCTCCTTAGACTCAATCATCTGGGCTAGATACATGTGCTCATATGGTAGTAATATCCACACTTAATATGATGGAGCTAAAGAAGATTCATCTTCCTCCCTACACTTGTAAAGAATCAGTGGTCAATTCTCCACATGGAGAATGATTTCCCTCTTACGGAAATTTATATTGGCTCTATATAAATAATGTCAATCCATGCCAAGAATTGCATAAAATTTCACTAGAGGGAGTATTAAAAGGTTTTCAGGGAATTTTAATCCACATATTATGACAAGTGAGGAGTTATATTCATGGGATGCAATTATTTCCCCATTTTCTATACTCATTGACATCTTCACTTCCATGATTTGTGGTGGTGTTGGGATTGTTCTACTAAACTTTTGAGATATAAAAGAATTCATAGAACCTGAATAAAAAATTATGTTCACTATTCTTGAATTAATAACTAGCGTACCTGTCACCACTTCATTTTTGGGGTTCACTTCGGCAGTAGTGATGGAAAAATCTCACCCTTGTTGCCTTGGAGGTTGTTGGTTGCCTCTGAAAACCCTTGTATTAGGGCACTGATTTTCAAGATGTCATGGTTCTTTGTAGTTGTAGTAATGAACAATGCATTGAGGTTCAAATGGAGCATTGCTCTCCTCTTTTGTAGCTGTGGGTTTTTCTTGTCGGTAGTTAACAGCTAGGTGCCCTTCTCTTCCACACATAAAGCATTTCCTCGTCCCTTTCAGGCAATTTTTGGGGTGCTTCTTTCCACACCTTTGGCAAGTGGGGTGCTGGATCTTCTTAGCACCGTTGGATTTATCCATCGAACCACCAGCATTGAAGTCCACCTTACTCTTCTTATCCCCATGATACCCATGAGATTCTCTAATCTCCATTTCAATCTTGATGGCACATCCGACAATTTCCTCATAGCTGTTGAAGTCACGGATTGCTAGTGCTTTCCACAAGCTAGGTTTCATCCCACCAAATAAGCGGTCAACCTTGCATTTGGGGGTAACTACAAAGACAGAATCGTATCGTGCAATCCTTGTGAATTTTGCCTAGTACGCTCCAAAAAATTCTTCATATTTTTTCTTGAGGGAAGTAAAGTCCCTTTCCATCTTAAGTTGGAGGGTTCGTGGAAAATATTTATCGAAAAACATCTTCCAGAAATCCTTCCATTCCAACACATCGATCTCCTCCTCAGGCTTTGTATTTTTTATTAATGTACACCATTGATTGGATTCACCCTTCATACGATAAGAAACCAAAAGAACCTTCTCTTGTTCAGAACATTGAAGGATGGATAAGATCTTTTCAATGGATTTGATCCATTTTTCAGCGATTGAGGGATAAAATGATCCATTAAAATTAGTAGGCCTTTATCTCATGAAGCTCTCGATAGTGACTTGCTCTTTCTTGGGGGGGGGGGGGGGGTTGAACGTTCCTCTTGACCCATGTTTCTATTAAAATATTGAGTTATCTGGGAGAGAAGCATGAAAATGTTCTCGATTCCTGCTCCCATTGGATTGGACATCTCATTAGTACAGTCATCACATTGATCTTCACATCGGTTTTTAGCCCGAGTCCTCCTATTACTAGCCATTAGCTGGAATAAAAGAAAAGTTAGGGGTAACACATAAAGGGTAATCTAAGGACAAAAATGATGACTTATAAATAAATTTTATTTCCTTAATATATGAATATATTGGCTTCAGTCTATGTTACCATGATCTACTTTCTAACATATATTCTTAGGGCATTTTTTGTCCCTTAATAATGGTTCATAATAAGCTTGTGAATTTACCAAAGCGTATCCCATGGGAGTTTCGTAACCAAAAGTACAGCAAGTCCTGTTGTCATGCACCAGTTCCCATTTGATTCTAGCTCAAAGTGGTGTTTTTGGGTTTTACCCCTATGATACATCTGTTCCAGAGCCGCCTCTACCTGTTCGTATCCAAACAGGGATGTATTTGATTGATAAACCAATTACTCAATACTCACCAAAACTTAGGGATTTTTTTATTATACTTAGTCTTGTCTATAAGGCTTTACTAGGATTTTCTAATCCTAATCCCAAAAATAACTAAACCTATCCTCTAATATCAACTATGACAACCCTGCTTTTTATTTCACAATTAAACATAATTTATTACATAAACTTGACTTGATACAACATAGAAGATTGAGAGGTCTAGTGTATTTGGGGCTTAGGATCATTACATAACAACTTAAAACATGAAATACAACATATTTATTGAAAACTTCCTTTACATGACCATTACATTCCCTCATACTTAGCATTTCATGGGATAACTTTAGGACATGCATAAGAAAAGGGTGAGCTATAAAGCTCAGTAAGGGAATAATCATGAAATAACATGAGGAATAAAATACATGTTAGATAATAGTTATATAAATATGGAAAAATAGAATCATAAACATAAAGTCATGATAAATCATGATAATCATAACATGGAAATGTGGCAACAACACTTACAAGGAATTAGCAAGAGCCAAGGCTCATTGCACATAGAGCATGAGTAAACCATCATTGCACATGAAGCACGAGTAAACCCTCGTTGCACTTGAATTAGAATGAGTAAACACCCATTTCACATGACTTATCATGATACTATACTTTACCCAATGCATTAGATTGTTATAAGGGTGCACCCTTCTTAAACATTTCATTTCATGCATAAGTGTGCCACATGGATTATATAACATGGATTCATAAAACATAATCATTTATTCCATGATAAATTAATGTGTAATTTATACATGAAAATTTATAATCAATAAGTAAATGTGCATAAAGTTGAATACCCTTGATAGAGAAATGGGCATGGTATTCACTACACAATGACATTGTCATGCAAAATCAGTGCAATTTTGGCAGCGTAATGGCCTGACATAAGAATTCATAAAAATGGTTGATGAGAGATAAAGGGTTGTCTCATAATATGTACATGAAATGGACAGTAAGGGGGTAATATAGATACATGTCCCAACAATTGTAATGTAATTTAGAATCATGATACAAAATAGTTGCTTGAATGTAAAAGAGGAGAGAGAAATTCCTTTCGGAATTTCGGCAGAGTAACGGGTGTACATGGGAGGAATTTATTGAGAGAGAAAGGGTTAACTCATAATTAAAACATAAAGAGTCCAGTATGGGGGAGTGAAAAAACATACCCCAACATTTATAATTGAATTTAAAATGGCATAACAACATTAAGAAAATTGGACAAAAATGAGAAAGGAAGAAAAACCCTTACTTGGAAGTGTGTTTCCAAAGGCTTTAGAGTTGCTTGAGAGATACTTCTTGGGAGCTTGTGGAACCTTATAATGGTTCTAGAGAGAGGAGGGTGGTGTTTGGACAAACTCCAAAGTCTTTGAGTGAGGAGGAAGTGGGAGCTTGGGTGGGTTTATATAGTAAAGTTGAGAGAATTCTTTATTATTTAGGTTTGGGACACCTCACATTAAACTAATCAAAACCACAAATCCGCCCATGGTTTTTGCCCATGATTTTTGGAAAAGGGAAGTGGAAAAAAATATTTAATAAGTCCAAAGTCCTAACTTATTAAAATAATGGGTTTTCTTATGTGGAGGTGAGTCACACTCCCAAGGAAAACAATTTAAAAAAAAACAAAATGGTTAATAAGTCTTAAAGGTTCCATTAATGCTTTGTAAAATAATTCAAACAAACCCAAAATCACATTATATTAATGTTAAAGCATATGTTTTCTGATCATAATTATTATAGTATTTTATTACATCACTATTGGGTCACTATGATGTCATAAAACACATTATATATTTAAACAGTATTTCATTTTTACCCAAAAATTTGACTGTCTCGGAAAATTATGAAAAATTCACCATTGGATAATTTCGACATCATTATTCCAGAAATAATATTTATTTTATCTAAATAATTTTCTAAATATGTTAATTTTCAATTTTAAAATAAAAACTGACATTTATCGAAAATTCACGGGTTTTGACGAAAATGGATTTTGAACCTTAATAAAAATTACAATTGCATTCATAAAATTATAAAATCACTTATATTTAATAAAAATTAATTTATTAATAAAAAAATATTTTATTAAAAAAAACATTTAATTCAAAAATCCATTAATTCATTAAAATATATTTCTTAGTTGAACATTAACTAAAAATACTATTTGTACTTTAAAAACTATTTACAAGGTAACAATAACAAAATGAAAGTATATTCATTATTATATGCAAAAATAATGTACATAACCATAGTAATAGGGTTTTGTTAAATAACCCCTTAAAACACCCACATAAGACCGAAGGGTGAGGTGCGCGAAGGTGGCAGACTCTTGGGGTGGCTCGGATAACATTGCTCGCGTGGTGATCTCTATCAACTTCTACTTCTCCCGTAGATGGTTTCATTCAAGCTTAACCTATTGAAGCTCAGCTTGGGCTTGGTCAAGAGTGAATCCCAGTGATGCCTCCTCTTTTCTGAGCTCCTACAAATGGGCTTCGTATGGAGAAATTCTACTGGATGAGGCCATCACTTCCTTTTTCTGAGTAAATTGGATTGTTAAAGCCATATATTTATACTAATCATGTGATCACTATTCAACGGCCATATTAGAAATGATCGCAATTGAAAAAAATAAAACCAAGGAAGAGAATATTTTTTACGTAACCATTTTATATAATAAGACATTTAAAAAGACCGAGAGGAATTTCCATTAATAAATTTTTGGGTCGTTACATGTAATTATAGCACCCATGATCTTGAGTTGGTGGGAGTTGTTTTTCCATGAAGTTATAGTGATACCACCTCATCGGTGAGTGATTTGGGGTTTTCAATAATCATAAAATCATTAGTTATATATTCTCCCAATGTGACCTAAACTTGATACAGTGATGGTGGATGAAATTATTATAGGATTGTGACATTTATATTTCTGGGAAAGGGTAATTTTTTGGCTGACATGTTAAGAAGGATGTCAAGAAGTGATTCCATGTGTGAATCTAGAAATTCTTGGAGATTAATATAAGAGATCTTCATGATGAATCATGGTATGGGAGAGTGTTAATTTCTTTTTTAGATGATGGTACAGTGGTACAGTAAGTATAGGATTCCTAGTTAATGGATTCTAAGCTACAGTTATGGAGAGACGGGGTTGTATATTGTGATGCTCCTGATTGTTTTCCTAAGGATGAATAACACGGTGCATTATTATAAGGGAGAATTTTCACTCCTTCAGTAATGTGTGAGGTAGTTCTCCAGAAGTTACATAGCTCACCCTTGATAGTGAATCCTATTTTGAAAAATATGTTTCATTCTCTAAGAGGTCAATTTTTGTGTCATGTGATAAATAATTCAGCTGTATTTTTTTTTCTCGATGTTTAGTCTTCTATAAGGTGAAGGTTAAACATTGTGTTCATGGTGGTTTTCCCCAGACGTTAATTGTTCCTAGATGGAAGTGGGAGGACATTTCAATGGAATTATTTACCAATTTACCTCAATATCAAGGAGGTTATGATGCTATATAGATGATATTGGACCATTTTACCAAGTCATCTCACTTCTTGGTAATCAAAGAGTTTATCTTATTAGAGGTTTAATAGAGTTGGTACATGGAGGAGTTGGTGAGGATCCACATAGTCCCTATGATTATTATATCTTATTTTGATCTTTATTTTACCACTAGGGTATATATATGTCTCTGGTATACATTTGGATCTCATTTGTGCTTTAGAACCACCTTTCATCCATAAAATTATGGTCAGATATAGTGGACTATCCATACTATTGAAGATATGTTGTACACTTGTGCCCTAGATTTTAGAGGTTTGTGGATGAGTCATCTACCTTTGGCCAAGTTTTCTTAAAATAATATTTTTCACTCCACCATTTGTATGAAACTGTTTGAATATTTTTATATTCAAACATTTTGTTCTCTATTCTTCTAGACTAGGGTTGAAGAATGATCAATTCTTGGGCCAGAACTAGTATTGAGCACAACCAATATGGTTTTGATGATTTGCGTGAGCATGAATACACTACAATATCATAAAAATTTATATAATGACCATAAGAGGATTCCTATTGATTTATACATTGGATATTATGTTTTCTTGAAGCTAACTCCTCAACATGGGTAGTGAATGTGTGTTCATGGAAAAAAAATTTATCCCTAATTTTTTGGGCCTTTCGATGTGTTATCTCATGTTGGAGTAGTTATATATCAGATATAACTTCCCCCACATAGGATTTATATTCATGATGTATTTCATGTTTCAAAGGTTCTTCATTATCTTTATGATGACTCTCATTTCATCAATTAGGAAACATTAATAACGATACGACCACCAAGGAGTAGTCTGTGCAGATCTAGGATTTCTAGGAGAAGGTGTTGCATGGTCATGTTATTCATCTTTTTCATTCCCTGTGGTGACACGATGGTGTGGAGGAGAGTACTTGGGAACATGAGTCACAAATAAATTCTCATTTTCATGATCTTTTTCATGTTTATCTCTTATTTTGTATTGATTTTCTATAGATGATGACCTTTATCTGGCTTAGAATATGGTTTTACCTTCTTTGATGCCTTTTTTTTTCCTTTACCTGGTTTGAGAGGTATCTCTCCCAATAGAGTTTTTGGGAGTTGGTTTTTGTGTTTCATATCTTTGTGACTTATTCTTATAAGTGGTGTATTTTTTATCCTATGATAATGATATTCTTAAGAGGTATCTCATGAGATGGTTTTTTAGATAACCCCTTTCATTTTCCTTCTCTCTGGGTTTGAATTTAAATTCATGTGGGTAACAATTTTTTGAGAAGTATCTAATGCATTTTTCTAGACTTTACAGAACTTTTATTTTTTTTCAAAGGATTGGTAATTCAAATAAGTAGTTTGGAGATGTTCTAGAGGCTAAGGAGTGTTTTTGGCCTTTCTGAATGTCATCGCACCATGGTGGTGGTGTAGTGGTGAGAATTTTAGTCAGTTCATGTGGTGTTGGTTCACCAAATCCAACAACATGAATTTTAGAGTCATTTTAGAGGTTGGTCTAGTTTGTTTGAGTTTTTATCTAAAATGTGCTATATTAATCACCTAGAAGAAGGTGTGTAATTGGGAATGGTGCAATGGAATACCACTTTTCTAAAATAAGGAAGAGGGAAAAACTACACTCGTGGTATTGGTAATAGTGAAAAAAAATCCCTTTGCAAAGTAAATATTCCCTAGAACAAGACGTTTTAGCTGACATGCTGAAGAACCACAATGGTCATGGTTAGATCATGGTAAAATCCATGGTGGTAGTTGGGCTAGTTTTTTAATGGATGAAATGACCACCAAACATTATGGATCTTGATCGGTTTGAAAAGGTAAATGCGTGAGGTGTTAATTGGGGTCTTAAATATGATTTTTAGTCGATTCCACCCCTCTAATAACTGATATGCTCTTCACCTCTCAAAATACTTCATTTTTTAGATTATTTGAATCAACTTATGGATTTGTTTTTTGTTCTTAAATTATATCTTCTCCACCTCTCAAATTCCTTCATTTTTTAGATGCTTTGGATTAACCTAGGTCATGGTTTCTTCTTCTCTTGATTTGAGGCTCTGTTAATGATGATGCCACTGGTAAGTGTTTTTTTCAACCCTTGGTGACTAGTAAATAATTACTTATAGATTCAAACCATTGGTTCATACAGAATCAAACACTTTTGGTTCAATCTATATTTCGCTTCTTGTTCCTCTATTAACCTATTTTTGTTTGGATGCTCATTAAGAAAAATAATATTGTTTTGGGTGTTATTAATCATGGTTTTTTAGTAGCTTATAGATGTTAGGTTTTGTAAATTCTTCCTTTTACTTGGTGGTTCTTCATCAAGTGGTGGTTAGAACTTGTTCATCCATTCTTGTGTGAAGAATGTTGAACATGTAATTGAGGTGGGAAATTTATGGCTTATCCTATTATTTTATGTGAAATAATAAAGTTATCATGGTTTATATATTTGGGTTATGGTTGAATTAACCTTAATTAAGATTTAACCAGATTAAATAATGAACCTTGGTTTTGGTGGTACCTATCACATGTGTTTCCACCATGATAACATCTTTCCTTTTATTTTAATAGATAGTGTGTCATCTATGTTAATTTTATGGTTATCATGTTTTTTATGCTTTGGATTAGCATTTTTTATGTTTAAAATTTTTTAAAAATAAATATGTTAATTTTTATTGGATAAATAATTAAAGAGGTGTGTTTAGAAGAAACTATTCTTTCGTATGTTAAGGGAATTTACTAAATAATGAAAAGCTATAAATTCTTTTTAATAAATTAATAAAGTGGAATGTTAATTTAAAATGTTATTTTATTTAGTTTGATAAAACTAGATGTTATTATTGAGATAATTTTTTAATAATTATTAGTTTTTAATGGTTGATTACTTAGGTTTCATGTGGTTGTAACCTATTATAAATGAATTGGTTAATCCAATATTATAATAAACCAGTTGTTTTATTAAAATAAATATTTGGGGTTGAGTGTGTTTGTTTGCTTATGAAGGTTCAATGCCTTGGTTTTTAGGGCCTAGATGCCTTTTTTAATATTTATTGTTTCTTTACTAACTTGTGTGTTTTCTCTATATGTGATCCCTTATATGTGATGTGATATGATCCTAGGATGGCTGATGGTTGATGAGAATTGGCAGGGAGGCCCAATATTGTGGTAACAGTTGACACCTGAGATGGTAGGATGCGTGTTGACATGCATAGAGATATAGTTATTGATATATATGGTTATATACATAATGTTGTTAAGTATGGATCCATGAATTATGGAATGTGTTGAATCTAGGATTTCCCTTTTTTGTGATAAAATATGGGATACTTGTTTGTTAATAAATTTTCTTTAAAGGAAGTATGGATGAGTTTCTTATTCTCCTGCATTCCTTTCCCCACTTCTTGATGCAGCTAGTTGTGGTTGGTTTATACATCCATTTTATGGTAACTTAGTATGAGTCGTAGATTACATGGAATTATATAATTTTAATTAATAGTAAATGTTTTACCTTGTGTTTTTGGTGCTTAATATAATGCTAAACATTTGATAATATAGGGGAAGAATGGGATCAGTTGGTTTATACCTGGAGGGCATGGGAATCAGTTAATGATCTTTTTAAAGTAATGTTAAAGTAATGTTAATGGTTAATTTAAAGGACTAATGTACTGTGAAATATTTGATGGAAATAAATAAATGGATTTATTCTTAAATTCTTGTGTTCTTATAGTTTACCTATTCCTTAGAATTGGTAGTTGAGTGTCTGAGAGACAATAACTGTAGTTGAGCCTAAGACTAGGTTTATTCCCATAGTTTGGTTGTGAGATATATATTTATCCTACATGTTATGTGATTTTATGTGATACATCACTCTTATAGGTAGGGAAAAAAACACCCAATGGACTTTGGGAGGGTGTTTTCCCAAACATCTAAGTTGGCGAGGAAGATAGGGATGACTACCCCATCTTTACCTGCTCTCTTCTCCTGGTAGTTTGATGTGCTGGTACACACAATGGTTACCTTTCCCATATATTTATATAGAGGGATTAAATGTATTTTGGTTATTTCATACACATGTATCTCTGGATGTAGTATCATATGGATTGTTATAGGTATGTTGTGTATGGGATATGATGGTTTAATAATAATACATGACATACAGGCTATGGTGGCTCCCAGAAATGACTCAGTTGCTATTTAGAGATGTCCCATTTGATCATGAGATGGTGTGATGAAAAGGGATTATGTTATGTGATTATGATATGATGTGATTCATGGGGTGTATGTTATCATACATTATCCCATGTGTATTCAGGATAGCCTTCTTTTGGAGAGAGACGGCTCAGGACGTACAACATTCGGTCGTAGTAGAAAACTAGTGGGGAAGTGTTAGTGGGGTACCTAATTTGATATTATATTGGATATTATATTATTATTGTATATGAAACTTGGTGAGAGAACCATGGTTTTTCTAGGAACTTAGAATACTTATTTAGGTGATGATTTAGCTTCACTTTTTTTTTACTAGGATTCGGTATGCTTTCTTCATAATTTTCATGGGAGACTTTGAGGAGGATCTTACTAATTATACTTGTTATTCTCACCCTATATATATATAAACTATTTTTTAGGTTTTTAGAATTAGGTTGTAGATTAATATGGATATTACTTGATCAGGGATTTTTTCAAGAGTTTTTTGGGATTCAAGGTCGTTTTTAAGGTTTCTTATTTTGGTACTTTTAGTTTACTTTATAGTTTTTTAGTTTTTATGAAATTATATTCATGTTTTGGGATCTCTATTAAATTTTTTTATGAGCATGAGTTGTTGGTTTTTTATCTTATCTATCATTTTTTAAATCATAGAGGGTAATTACGCACATATGTTGGCATGATATACCCTCAATGATTTTTTCCAACCCATGTCCTATTGGAGGTGGTATTTGGTAGTCATTCCCTCTCTTCTCTCATTACCGACCCAGGATGAGTACCTTTAGGGGGAGGGTGTCATGAAAATAATAATTTTCATCAGCATCACCATCATCATTATTATTAATATTAATATTAATATTAATGATAAGATAAATATTAATATTAATATTAATATTAATATTGATAATAATAATAATTTTCATTTCAACAAAAATGATTAGTAATGATTTAGTAATGGGAAATATCCCATTCCAATATATTCAATAAAATAAAATTAAGAATGTGATTATAGAGGATGATTATATAGACAGGTGTAAGTATCACCCTTAACATTAGGAAAATTAAAATTAAAAAAAACACTATGTTGTATAAAAGACCAATAAGAATATATAGATTACACTTCCATATTAGATACAGCACTTCCAATTTGATTCCCCTCCATATAGGTGTGAGATAAAATCAATTTTCTATCTTTAATAAATCCAAAACATTCCATATATTATAAATAAATTCTCCATGGATCATTCTTATGTTATTTCTTAATGAAATGTATAATAAAAGTTAAATCACTTTAATCCAGTGGATATGAAAACTATTAATCTTAGCATACCTATTTTCATGAATGACTATAAATATTTTTTCTTCCATCATAAATAAGTTCTCAATGTTTTGGTAAAATGATCCTTTAATGATTCCTTGATGATTTTTGAAAACTCCACTATAACCTATAATTCTTGGTGCACTAAGAGAATCTCCATAAATATTAACTTTAATCTAATGATTTAATGGAGGAATCCAAGTAACATAATTATAAGTGATAGTTTTCTTTATAATGTATTAAAATCCTAAAAATTTATTGATAATAAACTCTCCTGAGGTGTTATATATAAACTCATCTTGGATTTTTATTATAATACAAACATCAATGTGTAAGTTAGACATGATATTTTTAAAGGTGAAACATACATAAAAAAAATCTATATTATTTCTACTCGGTGAAATTTGGAATAATTTGGAAGTAATGGGATCCAAAAAAATGTTATGTAGTTTCCTACTTAATTATAGTTCAGAAAAGCTCTCTATAAAATCACAAATTTCAACTCCAATTCTCATATTGAATTGAAATATATTATCAATAATATTATTATTATTGTTATTATTATTATTATTATTATTATTACAAAAACTAATACTATACACAATCCCCTAGTGGAGAGGTAATTCATGGGTTTTGATAACCAAGATTCAAATCCTAGTTTAGATGAATCTTCAAAGTTACTATAGCAGAAATATAGTGGTAACATAACAGACACTATAAAAAGCACTATAATAGGAACTAAAGTAAAAATTATAGTAGTAATGGTAGAAGAATCTCAAAAAAACTTTTTATACTACCTATGATCCCTATATAAAATACTTTAGGCCATGTTGTAAAATTCCATCAAGCCTAGTGTAATAAAAAAAGGTGTAATTAGAGGTGGTTCAGCCCTTTGGGGTGTTCTGGTCTAATAAGATCCCATGGTATATGTGTGTTTCTTTATATCATGAAAGTTTCATTCATACCACACATCATATTAAACTTAATTTCAAAACCATTTTTTATTTATTTTCTATTTCCCATTAATTTTCCATCACATACTCTTATATCATACCAAATATCTCCTTGAAGTATTATCCATGACATTTCAATATTTTGGGCTCAAAATTCAATATGGACACTTAAAAAAATCATAATTATTCACAAACAATTATCAATAAAAATTCCACTAATACAACTTATCAATAAAAATTCCACTAATACAACTTATCAATAATAATTTGATCTTCAATTAGGGGAAATAATCTATATTAATTTCATAATAATCATTATTTATATATTTTATCTTTGTGTTCAAAAAATTTCATAAATTTATATCATGGTATTTATTCCACCATTAATATCATTCCCTTATTAACATATTAAATTATGTTATCATAGAATTATATTTAAACAAACCTCCAAAATTCAATTCCAACATTTATAATTCCCATCGATAATATTCCAATTTATACTCATTTCAGATATCTTATAGAATATTAATTCTCTCAAATTTTTATTCATATCTATCATTTATCATTTATCATTTAAAATTTTCATTTCAATTAAAATAATTCATATTCATGCCTTCAATTTACCATTAAAACATCATCTCAAATTATTTTGAATTATCTATTGATCATGAAAGAAAAATATGTTAGATTCACAAGGATAAATAATAGATGAAAATTTTTAGTAACTTTCTTCAATTCCACGATGAATTTAAATCTCCAATCCTTTAATTATAGCCACTTATTTTTCACCTAAATTTCATTCTCCATATGTCTCCCTTCGATCATCCATGAAACAATGATTCCAAAAAAATCTCTTTGGAGATAATAGAGATAATATAGGATACATATCATTGATAATATAAATTAAACAAATGAAATCCAATTCTTCCAATTCCTTCATCATTTTATTTTCATAAAGTCCATTGTCTTTCCATATCTACTTCTAATCAGTTATCTCATTCAAATACATTATTAACACTATTAACTGAACATGATATAACTTTGAAAAATATATTATCTATAATTACTATAGTACTCCAAGTCATCACCACCATAGATATCTCAAATAATCAAATTATTGTTTTATAAATATTATCTATTTAAAGATGAATTTGTTAATTTGTTAATTAATTAAATTTCATCATTACCTAAAATTGTTAGAAAATTACAACAACCTAAAAAATTTACTAAAATGTCACACAAGGGTAAAAATCACATCCTGAATCAAAAATCATGCTCAAAATTTAGTATTATTTCTTATAAAATTACTATTTTACCCTTTATAACCAAAAACCTTCAATATTTTATAAAATCCTAAAATTTAAATTTTTGAAACTCAACATTACATTCCTATTTTAAAATTTTCATCTTTGAAAATGTTCAAAAATATCTGTAAATAGGGGAAATCTATATAATCATTCTCATTACTTCAAATTAAATCATTACAATAAAACTCTATACCAAAAAGTAATAAAAAAATCAAAATAATTCAGGATATTACAAATGAATCTACAATTCCCTTTCCCAGGTGATTTTATCTACCCCAAAATTTCTCAAAATAACTCCCAATAATAAAATAAATTTTCAATGATAAATTTTTAGCACACTGGGATTTTATAAAATATTTTTTTTCAATTAAATTTAACTTCTTTGATAGATTTCATTACACACAACACCGAGATGTGACGAACCACAATATATTATTATATAAACATGATTTTTATAACACATATGTTAAAATTTTAATTATAAATAGGATGACCACATTTTTAAAATTAATTTTTAAGGTTTTATATAAATAAAATATATTTATAAAGGAGTAACTAATTTTTGGTGAAGTCTTTATATGCTTCCAAAATACATTTTTCTCAAAGAATGATTTTATTTACTTTTTGTGAAAAATAAAAGAATTAATTTTTGGAACTTTTAGAAAATTTATTTAACAAAATGAAATATATTTTTAAAATAAACATGTAAAAATTATCTTATATTTAAGATTTTATAATTTTTTGAAAAGATTAATTTTTCAATAAATAATGAAAAATAGTGATTTTTATTAAAAATTGTATTTTCATTTAAATAATTTACAAGTTCAATTTTTTTGATATGGTCTTAAATGAAAAATTTGTTAAATTATATTATTATTAATCCAATTTAGGTAATTTTAATCAATTTAATGTTGAATTTCGATATAAAAACTTTTTATACTTATAGAAAATTCTTTGGAAATCTACTTTTTCATCGTGTATGGGGGTTTAATTTTAAATTAATTAATTCAATTTATGTGAATTTAATTTAATAAAGTGGATTACATATTTGAAATCATAATAACTAATATTATATAATAAGTTCAACTTAATTTTTGGTCATAATTAATAGTAAAAACTATAAAAATTAATTATCATGGTTAAGGTTGAAACAGGTTTACCAGGGGTTAATCCAAAAGATAAAAGTAATTTTGTCAATAAAACTTGTAAAATAATTTTATATACCAATATTTAAACATTATAATATCCAAAATTAGAATCTATGGTCATTTGGAATCATTTTTCTTGGGAATTATTTTATCATTTTGGATTCTTTTGGGGAATTTTCAAATAGTTTCCAAGTGGGTTCTTTTCCCCTGTTATAAAAGGACACCTCATTTCCACTATTCTCTACACTAAAATAACATTTTTTGTTAATAAAATACCTACCCAAATACATTCCTTACTTCCCTTATCACTTTCTATATTTTGTGTTTTTATTAGGAAACCCCCCTAAGAAGGGTTTAGGTATAATCCTAAAGAGGCTCTCCAATGAAGAGGTATATCTCCTAACCATGCATTTTCATTTTATTTATTTTTACAAATCCATAAAACCTTATTCAAATTTTATTATATAATAAAATCAGTATATTTCATATACTTATATGTTATTATGTTATTTTCATAACCTATATCTATCTTATATTTCATCAAATGGGAAAATAAAATGTCGACGACCTACCATCTCATGAACTGATGAAATTCATTTTAAATCACCACCTCTCACAAATTAATATAATAATGTATTTAAATTATATATATGATACTTATGAAATAATTATAATTCTATAATTATAATATCATATTTACCTTCTTAACTTTCAATCCATTGAAAAAATAATAATGTCCCTCATGCATACGTGTGGACTAGTGCATCCACGAAGTGATGTGATACATTTTCATATTATTTTGACATGGATGGTAATAAGTATGTATTTAAGAAATATATATGATATATATGGTATAAAAATTATTCTTAAAATGTGAATTTTTATTTAACTTTCTTTTTTTCCATCCGTTGAAAAATGGAAATAGTGTTCATGTGTACGTACGACATACCATCTCTATAAATGGTGTAATTCATTTTCTATATCTAAAATTTATAGATGAATATAAATATGTATATAATGAATATGTATTATATTTATATAATTATTAACATTTTGGAGATGATTGAACCATAATCCATGTACAAGGACCAAAATACTGAACCAAAACATACATGAAAAACGTAGCAATTATCAGTCAGAATAGTGATTTTAATAAAGAATTGTTAATGGATAGATGATAAAAGATTTTAAGAATATAATATATTATATTATATTTATATTACTATGGTTATATAATATATTTATTATAAACCTATATTTATTATACAATAGGTTCCAACATGTATGAAGGAATTCAAGACTTTAGGTAAGTGATTTTCATCTCACTTTTATTTTTGTGGGACACATGCCACATGCCACATTCACCAATTATTACTTTTATATGGTTTATAATATTCCCATTAATTTATTTTAGGATGATTCTCATAAAAATCATAGGGATATTCATGTCCATGTATGTTTCTCTCATTCATGAAGATTACGATTCAAAATTTACCAAAGTGGTAAGGGTTTTATGGTACAATCTCATTGTTTATCAGGATTATTTATGATTATTCTTATGATGATAAAATATTAAGATAAATATCTTAATAAAATCATAAATTTTCTTCTCCTCGGGTTATTTCTTGATATTACATGTTTTTATTTCATTTTACCCTCTTTAATCATTAAATATACAGATAAACATCTTTTAAGGAAAACCAAATTTATTTCTCTATTCGGTCAAAAATCATTTTTTATCCATATCTATATTTTCTAAAAGCATTTTCCAGAATTTTTTACTATTATAAAAAAGTAAAATTTATTTTAATGAATGATTTATTTTTTTCAAAATGGTTTATAATTAATCTTCTTTTCATTTTCTAAATGATGTAATTTTGATTTTTTTAATGATTATGTGAAATGAATATTTGTTTGAATATGTATGGAATGAAAATTGTCTTCCTCATTCATGAATCCTAAATGATTTAAAACTTAATATACAAGTTTCAAAGGTTATTTTCAAAAAAAACTATAATATTTGGGAAGTTTTTAGATTTTAAAGAAGTGATTTTAAAATGGAAAATATATTTTACTCAAGAATTTTTTAATTGTATTTTTATGGTATTTATATTCATTAATGACAAAAATATCAGATTTTACATATGATTAATTGGGGATAGGATCTAATGACACCATTATTATCCTTTTTATGGATGGTTTATGATTATGATGAAAATATGTTTATGAAACCCATTTCTTTTCCACTAGTTATGCAATGATGAAATGATAAAATGTTAATGAAATCAATTTTCTTTCCACAGGTTGTGTTATGATAAAATTTTTTGGAAACACATTTAATTTATATGGGTTATTCTTTTAAGAATTATTTCTGATCTTGTGAAACACATATGTATGATTTTCATTATGTGATTTGTGGGCTCGGAATTTTATATCCCTTTAGTGCATTGGGTAAGGATGGATGACTAATGATTAAATATATTTTGTGTGAACCTAATTTCAGGTTCACAATTTCATGTGTGGACCTGGTTTCATTTCCATAAGATTAAGTGTTTTATTAATTTTCATATCTATAATTTAATGTGGGGACCTATCTTTCATGTCCATAAGTTTATGTGTGGACCTAGAATTCATGTCCATAAGTTTATGTGGGGACTTGGATTTTATTACCACAGGTTTATGTGTAGACCTAGAATTAATGAGAAAAATAGAATGTACAAACCTGGATTTCAAGACCATAAGTTTGTGTGAGGGACTGATTTTATTTCCTTAGCTTAATGAGTTAACCAGATTCTATTTATAAGCATTCAAACTGTTATAATCATTTGTGCATTCCACAAATCTATGTCTTATGTAAATTTTATTCTCTCATGGATTATATTCTTTGATTCATTTGTAATTTATGTCTTATGAACTGTCGATATTTATTCCATGACTCAAATTTATAATCTATTATATCCAAGGTATAGTTTTCAAATGTTATTCTCATGTTCTCATACCCTTATTTTCATGTTATGTTGATATCTATCTTGTTTTTCTTTACTAGGCATCTGAGTTCACCCTTTATTATGTTTTATTTCTATAGTTTATAAAGAAAGGTATTATATATTATATGTCTAATAATGGTGATAGTCATGAAGAACTTAATGGGTTATAATGTAGATCACTTATGAACCATTTGTTTATGTGTTTAAGTTTTCAAAGAGACGTGACCTATAAAATTATAACCTGGATCATTATATTACGTAATGAATATAAATCTATTAATATGTAATATCTATATATGAAATATTAGGGTTTCTATACTTGGTATTAGATAAAGTTTTAGTTAACCTTTGTAAACAAGGATGAGAAAACTTTATAGAGAACCCTAAGAATAAGTCAAAGTATAGTAAAATTATCAAGAATTTTAGAGAATTATAGAGCAATTGGTTTCCAAGAAATTAAACCACTTTAAGAATACTATAATTGGATGTGGAAGTAACACCTAGAGATTTTTTAAAATATTATTTTCAATTAATTTAATCTTTTTGATATTTTTCATTTCACGTAACACTAAATAAAGATCATTTTATATGAAATCATCAAGTTATTCTTTCTTTGAATGCAACACTGAGTCAATATTATACTTCACAAAACATTTATATTAGCTTATGATAAAAAACAAAACTATGTTTTTCTTGTGTTATACACAATTTCTAGTTCCATCGATAACTTTTATGACACATAAGCCCTAGTTTTAACAAACTACAATGTACTATTAATATTATTATTAAAATACTATTATAGTTTTCACCTGGTCATTGGAATGGAGATTATGAATAAGATTAATTAAATTATAAAATTATTGTTTACATGTGTATATAAGTATATTTATTTGGTGACCAATTAAGTATAAATTTAAATAAAACCATTTTGAAAATATAGGAAATATTTTACTGGAAAACTATATTTATGAAACCAAACATGTTTTACCTCAATAAATTAATAAAACCAATCTTGATAAATTATTTTAATAATATATATATATATATATATATATATATATATTATTATATTAAGTAAACTATTTAATGTTCATTTTATTTGTTTTATAGGAAAGAGATAAGAATAAATTCAATTTTGCGTAAAAATATTTTTTTTTAATGGTGATTTTATCACCTTTTAATGGAACACATATTTTTAATCTAATTTTTGAAACATTAATAAAAAAAACTGAAAAATTAAACTACATTTTTGAAATAGTAATATCAATATTTACTTTGGGTAAATTTTAGGTATTTTTTGAGAGGTTTCATTTTTTGATGAATAATGAAAAACACTGAATTTTAATTGAAAACTAAATTTTCATCTATTTTATTTAAATATTTTAATTATATTTTAAATAGGGTTTAAAATATATTTATATAAATTATAAAACTATTGATACAATTTAGGTCATTCTAATCAATTTCACATTTAAATTGGATGTAAAAAAAATTCAAATTTTTGAACTTTCACTTTATAAACTCGTCATTTTGTCCCATCTGCGGGGTTAATTTTAAATTAATTATTGCCAATTATATAATTAGAATTTTAAAAAATGTATTCCATATTTTGAATCATAATAATTTATAATTTCTATAGAGTTTAACTTATTTTTTGATCAAAAATATTAGTGAAAGTAATTGAAATTAATTACAACGATTAAAGTAAAAATGAGTTTACTTAGTGGTTAAACTTTAACTTAAGGGTAAAAATAACCTAGAAACATGTTAAAAATACATTTTATAGCCATATTTAGACTATATACTCATTTTTATAGAAAATTAACCCTTATTGTAGGCACATCATATAAGGGATACCTCTCAATAATTTTTATCTTTTTATATTTACAAGAATGTCACTCCTCCTCCACTATAAAAGGGAACTCAACCCCTTCACTTATTCACACCTATAAATCCATTTTTATTGTCCGAATCCTGTATAAATATACTCCCAACTTGTATAATACCTGATCTAGAAGCCACTTTCTAATGGTGCTCTAGGCTGGAGGGCTAGTGGGCCTTAAGTGCACCTCCCCAAATGCCAAAGGCTACCAACTAGCAGTGAGGGTGTAAAGAGGTATAGTGGGGAGTCTATACCCTCAAGGGAAAGACAATATACTAATCCAAGTAATATTTACAACATGTAGTGGAAAATATAAGACTCATAAGACTCAAACCATACCCACCAATGGAAAAATAACAATCAATATCAATAAATAGTAGAAGTAATATAATCAGAAGCAGCAGAAAATAAATAAACATGTCAAACATTTGAACATGCCACTTTTAGAACTAAGCAGAGCATGTATATCAATACAGGTCATACAAGAAAATATACAAAAAGGTTCTCCAATGTCTGACCACCAGTATCAACATACATATAAATCATACTAAATAGAAAAGGAAACTAAAAAGGAAAGCTCCAACTGAGGCAAGAACCTTAGGGGCCCCTGCCAATATCCCAACCAAAGAATCACTGTGATCAGTCTTCTGAGGATTATCCCTTAACTGAATGTAAATACATAAAGTCTACACATTTTCTGAACATCCCATGTAGGGTGTGAGAGCATGTCTCGGTAGGATACCCCCCAAGTGTTCATACCCAACATGAGTATTTAAGCAGTAATGTATTATAGAATTAAATAAAATCAACAACTCGAGAATTTAAAGTAAATAAAAACTCCATGGTGATTAACAAACATCATGGATATTTCACCTACTTCTTCCAATTATAAAAGTCTTAATAGGACAATATCTTTGTCCCATGGCCCAAGGTATCCCCTGAAGTCTCATATCTTAGGTGAACCCTCAGGTTCCACCTCAAAAAAAAGAAAGTTGGCATTGTGTCTGGTGCCTCATGTCTCAAAAAAATCACTGAAGTTCTTAATTAATGCCTAAGTATAGTAACTAGTCCCTCGTACCCTTGCTTAAAATCACTCTCCATCCTATGTCCCAACATCTGGAGGCAAAACGATACCATCCTCAAATAAAAAACAACTTTATCTCATAGCACAACATCCTGAGAAATGGAAATATCTCTTCTCCCAAAATAATATCGGCTTATGGCCTCAATATGGTGAGCCTTGGCCCCCAACCTATAGCCTCAACACTATAAATCAAAGGCTCCTCACATTCCAACATAATCTAGGACCATGAATTCAATACAGTGAGCCTCAGTACCCAACTAATAGCCTCATCACTATCCACTAAATTCTCCTCACCTTCTATATGGATTTCTATGGAAATCACCACCAACGCATATTACTAAGCCACACTAATGGGGTCCTCTACCAAGATGATTGGTCAAAACCATATCATCATAGAGTCAACCTATGTGAACATGACTCAAATCAATGCTTTGGATATCACTAGTGAACGATAATCACCAAATTAAATACCTAATCCACATCAACCTGAAAACTTGTTCCCATGAGACCATGTTTCTTAAATATGATTTCCATGCCATCTCATATCATGGGTGATTCTCTCATCGTAATGGCCTAAAATCCTCAACCAATGTCCATGAAACATAATCGATAGTCAACACCACCCAAATAATTTGGTCCAACCCAACTAGACAATCAACATCACCTCAATTCTAAATGGCCAATTCCATTCCAACATTGGGACAAGCCCTCCATGAACCCTTGGGTATAATCACATTTTTTACATAAAACTCATCTCAATAATCATTATAAATAATTCACATAAAGCAAGAAATTCTATGAATCAAGGACATCCTGTTTTGGGCTGTGCTTGGAATGAACACATCCAGAATGGTGATCTTGGTGTCTTCACTGTCTTTCTTGGAAAGGACATGTCTTCACTTGAGGATGTTTGTAGGTCCAGATTTATTTATTGGTCTCTTTGGTCTGTTATTGTTTATCTAGCTATTTCTATAACTTTGTGAGGGTGTAATCACTTTGCACCTCGAGAATACTTTGTACCCTTTTGATTAAATAAATTTCTTTGGCATGGACTAGAGATTAGTTCATGTCAACTTGCTTAAAAAATATATATATATATAATTCACCTAAAAATTAAATAAAATTTAATTGAACAACTATAAACCAAAAACAATTCCATTGGATATAAACAATTCCCCCTGGCCAAACTACCTAAGGATCATCGACATCTAACTCAACCTCCCTCGAGAAAAAGAGTTTTGAGTATGCCCAATGTCATCCCATAATGTCATATGGTCAATTAAATATAAAAAAAGGGGTATCACTCAATTTCCCACTTTTTCTCTAAAAGACGCACCCCCAGATCGACCAAAAAATACAAATAAAGGTATTCACCACCTACCATGGACTCATAGATGTAGGAACATCTGATATCAAGCTCTAACTCAAATCCCTTTGGAAGAAATTGGAGTTTCCATCAAATTTTCTAAAAAGGGGGGAAATGGATCAAATGGATCTAGCACTCCATGAGGCGAAATAAAAGATAAAGATAAGGATGGGTGAGGAGATCCTTACCATTATGACTCCAACACGCTCAACAGAATTCAAAATGGAGCTTGGATAATGGATCTAGGAAACACCCTAGAGGAGAGGAGGAGGAGCTCCTATTTTGCTACTATGCATGACCCATGAAAGACAGCAGGGGGGAAAGAGAGAAAAATGAGGAATAAAGAGGGAAAATCCAGAATTTTCTACCCTTATTGGGCCACATGGTTTATCTCACATGGTTTTCAAAACCATGCACAAAACATGAATGCTACAGTGATGAGGTACTACCTAAGTGGCAGTACATGTGTGGCTTACCACATGGTTTGTAATAATAGTGCACACAAACTATGAAGTATCCCTTTGAAATAAATGTAGAAGAGTCCACATAGTCATCTACCTCCCTTCAAGGTTTACCCAAACCATGTGGCAGTTCAAAACTGGGCCACACGGTTAGCTGGAAGGGGTCGTACGGTTTACCCTAAATCATGTGTCCTGACCTACAACTCTAAAATAGGACATTCGGCCTTCGATTATCCTAAAACCCTTATGAAACACATGATTCACTCTACAAGACTCTATAATGATCCAAAATATATATATAAAGGTGATATAACTCTTCTAATTTGGTTCTGATCAACAAAAAAACGTCACCCCCACTAATTCAAAATTTCAAAACGGGAGTGGTTCTCAACATGATTCTAAAACTCGGGACGTTACAATCCCCCCACCTTAACATAGATCATCCTAGAGCTATAAAATGAAACATGAATATGGTACCAAACATACCCATTCTGTTTAAATTAACCTAGACTTCCCCAGTCTCAAGGGTATAGGTCAACTTACTTTAAGGGGGATCCCCACCTTAAGAGTGACCTACCCCAGTATCATCCCAACCAAAACATGAATAAAAAAGGTTAATTGAATTATTATTTGACTCAAAATTCATACCATGATGAATTTTCACTCATGCACATCATCAGGTGCTCTTTTGTCCTTCTGATGCCCATCAAAGTCCTGCACTGCATCAGTTCCAGCCTTGTTCCCATAGCTCACATGCACCTATAAGGCCCTGCCTCTCAACATATGATCAATTAAAACCTTGGTGCCTTAATCCTCAATCAAGTACTACACCGCATCAGTTCCTAGATTCCTACACAACTAAATCAAGTCATGTGTCTCCTTGATGCCCTGGTGCCAATCACCTTAGAAAATATTTATCCATCAATGCTCAAATAGATAACTTAGTGCCTCGCACCTCACATATATAATCTCACACCGGATCCAGTGCCAACCTATTGACCAAATTATGGTCATTCCATATACATATCTCATTCACCTATTTCACTCAATGGGCATGCCTCAACAGGCCATTCCAAGACAAAAAAAGAACCAGGCTACTACCATAGTATACCTCTAACCATTGTTGGATCACCAGCCTCTTCAGCCCCTGGCAGCTCTACAGTGTGAACCTAACCTGAAGCTTGACTACCTGAAACTTGAACTCCATATGATGACACACTAACCATCATAAACTAACCCCATTACTAGGTACCTATATATTTTCCATGACCACTATGTACAACATAAGTTTGGCTTCCCTCACATGGTACAAATCCCAAACCGATCTCAAAATCCTAAGTCTGCCCTAGTCCCTGAATTTTGGATATCCAAGAAGGCTTCCTGCAAAACCTTTTGAGATTCCTGACCTGACCACATACCCATCACTTTTTTGGATGTTTCTCACATTGAGTACAGACATTTCCTAGTTTCCTTTACTTAAATAAACCCATTTAATACCCTTTTTGAAGTGGTCTAGCTGAGTCTTTGGCTTAACTTCCCTACTAGAACCCATCCCAGTCTTGCTTCTTGATATTTAAAGTGTCATCACCGAAGTCACCTAAAGGCACTACCTGGATTGAGTATGACCTAACTATCAGGTTCCCATATGCTATGAGTTCATGGTTTACTGCCTCAGATAATGAGTCCAACCTAAAGATGTTTACCTATACTCGAATGGTGTGTTGTAAACTATCATTGATGAACCTCACCCTTGAGGTTTCATCGCTCACCATTCCAAGTGAAAAAATAGAAAACTTGATGAACATCACTGCATATTCCATGATGGACATGTCACCCTACTAAAGGATTAATAACTCCTAATCTCTCTCTACCCTTAGCATCCTTAGATTATCAAAAAGGAATGTCCCAAAATCTATAACATCTAGCAGCTTACCCACCTTCACTAGAATCCGAGCCTGAGCTAGACCCTGATCCTATACATATTATGCATGACCCTCAGGGGTATGAACCTACTCATGCACTAGAAACACCATTTCATCTCCTGATTAATGCTCTATTTAAGTCATCTATGTATAAACCCATTGAATACCATCACATGGTCAGATAGCCCATAACATATATATATATATATCACGTAGATAGGGAAAGAAAAAAAGGTAGCACATCAACTCACTACCCTTACCCTTCCCTACCAAAACTATGACCATGGAATCTTCACCTCATGGTCTTCTTACCCTCCCTCAATAGAGCCAAGTATCAACATATTCCTCGGTCCAAGCCCACCCAAAAAACCATGATTTCCTCAATCCAATGATCGAGTCACCCAGCATAGTGATTAAAATCATCCCATATCATAATACTTACCTTCTCATATAAGAGTCATCCTCACTTCACATAGCATGTGCAATTTATATATATATATATATAATGCATAGAATTTCACATTTCATCTATCAAAATCAATTCACTTAATAGGTACACATGCGTTTCACATTTAACAAGGCATTTTATCATGGCACAAGCATATCTAAAATTTAATATCCTACTATGTTCTTATATAAAATCCAAAGAATTCAAGAAATCACCCCTTACTATATTAGGAAAAGGGTTAATTATCTCACCCCTTATCATACTTGGCCAAGGTTTACAAATCAGAAGCCAAAAAAATGACATTCACATCACAAGTGAACCACTCAAGGTGGAAATCATATCAACCATAACTGATAAAAATATAACAACATTCCCACCCATGGTAACTTGGTCTATCCCTCATAATTAGGGATATAATCCCCAAGGACAAGCTATAAACCAAGTTCCAACAACACCTAATCTCTCATCTATCATAGCCAAAATAGTAAGACTAGGAGAACTAAAAAGGTAGTTTCAATATTATTAGTATCCATCCAAGCACTAATACTAAATCCCAATCAAGAACTTATCTAACACCACTTGTAGTTTCCCCAACCCAGAAGAAACTTTCCAAAAGTTATCTAGTCTGAAGGGATACTAGGCCTTAGGTGCACTTCATCAAACACCAAAGGCTACCAACTAGAAGCAAGGGTGTAAAGAGGAATAGTGGGGAAGCTATACCCTCTAGGGAAAGAAAATATAATGGTCTAAGTAATATTTATAAAATTTAGAATAAAATATAAGACTCAGTAGACTCAAACTAGACCCACCAATAGTGGAAGCACAGTTAATATCATCAAATAGAGGAAGAAATATAATCAGAAGCAGGGAAAATAAATAAACATGCCAAACATGCCAACATACCATTTGTAGCACTAAACAAAGCATTCATATCAATAAAGATCATAAAATACAATATAAAAAAAGGTTTTCTAATGGATGACCAATATTATATAAATAAATATAAATAAATCTGAATAGAAAAGGAAACTAAAAAGGAAATCTTTAACTGAGGTAGGAACCTCAAGGTCCCCTGCCAACATCCCAAGAAAAGTACCACTATGATCCAGCTCCTGAGGCTGATCCTTTACCTGAATGTAAATACATAAAGTCTACACATATTCCAAAGGTCCCATGTAGTATGTTAGAATGTGTCTGATTAGGATACCACCCATGTTTGCATCCAAACATGAGTGTTTAAGCAGCTGAGCAATATGGAATTAAATAAAAGAAACAACTCAAGCATTTAAAATAAATACAAACTCTACTAGTTCTCAACATCCATCAAGGAGATGTCACCTTATTTGGAAAATGCCAAAAGTCAAAATAGAAGAGGATCTTTGTCCCATGGCCCAAGGTATCCCCTAAATCCTTATAGCTAATTTGAACCCTCAGGTTCTACCTCAAACAAAGAAACTTGGAACCGCATGCCTCCTAACACCTCATGTCTCTAACAAATCACCAAAATCCCAAAGTCATTCCTAAGCATAGTAACCAGTCCCTAGAACCCCTTTTTAGAATCATTCATCATCCCATATCCTAACATCTGGAGGCACAACGATACATGTCCTCAAATAAAAATCATCATCGGCTCATAGCATGACATCCTGAGAAACAAGGATATTTGTTCTCCAAAAATAATCTAATCCCAAAAACTCAATACCATGAGCCTCATCCCCCAAAAAATATCATCAACACTATTAATCAAAGTCTCATCACCTCCCAAAACAATCCAGGCCCACAGCCTCAATACAGTGAGCCTCAGTACTGAACTGATCGCCTCATCACTAAAAACCAAAGGCTCCTCACCTTCCACAAGTATTTCTATGTAAATCACCCCAAAAACATATTCCTAAGATGAAATAAAAGGGGCATGTACCCACATAAGTATTCAAAACCATCTCATCAAGGAGTCAACCTGTGTGAAAATTTACTCAAATCAGTGTTGTTGCCATCACAGTTGAGAAACAATCACTAAATTAAATGCCTAAGCAACATGAAATCATCACCTCATGCCTCTATGACTATGTTTCTCAAATATCATGGCCATTACATCACATATAATGGGCCATTACCTCATCCTGATGGTCTCACTGACTCAACCAACATCCATGTCACCCAATCGAGGTCCAACACCACCAAAATAATCCAGGCCAAGCCCAACCATACTATCAACATCACCTAAATTTTGAATGGTCAACACCATCCCATCCTCGGACCAATCCCACTATAACCCCTTGGGTCTCATCACATCTTTTAAATTAAAGTCATCTCAAACATCATAAATAAATAATTCTCTTCAATAAATTAATTCAATTTAAAACGATTGAATTTTGGAATTTGAACAAACATAACAATTCAATGAAATTGAATTTTTCAATTACAACATACCACATATATATACAATTCACCTAAAAATTAGGTAAAGAATTCAATGAAATTGAATTGAAAAACTAGAAACCAAAAACAATTCCATTTGATATAAACAATTCCCCCAACCAAACCACCCAAGGAGTGTTAGCCTCTAACCCAGACTCACTCAAGTGAAAGAGATTCAGGCATACCCAATGGAATCCCATGGGTTTATATGGTCAATTAATATGAAAAAAAGTGTCCTCACTCAATTTCCCATTGGTGCGCTAAAAATCATACCCCCAAATCGACTGAATAAAACAAATAAATGTATGAAACACCTGCCTTTGACTTGTATACATAGGCATGTCTCATATCAAGCTCTAACTTGAAGTTGTTTGTACAAAATCATAGTTTCTGTTGTATTCCATGAAAATAGGGAAAAAATCAAAAAAATAGAACTATATTTAGAAAAAGAAAAGATGAATAGAATAATGGGTATGTATATCCTTACCTCTAAAACTCCAATGCACCCGACAGCATTCAAAATGGATCTTAGACGACCGATTTGGGCCAAACCCTAAAGAAGAGGAGGAGGATCTCCTCATTTACTATTGTGTGTGACCCATGAACAAGAGAGGAGGTAAAAAGAATAAAATAGATAAATAAGTAGAGGTAGAAACCAAAATTTCCAACCCTTACTGGGCCGTATTGTTTAGCTCTCATGGTTTTCCAAACCGTGTGTAAATTGTGTGGGCTACAATGCTGAGGTACTGCCTAAGTGGTAGTACGCATGCGTATTGATGCATGATTTTCACTAACTATGAGTAAAATTAATTTTATCCCTATGTAATTATTATAGAATAGGTAGCATGGTCGTGTACCTCCCCTCACAGTTTACCCAAACCATGTGGAAGTTCAAACCTGGGTCACACGGTTAGCTAGAAGAGGATGCATGATTTAGCATAAATCGTGTGCCCTGAACTGCAACTCCAAAACAAAACATTTGGCATCTGATGCTCCTAAAACCCTTTTGAAACACCCAAGTCACTCTCCAAGCCTCTAGACTCGTCTAAAAACATGATATAAAGGTGAAAGAACTCTCATAATTTGGTTTTCATCACCAAAAGAGAAAATGGAACTCCCACTAATTAAAAATTTAAAAACATAAGTGGTTTTAAACTCAATTCAAAAAACTAAGATGTTAAACAACTTACCTCACTTCATCCTATAATCCTCTCTTTGTGAATAAATCCAACCAATTAATCCCTTTGGTTAAAACCAAAAGGAGTTACCCAAAGAATAGGTAACATCCTTCAACAAGCACTTTTGTTTTATTTCTTTCTCCACCCCATAATTTCTTCTTTTTCCATGATTATTTGATAACATAAGTATCCTAAATATACTTATATGTTTTTATATTAAGTTTATTACCTAAACTTACATACACTTCCATCAAATGGGATATTCAATAATCATTTGTGTGTACGGTGGACTGCCACCTCACAAACAGATGTCGTTCGTTCTTCCATTTTCATGTCTCAATGTTGGAAATAATGATTTCATTTATGATTTTATATAATATATATGATATTTATGATGAATTTTTACATCTATAATTATAATAAAATATATACCTTCATTATTTCCATTTTTTGGAATACAATAACTTAGTTTGTGGACGTGTGAACTACTGCCTCCTCAAAGCGATGTGATTCGTTCAAACTTTACATGGATTGTATTAAGGATGAGTTTAGTGAATTTATATGATATATATGAAATAATAATTCAACAGGAATTATAATTTATATATACACATATATTTTATTTACTTTCTTTCTTTCAATATGATAAGAAAACATGAACAATGTTCTTGCGTACGTACTACCTATCGTCTCCATGAATGGTGTATTCTATTTAATATTTCTATCTTTTATAGATTATTATATATACTTATTTACTTAATTTTTTAAATTCTTCAAATAATTTAATCATAATCTAAGTAATAGGATCAAGAATAACTGATCAAAACATGTACAAAAAAACAAAGCAGTTATTACACAAAAATTAACTTTAACATGAAATTATTAAAAAAAGGGAAATATAAAGTCATAAAAAATCACATATGGTGTGATTTATAAGAATATGGTTCTTTTTGGATGTATAATAAACTTAAATTTATTATACATGAGGTTTGAACATGTATAGATGAAGTCAATATTTAAGGTTAGGGTTTCTCATCTCACTTTTATTTCTGTGAGATATATGTTATATTCACAACTTATTATTTTTGTGGGGTGTATATACTTCCCTATGAAATTTTATGTCATAAATTTAATTTATTTAATGATATTAAAAGTTTTAATTTATTTTATTATTTCATGTATCTCATGATTCAAAAGTTACTCAAGTAGTAATGGTATTTCTAGTCTCACTTTTATTTCTGTGAGACTTATGCCTTATTCACCAATCATTTATTTTGTGTGGTATATATACTTCCCATAAATATATTTATTATACTTATAGTAAACTTTATTGGTATTTTCATATCCTTTTTATGAAATCTATTTCATGGGGTTTTATGGTTCAAAAGTTACCAAATCAATAAGGTAATTTGGACTCAATTTTCCTTCTTTAAGACACGTGTTTTTTATAAACCTATATTCTTTTACAAGGTGTATATAATCCTATATGACATGTTATATCATGAATATAAATTATTTAATTATATTTTTAACTTCATTTAATGTTATTATTTCAAGGATATTAGGATTCAAAGTTTTCAGGGTGGTAAGTGTTTATTTCTATAATCTCATTGTTTATCTAGATTGTTTATTATTATGCTTCTATTGATGAAATATTATGATCCATCTCTCAATAACTCTCATAATTTTTTTTCTCATTTGTTTATTCATGATATCTTAAAGTATTTTTAACATTTTTACAATATTTGGTACTTAATAAAATCAAGAAAATGTTTTTAATAAAATCCTACTTTATTTCTCTCTTCAGTCAAAAATTGGTTTTATTCAAAAACCATGTTTCCTAAAAATGTTTTTAAAAAATATTTTTAAATTACCTTTTAATATCATATTAAATTAAAATTATTATAATTTTTTTTTATTTTTAAAAAAAATCAAACATTTTTCAATACTTTATAAGTTTTCAAATATATTTTCAAAGAAAATGTTTTCAAGATTCCATTTTATGTTTTCAAAATGTCATTTTCAAAGAAAATGATTTCAATTATTTTAAATATCCTTTTAGATTTTTTCCAAACTATTTTCAAAAAATTATGTTCATGAAGTATTTTAAATTATTTTTAAATCTTCTTTTATATGTTTTTCAAAAGGTTATTTTTAAAGAAAATAATTTTAATGATTTCAAATCATATTTCCAAATTTTTCAAATATATATTCAAGGGAAAAAATCAAAAAAAATTAAATATTCCTTTATAAGTTTTTAAGGAAAAAAATTTCAAAATTTTTTCAATCTTCCTTTATAATTTTTCAAGGAAAAATGTTTTCAAAATCTTTACAAGATTCATTTATAAATTTTCAAAGAAAAATTTTTTTAAAATGTTTACAAGATTCTTTTATAAGTTTTAAAAGAAAATGTTTTTCAAAATTTTTTAGATATTACTTTATAAGTTTTCAAGAAAAAAGGTTTTCAAACTATTTTCAAGCTTCCTTTATAATTTTTCATGTTTATTTTTAATAAAAATGGTTTACAAAAGGTTTTATGTTTTAAAAATTAATTTTCAAGGAATAATGGATATTTTCCTTAAGAAATGTTTTTAAAATATCTATCAAAATTATTTTCCCTCTAAGTTGATATCCTTTGGTGTTACTCATGCCTTAATGGGGATATGATCCAAGGTTTATATTCATATTATTTCTCTGAATGGTTTATGTTTTGATGTAATGATGTTTATGAAACTTTTTTCTATTTAACAGGTTATATGCTTATGAAACCCTCTTATTTTCATGGGTTATGATTTGGTGAAATGATTATGAAACCTGTCACTTTTCAATAAGTTATGATATGATTACATGTTTATAATACCCTTTTCATTTTATGGGTTATGATACTATTATTTATAATCTTGTGGTACATGTATGTATGATTTCATTATGAGATGGGTAAAATATATATATCTCTCCAATTCATTGGATGAAGATTTATATATAATGAGATGGACATGGATGGAATGAGGAGTGAATTTAGTTCAGTAAAGGAATTTTTCAACTAAGATTGTCTTGGGAGTGAACCTTGACTACTAAGATGGTTTGGGGAGTAAACCTATTCCACTAAGATATCCTTGAATATAAGCCTTGACTACTATAGAAATCATTTTATATGTGTATGTTCCTGCCACAATTTCATGTCTTATTCCTATATTAGGATTTCATGGCTTGTGCTCTTGATTCCCTTATGGTTCATGTCTTATAAACTTCCATTATTTATGCCATGACTCTTGATGTTGAACTTTGATATGAAGGGTATTATCTTCAATGTTATGATCATATTCTCATACCCTTATGCTCATGATTATACTTATATATCTCTCTTGTTTACACTTACTGAGCATCTGATGTCACCCCATTTTATGTTTCCTTTCCCCATGTTATTAAGATATGTATTAGGTATGATGTGTCTAATAAGGTTTCTATACAAGTATAACCTAGTTAGAGATAATGTATCTAACTTATGGGCTAGTTTTTAGGTTTCCATGTTTTTAAAGGAACTAAACTAATATGGTCTTTGGGCGTGTGTTTGTGTAATGTATTAATTATTCCAAAAAAAATGATGTAATGGCTATGTATGAAAATCATGGATCACTATAGTTGGTATCAGAGAAAATTTTTAGTCAAAATTTGGAAACTAAGATGGGTAAACTTTATTGATATCCCTAGGGATATTTCTAAGGATATGTCTAGTAATGTCTTTAAGGATAGGTCTAAGGATGATTCAAAGTATATGGAAGTGTTATAGAATTTTGGTAAAGTATAGAGTGTGTAGTTTTCTAAAAATAAATCTCTTTATGGATACTACAAGTGGATGTGTCTCTGAAATATAAGTACCTAGGGGAAAAAACTCCAAAAAATATTATTTAGCTAAAATTAATTTATAACTAGTTAATAACAATAGGCCTTGGGGTATACTTGGTTTGACACTCCCAAAGGATATGCTTTGGAAATTCAAAAACTCTTTATGAACCATTATTAAGGATTTAAATAGAATATGACTATGAATGACCTAAGGTGTCATGGATTAAAGAAGGTGTCATAATTTAGACATTCTATAAGTGATTTATAATGATTTTTTAGTTTTCCACTATGATTAGTGTTTCTCGCATTATTATTTTGGTCTTAGTCAATAGTTGGAACCTGAAAGAATCATGTTAACATGGAATCTGATAGAAAAGTCAGTGACTATGAGAAACCAAAGTAGTCTATGACTAGATAAAAACATATTTTGATTATTCCTAATTATATATCATGTTATATGATTAACAATGTGAGCATTAGTGAGATTCATAACACATAGAATAAGAGAAATATTGGATTTTATGAATTTTGATGTAGGAATTAACATCAAGGAAAGAAGATTAATCTTCCTATATATCATATAGAAGGGATTAAGAACCTATAGAAACACCTAAAATGGAGGTTAATATGTTATCTCAGTGGAAAAATGTTCATAGAGTAAAAAATTGTTGATGGGTTTAATGTCTTATCTATGGATAACATGGGAATTACCCAACTCAATTCCCTGACCTAAGAATTTACCTCTAAACCAAGGAAGGACTTATTCCATTCAAATCATTAAAGTGGAAGGATTGAAGTATTAATGTACTTGGATTCAAGATTTATGAAATATATAAGCATTGTTTAGTTTATATTTTTCCCTAAGTATTTACAAGAATATGTTGAATGGTTCTGATAGAATAGAAAATTAATTTAATGTCGAGGTTATATATTCATGGAAAACACATTATTAAATTATAGATAATGCTTAATATGTTCCCAATTTTGAGATAATAATGTTTGGATGAAGATACATAGGATATCAATAAGTAAATTGGATGATGTTGATTACCTCATAACTAGAAAATTATTTGTTGAAAAAGTAGTTTTTTATATCATGGATGGAGATTAAAACATTTTTTTATTTAAAGAATATATCCAATGATCTTTGGAATAAGAAATAATACATGTTTTCAATAAGGATTTATGGTAATTACCATGTTTAAAGAGAATACATTATGAATTTATTCACATGTTTGGAATGTGATAACCAAGAGATAATTTATGATATATGGGGGATAGATGTTAAGATTATTTTGAGAAATTTAGTGAACTTATTTCTAAAGTTTTTAATTTTCATCTTTCAGAAGGGTTACAAGGTTGACCATTTATGGGATGGTTTAAGTTTAAATTCAGATGAAGTTTTAGATAATAAAGTTTTATCTCAACATATGAGTATTTTTACATATTAGATAACCTATTATAACCATTTTTTAATGATAAATAAATTCAAATTTAATGAATTATCATTCTATATATGGATCTTAATATTCATTAGTGATTCAGGCATAACAAATTCACCTTTGTTTTTAGAGTAAGAGATGAAGTGTAAATTGTTCAAGACACGACCAAAGGGTTAATTTGTGTATATGAATTGGAATTAAATAAATTAAATATATATACTTGTAAAAATTATTCAAATTTAGGAAAAGGTTATTGATATAAAATGTTGTTCTGTTATCATCATTTTTTATGATATCAATGACCTTTTTCAAGACTTTTTTGGTTATAGATTTTTGATCGTTAACTTTATTCTAACCATGTCCTCTATCTCTCTTCATCAGAACTTGATAGTTATATTTTCCTTCAATTTCCATGTTTTCAATTTCAACCTATTTTCTCTTATGTGGAAACCTAATTCTGAGTTACTTTTGGTAACCTTTATGTTTCCACCTTTCTTTTTTTAAAGGAATTTTTTGTATTCATTTTTATAATATAGGTTTCTATGAAATGAAATTTCTTGTATTAAACCTTTTATGATCAGTAAAAATTTATAGGGAGAAATTCATTTTAAGGGGGTAGAATATAACACACTAATATTTTGTGATTTTTTTATTAATTTAATCTTTTTGATATTTTTCATTTCACATAACATAGAATATAGCTCGTGTTATATGAAAGTACCAAGTTATTATTGCTTTGTATGCAACACCATATCAATATTGTGTTTCACACAAAACTTATACTAGCTTGTGGTACATGAAACACTATGTTTTTCTTGTGTTACACACAATTTCAAGTTCCTTTGATAACTTTTGTGACACTTAAGACTTAGTTTTACCAAACTACAATATATTATTAATATTATTATTAAAATGTTATTATAGTTTTCACCTAACTGTTGGAATGGTATTTATAAATAATATTAATTAAATTATTAAAATATAGTTTACACGTGTATATAATAATATTTATTTGGTGACCAATTCACTATAAATGAAAATAAAATACTTTTGAAAATATAAGAAATCCTTTGCTGGAGAACTATATTTCTGAAATCAAACACATTTTACCTGAACAAATTAATTAGACCAAATTAGATAAATGATTTCAATGATATATATATATATATTATTAATTCAACTTTTTAATTATTATCTTATGTGTTTTCTAGATAATATATAATAATAAATCCAATTTTATGCATAAAGATATATATTTTTTCTAAAATGTAATTTTACCACCTTTTAATTGTGAACCAATTTTATATGTAATTTTTTACATTTTTATAAATTTTACTTGAAAAAATAAACTTTATTTTTGAAATATTAATATCAAAATTTACTTTGGGTAAATTTTTAGTATTTAACTGAGAAGTTTCATTTTTTGATTAATAGTGAAAAACACTGAATTTTAATTGAAAACTGCATTTAAATATAATTTATTTATATAGTTAAATTATATTTTAAATTGTTTTTAAATTATATTTAGATAAATTATACATATATTAATACAATTTATATCATTTTAATCTATTTTACATTGAAATTGGATATCAAAACATTTCATACTTTTGAACTTATTCACTTTAAAAACTCGTCATTTTACCCCATCTATGGGATTAAATTTAAATTAATTTCTACCAATTATACGATTACAATTTGAAAAAATGGATTCCATATTTGGAATATTAATAATTTATAATTTCATGTATGGTAAAATTATTTTTTGACAAAAACATATTAGTGAAAGTAATTAAAATTAATTGGAGTTATTAAAGTAAGGGGTATCTCTACCATATATTTCATTTTATAGAAAATTAACCATTATTGTACTCACATTATGTAAGGGGTACCTTTTATATTTACAATAATGCCACTCCTCCTCCATAATAAAAGAGAACTCACCCCCCCCCCCCCCCCGAACTTCTTCACACATCTAAATCCATTTTACTAAGAAAAAACTTGTCCAAATATCCTCCATACTAGCTTCCATTATTCCTATAATCCTTCCTTTGAGCATAAATCCAACAAAGGCATCCATTTTTTGCAAACCAAAAGGAGTTTCCCAAAGAAGAGGTAACATCCTTCAACCATCACTTTTGTTTTATTTCTTTCTCCACCCACTAAATTATTATTATTCTATGATTATATAATAACTTAATTTTACTAAATATATGAATATTTTTTTATGTAAATAGTGCTACCTACACTCACACACACTTTTATCAATTGGGAAACACAATCATCATTCATGTGTACAGCAGACTACTACCTCACGAACTGATGTCATTCTTTCACCCATTACCACCTATAAAGGTTAAAAATAATGATTTAATTTCTGTTTTTATATGATATATATAATATTTATGATTTATTTATACTTATTGAATTATTATATAACACATACCTTCATTATTTACATTTTTTGGGAATACGATAACTTCATTTGTGGACGTGTGGACTACAGTACTCTCAAAGTGATGTGATTCATTCCCACTTAACATGGATTGTATTAAGGATGAGTTTAGTAAAATAATATGATATATATAACATAATAATTATACTATAATTATAATATATATATATAATTTACTTTCTTTCTTTCAATGTGATAAGAAAACGGAAACAACGTTCATGCGTACGTACGGCCTACCATCTCCATAAACGGCTTATTCTATTTAATATTCATATTTTATAGATTATTATAAATACTTATATAATGAATATATATTATATTTATATCATTTTTTACATTATTTAAATAATTAAATCATGGTCTATGTAAGAGGATCAAGAATAATAAGTCAAAACATATATGAAAAAACAAAGTGGTTATTACCTGAAACTTAACTTTAACATGAAATTCTTAGTAAATAGGTAATATAAAGTCACAATAAAATAAAATATGATATTATATATCATAATATGGTTCTATGTAAGATTTATTATAAACTTATATTTATTATATAGGTGTTTTGAACATGTACGAAAAAATTCAAGACTTAAGGTAAGGGTTTTCTCATCTCACTTTCATTTCAGTGAGATATATTCTATATTCACTGATTATTATTTTTTTGTGCTGTATATAATGACCTATAAAATTTTATATCATTAATTTAATTTCTTTAATTATATTAAAATTTTCAATTTATGTTGTTGTTTTATATATTTCATGATTAAAAAGTTACTCAAGTAGTAAGGGGATTTCTAGTCTAACTTTTATATATATAGGACTTTTGTCTTATTCAACCCAAATTTTTTTTGGGTAGTGTATATACTTTCCATGAATTTATTATATGATACTTATCCTTAAATTTATGTGAATTTACATATCCATTTTATTATCTCTATTTCATGGGGTTTTATGGTTCAAAAGTTACCAAATCAATAAGTTAATTTTGTCTAAATTCTCCTTCTTTGAGACACAAGTTTTGTTATGCACCTATATTGCTTTACTAGGTGTATATAATTCCATTTGACATGTTAAATAATTAATATAATTACTTTCATGATATTTTAATATTTATTTAATGTTATTATTTCATGGGGATTAAGATTCAAAGTTCCCAAGGTAGTAAGATTTTATTTCTACAATCTCATCATTTATCAGGATTATTTATAATTATGCTTATATTAATGAAATATTATGATCCATATCTAAAAACTATCTTTATTTTTATTATACTTTGGTTATTCAAGATATCTTCAAGTAATGGTACCATTTTTTACACTCTTTCATACTTATGATAATTAAGATTCTTTTATTAAAATCTAACTTTATTTCTCTCATCGATAGAAAATATGTTTTATTCAAAAATCATATTTCCTAAAAAAATTAAACAATAAATTTAAATTAACTTTTAAGATCATTTTCAATGAAATTTATTTTAAAAAAATTTATGTTTTACAATTTTTAAAAAAAAATCATGCTTTATAATTTTTTCAACGACATTTTCAAATAAAATGTCTTCAAAATGTTTTCAATGTTCCTTTATATGTTTTGAAATTTTTATTTTCAAATAAGTGGATTTCAATGATTTAAAATATTATTTTATATGTTTTTCAAGATAATTTAAAATAAGAAGGTTTTCAAAAAATGTTTTACGTTCAAGAATTGTTTTATATTATTTTCAAATATTTCTATATATTTTTTTAAAAGGTTATTTTCAAATAAAATGATTTAAATTATTTCAAATATTATTTTATAAGTTTTCAAAAATATTTTCAACTAAAATGGTTTTAAAAAAAATTCAACCTTCCTTTATAAGTTTTTAATGAAAAAAATCAAAATGTTTTAAATATTCCTTCATAATTTTTCAAGAAAAAAGGTTTTCAGAGTTTTTTCATGATTCCATTATAAGTTTTCATGAAAAATGTTTTCAAAATTTTTCCAATATTCCTTTATAATTTTTCAAGGAAAAGGGTTTTAAAAATGTTTTAAAGATTCATTATAATTTTTCAATGTTATTTTCAAATAAAATAGTTTTCAAAATTTTTTATGTTTTCAAAAAACATCCAAAAAGAAACGATATTTTCCTTAAGAAATGTTTTTAAAATATACCTCAAAATTATTTTCCATCTAATATGGCATAAATTATTGTTACTCATACCTTACTGGGGATATGATCCAAATGTTTCATTCATATTATTTCTCAAAGCGGTTTATGTTTTGATGGTATGATGTTTGTGAAACTCGTTTCTATTTCACAGGTTATATGTTTATGAAACTCATTTTTATTTCACAAGTTACATAATTATAAAACCCACTTCTTATCATTGTTTATGATTTGATGAAATGATTATGAAACCTATCAATTTTTCATAGGTTATGATATTATGACATGTTTATGATAAAATTTTAAATTAATGGGTTATGATATGATTATTTATGATCTTGTGTCACACATATTTGTGATTTCATTATGAGATGGGTGGGACCTATATCTCAATACAATGAATTGCATAAATATTTATATATAATGATATTGACATGGATAGAATGAGGAGTGAACTTGGTTTGGTAAAGGAATTTTCCCATTAATATGGTCTTGGGAGTGAACCTTGACTACTAAGATGATTTGAGGAGTGAAGCCATTCCACTAAGATGTCCTTGGATATAATCCTTGACTACTATAGAAATCATTTTATATGTTTATGTGTCTTCCACAATTCCATGTTGTATTCCTATGTTATGATTTCATGTCTTATGCTCCTGATCCCATTATGATTCATGTCTTATGAACTGCCAATATATATTGCATGACTCTTGATTATGATCTTTTATATGCAGGGTATAATCTTAAAATGTTATGATCAAGTTCTCATACCCATATGTTCGTGATTATGCTTATTATCTCTCTTGTTTACTCTTACTGAGCATATGTTCTCACCCATTTTTATTTTTTCTTTCCCAAAGTTACGAAGATATGTATTAGGTATGATGTGATTAAGAATGGTAATAATCAAGAAAAACCTAGTGGTAGATAATGTATCTCAATTATGGGCTAGTGTTTATGTTTCAATGTTTCCAAAGGCACTAAACTAATATGGTCTTTAGGCATGTTTTTTTGTAATGTATTAAGTATTCCAAAAAAATGATGTAATTTCTATGTATGAAAATCAAGGGTATATATAGTGGATCTAGAACAGTTATACCTAGGGGTAATAATACTAAAAAGAGGTCATTGGTATTTGACTCGATCATCACCTAGTGTACAACAATAGGCCTTATTGCACGCCAAGTTTAACACTCCTATGAGATATGTTTTTGAAATTCACAAACTCTTTCCGAACCATCATGAAGGATTTGAATAAATGATGACCATTAATGATCCACGTTAAATCTAAGGTTTCATAGATTGAAAATAAGGTTTCATGATTTATAGATTCTATGAATGATTTTTCATGATTGAACACTTTGTTCAATGATTCCTAGTGGTCACACAAACCATTTTTATTTTAGTACGGGATTTGAGATATAATGATGAATTTTAGGTGGTAAAAGGTATGATAAAGAATTGAAGTATCCTATTTTAGATTATTTATATGAATTTATGTACATCAATAATATTCTGGAGTAATTTTAATTCATAACCTCAATAATTATATGTTGATTTAGTTTTAAAACCCCTAATGGTACAATGATTACTTCTCAAGTCTATAGTTCCTATACAATTGATGTTTTTGGGAAAGTTCTTCTTGAAAATATTTTTATTCTTACTTTATCTGAATATGATATGATTCTAATCTTTTATTATCTTTATTTATATAGATCCCATATCAATTATCGAGGGAGGGAAGTCAAATTTCATAATCCAAATGAACCCATGCACATTTATTGGTGTGAGATTGAATAATAATTTCCAATGAAAATTTCATCCATTATATGGGTATTTATTCCTATTCAAAATGGGTGTTTATCTAATATGGTTGGTGAGAAACTCAACATCAATGACATGCCTATTTTGTTGCATTTTTTTTATGTTTTTTCTGAAGATTTTCCTAGTCTTCCACTGAATCGTGAAGTTGAGTTCTCAATAGAACTCATATCAGGTGTTCCACCTATTTCAAAGACTCCCTATAGAATAGAACCAACTATGTTATATGAATTAAAAAAATAAACACCATGAGAATCCTAACAAGGGATTTATTTAGTCAAGTGTGTAACATTAGGGTGCACCAGTTATTTTTAAAGAAAATGGATCAATGTGACTATGTATTGATTATCAATAACTGAACAAGATCACAATCAAGAACAAGTATCTTATACCCTATATTGATGAATTTATTGATCAACTATGTGACACTCAAAACTTTTATAAGATTTACCTTCATTATGGATATTGTTGATTGAGGGTCGAGAAGGATGATATACCCAAGACAAAATTTCATACAATGCATGGACACTGTGAATATATAGTGATTTCATTTAGTCTTACTAATTCCCCCACCATATTCAGGTATTTAATAAATAGTTTATTTATATATTAACTTGATTAGTTTGTGGTAGTATTTATAGATTATATTCTTATATATTCAAAGATAAAGTAACAGCATGAATAACACTTGAGAATTGTGTTAAAGGCCTTGAGGAAGAAGAAGTTGTATGATAAATTTTCCAACAATGAATTTTAGTTACAAATGGTTTAATATTTGAAATATATAATTCCATGTAAGGGTATTTTAATGGATCCTTCAAATATGGAAGTTATTGAGAAATGGACCACATTTACTAAGATTTTTAGTTTTCTTAGTTTTTATAAATATTATCAATGCCTTGTGGAAAAATTACCACTATTGTCCAATCCACTCTCCAAGTTAATATGGAAGGAAGACAAGTTCCTTTGGATAGATGAATGTGAATAAAATTTTTTAAGGAACTAAAGAGAAGGTTATTCTACATGCCTATTCTTACATTTCCCTATAGTAGAGAAGGGTTTTCAATCTATAGCGATGTGTCAAAGAAGGGGATGTGATGTGTTCTCATGAAAATGGAATGTTTATAGATTATATCTAATGAAAATTGAAGGTTCATGAGAAAAATTACCCAAATCATGATTTTGAGTTAGTTCTGGAAATTTTTTTGTTAAGAATATAGAGGTAATATCTTTACATCAAAAGGTGTGATATATATAATTATCATAAAATATTAAATTATATATTCACACATAAGTAGTTGAATATGCACCAAATAAGATGGTTTCAACTATTTAAAGATTATGACTTATCAATACATTACCACCCCAGGAAAGAAAACAAGGTGGATGACACATTGAGTTGAAAGGATCATGCTAGATTATCTATGATGGGGATCACAAAAGATCCAATGTTTTAGGATTTTTAAAGGATGGAACTTAGAATATTAATGGAATGGGAGAAATATTATCTTTCTCAAATTAGTGTTCAACTATAAATCCAAGTGAAGATTAAAGAGGTACAAAAATGAGATATGTATCTATAGAAGAAGATTAGAAATGTTCCTAAGTTTAACCTTGGTTATGATGTAATGATAAGGTTCAGGAGTCGTGTATGTTTTCTATCCATACCAAATTTGAAGGAGTTGTTAGAGGAAGCACATAGTTATTCATTCTCTATTCATACTAGAATTATTAAGATGTATAGAGATATAAAAATATTTTTTTTGGATAACATGAAGATAGATATTTCAATGTTTCTATATCAGTTCTTGGTATGTCAGTAAGTTAAGGTTAAGAGACAAAACTCTAATGGGATGTTACAAACATTACCCATACTGGAATAGAAATGGGAAAACATCACTAAGGATTTTGTCATCAGATTTCCCAAAACATCAAAAGGGAGAAATGTTATATGTCTTTTAGTCAATCACTTTATAGATTTAGTATGCTCCATTGTTATCATCGATGATTTATATTTGGATTATCTTTCCAATATATACATTAATTAAGTGGAAAGGTTCCATGGAGTACCACATTCTATTGTATCGGAAGAGGATCCAAGATTCACCTCAAAGTTCTGGTGAAGTCTTTAGGGAAATTTGGATCTAGATTTGAGTTTCGGCATTGTGTATCATACTCAGATAGATGGTCAATCTGAGAGAACAATTCAAACCCTAGAGAATATACTGATATCTTGTTCTATGGATTTCAAAGGTGGTCAGGTTCAACACCTTCCTCTTGTAGAGTTTTCTAAGAATAATAGATTTCACTCAAGAATTTAGATGGATCTTTATCCTCTATAGAAATATTTGTAGAACTCCAACATGTTGGGATAAAATTATATAAATAAAGCTATTGGGATCTAATCCAGGTAAAGAAATAACAGATAAGTTTAGATCCACTCCGCAACACATAAGGGAAGCACAAAGTCGATAAAAAAGTTATTCTAGAAATCATTGATGAGATATGGAGTTCAAAATTGGTGACAAGAATTTTTGATGAATTTCTATATGGAATAAGTTTATGAGATTTAGGGAGAAAGAAAAATTGATCCCTAGGTATATTGGCCCTTTTGGGATTCAAGATTTAGTAAGGATGGTAGCTTATCGATTGGAGCCTCCATTGAACCTCTCTTAAGTTCATGATGTGTTTCATTTATATATCTTGTGGACGTAAATACTTTTCCCTTTGTAACACCCTAATATTATATGAAATATTTTTTAAAAAAATTAATTTCTTCAACATCTTGTTTTACACACCACACTGATTTTTAACTAATTGTAATATACTATTATTTAAACATTGTTGTTATAACCTAGTGATTAAAGTAATTTGTATGAATAGGTATAACCACATTTTTAAAATTAAGTATAAATTTTTTTGGTAAATAAAATATATTGACAAATAAGTATTTAATCTTTGGTAAAGTCTTTATATTCATTGAAAATGCATTTTTCTAAAGAAAATATTTTTTATTGATTTTTGTGAACAAATAATAAAATTAATTTTTTTAAATTTGAGAAACTTTATTTGAAAAAATGAAGATCATATTTGAAATCAACATCTCAAAATTATATTTGGGTGAATTTTTGGGATTTTTTTGAAAGTTTACTTTTTTTAATGAATAGTGAAAAAATACTTGTTTTTATTGAAAACTGACTTTTCATTTAAATCATTTAAAAAGTTATGTTTTGTTTTAAAATTATTTAGAATTAAAATTGTTTATATTATTATATAATTAATCCAATTTAGTTAATTATAATCAATTTAATGTTGATTTTTTATATTAAAACTTTTCATACTTATGAAAACATTTCTTTGGAAAACAGCTTTTTCATCGCTTATGCAGATATTATTTTAAATTAAATTAAGCAGATTATGTGAATTTAATTTGATAAAATAGATAAAATATTTTAAATATTCGTAATTTATATTATATAATAAGGTCAAATTAATTTTTTTCATAAATAGTAGTAAAAACAGTTTAAAAAATAATTATTGTGGTTGAGGTTAAAACGGGGGTTTGTGCGTTACATGTGAATGTGTTAAAATTAATTTTAAACACACATAATATCTTTAGTTAATAAATTATATTTAATATTTATAATCATTAGTTACAAATTATCTAATAATTATCATTTAATTTTTAGTCTTAAAGGATAAATTACCTTGGTAAATAAAAAGAGACTAGTTACCGTGGTGAAAACTAAAATGGTAAAAAGAAGTAAACCTAAAGTATAAGGAAATAAAATCTTTAAAACATGTCTATTTTTTGTGTTGGAGGTTTTTATTGAAAATATAATCTCTAAAATATATTATTTATCAGTTTTGGAGGTACATGGATTGATAGTGACTTCCCATTATTAAATAGTTTGGGGTATTTATAAAAATTTCACTCCTCCTCAATTATAATAGGCCACCCCATATCCACTCCTAATAAAACTTAAAAAACCTTTTGTTTAGGAAAATACCTATTTAAATAATTTATTTACTTACCTCATCACATCCTATAGGCCTTATATTTTTTAAGAAACCCTCATAATAAGTATTTTGGTGCTAACCTAAGACGGTTATTTGAAGAAGAGGTATTGTTCTTAACCAAGAATTTTTTTTATTTATTATTCCAAATCCATAAAATATTCCTAAAATATGGTAATATAATAAGACCAATATTTCCCATATAATTTGGTTTTAATATGTTAATTTCATAACACACATCTATTTCCTCTTCCATCAAAGGGGAAATGAAACCATAGATCATGTGTATGGCGGACTACCGCCTCAGGAATTGATATAATTTATTTTCTATCAATGAATTTCATTAATGGGTATAATTATGGATTAAAATTATATATGTGATATTTATGAAAAAAAATACTTCTGGAATTATAAAATCACACATAACTTATAACCTTCTACCTGATGGAAAACAATAACATCGCTCGTGTGTACGGTGAACTACTGCCTCGCGAATCGATGTGAGGTGTTTTTCATTTATTTTTTACTTGGATGGTAATAATGATATATTTATATAATATATATGATAAAAATTATATAATAATTATTCTATAAGATTAAATTATTATTTACCTTTATTTCATTCCATTTTTGGATAAAATGGAATCATCATTCATTCGTACGTACGGCCTACCGTCTCTATGAATGGTGTAATTAATTTTATATATCTAACTTTTATGGATTATTATAAATAATTATATAATAAATATATAGGATATTTATATAATGATTAAAATACTATATATTATGTAACTATGATCAAATTACAATGAACAAAACTACAGAGCCAAAACATACATGAAAAATGAAGCAATTATCACCCAGAATTGTGACTTCAATATTTAATTGTTAATAAACATGTGATAAAAGGTTATAAGTAAATCATATATGGTATGATATATAATAGTATTTTTATATAATATATTTATAATAAACCTATATTTATTATACATGAGTTTTGAATATGTATGAAGAAATTCAAGACTTGAGGTAAGGGGTTTTCATCTCACTTTTATTTATGTGGGAGACATACCATATTCACCACTTCTTTATTTTGTGTGGAATATATACTACCCATGAATTTATTTTATAATTATTCTTATGAAAATTATTTGAAATAAATTTAAAAATATGGTTCTTTCTTTCATTTGGATTAGAATTCAAATTCAACCAAAGTGATAAGGGTTTTATGTTATAATCTCATTGTTTATCAGGATTGTTTTTTATTATGCATCCGATGATGAAATATTATGATATATTTCTCAATAAATTGATAAATTTTCTAATACTATAGTTATTTATATATAATACATTTTTTCATTTTCTTATCTTTAATAAATATAATAAAATAATTTTTTCAATAATAATCAACTTTATTTCTCACTTTAGTTAAAAATATTTTTTCTTCCACTACCATGTTTTCTAAAAATGTTTTAAAGAAAGTTTTTACTATTCTTAAAATTATTTTTTTTTTAAAATTACCCATGTTTATAATTTTAAAAAATGGATTAAAAGGAATTTTTTTTTTTGAACAAGGATCTTTTGAATTTTACCGAAAATGTGAAAGGAATCATTATTTTAATGTGTGAGACATGAACATTATTTTACACCATCATGGCCACTCAGTGAATTAAATCTTAATTTAAAATTTTCATAGTATGATTTCAAATAAATTTTTTTATTTATATTTGTGAAATTTTTAGATTTTACATAATTTATTTAAAAGTGAAAAGTCTATTTTCCTCAATAAATATTCCAAATAATCTTTTAAAATCATTTTCCATATAAGATGGAATCCTTTAATCTTACTTAAGAATTAAAAAGGATATAATCTAATGATATTATCCTTATTATTTCTCTGAATGGTTTATGATTGTGATGAATATATGTTTATGAAACCCATTTATTTTCCATAGGTTATTCTATGATGAAATTTTTATAAAAAACATTTATTTCTAATAGGTTGTTCTATGATGAAATGTTTATGAAACCTGGTTCCTTTACATGGGTTATGATGTGTTGTTATGATGAATGTTTTATGATCTTGTAGAAAAAATATTTTATTGTTTTATTTATGTGATTGGTGGTTCTATTATAAACTAAGGATGGTGGTTATTTTATAACTAATGACGGTGGTTATGTTATAAACAATGATGGTTCTTAGGTTTTAACTAAGGATGGTGGTCATGTTATAACCAAGTGTATGTGGATACGTTATAAACCATGATGGGTGGGACCTATATCTCCCTCCAATTAATTTTGTAAAGATTGATATCTCATGAGATAAATAGGACTATAATAGAGAGTGAACCCAGTTCAGTAAGGGAATTTTTCCAATATGATAGTCTTGGGAGGTAACCTTGACTTCTAGGATGGGTTTAGGAGTGAACCCATTCCACTATAATAGTATCAGAAATGATCCTTGACTACTAAAGAAATTAATTTCTATGATTATGTGTATTCTATAATTCCATTTTTTTATCATGATGTTATACTCTCATGGATCATGTTCTTTGATTCCTTTATAATTCATGTCTTATGAACTTCCAAGATTTATTCCATGTCTCAATATTATGATATTTGATATGTAGGGTAGAGTTTTCAAAAGTTAAGCTCATATTTACATACCCTTATGCACATGTTTTTCTTATGTGATCATTGATATCTCTCTTGTTTACCCTTACTGAGCATCTCATCTCACCCTTTCTTATGTTTCCTTTCCCTAGGTTATGAAGATAGGTATTATGTATTATATGTCTAAAAAGGGTTCTAATTATGAAAAATATAATGGGAAATGATGTATTTCACTTATGAACTAGATTTTAATATATCCATGTTTCTAAAGAAACAAAACTTTTATGGTTCTCATTTGTGTTTTTGTAATAAGAAATGAATATTCATATATTAAGATGCAATATCTAATTATGATAAGGTTGGTTATTTACAGTTGATATTATAGGATAGGATTAGTTGACCTTTGGGAACTAGGATGATAAAACCTCAGTGAGAACCATAATGATGGGTCTAAATATAGAAAAATATCTTATAATTTTGGGTAAGGATAGAGTGAGTGGTTTCAAATAAATTATATCCATGTATAGATATTAAAAGTTTATGTGGATATAGCATGAGTATACCTAGGGGTAATAACTTTGAAAAGGGAACATTGGGATTTGACTCGATCATCACCTAGCCAACAATAATGGGCCTTATTGCACACCAAGTTTGAAACCCCTAGGGGATATGTTTTGTATATTTATAAACTCTTTATTAAACATCATTATTGATCTAAATAATGACCATGAACGACCTAGGTTAAGCCTAAGGTGTCATATATTGAAAATAATGTGTCGTGAATTAGACATCCTATGAATTATTGGTCACCTTGATCAAAGATGCATGATGGTCATGCTGAACATTTTGGTTTTACTAAGGGATTGAAGATAAAATAATGAATTTTGGGGAGTGACAAGTATGCTCAAATATTTATTTATCTTATTTGATATTATTTATCTAAATTCTCTTATATAATGAAAAGTATTTAGGAATGTTAATTAATATCCCCAATGATTAGATATAGAATTAGAAATGAAAACCCATTATGGTATGATGATTTTATCTCAAGTATACTAATATTTTCTTATTGAAGTTTGTGGGAATTTGATTCCTGGAAATATCATTATTTTCCCTATAGTTGAATTTGATTTTATCTTAGTCATGGATAGTCTTTATCTATAAAAATCCCACATCAATTGTTGATGAAGGGAAGTCACGTTTTTTATTCCAAACCAACTTATGATTATCTATCATTGAGATGATAAATATGAACTTTCAATGGATATTACATCCATTTTATGGGTCTAGATTAATATTTTAAAGTTTTTTATCTCATATGGTTTTTGATAGATTCAACATTGATGATATGCCTATTGTGTGGGAGTTTTTTGATGTCTTTCTAAAAGAGTAACCTAGACTTCCACTAAATCCTAAAGTAGTGTTCTCAATAGAACTCATACCTAGTTTCATTAATATTTAAAAGACTCCATATAGAATATACCTATTTGGTTTGTAATAATTATAGAAGAAACTCTAGGAGAATCTTTATAAGGGATGCATTCAGCCAAGTATTTCACATTGGGGTGAACCTATCCTTTTTGTTTAGAAGAAATATGTATTTATGTTACTATTGTTTGAATATCAAGAACTAAACAAGATCACAATTAATAACAAGCATACTCAACCCTATATTAATGACTTTTTTGATAAATTATTCTATAGTGACCTGCCTTTTATTTCATAAACCTTTTAATACATGGTATAATATTTAAAATCATAGAGGATATTTTGAGTTTTAGTTTCATGGTAATTAAGAATATAATATATAAAAAACATAAAAAAAGTATGAATTATTATAATCCACTTTAAATAGTTCTTTGTAAGTTTTTTCTAGGTTACTTTTACTACAACTCATATCATAGGTACACACATCAAATAAAGGGGTGAGCATAAATCCCAACAAGGGAATAAAAAATAAGATAAATAGAATGTGACCAAGATGGATATAAATAAGGCATGATTATATAAATATGAGTCATATAATAATAGAAATAACATGGATCATAACATGGAAATGTGGTTACAACATAAAATTTAGACACTCATAAGAATATCACAAAGGTTTATCACCAAAGTTTTATAAATCGTAATTACTAAGGTTATTCACCAAGGTATTATAAAACATGCCATCTATATAGATTAGTTATTTACTCAATGTATTGGAGATCTATTAGGGAAAACTATACATATGTATTAATTAATGTGTGCCCAAAATATCATAATAAAACATTTCATCAATAACCTATGGAAAATAAAGAATGGGTTTTATATAAAATCATTATGTATATAAGAACTTAAATACTTTAACATTACATAATCTTTAACCCATGGAAATGAAATTTGTGTTTAAAACTTTTAAATACGTGAATAAATAAATTATTTTTTCAACTAATTGAATACCCACTTAAAAGGAAGTGGTTTGGGTGTCCACAATTTTGGAATTTCTCATGTAAAAGAGAGAAATTTGTGACATGAATTCGAGAACATGGCGGTATAAAATGTAGATTAATTGGAGGGAATAAAGAGAGGGAATAAAGGTATACCATTGGTAAAATAATATTTTGGAAGTAAAATATGATAAAAATGGGTTTTTAAAATAAATTATTTCAACATTTAGAGGCATACCAAAAATAAGATAATTGAATGAAAAAAAAAGAGTATAGGATAATTCCTTTACCATAAAGATTTGAGTCCTAAAACTTGAGGATGGAACAATAAGACAATGATAAAACCTTGGAGGTACAATTTTGGAGTTAAAATGGCCATAAATTCAGGGATTTTTAATTTGGTGTATAGGAAAGTTGAATGGGTGGTATTTATACTTGGGGAGTGTGGGTTTTAAAGGATTAAATATTGGTTATTTTATTATATAACCTATACACTTGTGGGTGAAATGAATTAAAACAAATTTTCTATAATATTCATTAGTGGGAGAGTGTGGTTTGACTCTAAATATTCAAAAACTAAAACTTACCCTCTAGCCAACCCAACTAATGCACACAACCCAAAAATAAATTTTATTTCAAAAATCTAATTTTTGGTTCAAAAAAATTAATATAAAAATTTATAAATTAAAATTCATTTTTATAAATTCATTTTTATGGTTATTAAATAAAATTTTTATTGAATAAAGTTTCTCATAAATTTTTTAATCATTCTTATATAATAATTATGTCATAAAACCACAGTTCTCATAAAGCGGCAATTTTCACTATTTTTCTAAAAAATCAACTTTATTAGAAAATTATCAAAAAATAACCTTAAGATAATTTTGATGTTCTGAGTCAAAAAATGAAATTTTTTCATAAAAATAAGCCTCTAATTGTAATAATTTTAACTTTTTAATATAAATCACTATTTATTAAAATTTTGTAATTTTATAGAAAAATAAACATTTTGACTATTATAAAAATTGTTTAGGACTTCTTTAAAATGTAATATAATTTTAAAAAAAATCTAAATTATTTCATGAAAATAACTTTTATTTAAAACTTAAATATTTATTATAACGATATTTTTAATATAATATATTTATATTCTCTAAAAATAATACAATTTTTATTATATTATTAAATAATCTCATTGATCACTTAAATGTGTCTAGGTAACTAATAGTAATAATGACCAACTATCTTATTGAATAATGGTCATAATAATGATCAACCATATTTTATGAAAAAAATAAAGAAAGGTGATCATAATTCCATATAAATCCACCATTATTCTTTCACTTCATCATTTACTTCGATTCTATCATGGTTTAATATCTTTTCCAAAATGAATATTTCATTACTAACTCTTTGCTTCTCTGTTATAGTGTTATTCTTGGGTGCAATGATTCTAGGGGATCAAGGTGACCCAGAATTTTATATTTTAATCTATTTAACCACTATTATAATTCCAATTGTAATATTCAGTACTATATTGGGTATTGTTGTAGACTAAATGTAACATTCTTAAATAATGAAATTAAGTGTTATTGGTTTATTGTACATGTTTTCTATCCCTTTATTGTTTCTAGTTGTACTAGTTTATATTAACACATGATTTGTAATGTTCTTAGGAAATTTAAAAGTATATCTATGTAATTATATTATAAAACATAATAAAAATTTATTGAGTGGCAAGATATCTATTATTAAAAGAAGAACATTTTTTGGGTCATTACATTATTTCCCTATAAAAATAAATTCTTCCCTAAAATTTCGACTCATATTCTCAATTGATAATAATGAGTGTAATTTTTTCTCATTATGTCCTCTGGTTCCCACATTAACTATTAATATTTTTGGTTCTTCCATGTCACTTTTATAAGGTAAGTTTTCTTGTTACATATATATTTGTCTCTATGGTCTAACATCTTCACTGAATTATCCTCATAAGAGATTTAATTCTCCAATTGTACCACCTTTGGATTCATTACATGTATGGGATTAGGTATGTACTTCTTTATGAGTGACACATGTAACACATCATGAACTTCATTCATGTTTGGAGGAAGTTCTAGCATATGAACCTATGATCCTATAAAATAAATGATCTAAAAGGGTCCAATGTATCAAGGGATATGTTTTACTTTCTTTCCAAAATACATGACTCCATTCCATGGGGATATTCCAAGGAAAAACTTATATCTAACATCACACTCTAAGTCCCTTAGATAGTTGTCAACATAACTCTTCTTCCGAATATGAATATATTTTATGTGTTATTGGATGACTTATGCCTTTTCTATGTCTCTTTCACTATATCAGGTCCAAGTAGCTTTTTTTCACTAACTCCATCCCCAAAATTAAGAGTTTTACAACACTTCCCATATATATCTTCAAATTTATAAATTTTAAATACTTTAGTGGATTTTTTTTGTATTAAAACTCATCTAATGAGAGATGTTGATCCCATCCACCTTTAAATTCCATTTAGTAGGATCTTATCATGTCTTCAAGTGTCTAAATTTTCCTTTCTAATTGGACATCAGTTTGGGGGTGATAGGACACACTTAAATTCAATTTATTATTTAAATGATGTTAAATACTTCTCCAAAATTTATATGTGAACCTTGGATAATGATCAAAAATGACTAGAAGTTTTACCCCATGTAGTCTCACCCCTTTATATAAATCTATCCAATTTAGTCAAGGGAGAAATATTCTAAAATAGTTATGAAGTGGGAAGTCTTGGGGATTCAATCCAACACAAACCATATCACATTTATCCCTTTGGATTTCTTTGGGAAACCAGTTATGAATTCCATAGTGATGTTCCCCCATTTCCATTTGGTTGTAGGAAATGATTGCATCATCCCCTTGGAATTATGTCACTCTAATTTAACTTACAAACATACTAAGAACTTTTAGTTATACTTAGCGATCTCACTCTTCATGTTGTCCCACCAGAAGTTCTCTCAAGGATCATGGTGTGTCTTAGAAATTCTAGGATAGATGGAAAAATATGAGCTATGTTCATTATCTAATAGATATTTCTTTATCTTTGGGGATGAATATGCACAAAGTTTAGATCCAAACTTTTATACACCATCTTCATAGATGTGAGAATCAAGAAGATTCCCCTAATTTAATTATTCCACCCAATTTTAAAGTACCAGATCATCCATTTGTGCCTCCTTGATCCTCTATTATATTTATGATTGGGAAATTATTTGGGCAAGGTAGAATTTTTTACCTACCATTATGATTTCTAGATCCATCATGAAAATATGGTCATTTTTAATCCACATTATAGGACACTGATCCTATGAAGTCAACTATATAAAAGGGTCTAATGTACCTAAGACTAATTTTTCCTTTCTTTCTAAACTACACAAACCTATTATATAGTGATATTCGAAAGAAAAAATTATATCCAATATCAAACTCTGAGTCCCTTAAATGGTTTTCAACATAACTCTTCTTCTGAATCTGGGTAGATTTTATGTGTTATTGGATTTCTTGGACCTTTTCTATATCTATTTCTATGTACAGTTAAACTTAATTCCCTTTTGACTTAACTTGGTCAGCAGATTAGAAATATGTGAAAATTATTTCACAAACTTTATATAGTATCCTGCTGGACTAAGAAAACTACGAATATTAGTTACAGATATAGGACATGGACATTCCTCCACTGTCTTTGTCTTTGTTGGATCCAATAAGATTATTTCACTGGACATGATGTTTCCCAAGAATGTGACTTTTTGTAACTATAAATTGTTATCCCAACAAGGTTAAATACCCTGAGTGGGGGGGAATCAAGGTATGAAATATTAAAAAAACTACCCCTTCAAATATTATTTTGTTTTTAAACAAAACAATCTTATTTTTCTTTCCCATAGAAATGTATGATCAAAAATGAAATAATTCATGAGATATGGAGATTTTTATTGGTTCACCCTCACTAGGCTATGTCCAAGGAGAATACAATAGAAATGTGTCGATGTACCAAATCTACTAAGGCTCGCATCCAAATTACAAGGTTTGGGCTAGATCACTTCTATTCCCAGGTGCACTGCTTTTATAATACTTAGGGTCAGCTCACTAATTTTACAAGGGTCACTCCCTAACTCTATTTCAATGGATCATTGTCAATGGAAAGGATAACCTTATTCCTCTTACTTTTCTCACTACTCCTGAAAGGATCCACTAAAAATTTCTGTATATGTAGGTCCCTTCATTATCAATAATGAATATATATTTAGTTGTAGATTGATGCTCTATTGAAGTCCCTCTTTTCTGAATACTATTATTTTGTAGACATTTATTTCACAAACTATTTTAGTCCCTTCATGAATTATCTTTCATCCTTAGCGAACTGCCATGAATCATCTGTGAATTGTGATCCACCGTGTGGTGCAAGTGCTTTGCAGTTACCTATTTCTTTGCAGACCACCACCTACTTCATGGATGGATGATGCCTCGCGGACTTCCTCTACTACATATTCCCTTTTCCTTTATGGGATATAGAGCCCTGAAAACCCCTTTCATGAAATTTTCTTAGGAATTACTTCCTACTTCACAGAATTCTCCCTCGTGAACTCTTCTTCTTTAAAAAATTATCCCTCACAAACTACTTTGAACTTCTATGAATTCTTCCTAGAGAGATAATATTTTCTAAGGAAATTTTCTCTACTTAATGATCTGATTAGGGTTCTTTATATAAGAAAATAGATCCATAGAACTCATTAATCTGAATTACCTAAAACTTCGATGTAGTACTGCCTTCACTGTGAACTATGTTATGTGTTCCTCATAGAACCTTGATCCTTTATGATGGTTTATGTCTTCCACAAATGAAAAACCCCTTTGAGGATATTAAAATCACTACCTCTCAACCACAAATGAAAATCCTCCCACGAACAAAAATTTTCTCATGAACTGTTTGTAAGAACCCAGTTCTCCTTATGATGTATGGGTTTATTATTTTTCTTTTTCTTTGAGTTGTTTTTGAGAAAGCAAGGAAAACTAGAAAATTGTTAAGTTTTAATAGAACACATAATGTAATCCTATGTGTATGCCATGTGATCTAACTGTGTAGGATGGGAATACACAGTGTGTGATTTTTTTGGCCAGGAAGAGAAGAAAAATCCACTACACATTGTGTACTTCCTAGTACACATCGTGTAGTCATGTCAGCGGGTCGGTGTGGGATGCGTAAAGTATGTTAGTGAATTTATGAATAGTAAAATGATATACACTCCATGTATCTGAACTTACATGTCGTGTAATACTAAATTTCAGCTTAAAATAGGTAGTAAACTCATTTTATCTTCTCTTGGATAGAACAACTGCTGGGTGAAGAATAAGGAGCCGCATGAGTTGATTCTTCTCTCATTTCATCATCTAGAACCCGATTAAAGCGTCATCAGTCTCATTAGATTCCTCTCAGTAGAAAATTTCTTATCCTTGAGAGGTTCTTGATGTTTTCTATTCTTGATAATGTTATTCAAGGTTTAATTTTTTACCTTTTTTCTTATATCTACGTATTTATTGGATGATTCAAGGTCCGACATCATATTATATCAGTTATACGACATCAAGGTAGGTGGTCTTGTGCCTTTCATTAAAAATATGGGTCAAAATGGTATGATACCATTTTTTGGTATTATTTTTCTCTATAATTGAAACCTATTGATAGCTAATGATGTTTAGGTATTTTATTATATGAAATTGAATCATATGATTGTTGATTGTTCGATTTAGTGACACCCCATGGGTGTGTTTCCCATGGTTAGCCATTTGGAAAGACATCCCTTGAGGCATGTGAATTCTTTCACTTTTGGGGTATATTAGAATGATATATTGATATATGAAATGACCATGTGGGTTGTTATGATTAAAACCATGCAATAATTTAATTTTCATATGTTTACTGCTATGTGAATTGCCCACATGAGTTGTTATGTTTAAAGTCATGTGATAGTTTAATTCGCATGTGTTGTTTTTGAAATGAAATGATAAATTATTAAAAGAGGTAATTAGCCATGGGAAAGCCACAGTCCTATTTAAAAGACAAGGTTGGGCTCATGTGACTAATTACACCTTGCTTACCTTGGTTAAACCATTGTCTCGGTTAAAAGGAAATGGATGGACTCGAGAGGTTAATTACTTAAGGGCCATGAGTGATCCATAGTTTTGGTGGTCAGGCTTACTAATTCTTCCTTGTAAATTCTAAGTGAATCATTGGTCTATTGAGAGATACCTATGATGGTATTTTTTGGAAACTAAACAAATGATTAAATACTTAAATGCTAATATGCTTAAATGTGAAATGGTTATGTCACGATTTGATGGTTACTTTGGTATGGGGGGTCGATGGGCCTAGGATAGACTTTGAGACCTTTTTGAAAGTTCACAGGACTTGTTAAATGAAATGGAATGACTTATTATGCATCTTCCAAGCCAAAGCACAAGCTTAGATTCAGTATTCACCTTTTTCTAGATGATCTTCTGAGACATCTATTGTGTTTACTTCTATATAGGGGATTGGCTGGCTAAGGTCAAATCTTGAGATGGTTTCACCTAAATGAAACTGATTTTCTAAAGAAAATAAACATAGTAAATGGATGCTTACTTGAGCACTTCCTAGTTACTGTTTTCCCTTACTGTTGTTTCATATATTCACTAACTATTAGGCATGGATATTTGGTGGTTGCCAACTGGGATTAGTATCACACCCTGTTTGGGTCATGTTTTTGGGCCCAAATAGATTATATGATTACAAGTTTACACAAGGGAAAGTTCCCTTATACAGGTACTTGATTGCTTCTTAGGAGTAGGAGAGCATGGGACCAAGCCGAGTCTTGCGATGCTTCTAAGATTTATTTCTATTTCTTCACTTGTATTGTATTTGTATCTAATTATAGTGTATCCTGTTTTGGCTTCTTTATTAGAACATATAACATGGTGCATTATCATTTGTATGGTTTGAGACTTGGATATTTATCTATTAGACTTTCGTTGTTCTATTTCAGTCATGTACCATTTACTACTTCTACTACTGTATTGTTTTGTATTTCGTTGTTTTATACTCTGCCAATGAGGGCATAGTTTACCAACTATCATACCCAAGAACCTCACTGCTAGTCAAAAGCCTCTAGATTTTGGGGAAATGCGCTTGAGGCCATGTGGCCAACCAGGTACAGGGAACCTTTTAGTGTCATCCAGATCTGGGGTGTTACAAAGTGGTATCATAGGAGTTTCTTTTATTTTTTTCATTACTGTTTAGAGCCTATAGATATGGTTAGGAATTAATGGGTATTTGGTAATTAGTTTTTCTCGGAAGTAGCTACCCTTCGTACAGGGAAAAGCCAAATTACCTCGAATTGTCTTGTGATGTTTATATTTTTGAGCTATTACAGTTGATTTGATTTCATTGTTGGGTGATGAACTTGAATTATGATATTAATTTTGATGAAATTGTGGGTTATATTTTAGTTTCAACCTGATTATATGAGGGTGTTACATCGCATGCATCATATAGAAACTTTTTAGAATCACATGCCATGCATTAAGTCATGCCATCGTGGATGCATTAGTTATCCCATGTTGTTGTGATAGATGATCTGATAGCTATGCCTACTGTTGTGATATATGTATTGGTACGTGCTATGGTTTGGATGAAATAGACACAAAAATTTTGTTTCTAAGTTGTATGGTTCCTATTAGACTGAAATTTGGTGGATCATGATTCAGTTTTTATCTATAATTATATGATGATATATTATGCTTGGGTTCCAAACTTTGATTCGTGGGGAGTATGGGACCTCATGGATCAGAATTTGGAATCCCACTGGTTGAGTTTTCTATAAAACAGGGGTTTTCTGGGAAATTTGGATTTTATGTACTGAAAAACCCAGTATACATGGTGTGTAGTCTAGCCTAACACACTGTGTGTTCTTCCTGTTAGGGGAGGAATGTGTTATAAAAAATTAATAAGAGCATTCCATGTATACCATGTACATGTCATGTAATCCTTGACCGTGTAACCTGTCGTGTAAGGAGGGAACATGGGTTGTCGATCTTTGAGAAGGACACACCATGTAATGTGAGTACACACCGTGTAGAAGTCAATAGTGTATCTAACTATGTGACTAATGAAACGAGTGGATGAAAATTTTGATGTACACGTCGTTTCTATGTTGATCACTCCGTGTAGTCTTATATCGGCAGAACCATGTAGTTCTAGACATGTAGAAGTACCTAGGAAGGAAGGGAACTCAATTACACGTCATGTCTCTTGGGGAACACACCATGTACATGGGGGAATTACACAGCCATGTTGGACCAAAGTACACACCCATGTAAAGGTCTAGAAAGACACTCTATGTAAGTGGTAATACACACCGTGTACTCTTATTTTGAAAAAATTGAGTGTTTTCCTTAATCTGTTATGTTCTTACACTTATGAGTAATAGTTTCCTTTTTCATTAAGTCATTACTGAGGCATGTGTGTTGGACATTGTAGAGTCATGTCATCGTGATGACCATGAGCTGTACACCAGGAGAGTGGTGATGAGCATACTTTAGAAATGGTGGGCCATGGGATACTGATGGATCCTCTAGTTGTGTCAGTTGTCGTACCAGCCGTTATACCAGACATGGGTGCAGATGCACAGTTCCGATAAGGTTTTGTGAGGTTAATACAGACCTTCTAGGGAGCAATACAGGCCTCCACATCTATGGTAGAGTTGACATGTATATTATAACAGCACCATCCACCTATTTTTTTAAGGGATGGTGGACCATAGGATGTGGAATCATGGATGGAATCAGTGATGACTATCTTTGAGCATCTTGAGACACCTCTTGAGAGGAGTGTCAAGCTCATGACTTATATGCTATGAGATTCCTCCAAGAGGTGGTGTCATGTTATCACACATACAGAGTGCCATCGGGACATGGTATAGGGAGACTTCTAGACAATATTCTATGACTACTTCTTTTCTGATACCCTCATAGCTAATCGAGACTGGGAGTTCATGAATCTGGAGCAGGGTACTATGTCAATGATGGACTATTCTTCCTGCTTTATAGAGCTTCAGCGATTCACACATGTTATAATGGGTGAAGAGGGGCTGAGAGCTAGGATATTCAAGGATAATCTTAGATACGACATCTGAGCTTAGGTGAACGTTTTTAGGTTGCCTTTTCTGCATTTCATTGTGAATTAGGTACTGATTACTGAGTGAAACCTATGGGAATCTAGGGGTGTGATCCAAGGAAGTTCAGCACTTAGATCTGGTACTATCTCGACCGAAAGCAAGAAGGGTCGTATGGAGTTTTCTTGTGGGAATACAAGCAGTCAGGATGTATCTTATGGTACCCAATTGAGGTGCTATCAGTGTAGCAGAGTTGGGAATACCATACCATAGTAACTAAAGGACCTAGCTGAGTGTCGATCTTGCAGCAATATGGCCCATCTGCAGTGCTTCTGCAGGACATTTCCACCAGTGGCTAGTGAGAGAGGTTCTATATAGAGTCCATGTGTAGGAGTAGGGTCGATAGCTTTCCACTAGTCTAAAAACTATAATACATCGGGGCATGCAGGCCTAGGTGGTGGGCGTGGTCATGGTAGCCAGAACCCAGGATCTCAGTGACAACAGGGCGGCTCAGCTCAGGGTAGCTAGGTTGTGTCACAGGGTCACGGTACAGGTCAGACATATGCAGTGAAACAGACCCAACATGAGAAGGATCTTGAACCTTCTACTGTCAAAGGTACTATTCTAGTTGCCTCTATTTTATCTTCTGCACTTTTTGATATTGGATCTTCTCATTGTTTTATATATGTGACCATTGTGGAGTGCCTTGGGCTTTGTGTTTATACACCTGATAATGTTAGGACATTATACACTTCATTAGGGATTAGAACGGTAGGTGTGCATATGTGCAAGGATTTTTCCCTTGAGATTGGTGGATTTAACTTCTTTTGGGATCTCTATGTCTTAGAGATGACGGGGTTTTATGTCATCCTTGGAATGGATTGGATGGTATCCTATCAGCACTTCGTTTACTACTATCATCATATGGTGAGTTTTACATCACCAGAGGGTGGGTCTTTTCTATACAAGGGAGAATGGGATGTCTAGGTGAGCCAAGCTGGTCTCGAGCATTGTGGATTGGGCAGGATGACAGCCGAGATTGCGAGTTTATATCTGGATGATCAGGGAACATGTATGACAGATTTTACTCTTGTGGTTAATCATTTTAGGGATGGTTTCCCGGACAACTTCTCTGGATTACCTCTGATTAGAGAGGTGGAGTTCACTATCGATCTAGTGATAGGAGTTGCAATGATATCCATTCCTCCTTAAAGGATGGATATGATGGAGTTTCAAGAGCTCAAGAGGAAGTTGGAAGATATGAAAGCTAAGGGTTTTATTCGACCCAGTACTTCACCTTGGGGTTCACCAGCCCTTTTTGCAAAGAAGGCGGATGGTACTCTCAAACATTTCATGGACTATGAAAAACTAAACTAGTTGACAGTCAAAAACCAATATCCCTTACCATGGATAGATGACTTGTTTGATCAACTTTGAGGAGCTCGAGTGTTCTCAAAGATTTACTTAAGGTCAGGATATCACTAGGTACATGTTAGACCAGCATACATACCTCATACAGCCTTTCATAGCATGTACGATCTTTGTGAGTACATGGTTATGCCATTTGGTCTCATGAACGTGCCAGCAGTTTTCATGGTGCTGATGAACCGAGTGTTTCATCCATACCTTGATTCCTTTTTTGTGGTTTTCATGGATGATATCTTGTTGTTTTCTCACAATCAACACGACCATTCCAAAAACCTTGAGATCATTTTGAATACACTGAGAGAGCATCAGTTATATGCTAAGCTCTCAAAATACCACTTCTGGATGGATTAGATTCACTTCTTGGGTCACGTAATCTCAGAGATAGGAGTACCAGTGGACCCAGAGAATTTGAGAGTAGTAGTTACCTGGGAGAATCCCAAGAATGTTTTTGAGGTGCATATTTTCTTGGTGCTATCTAGATACTACAGGAGTTTTATACAGGACTTCTCACTCTTATCAACACCGATGAAGGGTTTGACTAAGAAAGTTGTGAAGTTTCAATGGTCAAATTCTTGCGAGGTATCCTTTTAGGAGTTGAAGGGATGTTTGACTTCATCACTGATACTGATATTGCCTAAACTGGGCAAGATTTACCTATGTAATGTGATACATCAGGTATCGAGCTGGGAGTAATGCTTATGCAGGGGTGTCGAGTCATTGCATATGGGTCTTAGAAATTGATACCACATGATAGGAAATACCTGATGCACGATATCGAGTTAGCATCAGTTTTTCATGCCTTACTTTGTTGGAGACACTATCTTTTAGGAGATAATTTTATGGTATACACTAACCACAAAAGCCTTAAGTATATCTTTATGCAACCTGACTTGAACTTGAGACAGTGGAGGTGGTTCAATTACCTACATTCCTTCAACATTTAGCTTATCTACATGCCTAGGAAAGGAAATGTGGTGGTTGATTCCTTGAGAAGGAGGACTCAAATATAGGAAATGCAGAAGGCTAGTGGTGATTAGAGGCTTATGGATTTTTTCTCTGAGATGTATTTAGAAGTTCACAACAGTCAGGGATAGACTTATCTTTCATATTTGGTGGTTACCTCTACCTTACTAGACAGAGTGAGGATGAGGCGGCTATCAGATTCTGAAGGCCTAGTTCTATAGGAGAGTGTGGTAGGTGAGTACCCTCCTCCTGAATGGACAATAGGCGAGGATGAAGTTCTGTGTGTCCATGGAAGTGTGTGGGTTCCTTGGGATATACGTGAGGATATGATGTGGAAGTTTCATGATTCAGCTTGGGCAATGCATCCTGGAGTCACTAAGATATACCGTGAATTGTATCATCATTATTGGTGGATGGGAATTAAGTTAGAAGCAACTAGTTTTTGTTATAAGGTGTTACACCTGTCATCAGGTGAAAGTGGAACACCAATGGCTAGCTGAACTTTTACAACAGATATCCATTCCTAAGTGTAAATGGGATGATGTCACGATGGATTTCATAATGGGGTAACCAAGGTCACCTAAAGGCAATGATGATTTGTGGGTTTTATTTGATAGGCTTATGAAGGTCACTCACTTATTGTCGATCAAGGAGACCTTTGGTGTTGATGATCTTGGAAATCTACATATGGTACCACTTCATGGGGTCCCTCGCTCTATTTTTTCAGATAGGGACACCCACTTTACATCTCATTTATAGTATAGTTTTCAGATGACACTAGGTACACAAGTGTTTCTAAGCACAACATACCACCCTCAGACCAATGTCCAGTCAGAGTATACGATACAGGTTCTAGAGGACATGTTGCATGCTTGTGTCCTGGACTTTGGGGGATATTGGGAGAATCATATACCCCTAGTTGAGTTCACCTATAATAATATTTTTCAGGCCACTATTTATATGGAACCATATGAGGCTTTGTACAGTAGGACATGATGATCACCCCTATGTTGGCTGGAGGTAGGAGAGGCAGCTATGATGGGACCTCTTCTTGTACAAGAGACTACTGAGCAGGTTCACTAGATTCAGAGATGGATGGATACTATACAGTCTCATCAGAAATCTTTTGTCGATCGTTGTATATGACCCTTGGATTTTGAGGTTGGGGATCAAGTTTTCTTACATGTCGCACCAAGATTGGGACACAAGAGGATCAGGAGATAGGGTAATATTTCACCGCGATATATCAGACCATTTGAAATTATGGAACGAGTCAGGTTGGTTACCTATCAGTTATAGATGCCTTAGAGCTACCGAGTCATGCACTACGTCTTCCATGTATCTCAGCTACACCTCTATCACTTAGACCTGTCTCAAATTTTTCATCCTGATAAGGTTAAGCTTCAGATTGAAGCATCCTTTTAGGATAATCTAATTCATATAATTGACAGGAGCATGAAGGTTATCTAAGGCTGGTCATTTCCTCTTGTACGGGTGTTATGGTAGCATGGTCGAGTACAGGATGAGACTTGGGATAGGGAGGCTGATGTACATGCTTAGTGGCCGATGTTATTCTTAGGTATTCTTTCACCACCCTTGGAAGGTAAATTCAAGGATGAATTTCTTTAAGTGGGGAAGTTTGTACGAACCTGATTCTTCTTATGAGGTATGGGTTTCTTATTTTTCTTTTCCTTTGAGTTTTTTTTGAGAAAACAAGTAAAACTAGAAAAATGTTATGTTTTAGTAGAATACGTTGTGTAATCCTATGTACACGCCATGTGGTCTGTCCATGTAAGATAGGAATACACAGTGTGTGCTTTTTTGGCTAGGAAGAGAAGAAAAATCTACTACATGCCGTGTACATCCTAGTACATGTCGTGTAGTCATGTCGGTAGGTCGATGTAGGATGTGTAAAGTTGGTTGGCGAATTTATGAATAGTAAAATGATATACACACCTTGTATATGAACTTACAATATGTGCACTGCTAAATTTCATCTTAAAACATGAAGTAGCCTTGTTTTATCTTACCTTTGATAGAATAGATGCTGGGTGAAGAACAAGAAGCCATGAGAGTTGATTCTTCTCCCATTTCATCATCTGGAACCTGATTCAAGTGTCTTCAATCTCGTTGGATTCCTCTCGGTAAAATATTTCTTCTCTTAGATCTGTTGTTGATGTTTTATATTCTTGATAAAGTTATTCAAGATTGAATATGATTTAACTTTTTTCTTAGATCTATGTCATTCTAGGCCGATTCAAGGGCTCATGTCAGATTATATTAGTTATATGACATCGAGGTAGGTGGTCTTGTGCCTTTCATTAAATGTCAAGTTGATTATATGTTCTGAAATGGTATGAGACCATTTTTGGGTATTTTTTTCTCTATAATTGAAACCTGTTGATACCTAATGATGTTTAGGTATTTTATTATATGAAATTGAATCATGTGATTCCTGATTGTTTCATTTAGGGACACCCCATGGGTGTGTTTCCCATGGTTATCCATTTGGAAAGAGCACCCTTGAGGCATGTGAATGATTTCCATTTTGGGGTTGATTAGAATGATATATTGATATATGAAATTCCCACATGATTTTTTATTATTAAAACCATGTAATAGTTTAATTTTCATGTGTTTGCTACTATGTTTTTTTTAAAGGTGGTGCCTCAGTCAAAGATGTGTTTGCTACTGTGTGAATTGCCCATGTGATTTGTTATGTTTAAAGTCATGTGATAGTTTAATTCGCATTTTTTATTTTTGAAATTCAATGATAAATGATTAAAAAAGGTAATTAGACATGGGTGAGCCATAGTATCAGTTAAAAGACAAGGTCGAGATCATGTGACTAATTACACATTGCCTATCTTGGGTGAACCATCATCTTAGTTAAAAGGCAATAGACAAAATCAAGAGTTTAATTACTTAAGGTTCATGAGAAAGCCATAGTTTTTATGGTTGGGCTTACTGAGCCTTATTTTTAAATTTCAAATGAATACTTGGTCCATTGAGGGATACCTGGGATGAGCTATTTTGGAAATTGAACAAATGATTAAATGTTGAAATGTTGATATGCTTAAATGCGAAAAGGTTATGTCATGAGTTGATAGTTAATTTGGTATGGGGGTGATGGGCCTAGGCTGGACTTGGAGACCTTTTTAAAGTTCACATGAATTGTTAAATGAAATGGAATGACTTATGATGTGTCTGCCAAGCCAAAGCACGAGCTTGGATTTGGTCTTCACCTTTTGTCTAAATGATCTTCTGAGACATATAATGTGTTTACTTCTATACGGGGGATTGGAAGGATAAGGCCAAATCTCAAGATAGTTTCACCTAAATGAAAATGATTTTATAAAGTACAAAAACACAGTAAATGGATGGTTACTTGAGCACTTCCTAGTTACTATTTTCACTTACTGTTGTTGCATATATTCATTGACTGTTAGTTATGGATCTTTAGTGGTTTCCTACTGGGATTAGTCTCACACTCTGTTTGGGTCATGATTTTGGGATCAAACATATTATATGATTGTAGGTGTAAAAAGGGGAAAATAACCTTATATAGGTACTTGATTTCTGCTTAGGAGCAGGAGATCATGGGAACAAGTCGAGGCTTGTGATGCTTCTGAGTTTTATTTATGTTTTTTCACTTTTATTATATTTGAATATGATTATAGTGTATCCTATTTTAGTTACTTACATAAAACATATAACATGTTGCATTATCATTTTTATGGTTTGAGACTTGGATATTTATCTATCAGACTTCCACTATTTTGTTTCATTCGTGTATTGTTTACTGCTTATGCTACTATATTGTTTTGTATTTTGTTGTGTTATACTCTACCAATGAGGGAATAGTTTACCCAATATCATACCCAAGGCCCTCGTTTCTAGTTGTTAACCTCTGGATTTTGGGGAAATGTGCTTGAGGCCATGTAGACAACTGAGTACGGGGCACCTTTTAGTGGCATTCGGATCAGGGACGTTACACTCTGAGCCTCCCATGAACTAATTTCTCTATGTGATTTGTGTAGCACATTTATCATTTGTGGTATCCAAAAACAGTTCCCTTATCCACAAAATGTAACATCCTTTTTGGTTCCACATACCTTATTTGTGGTCCAAAAACACCATTCTTCATGGACCATGAACTCATTTGTGGCATAAATAGTGTAACTTCTATAAAAAAAATCTTTCCTTTTCCAAAAAACACCTGATTTTCAGGCCCAAAAATGTGGAAATCACTAATAACCCATTACACTTTAAACATTTTCTTCAGAAACACCAACCATAATGATTTGAGGTCATATGGATTTGTCAAAAAACAAAATCACCCCAAAAACACCAAGACAGCATCTTGAGGGATGTTTCCCTAACAATCTCCCCCTTTGGGTTTGTTGAAAACTATTCACAATCTGATATTTTGGTAAAGCTTCTTCCATAACAAAACTCTCTTCATGTGATTCAGATAGCAATTAAAGATTTAATCAACACACTCTCTAAGAACACATGATCCATGATTAGCATGAGAAACAAGAGTATCATGAAAATTTCATCAATGAATCACTTCATTCTAAAACCACTCGACTAATTTCATCATGAACCACATGTTTTGTGATATATAACCTTTGATCAATCACCTTTAGCACCATAAGATTTTGAACTGTCCATAATTAACTACTCCCCCTATTAGCTTCTCCCCCGATCAGCTTCTCCCTTTTCCTTTATTAAGACATTTTATCCCTCTTTTATAGCCAAAACTTATCCCCCTTTTTCAAAAAACTTGAAAGTCACTTCATTGTAGTCTGAAAAAGGGTAAAGAACACATATTAGCACATTATGGAAAAACACATCATACCTCAAGGAGAGTGGTTTCCATATCCATACTTTTTCAAGTGTGGGGAGTCGACTGAACTCTCAGATCTAATAGATACATTTCAAAAACTTTTTTCGGTAAGGCCTTTGTCAGAATGTCTACAACCTGAAGTTCTATAGGCACATACTCCAACTTCACAAGACCTTTCTCAACCTTATTCTTGATAAAATGATAATTTATTTTAATTTGATTTGTCCTTGAGTGATGGACTTAATTTTTCTAAGATTTATAGAACTTGAATTATCACAATGGATTCTAATCATAGACTTTACTTTAACTCTCATATCATCAAGTTGCTTCTTCATCCACAATATTTATGTGCATGCTTGAGTGAATGAAATATATTTAGCTTCTACAATGCTCATTGAAATGAAATCCTATTTATTTCTTAACTAAGAAATACACTATATGATAATATAGAATACACCACCTGATGTTGTTTTTCTATCATCGGCTAAACCGGCCCAATGTGCATCTTTATATCCCAATAACTCTTGCTGATATTTTTCATTGTATAGTAAACTGAAATCCACCATACCCTTGATATACCGAAGTATTATTTTCACTAAAATCACATGGTTTCCCTTAGTATTACTTTGATATCTTGTTTCTTTACATGTCACAAAAATAACATCAGGTCTTGTCCCTATCAAGTAAAATATACTACTAATGATTTACCTATATTCTGTAACATTTAATGAATTTCCTTCATCATCTCATGAAAGTTTCAGCCAGGTATCCATTGAAGTCATAATCTCCTTGGAATTATCTATTAAAAATCTTCTCAAAACCTCATTTTTATATTTATATTGAGAAATTAATGTGTCATTATTTCCTTGTATCACTTATTAACTAATGAAAAATGTCAGTTCACCAATCATTGACATTTTAAATTCACTTTTTAGGAATTATGTGAACTAATTGCACTATGATATATCCAATCCACCAAATATTATATCATTAACACAAACCAACACCATAATCCTTTATTAATATCATTATTGGAATATATTTTAATCAAATCCACCACACTGAAAACTGAGCTTCTTAAAAAACTGATCTAGCCATGAATACCATGCTTTGGGTGATTAATTCAACCCATATAGTGCCTTCTTCAGCTAAAAAACTCTATTATCATATTCATGAATGATAAAATCACCCGGTTTCTCAACATAAACTTCTTCTTATAGAACCTCATTCATAAAATTATGACTTGACATCCATATGGAAAACTTTGAGCTTTATTTGCACTACTATGGCCAAGAATAATCTAATTTTTTCTAGCCTTGTAACAGGTGAAAATGTTTCATCAACATTGATACCATCTATCTAGGAGTACCCTTTACACACTAGTATTTATTTTCTTCAAATAACTACATTTTATTCATCCATCTTGTTACAAAAGACCCATTTAGTCCTAATTATAATATTATTTGTTGGCCTTGAAACAATCTCACATATTTGATACTTCTCATTTTGGCCAAGATCTTAATTCATAGCATGGACCCAGTTTTCATCTCCAACTTCTTCCTCAAAACATTTAGGCTCTACCTATTATAAGAATGATGATTTCTATAGAGTCTTCATCCTACTTGTCTATATTGGCATTGTATGATCACCAATTATGTTCTGTCTATCAATTTCGGATCTTCTCTTCAATATTTGTGCAGATACAAGTTTTTCTCATAATTTTCATTATCTAAATATTCTTTTGAATCAACCTCTGGAACTATAACATCTTCGGGTCTTCTTATCTATTCATTACTATCCTCCTAAGACTGGTCATGTATTTGCTAAAGTTTATTCTCATTCTATATTATAGTTATGTCATTGCTTTCAACTACCTTTCCCATCCTCTTATTGAAGCACTTATATGCTTTTATTTTCTTTGAGTATCCATGGAATATCCCTTCATCTCCATGAGATTAGAACTTCCAATGTTTCTCCTTATTGAGAATGAAACACTTACTTCTAAAGACTCTAAAATACTTCAATGTTGGATTCTTTCCATAACATAGCTCATATGGTGTCTTCTATTATTTTAGATGTAATAAATCTCTATTTGATGTTTAGACTGATTTTATCACTTCTTCTTTCCAAAAATTATCCAGAAGTTCTTTCTCAATGAGAATTGTTATATCCATGTTGTTGATAATTATATTTATTCTATCAACTAATCCATTTTTGTTGTGAAGTTATTACTGCTAAAACTTGGTGACTTATCCCATGTTTCACAAGATAATCTTCCACTTGGATATTTGTGAACTCTGTTCTATTATCAGTTTAGATCTTTTAAATTTTTTAACCTAGAATCTTTTCAACTTCCCTTCGATAAGTTGTTATGAAACTGAACGCCTCATATTTGTGGGTGATAATTGAAACCCATGACATTCTACTAAAATAATCAATGAAGAGAATATAATATATCCTCCCATCAATATCTCTTAGTGAAATAGACCCAAACACATCAATATGTACCAACTCAATAAAAATTTTTACCTTTTCTCTTTTTCCTTATATGTCTTTTGAATGACTTTCCCTTGTTGAAAAGCATCACACGTATGAGTATGATCTCATGATAACCTAGAGAGGTCTCAAGAAACATCATATTTAACTAGATATTCCAAGGACATTTGGCTCATGATACCAATATATTTATTCTATAACTTGTTTTCTTCTTCCTTGGATATGAAGAACATATGTTCTTCTCCACTTACAAGGTAGATATTCCCTTTCTCATGATTTCCCTACAAAACAACTACATCATATTTTTTCTTAATGAAACATAATTTTATAGAAAATCCTATAGAATGTACAGAATCACATAACTGATTGAAACTTGGTAATTTTTGGCTCATACCATTAACAACCAAGATATTTGTATGTCTCATGTCTTTTCTCACAAACCTTTCTTTTCTTAATCCAATAATTTTCAAACATTCATCATTACCAAATCTCACAATACATTCCTTGTAATACATGATTACTATCACTAGTTCTTTATTTCCTATCATATATGATGTGAATACACTATCAATGATCAATATTCCAGTGCGATATAAATATTTGAAAGCAATCTCTATAACCGTTTCATGTTCAATTATCTTCTTTTTTGCCCATGTTTTTGAATTCATACCTGGTATTGATTGAAAATATTGATCTTCCTCAAATTATGATGGACAGGCTTCATATTACAATGTTTCAACTTTATTTTTCATTTTTATCTCACTTTATGATACTTCGAATTACTTCTTACGACCACATTCATTCTTATTTTTCACATTTCTTTTCATTGTAGATGAGAAATATATTTCCATGTGCTTGAATCCTCTACACTTGAAATAGTAACCATAAAATTATGTTCTGGGATATTGATTTTTGTATGGATCTCTCTATTGGTTGTTTTCTCTTCAGTGCCTCTTGGTTATGGAACAGACATTCTGTGAGTGTCCCATTCTTCCTAGATAATAACATCTCATGCGAGGTGTATTACTATGTGGAAATACTACACTACTAATTCTCACTTGGGTTATCTGAATCTTCTGTTTATGATTCATACCAAAATCAATATTAAAACTTGGAGTGTTATATTGTGGTATAACTTCAACCATTACTGATTTTTATTTTCAATCAAGACCCATACCAGCTATATCATTCTAATCAATCATTTTCATTTCCTAAAACTCCTTTTTCTATTTCACTAGAACTATAACTTCTTCTTTTAATTTTTATGTTTCCTTCATATCTTGATTTACTACAATAAATAGTTTCTCCTGATGTTTCACTTTCCTTCGCATACTGACAACTTCCTCTTTAAGTTATTTGATACGTTTGATTTGATATTTTATAGTATTATTCAAACTATCAACCTCTCTTTTTTATTCTTCAGTTATGAGTTTGTACTCAAAACCTTTTTGGAGTTCTCTATAATTGAATATTTAAGCCTTTAAATTTTATCCTCTAGATTAGACTTTTCTTTTTCCTGTTTTTGTATATATAGTTTTTCATCATTAACTTCCCTATTGTATTTATTCTTTTATCTCTCCAAACATCTATTTCTTAATGTGAGTATTCTAATTCAACCTAAATATCAACTCTTCCTTCAAATTATCCTTCGTCATTTTCAATATCTTTATTTTTTTGGAAATTTAGGAAAACTTCCACCATAGAATTTGCTTCATGATCCTTACAGTCTTCCAATTATTTTGCCTCATATTCTTCTGAATTTTCATCTTATTTTGAAAGCATGCTCTTTTTTTTGAATAAATTTATCTTTATACTCCTCTTACCTTTCACATTTACTGAGTGCTTATTCCCAATAATTTCATCATTATATTCATATTTATCATGAAACATATTAGGAAACTTTGCTGTAAGATTTCCAATATTTCATCATCGAAAGCATGAAATTAGAAGTTTCCCTTTGAACTTTCCTCTTTATCTTTACAAATTTGAGGAGATAAATGACATTACATCATCCACATTATCCTACTAATGACTATCTTCAGCAACATGATTCTCCATGGCCTTGAATGCCACTTCTTTGTACTTCCCATTTTCTACAATGTCTTTATCATCATTTCTCATCCCATATGCAACAAGAGTATTGTGAAATCTATTCAATGTCAGTTCATTTAAATATTTATATTATAATACTGAAACTTTCATATTAAACCAAGGTGTTTGTTTTATCAATATTATCTTAACAATCTTTATATCTTTAAAAATTTCTCTTAGACCACACATGTCTTCCACAATAATATTCAATCATTCAAATAATGTATCAAAAAATTCATTGGGGTGAATTCTTATATCCTCATACTTATTCCATAGGACTTGAAGTTTTTATTCTATAATATTTGAGTTTCCCTCATAAATATTTAGAAACTTTTACCACATAGCATGTGATGAATTACATGAAATCACCTTTGTATAGATTTCATTGGATAGGGATCCCCCTAAAGCATTGATTCCTTTGGCATCAATATCTAATTATCTATGTTCTAATTCTAATAAAACATTACTATCTATACTGACATAAATATCATGCATTACAGCTATAAATACATTCATACCCAATGATCAAAAGAACTGTTACATTTGATTCTTCTATAGATGAAAATTTTTTCCATAAAAGATCAGAATCCCTTTGTGATTAATAGCTTCCTTTTCTTCAATTGAGATAGAACCACTGACTTTCAATCTTTATCTGTGTTTCCAGTTATTATCCCAACTAGGTTAAATACCCTGAGAGGGGGGTGAATCATGATATGAATGATTAAAACATCTACCCATTAGGATATTGTTTAGGTATTAAACAAAACACTTTTATCTATATTTCCCATAGATCTATATTAATATTAATGAAATCATGAATAAGACACAATGATTTTACTTGGTTCACCCTCACTAGGCTACATCCAAGGAGCATACAATGGCAATGTTCTGATGTACCTTTAACAACCCTACTCTTTATTACACACATAAACATGATTTATTACATAAAAATTCACTTAAAACAACTCTGAGGATCGAGAGTTATAGTGTCTTTGAAAATTAGAAACATTACATAATAACTTAAAACATAACATCTTTATTGAAAACTTATTTTACATAACCACAACATTCCTTCATACTTAGCATTGCATGGGATAACCTGAGGACATGCATAAGAAAAAGGTGAGCTATAAAGCCCAGTAAGGGAGTAAATAAGGAATAACATAAAGAATATAGTACATGTTAGTCAATAGTCATATCAATGGAGAACAAGAGAAACATGAACATGAAGGTATGATATAGCATGATTATCATAACATGGAAATGTGGAAACAACATTTAACATGATATTAGCATGAGCCAAGGATCATTGCACATGGAGCATGAGTAAACACTAATTTCATATGAATTATCATGAGTAAACACTCATTTAACATGTCTTATCATGATAATATTATTTACCCAATGCATTGGAGCGCTATCAGGGCGCACCCTTCTTAATCATTTCATTTCATGCATAAGTGTGCCACATATATCATACAACATGGATTCATTAAACATCATAATTTAATCCATGAATAAGATGTGTGGAATAAATAAATGTAAGTCCTCAATAAACAATTACAAGTTCATAAATTTGAATACCCTTGATAGATAAATGGGTATGGTATTCACTAACACAGTGATTTTGGCATGGGAAATTTAGGTGTAACTTCGGCAGCATAACTACATCAAATAGAAATCGTAAAATGGGTTGATGAGAGAGAAATGGGTCTATCATAATTTATACATGAAATTTAAGGTAAGGGGGTCATTTAACTTGATATCCAAACATATTTAATGGAATTTAGATCCATAATATAAAATAATTTCTTGAAAGTAAATGAGGAGAGAGAAATCCCTTAGAGAATTTCGGCATGGTAACAGGTGTACATGGAAGGCATTAATGAGAGAGAAAGAGGTCTCTCGTCATTAAAAAATAAGTAGGGAATTATAGGGTATGTGATAAATCATACCTCTAACATTTTTAATTGAAAATAAAATTGCATAACAATATAAGAAAACTTGGACATAAATAAGGAAGGAAGGAAAGTGGGGGTCCCTTACTTGGAAGTGTGATCCCAGAGGCTTGGGAGAGACTTTAGCGAGGCTTATAGGGAGATTGGGTGCATTGGGAGGATTATAGAGAGAGGATGTAATAGTTTGGTCGAGATACAAAGGTTTTGAGTGAATATGAATGGGAGATTTAGTGGGTTTATATAAAAAAGGAGAGAGAATTATTTATTATTTAGGTTTTGGACATTACACATTAAACTAATCAAAACCACAAACTATCCCATGGTTTTTGCCCATGGTTTTTTCCAAAGTGAAGTGGAAAATATTTCTTTATAAGTACAATGGCTGAACTTATTAAAATATTAGGCTTTCTTATGTGGAGGTGAATCACACTCTCAAGGAAATCATTTTAAAATTTTAAAATATTTTATAATTTTTGGAGGGTCCACTAAGGTACCATAAAATTAATAAAACAAATATAAAATTACATTGTTTTAAATATAAAACATATATTATTAGAAAATACTATTTATAGTATTTAATTACATCACTATTGGGTCATTATGATATTATAAAACACATTATATATTTAAATGATATTTAATTTTTACCCAAAAATTTGAATGTCTCAAAAAATTATGAAAAAATCACCGTTAGATAATTTCGATGTCTTGAATCCAAAAAAGATATTCATTTTATCTAAATAATTTTACAAATATTTGAATTTTCAATTTTAAATTAAAAACTAACATTTATTGAAAATTCATGGGTTTTGACAAAAGCATTTTTCAAACCTTAAAAAAATACCATTGTATTCATAAAAAATTTCAATAATTTATATTTAACAAAAATTAATTTAGTAATAATATTTTATTAAAATATTATTTAATTAAAAAATCCATTAATTCACCAAAATATATTTCTTAATTGAATATTAACTAAAAATACTATTTGTGCTTTAAAAACCATTTACAAAGTAACAATAATAAAATGAATGTATATTATTTATTATATACAAAAAAAATAATGCACGTAATTATAGTGCTAGGGTCTTGTTACATAACCCCTTATAACACCCGCATAAGACCTAAGGGTAAGGTTTGTGATGGTGACAGACTCTTGGGATGGCTCAGATAACATCACTCAGATGGTAATCTCTATTAACTTTCACTTCTCCCATAGGCAGTTCTGTTCAAGATTAATGTGTTGAATCTTGGATAGGGATTGGTCCAAAGTAAAGCCCAGTGATGCTACCTCCTTTACGAGCTCTAACAAATGGGCTTCATATGGAGTAATTCTACTGGATGAGGTCATCGCTTCCTTTGTCTGGGTAAATTGGATTTGTTAAAGCCTTGTATTTATAATAATTATGTGATCACTGTTCAAAAGCTATATTATCAATGGTAACAATTCTTAACAGTATTTTAAAATCATAAAACTAAGGAAGTGTATAAGTTTTATATAACCATAATAGTACATTTAATTAGATCAATGGGAATTTTCATTAATAAAAGTTTTGGTTGTTACAATCTTCCCCCCTTAAAAATTTTTCCCTTGAAATTTCCTTTTTCAAAAATAAAATAAATGAGGGTAACTCTACTTCATCACTTCCTCTGATTCCCATGTTGCCTCTTCAAACTTGTGGTTTCTCCACAACACCTTAATGAGGGGTATTGTCTTATTTCGTATAACTTTTTCCCTATGATCTAAGATCTTCATCGGCTTCTCTTCATAGGAGAGGTCATTTTTTCAATGGTACCACCTCTAGATTGAGTATATGTGATGGTTCAAGTATGTACTTCCTCAAGAGTGATACATGGAATATATTTTGTACTTGAGATAGGTTTGGTGGGAGTGCTAGTCGATAGGCCACTGCTCCAATGCGATCAAGGATCTTAAAAGGGTCGATGTACCTTGGACTAAGATTTCCCTTCTTCCCAAATATCATAACTCTCTTCCACAGTGATATGTGGAGGAATACCATGTCTCTAACATCAAACTCTAGGTATCATCGATGATTATCATCATAACTCTTTTGTCGACTCTGAGCCACTTTAATGTGTTGTTGGATGGTCTTAACCTTCTCCACCATTTCTTGACCATTTTGGGACCTAGGATTTTTTTCTCTCCAAATTCATCCCAATATGTCAGTGTTCTACACCTCTTCCCATAAATGTCTTCATAAAGATCCATTTGGATTCTTTATTGGAAACTATTATTGTATGAGAACTCAACCAGAGGAATATGTTGATCCCATCCTCATTTGAAGTCCATTAAGCATTCTCTCAACATGTCCTCAAGTGTTTGGATAGTCCTCTTAGATTGGCCATCAGTTTCAGGATGATAATCCGTATTAAAGTTCATATCAGTATTCAGAGCATGCTGGAGACTCTTCCATAACTTTGAGGTGAATCTTGGATTTCTATTAGATATAATCGAAAATGGTACTCCATGCATCCTTACCACTTATCTGATGTATATCTATGCTAGTTAATCCAATGATAAATCCTCTCAAATTTTAATGAAGTGTGTAGTATTTGTAAGACAATCCATAACAACCCATATAGCATTGTTTCCTTTGGATGTCTTCAGAAGTCTGGTGACAAAGTCCATGGTGATGTTTTCCTATTTCCACATAGTTATGGGTAATAGTTTCATCATCCCTTTAGACTTATACCTCTAAAACTTCACTTTATGACATACCAGGCACTTTGATGTATACTCAGAAATATTCTACTTCATGTTATCCCACCAATAATTCTCTCATAGATCTTGATACATCTTTTTATTTCCTGGGTGAATGGAGAAATTCGAACTATGTGCATCATCCAAATTCTCATTCTTTAACTCCATATTTGATGGAACACATAGTCTTAACCTAAATCTAACAATTCCTTCTTCATTAATATTAAAATATGAGGATTTCCCTTTTCTGATAGTTTCCACTTTCTTCTAAATTCTCACATCATCCTTTTGAGCATCTTTTATCCTTTCCAAAATATATGTTTGATCAATAATTTGTGAAAGGATTGATGATGTTCCCTTATTTATTATTCCCATGTACATCTTCATCAAATATAAGAATATTGGATCCTTTTCAATTATCATAAATGATAGAATCATTGGGTCCTTTATACTTAGAGCATATGACACCTTCTTCGCTTTCCCAGGGTGGTGATGGATTGAGCAGTCATAGTCTTTGATAAGCTCTAACCATATTTGTTGGCTCATGTTCAACTCTTTCTGTGTGAATATATTCTTGATTTTTTTGTGATCTGTATATATTTCACACTTCTCCCCAAAGAGGTAATGCTGAAAAATTTTCAAAGTGAAGATTACTACAGCCAACTCCAAATCATGTGTTGGATAGTTTTGCTTATGAACTTTCAATTTATTTGAAGCATAGGAAATGACTTTGTCATTTTGCATCAACAGACAACCCATTCCCTTCTTCAAAGCATCATTGAACACCACAAAAAAATTTCCACTTGTGGGTAGTGTGAGAACGAGTGTAGTGATAAGACTATTTTTCAACTCCTTGAAGTTATCTTCACATTCATCACTCCAAGAAAACTTGACTCCCTTCTGGGTTAGCTTGGTAATAGGGTTGGATAATCATGATAAATTTCTCACAAATCAATGATAATATCCTGTTAACCCTATGAAACTGGGGGAACTTTCTATGATACCAATTGTTAGGTCATAAAGAGAATGGTTGAATGATCAAGAGGGAGGAGAATTGGCCTATTAAAAATTTTAAACCACTTATCAAAGTTAGGATAGTGTAGCATAAATATAAATAGAAATGAACATAGTGATTTTTATAGTATTTTAGATCTAAATGATTCTACTCTACTCTTCACCCATCTCAAATGCAGAGAGATTTGGAACCCACTATAATGGACTCTGTCACTTTTGAATGGGTTCACATGCCTTTAAAACTACCTTTTTAAACCATGGAGGCACAACCCAAGACTACCCTTCCTTTTTTTACCTAGTAGAAAAAACTCAAACAGTCCTGCCTTTTTCTACTTGGAGGCACAACCCAAATTATCCTACCTTTTTCTACCTAGAGGAACAAACTAAAACATACCTTTTATGGGTAGTATAATATGACATTATTAAGTATAGAAAATAATGGTAAGAAGTAAGAATGAAAAAAAAACTAGATAAATAAGGATATGAGTGACTAGGTAGTAAGGTTCTCTCAAACAATAATGGATAAAATGATTCAATTTCAACTAAGAGAAGTATTTGATCACTAAGGTGTATCGCACAGTATAGTTTAAGAATTTTCTCAACCACGTTGCCTTGATCAGGTTATATCGAACCCCATTTATAGAGTCATTTTTATGTAAATTAGTTTCAAAGCATGAAGCTCATTTAATTTCATTATTCTCAAAGAAACATATGATTTCTTAATTGAATATGCATGTAATTTATTCCCATGTGGGTTTACTTTGATAATTTTTAAAACTAAAATTGTTTTTACAACATAAATTTTTATAGTATTTAATATAGTAATAAATGAACTCATAAAACCCAATATAAATGTTCTTAGAAACTTATTACAATACATACAAGACAAACTTTTCATATTTCAAATAATTGAAATTTAAATATTTCAAGTTCCAATAAAATAGTGTGTATATTAATAAATGTATGATGATATTTAATTAACTTTAAATATAGCATAAAATATCCCTAAATAGATTTCTATAGGATTAAAATAATTATTGAGTATTTAAGGAATAATTAAATCAAGAGAAACATATGAAACAAACAGGTAATAATTCATAATATAAATGAATAAGTAAAACATGGAAAGTTTTGAACTAACATATTAAAAATTCATTAATTGTAGATCATAAGGTTTTTTCAAGACTTTTCCAAATTTTAACTTCATATGGTTTCCAAATTTTAACTTTATATGGTGGGTTGATTTTTCTTTTTACGGTAAGTTTATTTTCTTTCATGTGGTCAGTTCATTTTTCTTCAAGTGGTTAGTTTATTTTCCTTCATGTGATCAAATAATTTTTCTTCTTATAGTTATTTAATTTTCCATCATTTAGTCAACTCATTTTTCTTCATGTGGTAAGTTCACTTTTCTTCATGCGATCATTTCATTTTCCTTCATGTGGTTAGTTCATTTTTCTTTATACAGTTGGTTTATTTTTCTTCCTATAGTCAGTTCATTTTTCTTCTTATGGTTAGTTTATTTTTCTTCTTGCAGCTAGTTCCAGGCTTTTCAAAATTTTCACTCATGATTAGTTCTATAATTTTCCAAATTTTCAAGAAAATACTAATCTACAAACTCACTGTATATGTAATGTTAACCCATATAATTATGGATTTTTCTCCAAAATAAACACAAACATCAGAATGGTAATTAATTATAAAAAATAGAAATTTTTATTAACGTAAGCATAAAATACTTTTATTAACTCATGATATAGAGAATAAAGGATTGAAATAAAATTTATGAAAATTATAATTATGAAATTAAAAAAATATTATAATTATCAAAACATAAATAAATAAAGTGGATCAAGGAGAAACTGCAACACTTTGATCATCATGATCTTCAAAACTTCTCAACCAAATGTCTCCCCCTAAATATCTCTCAATTCCCTATATTTTTAGATAAAACCACCTTAAGACTAAGTGGAAACTATGAAAATGAGGAGAAACAACATAAATGATATTTAAACCTGATACACCAAATACCCACACCAGTAAAACAGGTTCAAAAATAAATAACAAAACAAATGGGACACCCAAATATTTTTGGGTTGTTAGATTATGAGTTGTGCCACCTAAGGAGACCTATGATCTATGGTATCACACTCATGCCAACCAAGGAATCCAACCATCCATTCATCCCTAAGGTTAGTGCCTCAAGCAGTACGTGACCTACTTCACTACCATAATCCTTGCATCTCACCACATGCCTTTCCCCTGAATAGAAATTCAAATAATCTCTCCCTTTCCAAATCTTCATTGTTGGATAACTTATCCTTTTTCAACAAGAGAGAAAAACTCTATCCATCACCAACATCTCCAAATCATAGAAAACTTCTCACTCTTTGTCAACAAACCCAAAGAGTACTTATTTGAAATCACACGAGAGTGGGTTAGAAATCCAAATAATTAACCCATGATAACCATCATAGCTTTCCATAAATATAAAATTACATAGGGGATTGGGTATCCTTTCTCCAAACCATCTAGTTAGCTGGAGACAATTGGACTCCAAGATTCAATTGATGCCTTTCAAAACCTCCTTAGGTGGTTCCTTTTCCATGATTTCTACAACTTGATTTTTTTTTGACACATAGTCCAAGATCATTGGTCCTTGTTCTACCTTTTCCTTGATAAAAAGATACTTTATATCAATGTGATTTTTCCTTAAGTTATGGATAGGATTTTTTTTCTAATATTGATAACACTCGAGTTATCACACTTAATTGAAATAAGGGATTTCACATCAACTCCAATATCCTCAAGTTGTTTCTTCATCCATAGTAATTGAGTGCATGCTTGAGTAGTCGTAATGTAATCATCTTTCACAATTCTCAAACAAATGAAACCTTTCTTCATTCTTATCCAAGAAGTACATAATCTACTAAGATAGAATGCATCGCCCAATTTTGACTTGCGATCATCCGTTGAACCATTCCAATCTTCATCTGTAAATCCAAATAGATCCTTTTATGAAAGAGCAGTGTAAATCAATCCAAAATCCATTATTCATTTGATATATCATAAAATTATTATCACTACTTACAAGTTTATTTATTTTTTATTTATTTAGTATTGTGTGGCTTCATGAGTGTAAAATACAATGTTGAGTTTTGTAGCTATCAATTATAATGGGATCCCAATGAATTTACTATATTTTTTCACATCAACCTGTTGGCATTCATTACCCCCTAACAAATTCATATGGTTAGCTACTAATTTTTTCATCACCTTTGAGTCTTTCATTACAAATCTTTTGATTACCACCTTGTAATATTTAAACTATGAAATAAAAAAACTCTATTCCCTCCTTGTGTTACCTATAAACCAAAGAAAATATCAATACTCTAATCAATGACATCTCAAACTTTCGTGTCATTGATTTAGTAAAATTTTTTCATTATGCCTCATTTAATACTAAAATATTATTCCATAAACATAAATAAGAACCATCATCATTTAATTAGTCTCCTTTTTGATATAGATATTGTGATCAACTCCTCCTCAGTGAAAACCAATATTATTTATATATTGATCAATTCTTGAGTACCAAGTCCTTAGTGCTTACTTAAAACCATGCAAAGCTTTCTTAAATAAAAAAAACATTATTTTGATCTTTATTAACAAGAAAAACATATGGTTTTTTGATATATACTTCTTATTAAAGATATATATTAAGTAATATAGATTTGAAATCTATTTGGAACACCTTAAATCCCTTTTTCACTACGACATCTAAGAAAAGATAAATCAGCATCAACCTTTCCACATAAGAACCCCATGCACACTAGTCATTTATTTTTTCAAACTACCTTTCTATCTTCATTGAGTTCATTATGAAAAACCTCATTCAATTCCAATGACATTTTTATCTTCTAGCCTTAAAATAATTTACCATGTTACATTCTTCTCAATTTGGTCAAGGTCTTCATGCATCACCTTGATCCAATTTTCATCTTTAGAAATATTCTCAAAATTCTTTCACTCTACTTGAGATAGGAATGATGTTTTTTATAAATTATTCATCCTTATTATTTGTATCAGGGTTGTATAGAGACTAATTATGTTTTCTTCACTGATTTCAACCATGATCCTTAACTTTTTTTTGGTCTCGGATGTTGCTACATCATCCTCATAATCAGTGCCTTCTTAATAATTATATAAAAATCCTTATTCTACCCCTAAGCTGTTTATTTTAGTATCACTTTCCTTTGAAATATACTCATTGGTTTGGGAATTCTTCTCACTAGTTTGATAATTCTACTCACTTTCCAAAACAATGAAATTTAAAGTTTTAATAATTTTTCTAAGTCTTTAATTTAAACATGTGTATTCCTTATTCTTGGATGAGTGTCCAAGAAATATACCCTCATCTTCACGAGATTTGAACCTTTGATGTTTCACTTATTTTTAGAATAAATAACTTTCTATCAAAAATTCAAGAGTATTTCAACATTGGATTCTTCCCATTCCTTATCTCTTATGGTTTATTCTCTTATATTAAACACAAAATTCCCTATTAGTAATATAGATTGATGTCAAGATAGTTACCTTCCAATATATCTCTAGTAGGACTTTTTCTATGAGCATCATATGGTCTATGTTTTTAATAATTTGATTCCTCCTCTCATCAGTACTATTTATTTAGGAGTCCTAACTACCGTAACATGGTTCCTTATCCCGTGATTTTCAAGATAATCTTCCACCTAATTATTGGTGAATTTCAATCCATTACCAGTCCATAATTTATGAATTTTCATCCCAAGAATCATCTTTTCTGATCTATGATAATGTTTAATATGCTTGAACACTTCGAATTTATGATTGATCACTATCAAAAAATCTATTTTATTATACTCATCGATGAATAAAACATACACTAGTGAGAAAAGGGTCTTCCATGTTAGTTTTTTTTGTTTTTAACATTAGTTAATTAGTGATGAAATTGCAAGTGATTTTGTAAATATTTTTTTACATTGATTATTTTAACTGATGTAAAAAATATATCTTTCATGTCATTTATCATAAAAACCATTCTAGAAAACCCTCACAGAATGTAAAATCAATCAACTTTTTACATTAGTTATAAAACAATCAATGAAAAAGAATGTTTTTACATCATTTATTTAAGATAATCAATGTAAAAACATGATTTTACATCAGTTATTTTATAATTTATGTGGAATTTATTTTCCACATCAATTATAGAAATAATTGATGTTGTATATTATAATTTTTTTTTGAAAATAAAATGTTTATACATATAACATAACTTCAATTTAAAAACTATATAATATCCATAATATTGCAGTAACCAAATTAAAAAAACAAGAGTTAATTTTTTTCCTTATTCTCCATACCTATTCATGTTTCCTATGACTTTAGATATCATTTCTTGATATTCATTTTCTTCACGATGAAAAACTCATGAGTCATTTTGAAATTAATTTGATTCCCATCAAAAAAAATCATAAGGAATTTTGAGCATTGGATTGTAGATTTCATGTGAAATCTTAAGAAATTATGAAAGATTCGTCTTTATTAAAAAACAAATAGTCAAAAAATGTACATAATGAAAAAAAAACATCAAAATAACAAAATAAAGATCTATTATCACCTCAAACCGATATAAAGGTCAAATGGGAGTATATCAAGAAATTAAAAATCTAGAGAAAGGAAAGTTTGAGTGAAATTATTAATAATTTTCAAGTAGATATATTTATTGGTAAGAAGAAAAAAGTATCATTTGTATATGGGGAGACTAAATATGCAAGCATGCAATTAAAAAAATTGAAAATAAATAAAATTCTCATTTGAAACATTTCACCTCATACTTTTAGTGTTATATTTCAAAAACTGATGTTGAAAGTATACTTTTAATGAAAATTTTAAAATAACCAATTTTAAAATCCCTTTTCATGTCAGATTTTAAAAAATTGATATCGGAAACTTCAGATTTAGGTGTTTTATATCAGCTATTTTCTAACTAATGTAAAAACCATTTATATCATCCATTATAGATAATTTATGGTATAAATTCATCATTTTAAATAGTTCTAATAATAGTGATAAAACATTTTTCTATCCATGGATTTAGGTTATACTATCCCACACATATCAACATACATCAACTCAAGAAACTTTGATGAATTATTATCCTTTAGCTTGTAGGTTTTTCAAATATTATTCCCCTTTTGAAAAGTATCACACGTATGGATATCATCATGTGGGAGTTTAAGGATATCATGAGTTCCTTCATTTTTCACCAGATCTTTCAAGGACTTTTGGCTCAAGTGACCAAACCTTTTGTGCCACAACTTGTTCTCATATTCCTTGGAAAAAAACACATGTCGTCTTACCCCCTAATGAGGTAGATATTTCCCATAGTGTACTCTTACATCACAATTGTTTCATATCTTCCTTTGATAATGAAAGTATTCTTAGTGAAATTGATTGCATTCCCTGAGTCACATTATTAACACACACTTAGAAAATTGTGATTGGGGCCTTCAACTATCAAGACATATGTGCGCCTTAAATATGTGTATCTAATTTTGGATTTCCAAGATCCAATAATCTTCAAAACTTCGTCATTTTTAAATAGAATGACACCTTTTTATTGTACTTGATGATCATGGTAAGATCTTTGTTTACTGTCATATGGGAAGTATACCTACTATCAAGAATCCACACTCTGACTCAATTTGTTTCTTTTAAGGAAATCACTATGAAATTTTCCTTCTCAAATATTTCTTTTTTAACCCATGTCCACTATTTCACCTAGTTTAGTGGTAAATATGTTTGTTCTTACTCCAAATATGATGGATCAACTTCATCTTATAGGGATACAAATTGGTTTTCTGTTTTTAGTCCACTTGATGATGCTTCTAGTTACTTAAAATTTCTATGTTGAGTTTATTTTGGCACACTCCTTTGTTTTCTTGAGAAACAATTAATAACTTTATGTCCTTAACCTTCACACCAAAAACAATACCTGTTAAAAACATACCGAGTGTGATAATTTATGCTCATATATTTTTTATTTTTATGCCTTAAAATTTCATTTTTTTCTATGGAACACATTTATTGAGTATGTACTATCTTTCAACAACAATTGCACATGATTTTTAGTGTATTTTTTCATATCTACTTTAATGATTTGGCATCCTTTTGGGATTTTTGTGATTCACCCAAGTTGATCTTCCTTCAAGGTGTGGGTGCTTGTGGTCTTGCATCAACCATGACTTATTTTTTATTGCAGTCAAGCTCCACTAAATATTTTCCTCTATTTTTGAAATTTTGTGTTTGAGGGAAATCCTCCAAATTCTCATTTGGATCACAATGTTTTACCTCCACATTATCTATAGCCCATACACTCTAGTTTCCTGATGTCATGCTGAGAGTCATGATCTTTTCTTTATCCTCAATATTTTATCATAAACCAACAATTTCTACTTTAATATCTTTGATTTGTTTAACTCTTTACTTCACATTATTAGTTAATCTATCAATAATTTAGGAATGTTCTTCAATTTTGAATTTGTACTCTAGTTCCTTCTCTGAATTTTTTGGATTTCTATGTTTGATTCATTCAATTTCAACCTTAAACTCGGGCTTCTAATCTTATTATTGTTGAATATATAGTGTGTAATCATGAACAATGCCATTAACCTTCTTCTTTTAGTCCCTCCAAACATTTATTTCTTCAATTGAAACATCTAGTTAAACTTTGAGGTCTACTCTTCCCTCAACTTTAGTGTTTTCATCATCATTGTCCTCCTGTTGTAGTTTGTCTATGATAGCCATAAGGAATTCTTCATTGAGTTATTTATAGTCCTCAATTTCTTCCACCTCTTCCTCTTTTTGAGCTAGCATCCTCCTGTGAAAGAAAGTTTTTCATTTTGAATTTTTTTTAACCCCTCTCACCCTTTACATCTTTAAACGATTTATTTGTGAATGATTCGTCTTCATTTTCATCTCAAGACTTCTCAATACACTTTTCAGTGAGGTTCCCAATCTTTCCACACTAAAATAAAGTGAGTGGAAGCTTGCCTTTGAATTTTCCTTTTCCCCTTTTCAAATTTGAGGAAAGGAAATAAATAATCTCATCAACTTCCCTATCTTTGGGGCCATCCTCCAATATGAGTTTCTCCAATGACTTGAATGCCACTTCCTGAGAGTTCTCCATTTCCAAGGACTCGTTGTCATTGCTCCTCATCCCATATACAATGAGAGTGCTATGAATACTATCTAGTGTAACTTCTTTTGGATCCATGTCTTCAAGCACCAATACTTTTTCATTAAATTGTGCCAAAAATCTTCTCAGGGTCCTCTTTACGATTTTGATATCATCAAGGGTTTCTCCAAGTTTTTGCATGTACTCCACAATAACATTCACCCAATCAAATAATACATAAACGGATTCATTTAGGTGCATCCCCAAATCCTCATTCTTAATCTATAAAACCTACAGTTTAGCTTCATGTACCTTAGAATCTCCTTCATAGATGCTAATCAATTTTTCTCACATGGAATGTGAGGATTTACATGACATCACTTTCATGTAGATTGTGATTAAAAAAATTCATCCTAACATGTTGAATCCTTTGGAATCGGCATCAAGCTCCCTACGATCTTTCTCTGATAATACTTTGTTTTTCATGTTGTCTGAGATCTTGTGTATAGCGGTTGTATGGACAGCCATTCTCAATGATCAGAAATAATGTTGAATTTGATTCTTCCATAATTAAAAATTGTTTTCATCTAAGATCAAAATTATCTTTTAATTTATGATAGATTTCATGGATTCCAAGAGAGTTTTTTCACCAAAAACCTGATATTCTAATACCACTTGTTGGTCCCATACAGGGTAAATACCCAGAGATGGAGGGTGAATCAGGGTATGTCAATTTTATTCAAATGACTCTTACCAAAGATCTTGCTCCATTGTTAGTAAGAACACCTCTATCCCTCATAATAAATATGAAGCAATAAAGTAATTAAAGAAAGATACAAGTGATTTTTACTTGGTTCACCTGCATTGGGCTACATTCAAGGAGCATACAATGATGATGTGTCGATGTACCAAATTCACTAAGCGTGCTACTTGTTTTTTTTTCAATTTAGAGAGGTTTCACTGACCCTACATGTTTACATCCCCCACAATGTAAAAAAATTAATAGTCTCAATGACTCTAAAAGTTCACTGCTCCTCTCAGTGAAACTATCTTGATCTTTACGAACCAATAATGAGATTACACTTATGATGATGTGTCAATCAACTCCTCCTTCATCCATGTGGCAAAACTCCTTGATCTTCTGGGGAGACAGACTTTTGGATTCTCATATTTTTTCCCTTTTACTTTCCAACACAGATTTGGAAGACTCGCTCTTCTCTCTTCATGATCCTCCTTCCCTGATTTGTATATAAATATATATCTTCAATCATGTTAGAATTTATAGGTTACCCCTCTAATTGATCTTTAATTTGCCTTGATTAGGATGGGAAAATTCTTCCAAAACATATCTTCAATTTTGAGTCAACCATCCATAATAGGAAATGCCTATGACTATTCACAATGCAAGCTTCTTTCCATGGTGAAACCCCCCTCTTCTTGGTAGATCTATATATATGGATCCCTTTTACTTCACATCATAGCCATATGCTCTGCACCATGATCTATTATCAATTAATCTTCAACGGGATTGTGTTATTCCTACATAGCCTTAAACTTATCATACGTAGGTTTTGTTGTAATCTTCTGCAATTCCACTATAGTGGGGCTACAACCCTCATGGCGCAATCACTTTTCCAACCACAATACTTTAATCTTACATGAAATCCACTACAGCATGATTACTTCTTCTGTGGCGCGACATGCCTCAAAAATCTAGAACTTCCAAAATCTCATCGTTTGACCGTTGCGGCATGAGCCCTCTGCTACAACGCAACACTTCCATGTGGAACACATGGTGTAGCGTGACACATGGTGTTGTGGCATGATATATGTCCTGCAGATATAACTTCTTCAATTGCTTCCAAAACTCCTCCAATCGTCCTAATACCAGTTCTTCATGACTTCTTGAACCTCTTTGGAAGTCTATCTGCCAACTTGGTCAACAAATGCAGCCCAAAATGTTTCAAGATGATTTTTACTAACACCTTTCAACCAAGCCTCAACATCCACCACACATTTCCATATTCATACCTCCATATTTTCACACAAGAGAGGTTTTTCTAGGGGTTTATAATAAATTCAAGTGCAACCACCACTAATAACTTATCTCACAAGGTGCATTGGATACCACAGGAATGGTGGAAGAAAGCATCAAGCTACATGTCCAGTGCTATATATAGCACAACACCATGTCAATGTGGCATACCCATGTACAATTCACACTTCCCCCACGTGACTCATTACCTATAATTCCCCCATTTCACATAATGTAGCATGACCTTGTGCCTAAGTGGCATGACCCCCATGTAACTCAGTGCCTCTTTGTCTGACACTATTGTTGAGTCAATAAGGTTTTCCTTATGACTTTTTCATTCCTTCTTGTTTTTAAAATCACAAACACCTTGTCTTTAAGAAAATCGCTTTTATAAGGAAAATCGCTTTTGTAAGAAAAATTATCCTTATTATATTTTCATCCATATTTTTCTTAAGTATAAGATTCGAATTCATTTCTATATTATCAGAATTGTTTGAAACTTTGATATGAAGTATTCTGTTTTAGGATCCGAATTCTGGATAAGAACTGTAATAAAGTTTCACTCCGAAATCCAGATGAGAACTGTGATAAAGTTTCATTCCGAATTCCGGATACGAACTCTGATTAAGTTCTACTCCAGATTCAGGATACGAATCCTTATGAAGTTCGACATCGAATTCTCATTACGAATTATAATGACGAATTCTCATTACGAATTCTGATGAAGAATTCTCATTACGAATTCTGATGAATTCTCATTATGAATTCTGATGAATTCTCATTACAAATTCTGATGATAAATTCTCATTACGAATTCTGATGACGAATTCTCATTAAGATTTCTGATGACGAATTCTCATTACAAATTCTGATGATGAATTCTCATTATGAATTCTGATGAATAATTCTCAGTACGAGTTCTGATGATGAATTCTCACTATAAATTCTGATGATGAATTCTCATTCCGAATTCTCATTCTGAATTCACCTATTAAACAGAATCTGATCATATTTGTTTTATACACTCCAAATTTATTTAGACTCCAAAAATTATTTTTGGTTAGACTCTGAACTTTCATTTTGCTTACGCTTTTATAATTTGTCTACTCTTTAATATATTTTTTTCACTCTGAACTTTCACTTCAAATCTTCACTTCGAACTTTTTAGTTAAGACTTAAAACGATGTCGTACATTCTATTACACTTGTTTTGTTATAAAACGATGTCGTCTATTTTGTTATAAACTAATTGTTGGTTAAGTTACACATGTACAGGTCCCTCCGATTTTTTAGGAAAATATGATCGTTGGAAAGGAGGCCGACCTTGCCTATAAATAGGATCTCATTTGAAAGAGCTCGCTAATGAACTGATGACTGATGAATGACTTCTTCGACATTGTGCATACATTCTGTTGAAGTGATTTCTAGAGAGAGAGGCTCTTATTAACTCTCAAAGCTTCGTGAGACTCCGAATTTTGGTTATTACATTCGAGGACTTCCGGGGATAGGAAGACAGAGGTTTCCAACACCTTGAAGTTGAGGGATTCCTTGTTGAGGAAGACAGAGGTTGCCAACTACCTTGAAGTTGAGGGTTTGCGGGGATAGCAAGACAGAGACTCCGATCTTCGTATCGAGGGCTTACCCTGGTGTGGGTAAGACAGACTTGCTTGAAAGTATAAATCAAGGGACCTTTATCCAAGGTTGTTGGATACCCTTCTCTTTGGGTTAAAAGACTTATATCTTGTTACTTGTAGTTTTACTACTTGTTTATTTCCGTTGCATTTTGTATTATAAGGAAAGTATAACTTTCTTATACTTCCTTACTTATACTCTGTTTCATTCAGATTCTATACGCTTTAAGGTAGAATCTCATATTGTAATCTTTTGTTAAGTTTCAATTTTCGGAACCATATTTCTGGAACCTACTTTCAGAATCTCTTTCCAGTTTTAAGAAAGTTCATAGGACTTGAAGTTTATATCTTAATTCCTTATTCCAAGTTTTCTTTTGGTGTTAGAGGTGTTGTGAATTTGCTTAGTTTAACTTTGTTAAACTTATCCCTTTCCTTTGCTTAAGGAAAACATAGTTAATCGTAACTAACTTTAAAGGTTCCAAAGGAATTTTTAAAGTATACAATTCACCCCCCTCTTGTATATTGAGCATATACATCATTATTTCAATCCTACAATTGTTATTAGAGCAGGTCTCTGAAATACTTGTACTCACGTATAAGTTTTTCTTACTCACTTTATCATTCCGAACTTTCCCATTCCGAACTTTCTCATTCCGAACTTTGTTATTACGAATTTTTTTTAACAAGTTTGTGTGCCAAAGGTTTTTAAGTATGGCGGGAATTAATGTTGGTTCCATTGATAATATAAATCTTACAAGACCACCAATCTTTGATGGTAATGACTATGAGTACTGGAGAGATCGAATGAAGACTTTTGTTATCAATACTGGAGTGGACAACTTTGTTATGCTTTCTGGTGATTATAAAATTCCTGATAAGGAAGTTAGAACTTTTACTAACCAGGAAAAGCAAGAGTATCAACTCAACTATAAGGTACGCAATACTCTACTTTGTTCAATGACTAGAAATATATATAGCCAAATTTCTTCTTGTGAAGCAGCTAATTGTATCTGGAAGAAGTTAGAGGTTACACACTTTGGAACTTCTAAGGTTATTGAGACTAAAAGAGCTATGATTAGAGCTGAATATCATGGATTCAATTTTCCTTATGGAGAACCAATATGTAAAGTTCAATAGAGATTTATGACTATTGTCAACATCCTACAGTCTATGGGAGAAAAAGGGTTAGATGATGAAGCACTTGTGGATAAGATAATTGATATCATGCCTAATGAGTGGGAATCCAAAAGAACTGCTATAGATGAGAACAGGAAGGTTACTCAAATTTCTCTTGATGAGTTATTTGGAACTATTCTACAACATGAAACCAGAATGAAGAGAGATGCTGACAACATCAAAAAGAAGAATGGAAATGGTACTATTGATTTTACAACAACATCAAATCAGATGAAAGCTAAGACTCCAGAGAGAGTAACCAGATCCAAGTCTAAGAAAGTTATTTTCCAATCTGAATCTAGTGAGAGTGAAGTCTCTGAAAGTGAGTTAGCAAATCTTGCTCGAAGGATGAACAAGATAGCTGGATAGAGAAATTTCCAATCCAAGTATAAGAAAAAGGACAATAAAGATAAGAAAGATGGAGAAGTTACTTGTTATGAATGTAAGAGAGCTGGACATATTAGACCAGATTTCCCTTTGCTCAAAATGAAAGAAAGGAAAGAAATGCATTCAGACAGGAACAGAAAGAAGTATTATAAAGCCAAAGCTAAGAAAGTTCTGAAATCTAATGATACCTGGAGTGCCAGTGGTGGTGACTCTTCAGATGAATCTTCTGATTACGAATCTTCAGGACAGAAGAATCTTGGTCCTATAGCCAGATTACCTATTGATAATCATTGTTTTATGGATAAGGTGAAAAATGATGAATCGTTGACCAATGTTTCTTTAAATTCTAATGATAGTAAGTATTATAACTCTTCTGATGAAGAATCCTCTTCTGATGAAGAAAATATTTTACCTACTTATGAAGAAGTCTCTAGGTTTGCTGAACTTCTTGAAATTGAGAATTCCAAACTCAATAAGAAACTTGATAAGGAAAACTCTAGGAATTATATTCTTACAAAAGGGATATCAGATCTTTTTAAAGATCTTGATAGGAAAAATGCTGATTTTGAAAGTATTTCAAAAAATCTTGAGGAAGTAAGTTCTGAGAAGAACAAACTTTCTAAAGAATTAGAAAAAGTAATTTCTAAGAAAAATGTTTACGAGCCTAGATCTAGTTCTAAAACTAATGATTTTGAGGATAAAAACTTGGTTATAAAACTCATGTCTGAAATTTTTTCCTTAAAGAAGTGTTTGTCAAACTTTACCCATGGTAAGGAAAATTTTGATAAAATGTATTCCCAAATACGACCTTTAAGAAATAAATCCGGATTTGGTTATACCCATGCAAAACAAATTTTTAGTAACAATTATTTTGTTCCTCAAAATGCCCCATTTTGTACTAAGTGTCAATGTGGTGGTCACTGGGCAAAGAATTGTTCCTTAAAAAAAACTCAATCTCTAGGATTTCACAAATCTTACTTTTCTAAGAAGATGTGGGTTCCTAAAATTTTGTTATCTGGTAATCTCGGATCCAAACAAGTTTGGATTCCGAAAGTCTAATTCTCTTCTTGATTTCAGGAAAAAAAAGAGAGTACCAGCAACAATACATGGTACATGGATAGTGGATGTTCCCAGCACATGACTGGTAACAAAAGCTATTTTGAAAATATTATCAAAACGAAAGGAGGAAAGGTAAATTTCGGAGACAATGCTAAGGGAGAGATTTTTGGTATTGGTAATATAGTTCTTTTAGAAAAAACTTTGATTTCAAATGTTCTTTTTGTTAAGGGTATTAAGAACAACCTCATTATCATAAGTCAGTTATGTGATGAAGGTTACCTTGTGAATTTTAGGAATGATAAGTGCTTAGTTCACAATTCCAAGGAAGAATGTATTCTCTCCGCCAATAGGCATGAGAATGTTTACACCTTAAACTTAGAAGACCTCAGGATTCAAGATTTACCTTGTCTAAGTGCAATGGAAGATCATTGTTGTTTATGGGATAGAAGAGTAGGTCACTGTAACCTTAGAAACCTATGTAAACTCTCTAAGAAGAAACTAGTTAAGGATCTACCGGAGCTTAGATTTGATTCTTCTAAAGTTTGTGACCCTTGTTAATATAGCAAGAAACATAAATCTAGTTTTAAATCAATCGGTGAAGTCTCAACAACTGATGCATTACAGTTAGTGTACATGGATCTTTTTGGTCCAACACAAACTGAAAGTATTGGAGGCAAATACTATGTGTTTTTTCTAGTTGATGATTACACTAGATTTACTTGGTTTTATTTTCTAGCAAAGAAATCTAAAGATTTTTATTATTTCAAAAGTTTTAGAGCTCAAGTTAAAAATGATAAAAACCTTCCATTGAAAACTATTCATAGTGATCATGGAGGAGAATTTCAAAATTCTGATTTTGAAACTTTTTGTAGTAAAAAAGGTATTACTCACAATTTTTCAGCACCTAGAACTCCTCAACAAAATGGTGTAGTTGAGAGAAGAAATAGAATTCTTCAAGAGATAACTAGAACCATGTTGAGTGAATATTCTATAGCTATACATTTCTGGGATGAATCTGTAAGTACTGCTTGCCATACTATAAATCGAGTTTTGATTAGACCTTTTCTTAATAAAACTCCTTATGAGTTATGGAATGGTAGAAAACCAAGACTATCCTACTTCAAGGTTTTTGGTTGCAAAGTATTCATTCTGAATACTAAATATAACCTACATAAATTCACACCAAAATCTGATGAAGGAATTTTCTTAGGTTATTCCACAACTTCTAAGGCTTATAGAGTTTTTAATAAAAATACTTGTACTGTTGAAGAAACAGTACATGTAAAATTTGATGAGTCTGATCCTTTTGTTTTTAAACCATCACAGCCTACATCCTCGGATGTGTTTTCAAAAACTGATTGTCAACCTTCGACAGAAGAATCTTCTGATAAGGATAATATTCAAGAAGATAATTCTGAAACATTTACCCTGGAAGACTTTCTACCCTATGTTGATGAACAGGCTTTTCAAAACCCAAATCAGGTGTTTCTTAATAATTATCCCAGTGATAGTATCATTGGTGATGTAAATCAACCTGTAAGTACTAGAAGTTCCTTAAAAAATGAAGTAGAACATCTAGCATTTCTTTCCCAATTAGAACCTAAAATCACTGATGAAGCTTTAGGTGATGATGATTGGATCAAAGCCATGCAAGATGAACTAAATGAATTCGAAAGGAATAAAGTCTGGAACTTGGTTGAAAGACCTAAGGAAACTTCTGTTATTGGAGTAAAATGGGTTTTTAGAAATAAATGTGATGAAAATGGAGTCATAGTAAGAAATAAAGATAGACTTGTTGCTAAAGGTTATAATCAGCAAGAGGGAATAGACTATGAAGAAACCTATGCTCCAGTAGCCAGACTTGAATCTATCTGTATTCTACTTGCCTTTACAGCATTCTTTAATTTTAAACTTTTTCAAATGGATATGAAATGTTCTTTTCTTAACGGTTATGTTCAAGAGGAAGTTTTTGTTGAACAACCTCCTGGCTTTGAAGATACAAAACATCCTGGTCATGTTTTTAGACTTACCAAAGCTTTGTATGGTCTTAAACAAGCCTCACGAGCATGGTATGATAGACTCACTGGATTTTTGCTTCAAAATAACTATGTTAATGGAAATGCAGATCCAACCCTTTTTATAAATAAAGATAAGAAAAATGTTTTGATTGTTCAAATTTATGTTGATGACATCATATTTGGTTCAACTCAGCAATCTTTGACCGACTCTTTTGCAAGACTAATGAAATCTGAGTTTGAAATGAGTATGATGGGTGAGTTAACTTTTTTCCTTGGTTTTCAAATTTCTCAAAAACCAGAAGGAACCTACATATCTCAACATAAGTATATTAAAGATCTTCTCAAAAAGTATGGTTATGACAACACTAAGAGTATAAGTACTCCTATTGGTACCTCAAACTCTTTAGATCTTGATGAAGCTGGGAAACCAGTAGATCAAACATCTTTTAGAGGTATGATAAGAATTTTACTTTACTTAACAGCTAGTCGACCAGACTTAATGTTCTCAGTATGCTTATGTGCAAGATATCAATCCAATCCTAAGGAATCTCACTTAAAGGAAGTAAAAAAGAATTTTTCGCTACCTTAAGGGAACCATGGATCTAGGATTATTTTATACTTCTGGAAATGATTTTGTTCTAAAAATATTTTCTGATGCTGACTTTGGTGGATGTAGAATGGATAGAAAGAGTACATCCGGAACTTGTCATTTCTTAGGAGATTCATTAGTTTCTTGGTCCTGCAAGAAGCAACATTCTGTAGCACTCTCCATTGCTGAAGCTGAATATGTAGCAGCTGGAAGTTGTTGTGCTCAAGTGTTGTGGATGCAACACACACTCGCAGACTATGGCTTGAGTTTTACTAAAACTCAAATTTTGTGTGATAACACAAGTGCCATCGCTTTAAGTAAGAACCCTGCACATCACTCTCGTGCAAAACACATAGATATTAGGTATCACTTTCTTAGGGATCACACACTAAAAGAAGATATTATTCTTCAGTTTATCGGAACGCAAGATCAACTTGCTGGCATTTTCACAAAATCTTTTCCTTCTGATATATTTGAATACATTAAACAAAATTTAGGAATGATAACTATAAGGTAATCATTCTTCATTAACTTTCTGTTGAAAAAGTCACCTTACAGTAATAAACTCCTTTTAATAGGAGGAGTACATTTGATTGTTTGAGTAACTAAATTTTTCAAAGTTAGTTTTTCAAACTTTTCGGAACTAAAATTCCAGAATGGGAATTTCCGGAACTAAAATTTTCCAGAATGGATATTTTCATATTGAAAACTTCCGGAATGGAAAATTTCGTACTGGTATTTTCATAACGAGATTTTTGTACCGAATCTTTCATAATGAGTTTTTTTGTTTTCAAATTTTGTAATGAAATTTTCGTACTGTGTTTTCCGTACTGAGTTTGTTCTTCCTAGTGAGTTTTGCGAACTTTGCCTTTTCGTAGTAAAGATTTTTTTCGTAGCTTTCTTAAGAATGTTACCAATTACGAATAATCTTCCTAAGCCAATCTGATAGGTATGATTTCCTTACTCAAGTTTTTGTAATCATACTTTACTTGATGGAATTTTCTTATATTTTGTTTTCGGATTATAGTTTTCTTAATTCTTTGTTTTAATAAAAACCTCAAAAGATCGGATTCAAGTTTTCTTGAGAATTGGTTTTCAACCATCAGATCTGATCTCAGCTTGTCACAACCGTTCGATCAACTGAGGAAGTTGAACCGTCTTCTCGTTGCCTATATAAAGGGGACCCCAAATGGTTGTCCCACATTGGTTTTCAAGCTCCAGCATCTCGAAGCTCTGCCTCTCCGTTTTAAAGTCGTTCCGAACTTCAGATTTCTCCGTTCCGAACTTCTCAGAGGTCTTCAGATCCGAATGTCTGTGGAAGTAGCTTCTCAAGACATGTCTTTTTCTAAGCCGATTTCCAAGTGGTTAGTATATAGAGAAAGGTTGGTTCATCCTGATTTCTTTAATAGGTATGATTCTCTTATATCCAAGAACATAAAGCTTAACGGATGGGAAGATGTTGTTGTATCCAAGCCCGGAAATCAAGATGAAGTGTTTTCGGATTTTCTTATAGAGTTATATGAGACAGTTTCCTTCTATAAGGAAGATGGAAAAGAGAAATTGTCGTTTAAGTCTTATGGCAAGACTTATAAACTCTCTTATGCCAAGGCAGCCAGCTTGGTAGGGCTGAACAATGAAGGAGAAGCCGAGTTCATTTCTCATGTTTTTTCAGATTCAAAGGAAAGTTTCGACAAGGAAAAGGCATTAGAGACTCTCGGACTGGCAGATGACAAGGCTCCTAAGATTGCTTCTCTGTCTACAAATTTCCGGATTCTAGAGTTATGGGTACAATGCCTTATCGTACTGAGAAAGGGTGACAAAGATAGTTTGAAGAAGAGTGAGATCTACATCCTAGATTTTCTGATAAATCTGAGGAAGTTTAATCTGATGAAACACATTCTTATTACTCTTGAGAATGTTAAGAAAGGGAATTTGAGAGCTCAGATCATAATGTATCCAGCAATCCTCTCAAAGTTGATAGTTCGGTGCCTTGAGTCTTTCAAGTAGGCTTGCAAGTCAAAGCCAAGAGTTTTCAAGATTATGTTGGTGAGTGATGGTACTCTTAAAAGGATGGATGTAGCCTTCGACAAGAAAACTGGTCAGTTTATTGATTTACCTGCTCAAGAAGAAGCAGTTCTGAAAGTTGCTGATCCGGAATCCTCTAAGCCAGTGAGGAAGAGAAAGTTGAAAGAAGTTGAAGTTGAAGCAGAGAATCCCAAATCTAAGGAAGTTCATTCTGCACCTCCTAAACCGAAGAAGAAGAAGAAAGCTTACCCTGATGAGGTAGTTGCTAAATGGAGAGAAATCAAAGAGAAGAGAGTGCAAGGGGAGCCTCAGTTTGGCTTGGATCCTGCGGAGGCTAAGGCCTTGAAGGAAAGAACTGCGGATGAGCTAGAAAAACAAGTGAAAGAAAAGAAGCTTAAGAAGAAGATGTCTGAAGCTGAGGTAGCTCAGGCTTTGTTGAAGTTCAATGAGATGGTTTCAGCAAACATTCCTGTTCCGAGATCTTTTTCTCTGGAATCTCTACCTGAGACTCCAGGAAGAAACTTTGTTGCTCCGGAAGAGGCAGTAGCTAAGCCTGTTGAGGAAGTAGAGCAGATTAAGCAAGTGGAAGAAGAAGAAGTTGTTGCTGAAGGAAGTGGTGAAACCAGAGATGTTTTAAAGCAAGTAGATGATTATAAGGGGACACCTTAGGAACACTTGTCGCTCCGAACTTCAGAAGCTGAGTCTTCTAAGTTAGTCACTCCAGTGATGGATGAGGAGAAAGGACAAGTAGAAGTAGCTTATCATGCAGAGGAAGAACAACTTCTACATGATTTTGCTCAAATGGAGAATGTAGAGGTTGGTGCTCAGAAAGTTGCTAATGAGGAAGACAATGTTGTTCAAGTATCTGACAGTGAAAAGAGAACTCTGGAACAGGACTCCATTCAGAAAAAGGACAAGGGAAAGCATCTTGTTGTTGATACCCCGAGCTCTGTGGTAGTAAAGAGAAGGGAAGTTAGTGACTCTTCTAAGAAGAAGGTTGAGCATTTTGAAGAAGAAGATTCTCCAAGCAAAGTTTCGGATTCAGAGTCATCTTCCTTGGGGCATGACTTTGTTGTTCAGTCTTTAAAGAAGTTGGTAGGTACTATTCCGACTTTCTCAAGTATTGATTCAAGATGTCAGATGCTCCAACATGCTTTGAATCAGAAAACCGACTTTGTATCTATGGTTATGGACAAGTGTGTTGAGATAGAGGCTCAGTTCAAATCTTTCTTTTTCGGCTATAAAGCCCACAAAAGATCTTTCAAGAGGATGACTAGTTGGTTGAGGAAGACTGTGGAAGAGATGAGGCTCTTTGATGAATTCCAAGACAATGTGAAGGATGCCTTTGAGACAGAAGACAGGAAGATAAATGAACTTACTTCATCCTTTGAAGAAAAGTTGACAGATGAAAAGAACTTCCGGATTCAAGAAGTCAGAGATCTGAATAGGAAGCTAAATTCTGTTTCTCAAAACTGGAAGTTTGAAAGGGATCATCGGGTTGAGTTTGAAGAGAAATTGAAGGCTCAGGAAGAAAAGTTTAAAGCTCAGGAAGAAAAGCTTAAAGACCAGGAAGAAAAGATTGAAGCTCAAAGTGCAAGAATTGTTGTGTTAGAGAAGCAAGCCGAGGAAGACCATAAAGACTTGAAGAAGATAAAGACTATTCTTAAGGGTCTCATGGCAAAGGAAAAAGATCCAAAATAGACAGATCTGATCTTTTGTTGTATTTAAATTTCTTTGTTTCCGAGCTTTCAAACTTAATGAAATTTGTGCTTACTCGTTTCTTTTGTTGTTGCTACTAATTTTTCAGGTACTTTGTTATATTTTCCATTTTCTTGAATTCTTTTTGAAAATCACAAAGGGGGAGAAGGAAAAGAACCCTAATAAAAAGGGAAAAAGAATCGTAACAAAGGGTGAGAAAGAAAACAAACTCTAATAAGAGTTTATCTAAGGGGGAGTTTTTCATTAAAGAAGACTTTCTTATTCGTAATGAAATGTCATTCCGAAAATCTAGAATACGATCCTTAGAGTTTCAAAGCCTAAGGGGGAGTTAGTCGTATTCATCAATATCCTTAAAGCAAAAGGAGATAAACCTTAATGTTTTTCTTTCTTCTTAGAATTTCTTTTTCGTAAGGATGTTTGTGTTTTCCAAAAAGAGGGAGATTGTTGAGTCAATAAGGTTTTCCTTATGACTTTTCTATTCCTTCTTGTTTTGAAAATCACAAACACCTTATCTTTAAGAAAATCGTTTTTATAAGGAAAATTGCTTTTATAAGGAAAATCGCTTTTGTAAGAAAAATTATCCTTATCATATTTTCATCCATATTTTTCTTAAGTATAAGATTCGAATTCATTTCTATATTCTCGGAATTGTTTGAAACTTTGATATAAAGTATTCTGTTTTAGGATCTGAATTCTGGATAAGAACTGTAATAAAGTTTCACTCCGATATCCATATGAGAACTGTGATAAAGTTTCATTCTGAATTCCGGATACGAACTCTGATTAAGTTCTACTCCAGATTCAGGATACGAATCCTTATGAAGTTCGACATCGAATTCTCATTACGAATTCTAATGACGAATTTTCATTACGAATTCTGATAACGAATTCTCATTACGAATTCTGATGAATTCTCATTACAAATTCTGATGATAAATTCTCATTACGAATTCTGATGACGAATTCTCATTAAGATTTCTGATGACGAATTCTCATTACGAATTCTGATGAAGAATTCTCATTACGAATTCTGATGACGAATTCTCATTACGAGTTTTGATGATGAATTTTCACTACGAATTCTGATGACGAATTCTGATAATGAATTCTCATTCCGAATTCTCATTCCGAATTCACCTATTAAACAGAATCTGATCATCTTTGTTTTATACACTCCGAATTTATTTAGACTCCGAAAATTATTTTTGGTTAGACTCCGAACTTTCATTTTACTTACACTTTTATAATTTGTCTACTTTTTTATATATATTTTTTCACTCCGAACTTTCACTTCAAATCTTCACTCCGAACTTTCACTTCAAATCTTCACTCCGAACTTTTTAGTTAAGACTTAAAACGATGTCGTACATTCTGTTACACTTGTTTTGTTATAAAACGATGTCGTCTATTCTGTTATAAACTAACTGTTGGTTAAGTTACACGTGTACAGGTCCCTCCGATTTTTTAGGAAAATATGACCGTTGGAAAGGAGGTCGACCTTGCCTATAAATAGGAGCTCATTTGAAAGAGCTCGCTGATGAACTGATGACTGATGAATGACTTCTTCGACGTTGTGCATACATGTTGTTGAAGTGATTTCTAGAGAGAGAGGTTCTTATTAACTCTCAAAGCTTTGTGCGACTCCAAATGTTGGTTATTACATTCGCGGACTTCCGGGGATAAGAAGACAGAGGTTTCCAACACCTTGAAGTTGAGGGCTTCCTTGCTGAGGAAGACAGAGGTTGCCAACTACCTTGAAGTTGAGGGCTTGCGGGGATAGCAAGACAGAGACTCTGATCTTCGTATTGAGGGCTTACCCTGATGTGGGTAAGACAGACTTGCTTGAAAGTATAAATCAAGGGACCTTTATCCAAGGTTGTTGGATACCCTTCTCTTTGGGTTAAAAGACTTATATCTTGTTACTTATAGTTTTACTACTTGTTTATTTCCGCTGCATTTTGTATTATAAGGAAAGTATAACTTTCTTATACTTCCTTACTTGTACTCTGTTTCATTCAGATTCTATATGCTTTAAGGTAGAATCTCATATTGTAATCTTTTGTTAAGTTTCAATTTCCGGAACCATATTTCTGGAACCTACTTTAGGAATCTCTTTCCAGTTTTAAGAAAGTTCATAGGACTTGAAGTTTATATCTTCATTCCTTATTCCAAGTTTTCTTTTGGTGTTAGAGATGTTGTGAATTTGCTTAGTTTAACTTTGTTAAACTTAGCCATTTCCTTTGCTTAAGGAAAACATAGTTAATCGTAACTAACTTTAAAGGTTCCAAAGGAATTTTTAAAGTATACAATTCACCCCTCTCTTGTATATTGAGCATCTACATCATTATTTCGATCATACAACTATCACCATCACTTTGATAACTTCTAGAGATGGCACAACCCCATCTCCCGACATTTACAGAAAATTCCAACCACCTCCAAAATATCACACAAGGGTAAATATCGTATCCTGAATCCAACAACGCACTCAAAATTTCTTTCTGAGACTAGAAAAATTATCATTTTACCCTTCATAACTAGAAACCTTCAACATTTCACAAACTCCCAAATTTCAAATTTGTGTCTCTGCATAACACATTAGATATAAGTCACCTACCTTAGATGAGAATTATAGAATTTTAACAAATCTAGATGTAGAAATGGCTTTCTTGATTTGATCTTTCAATTCCTACCATCAAGAAATCAATCGCATGATCCTTTCAATCATGATTCAATCTCCGCATCAAAGTTTCCAAGAGAGAAATGGAGAGATTCAAGAACATAAGAGATCGGCGGTCCTCTATCTTTGATACGGAGTCGGTCCACTCAATCCTTGAAATAGATCCATCATTCTCCGGTGAAAACCCCCCATAATCCTTGATATGCTCTAAACCAAGTCAAAGTCGATTTAGCCTCTTCAGGGTTCAACAAAGGAAAACCTGGGTTTTAAAAACAAAAATACATATTTTTCACTAAATGCACGGTTTACCCAAATTAATCATTAACCATGCATTCTTTATTGTCCAATTTTTCAAAGAATGTATGGTTAAATTGCACATTTATTTAACCATACATTAGTTATCGTCCCACAAAAACCTGTAGCATGCATGGTTCTGTAACTGTGCACTAACCTTTTATTTTTTCAAAAAAAAAAATTAAAGGAATGATCACATATTAATTTGAGGGTGACATAGTAGAGCTCAATATTGGGGGATTTAATCATGGCAAAATGTGAGTGTAATTTTTATTTAAATTAAATTTTAAAACATTGCATAAATGTATATTTTATTATGAAATTACAAAAAACATCAATATGTTTAATATCTATCGACCTATAAATAACAAAAATCAAGACCAGAGCGGGTTAAACATTGCCCAACACAAGGGCTGGAACGCAGCTTAACAAGAAAAAGAAACTACAAAAATCGCTCAACAATTTCCTACCAAACACCTCAGCTTTGCTGGGGGTCCTATATACAATGCTCAAAAAATAGAATAAATTTCTCTCTTAAATTCCCATGCAAAACTTAAATCCCTCTTCAAATCTGACTATGGATTTACATTGCACTGCTTCAAGAGGGGATTCTCTCTGTTCAAAAACTTCCTCCAGTAGCCCCTGTACTTGGGGATCCCCAGATCCAGCCATGGCTTCATGTTCCCATTATAATGCAACACCGCTGCACCCTTTATTGCTTCAGGATCAACATGGTAGTCATGGCCCAGCCCCGACACGGCCCATGCGCTGTCCAGGCCATACACTCGGCCTTCAAAAGCCAGTAAGCTCGCGCGCAACGAACCTGCTCCCAACAACTCCCCCTCATCCTGCGCATAAACAAAATAATCAAAACTATGCAAAACCGTATCAATATCCGATACTATGAATACCATTACTAACCTCCTTTGCCAATCTCCAGTAAGTATTGCTAACATCCTGCTCCCTCCACCTCACAAGATCAATCACATTCAACCCCGACATCCACCCACAGGAGCTTCCATTGAAACCATTCTGACCCACCAAACTCTCCAGCTTCACCACGCAGAAAGGCACCGCGCCGTTTACTTTCCCGTCCATTCTCAGCTCCCACAGCACCGACAGATCTCTCTGCACCACAACGTCCTCTCCCAGAACCACGATTTTCTTCAAATCCTTGAATATCTCCGGAAGATGATAATGTGAATGGGAAAACACAGACAAGTATTCCGTTCTGATTCCATGAAAGGACACACGAAACTCCTTCGGGAACGATGGTGTTGGGCTTTCATGGCGGCTCAGGTTGAGATCTTCGATGTTGATGACATGGACGGTGGCGTCCTTGTAAGGGCTTTTCAAGTGCCAGACTGTCATCGCGAAGTAGCTCTGTCTGTTGGTCAGTACATGAAAAACCTGGTTCTTGCTTTCTTTTGAATGCGTTACGGTGGAGTTGATAACCACCGACGATGCGAGCACGTTGTTTGAGAAAATGACGTGGTGGTGCAGTTCGGGATTCATAAGCTTCTCAGAGAGCATGAGATCTGTAGGTGATTCGAAGAATTCTTGGGTCAGTCTCATGGATAGGCAGTGTAGGCTTTTTGGCGTTGTGTGAACGGCGAGTTGAAAAAGGAAGGCGCTCTGCCTCATGTGAAAATTTGCTTCATCCTCCGTCATATCGACTATTTGTCTTAATTTCTTGTCTATGTTATTACAATCAAGAGGAAATGATTTGGCTTTGGCTATTGTAGCTTCCATCTTCATTGATTTCTTCTTCATCCTGGCACAACAGAAAACACTACCATCAGTATCCAGGACATGGGTGTGTCTAGATTCATTATATTTCAATAGGTCTATCAGTCTGTCTTATCCCCTTGTACCTCTTGTTTGAATTTTTTATCTTTTTATTCATCTCTATAAACAAAGAGTTCATGACTCCTTCAACTACTCATGTTGCTCATTGCATGTCGCAAACATGGCAATCAACAGTACTGATAACCACAGGGTGAGTTTTCATCACAGGAAAGCATATGATGTACTATAAAGATTCCCCGAAAAAAACAGAAATAAAATTCAAGATTTTCATTCAACAAAAATATCAGGTCATGGCATTATTAGACACTAAGATCAGCAGAAGAAAGAAAAATAATTCTATAGTATAATGCATAGCCTCACGACTAGAGAGATGCTGCTAAAGTTGCCATTACTAACTCTGGTGGGAGATCAGAATCTGTGGTGGAGTAACTGAAGATATGCTCCAGGTCTTGAATGTTCTGTTTAATTTCACGTGACAACTTATCTTGGGATGGGAGCTTTGCAATACTAGGGTAGTATGCACGGGCCACAAATAGCTGGTCCTTTAATTTCTTAATCATAGAGTCTTTCATTTCCTCCTTGTGTTCTTGACGCCAAAGGCAGTAGCTCCCATATTTCAACTCACAAGATTTTCTCCTGTCATCGTCAACAGCTTTTCTATATTCAGATACCTCTGGAGCATGTAATGTCCTTGTGTTCTGTTGCCAGGTTAAATATTAGTTACAGAGCTTATCTAAGGACATGATAAGTTCTCTGAAACATTATGAAAGAACTATTTAGGAATCACTTGTGTACAAGATGCATGCATACATTTGCACTTGGTGGTGGTTTCCACACAACTGATGGCGGCAAAGGAATACCTGTAAGTTATTTGAGGTTATAATCAATAAAATCTAACAGTAATTGAAGCACTTGAAAAAAGCTCACTGACCTTTATGTTGGGTGACTAGCATGGCCGCTTGCCCAGTTTTTGTATTATCCGTTTCATTGACCAGGCTTATCATACCATCCTGGCAAGGATGATGACAGAAAAGTTAAAGAAAAAGACAGGGAAGCAAGCTGGGTCCCTGATATAGAGGTATCAATTTTGAAGCCGCCGCAATAACCCGATACAACACGACACGAGTTAAGCGGGTTTGGATTGGGCAAAAATGGGTTCAGATTGTAATTGGGTTAAGTAATCTAACACAGATAATATTCAGGTCGGGTTCGGGTCGATCATTTTTGACCCATCTAACACGTGTAACCCGATTAAAAACATAATGATAATATAAAATAATAGTTAATTTCATAATATACTTTATTCTTATAATCAACTTAATTTGAAATCATTCAACATGTTTATAACACGTTACTTATTTTAAATGGTTTAAGAGGGCTTAGTTGCAACATGGATAACATATGTTTCATATTAATTAGATTGTTTTTAATCTAAATAGGATAATTCAATTTGGTTAGGTCATTGAGTTTATGTGATATTAACTAGTTGGGCATCTCATGATGCAGTCTGTGTTATATATTTAAAGTTTAACGGGCTGGCGTGTCGGATTTAGTGTGGACCCCTTCCTAAATGGATTGGGTCAGATCAACCCATTTAATTAAATGGGTCGAGCAAGGGTTGAGCTTAAATGGGTTCACAGGACGGCCAACCCGTCACGAAGCTGGCCACTGAACCCGAATCGACACCTTTATACAAATGCAATATAGATGCAGCTTAAAATCTTGAATGAAAATATAACAAGGTTAAAATACAGGTGCAGATGCACCTAAACAGAAGATGAAGAATTAAAAGTAAATAAATAAAAGGTGACCCCACTGCAGTGAAAAAGCAACGCCAAATCAACTCACAAGTCATAATGATATTTTAGACATTCTGCGATCCTTATATATCACCAATATATAGCAAGGTGAAAGCTGTTTGAATGGCCAGGATTTATGAAACTTCCGTACTGCACTTAATATTTCTCATCAATCCCATCACATGTCCCATTCTATCAATTTTTAAACTACACCTGAATTCCAGGCACATCAAATTCATTTCTAATCTCAAATGCATGCTCGATTTGTAATCATTGTAATGCATTGCCCACAGTAAAAAAAAACATCACAGACCTGTCTCTTGCTCCCTAAGAGATTATTGTATTTCCATTATATTTTGCTCTCTTCACTGAAAAAAATCATTAATTTCAATTTTCTCTCTTGTCACAAGTTGTGCAACACATGCCTATTATGCGTCCACCACCACTAGTAGTATTATTTTATGGATTTTTATTCATTTTACGCAGCAATCCAAAAGCTGGAAGGGCAGAGAGAATGATGGGTTTCAGATTCTTTAATATCCAATGCAAGAATTCATTCTATATTTGAAAATTTTATTAAATCAACTAATCAAGGAAGTGCAAGAAATATTATAAGAAAATAACAATGCAAACAACAAAAAATTAAAGAAAACAAATGACCTGAAGACACCTTGCCTAAATATAGGATTATCGAGCATGCATCATCAAGCTCGAGACTAAATAATTAACAAGGTGAGCTCATATTTTACACCCAAAAAAAAAAAATCTATAGATGGGGATCCAAAAGACTGCACAAAGGAGATAAAACATGGATACAAGAAGATAAATATTTACGAAACACAGAAATCTGCAAATTATTCATGCATGGTTTATGGAGGTCAGCTGTTATTAATCACATACTTACATGCAAAAAAAAATCCTTCAAAATTTTCTTTTTAGAAGCATGTGGAAGCATTTGAGAAAAGTAAACCAGAGCACTTCAATCAAAATTACATGTAATGAACCTTTGATAGAGCTGGCCTCAATTTTTTCAAAAGGTCGTCCACTTGTCTTGACTGATCAGCCTGGGAGAATATAAAATTTTTCATTGATGATGAAGGAATTAATGCATTACAAGGAAATTTAAGAGAGAAAAGAAGTCACAGTAAGAAATCTGTTCAATAGAGTTCCATATGGGAGTTCACATTCACATAAAATTTATGGAGCAGGATGTCATTTCCATTGAAAACATTTATGAAATCATGTTTATTTCACTTGTACACTAACTACTGCGCATGTTAATTTACACACACGAACATGTGTACACCTACACAAATGATAAATTCATAAGTGCCTTACAGAAACTGCATTATGTTGTTCCAACGCGAATCCTGCAAAATGAAATAATATAGAATAAATAGTCGGTGATTTCAAAGTCAAGGTAAGCCTGGAGTAAAGTCCTAATTAAACCCACAGGCTTCTAGGCAAATAAAGAGTCACTAGACTGGCAACTGAACGAATTAGAACGGCCTACGGATATAAGATCAAAGGAGGGAAAACACTGATAATGATGGTTTTTCTTCGATCTGATTAAACAATACGCGTTACGACTCGGTTGAGACTCGGTTGAGGCATGGTAGAACATCCCGTTTTAAAAATTAAATGACGTATGAAGTAGGAATGGCTGGAAAAAGGGAAGGGGAATACGTTTGTACGCAGTGGGTGATAGATCTGAGCAAACAGGAGTCTGATTAAGCACGGTAGGGGATGGGGAGAGGTTAAGAGAGGAAGCATTACCTTGGGAATGAAAGCCGTTGTGGAGACCGAGCAAGAAAACGAGGGGGACGAGCATGGAAAGAAAGACGAGGCCAATGACTGCAACTGCGAGCCCTCTCCATCGCCTCTTTGCAGAGAGAGTGCAAGCACTGGGGCCGCCGAGGCCGCCCTTCATGTCCACCCTAGCCCCTCCCCTGTCGCCGTGGGACGCCTCCCTCCTTCCGCTTCCGATCTTCCCTCTCCCTCCCTGACGATCGGTCGATCCACCCGCAGCATCCGCCGCCGTCCACTGCTCCAACGGCAACGGCGAGGACGCACACTTTGCCGAAATCGAACACCTGAGGCTTTCTGGTTAGGTTCCTATTTTTTTATTTTAATTAACTGGATTTTAGATAAAACGACGAGTATTAAAATTAGGAATTTATTTCAATTAAGGACTTAACACCTATAAACGGATCTAGAAAAACAACTCCGCAGGTAGACTATGATTATTCCTTTCATAATCCTTTTTAGTATTTTTTATAATAATAATTTTATTATTATTAAATTGGTTTTCAAAACGGCCATATGGTTTAGTTGTGCAATTTCATATGGTTTAGTTGACACTTTAAAAAGATAGTCAACACCTTATGAATAATAGTTGAAGTCCAATGGGTGAAAGGATAAGTCTTAGCTAAAGTGGAGATGACTCACCGTGAAGAAATTATACAACCATAGAATACTTATGCAACACGCGGTTTTATGTGATTGGGGATCGTCAATCCCTCGTACCACGTGCGTTCATTTCATGTGATTCATTCATCGTTTGCGAGCATCGAGCGAGAATCATTTGTGGCCATGTTGAATTTAGGGGGCTCATTTGTCATTTGCGGCCACCATGCGACTATCTTTTGCAGCCGCATTGAATTCACATGGCTCATTTGTCATTTGTGGGCACCAAGCGTCAATCCTCTACGGGTGTGTTGGATTCATGCAATGCTTTTGTCATTTGCGAAGATGTGGCGATGTTTTCCATGTAGTGTGACCATCCCTAGCAGCTAGCCCATCATTTTGTGGAGATGCAATGATCGTTTCATCCACCCACGAGAATCTTATACAACCAAAATTTCAAGGGAAAATGGTTATCAAATTTGCCTATAAATAAACCTCGACACGCATTTTGAGAGAGAGGGGGAGAGAAGATTTCTAGAGGCATGAAGTTCAAGAAATCACATCCTTTGCCTCTGAATCCACCACGAGATAGTATTTTGAGGGAAAAAAAATCCTCAAGTAGACTTTAAATCTATGTCTGAGGGGGGGGGTCTATGTATATTCTTTATGGTCATCCCTTGCTTATCTCATGCAGTTTCTTCGTGAAGGGTTGTCACTGCATAAATCATATGTGGTAACCGGCCTTAAATCTGCTCACCCTTTATAGGGCTCATTCGTTTACATGAGGGCTCAAATCTTATGTGAAATTGAAGCTTCTTGAAGTACGTGTTTTATAACAACACTTCTTTTTATTGTACATTAATACGTGATTTAATTACATAACATTACACTTAATACAACCCGAAAGATCGAGAAGTTTAGTGTCTTTGGGAATTAGGTACATTGCATTACAACTTTAAACATGAATTACAACATCTTTATTGAAAACTTTTTTAACATGCTTGAGCTTAAAACTGTATTAGATAACCTGAGGAAAATATATAAGAAATGGGTGAGCCATAAAGCCCAGTAAGATAATAAATCAGGACCGGCCCGGACAATCTTGTTGCCCGAGACGAACTATAAAAATGTTGCCCTTTAAATATGGATAGTAAAAGGATTAGACCAGAACAAACCAGATCAAAGCACACACTTTGCAGATCCAAAATTATAAATCTATTTAAACCCACATTACACGCGAACTTCAAAAAATAAGTTCAGTAGTACCATTTTATTTTTGACCCGCATAATATTAAAAAGTAAAAAAAAACAATACAAAAATATATGTTTAAAACTAAATCTGTATTGGTTGAAAAACTACTAAAAAGAATGTCAAACAAAGATTTAAATCATATAAAAACTTCGGTCTTCTATATATATAAATAATGCAAAACAACCCTCTTTTATTAAAGAAAAAAGCTGTACACTTCTTAATCATTTAAACCACTTCAAAACCGATCAAAAAAGACATTAAAGTCTGTAAAAATTAGCCTGTTAAGCCTTTGAAAAAAAGAATGAATCATCCTCGTCTTCATCTTCACCACTCACTTCTTCTTCTTCTAAACCTATAAAAATTTGAACCTACAAATTTAAAATAACATAATAGCTGTATTCAAAAGCACACTTCTAAATAGTTAAAAACATTACCAGTTGGTGTAAAACCATGAAACCAACTTCATATAAAAATCAAGGATTGATTTTTTTTGGAAGAAAATAACACCAATATTTGTTCAACCATTGTCCTCCAATGCTAAAATTTGATTCAGATGCTGCAATTATGATAGAGATTCTTAATCAAACATGTTAAATAATCTAATTCAAAGAAAATAAAAAAGCACAAAGAAATAGAGCATGACATATCAGAGCATGTTGCGACACTTCACAAACCCGATTATGGTAGTTTATAATCCAATTCAAAGGAAAACGCTTCTCCTTGCATTTATTGATGCAAATTCTTCAATTAACTCATCATAATTCATACTATCCAAAAATTCATTTTCAATTGAAATTATTGCCAATGCACATAATCTCTCTTGTGACATGGTAGTTCGAAGATAAGTTTTAATCAACTTTAGCTTAGAAAAACTTCTCTCTGCTGATGCAACTGTAACGGGTATAGTCAACAAAATTCGATATGCCACCCATGTCATTTGAAACCCTCCATCCTTCCAATAAGACTTGATAAAATCAAGGACATCAATTGATTTTATCAGTTTAGTTGGCAATATTGACTTCAAATGTCTGAGCTCTTGAAATAATTCATCCCCACAAATATCACCATGTTCATCGTGTTTCAAAAAACATTGAAATTGAGTGCGGTGTTCCTTCAATTGTTCTTCATAAATATTTCTAAAACTTGCTTTCAACAAAAATCCAAATATTTCATCAAAGTGTTCAAACTATATAAAATGTTCTCTCAATGACATAAGGGCCTGATCAATAATTTGAAGGAAATAATTTGTTCTAAATTTTTCCTCCATAGACAAATTTATAATAGCATTATCTTCCACATCCTCATCAAATTGTTTCTTCCTGCGAAAAACTCTTTTTTCTTCAAATATTGGATCAATACCAATTTTGAGTGCAAGTTCTTTTGCTTCATCATTAAACCTTCAAACCCCTCCGCTCGAAGTTCTTCAAAGAACAAAATCAACTCTTTTATTTGTGTACTTGCATATTCGATATCCATCTCTTCTCTTTGAAATATTTTACTAATATGATTAACTTTATCTAAAATTTTGTACCAAATGCATAAGCTAATGATGAATTCAAAATTCTCTAATGCATTGGAACACAATCATTTAGCATCCAACATCACAACATCATCATGTTTAGAAAGATTGTCAATTTCAACCAATACATTTCTTAACTCGGGTGTTTGTCTTCTTATAGCTTTAATACTCTCGATGTGACTTTCCCAACGAGTTATTGATAATGGTTTTGGTGTAAAACCCTTCACATAAGTCCTTAATACATTCCATCGATGTAGTGAACCTGCAAACAATGTATAAATCTTTTGCACATATGCAAAAAAAATTCTGGCTTTCACACTAGATTTTGCCATGTCGCATATAGAAAGATTCAAGCTATGACATCCACATGGAGTGTAAAATGCTCTAGGATTTACATCAAGAAGCCTTTTTTGGACACCTTGATGTTTAACTTTCATGTTTGATCCATTATCATAACTTTGTCCTCTTATGTCATCAATGTTGAGTTTAAGATCAACCAAAGCATCTTCAAGTGACTTGAAAAGCCCACGACTGGATGTGTCATCCACATTTATGAAGCCAAGAAAAAATTCCTCCTCCTTAACTTTAAATTCTTCCTTGACATACACACATCTTATGATAATTGACATTTGTTCTTTATGACTTAGATCCGGAGTGCAATCAAGGATAATCAAAAAATACTTTGCTCTCATGATCTTCTTCAAGATTTTTTCTTTAATCGCATTCCCCAACAAAATTATCAATTCATTCTGAATTTTATGACTAAGATAATGATTTTGAATTTCATTATTAACAACATGATGAACATGATCTTGCATAACTGGGTCAAATTCAACAACAAATTCAATAAGTTTACAAAAAATACCATTATCCTTCTCATAAATCTTCTCATTTGTTCCACGAAATGGTAAATTATTTTGTGCAAGTACCTTCACAACTCCAATGATTATAGTAAGTAACATCTTCCAGCGAACTCTTTCCTTCTCAATGAGGCATTAGATATTTTTATCAATTGTTTGTTTATTTTCAAGTCCTCTGTGCAAGTCCACCCACTTCACAACATTAACAATGTGTTCAAAATTTCTTTCATGTTCCCTAAGTCTTGTTGGAAGGTTGTGCCAATCATTAGATCCTCCTTCAGTCAAAGCACTTTTCATTGATTTCGACTTAAATAATTTACAAAAAAAACAAAATACCTTGTCCAACTCATTAGAATACACTAGCCACTTCCTCTCATGTTTTCACCATTAGTAAGTAGACAAAAATAATGATTAGAAGTAAAGTGTCTCCCATGACTGACCTCCTTAGGAAATGCATCATTTTCTTTTAATATTTTAATCGGGCCATGTCGAACCAAAAAAATTATCTTAACATCATTGATATTACCCCATAATCCTGGATCATAATTCACATCCACATCTTTCTCAAGATCAAGCATGCTTTGATCTCCAAGATCATGAATCATATAAATAGTATTTTCATTGTCATCCTCCCTGTAATCCACATCCACACTTTCATTTATCATATCAACACTTTGAGTCATAGGTTCCTCTACAAATTTTTCATTCCCTTCAGAAACATTGTTGCCCAGAGATTGCTCATTAAATTGAATAGATGAACTCTCTTTTCCACTTCTTTCAGCAAATAATTTAGAAATCGAACCCACTAGTGTTTTTTCAATTTCATTCTTTCTTTGCTTGATTTTTCTATTTTGAGATCCAGAATTTTGATTTCTCTTCATTGTAGTACCTACAAGTTATAAATTATAATTCATTTAGAGTTATAACATATTTAAAGTAAATGGTCATCTTTCAAAAATAAAATCATATATTCCAACTAATTGATTTTTTATTTAATATTCAACAAAACAATTAATAAAAATAAATAAACTGAAAATTGAAATTAAAAAATGATTATAAAAACATTATTTACCTTGGAAAACTCGCAAACTGCAATTGAGATGGTAAAATTACAATTGATTCAGGCAAGACACCAATGAATCAGCAATTTAGATAATTTCTGAAAACTAAACAAAATAATTAATAAAAATAAAATAAATAAAAATACTGTTTAAAAATGATTATAAAAAACACCAATTACCAATAGACAAAATGCAAATTGAAATTGAATAGCCAAATTGCAATTGAGATGAGAATCCAATGATAAATTTTCAATTCAGATAATTTTTGAAAACCAAACAAAACAATTAATATAAATAAAAAATAAAAAATAATAACTAAAAATTGATGATAACAAAACTCTAATTACCTGCGTATGAAGACAACAAATATCAAATCACAATTGAGACGGAAAAATCACAATTGAGAGGAACAATATACTGGTAACCGGTTAATTTGCAATTCATTCACCTAATTACTCGAAAATTTAAATAAAATAATCAATCAATTAATAAAAACAAAAAACAAAAATGATCAACCAATTAAAAAAAATCAAAACACCTATTTGTTTGTGGAGGGGAAAGTTTATTGCGTAGGGCAGGGGGCGTGTGGTGCTGCGGGGGGCACAAGGGTGAGGTGAGGGGTCAGGCGTAGCCACGCAGGGGTGAGGGGGCGTGAGGGGTGGTGCGGTGCGGTGCAGGGGGGGTAAGGGCGAGAGAGGCCATGCGAGGGGGGGGGGGGGGGCTTGGGCGAGGGGGCGTGCGGGGGAGCGCAGTGCAACGCCGATCGGGAGTCCGGGATGAGGGGGCGTGCGGCGGGGGGCATAGCAGCGATGCAGGCTCGTAGCGCAGGGGCGAGGGGAGGGGGGCGCAGCCGCGCAAGTGCAGCATAAGGGGCGAGCGCGAGGGGGTGTGCGGGGGAGGTGGGGGGGGGGCGACGAGGGAGGAAGGATGAGGGGCGAGGCGAGGCGCTGAGGCCGCAGGGGGGGGGGTTACGGGGGTGGCGGCGGGGAGGGAGGGGGGAGGTGAGGTGAGGTGGTGGGTGGGGCGAAACAGTACAAAAATACAGAGGGAGAGGAGAAGAGAGATGTTGGGGGAGGGATGGAAGCGACGGCTCGGGACTCAGCGGGAGGCTATTGGGAATCAGAAAAGGGGTGAGGGTGATTTTGGTTACCCCTAGGTGAGCCATTGCCCTAGGCCAAGGGCTCGTGGGGCTCGCCCATGGGATGACCCTGGAATAAATATGGCATAACATGATGGTAATAATACATGTTAGACAAGACATATCAATGAGGCATAAAGGAACATGAATAATAAGGTGTGATATAACATGATAATTATAACATGGGAAATGTGGCAACAACTTAAAACACAGCATCATAAACATAAGTCAAGGATAAACCACCAAGACTTCTTGATGGACAAAGTCCCATAAAGAAATATGGTACCCCATGTCCTAATATGACATATCATGATACTAAAAATTACCCAATGCATTGGAACACTATATAATTCTGGGCGCACCCGTCACTTTCATTTCATTCTCATGCTTAAGTGCGCCACATAGACAATAAAACACAGATTCATTCACCATCATAATTTATTTCACGATCAAAGAGTGTGGAATACATACATGAAATTCCCCAATAAAGAGTTATATGTGCATAAAAGTGAACACCCTTGATAGAAAATGAGTATGGTATTCACTACACATTTGGTTTGATATGGAAAATCACGGTGAAAATTCAGCAACATAATAGCATCACTTAAAAGTTCATAAAATGGGCCGATGAGAGAGAAATGAATCTCTCATCATTTGGAAATTAAGTAGAGAGTAATAGGGACATGGAAGAACATGTCCACACATATAGAATTATAAAAAATAAGACATACAATAATAAATAATCTTGAAGAAAAAGGGGGAGCAAAGGATGCTTACGAAATTTCAGCATGATAACGGGTGTACATGGGAGAGATTAATGAGAGAGAAAGGAGTCTCTCTTCATTTGTAAATAATAAGGTAAGTATGGAGGAGATGTGAAAACATACCCCATCATTAGGAATTAAAAATAAAAGGGCATGACATAGAGGAGATTTTGGAATAAAAGTGAGAAAGAGAGGATCCCTTACCTTAAAAGTATGACACCAAAAGCTTGAAAGGGGATTCTTGAGAGCTTGAGGGCACCTTAGGAGGATTATAGAGAGAGGAGGGTAGAGTAAGATCATTATAAAAGGATTTTTAGTGAATATAAGTGAGAGTTTGGGTGAGTTTATATAGGAAAAGAGATATATTTATTTAATATTTAGGTTTTGGACTCTAAAAAATAAAATATTTCAAACCACAAACCTTCCCATAGTTTTTTGCCATGGTTTTGGCCAAAGTGGATAGGTTTTCATTATTTTATTAGGAAAAGATATGAACCTATTAAAAAAATTTATTTTCTTATGTGGAGGTGAGTTACACTTTTAAATAAATGAATTTAAATCTCTAAAATATATTAAATGTTTTGGAGGATTCATAAAGGCTTAATAAAATTAACCAAGTAAACTTAAAATCACATTATTTTAAGGGGGAAACATAGATTTGGATGATGATACCCATTATAGTATTTATGAAATCATTTTTTTGGTCATTATGATGTCATAAAACACATCGTATTTTTATATTGTATTTGTAAGAACCCAGGATTTTGGAACGGGTCAAAATCCTGACCATGTTTGAATTTTTGACTTATTTCTGAGAAAACTGGGAAAATTTGGGATGTTTTGGAAATTTCCAGATTACATGCCGTGCACTCCAAAGTACATGCTATGTATGGGTTAGGCATGTACCGATTGCGTGCTCGCTGAGTACATGTTGTGCGATAACCGAGTAAGAATTTCCTACTACACGACATGTAGTGTTGCTTAACACGCCGTGTATTTTTCCTTCCGCGTATCAGCTGAGTCCTAGCCATGTGTCGACCCATGTGGCACGTCCAAGCCATGTGGCTACCTCTACTTAAGTCAGAGTATGGAAAATTCTACTACACAACGTGTAGTCCTTTATACACGCCATGTATTTTTATTCGCTTAAATTAAAGAGAATCGCGTCTTATTTTGGAAAACACCTTCTTCTTCCCCAACTTCAGAACAGGTCCATTTCAAAATTACGAAGAACATTTCATATCCTATAATCATCATATGATGTACGTTCTTCAATCCGTCAGTGGCTGTGGGATCACATTGGGAATTCTAAACCCACACACCCTTTTTCGTTCCAGTTTCTTTACCTCACACACCGCAAATTCCATCTGAGAAGAGTTGCTGGGATTTGGTGGAAACATAGATCTATGAAGATTGGATTCAAATTGGAGCTCGATATCGAACATGCCTATGTATACGAGTCTCAGGTAGGTGGTGCATACTTTCTTTCATGTTTTCACGGACTTTTGGGTGATGCGACCTTTGGTTCATATTTGGGTATTTTGAGAGAGACCCCTTTTGATCAACTATTGCATATTAAATTGCTTATTGGACTTGTGGGATGCCTTTGGGTATTCCATTTTACCTTTTTTGCTTTAGCACGACTAGGTGAGGGGTCGTTGCTTAATTGGGGCATTTTGGTTGGGTATGCCAAAATGTGTTAAAATGAACTGTTTTGATTAAAATGCTGAGTTCAATTTGTTAAGTGATGATATGAATTGTTAGAGGCTCCCAAGACCTTGGTGTTGGTATGAGACAATACATACCTAGTTCAATTCAACTATTTAGTTTGTTTTTCCTGTTTAAAGTGTTTCTTTGATTATATATATGTGATGTGTGATATTGTATATGCTGGAACCTTTGGGTTGTGTTGGGTATGATCTGGGTATTGTTGAGTGATGCTGATCACAGGTTGGGCTTGGCCCGAGTTACTTTGGGTGGTTCTGACCATGGGATTGGGCATCATGGACATCAGCTTGAGGCAGTGTGACTGTCAGGTTGGGCATGACCTGGGTTACTTGGATGGCGAGACCATCGGACTTGAGCGACATGGTCATAGGGGCACGAGGTGTCATAGATATTGTGGCTTGAGAACTTATTTTGGTGATTACCACTCACCCGAAACGTTGAGTAGTGTGCACACATAGAGACTCTATGATGAGGTGGTTTTGACCACTCATGTGGGTAGAGGCCCTCGTTAGTTACATTTTAGGTATTATTGGTTGGGGGTGCTTACTGTAGGAAGCCACATGGAAAGCGAGGAGGCTTCAGGGGATAGCGTTGTGGCTATCAGGTTGGGGGCAGAGGCTCACCATGGTTTGAGGGAAGACATCGTTGTCCCTCCGATTACTGATTTGAGGGCAGACATCATTGTAACTCCAATCACTTTATTGAGGTCATACATCGCTGTCCCTCTGAGGGGGCGTGAGGGTGATTTTGGTTTCCCCTAAGCGAGTCGTTTCCCTAGCCCAAGGGCTCGCGGGGCTCGCCCATGGGACGACCCTAGAATAAATATGGCATAACATTATGATAATAATACATGTTATACAATACATATAAATGAGACATAAATGAATATAAATAATAAGGTGTGATATAACATGATAATTATAACATGGGAAATGTGGTAACAACTTAAAACACAACACCATAAACATAAGTCAAGGATAAACCACCAAGACTTCTTTATGGACAAAGTCCCATAAAGGAATTCGATACCCCATGTCCCAATATGACATATCATGATACTAAACATTACCAAATATATTGGAACACTATATAATTCTGGGCGCACCAGTCACTTTCATTTCATTCTCATGCTTAAGTGCGCCACATAGACAATAAAACACAGATTCATTCACCATCATAATTTATTTCATGATAAAAGAGTGTGGAATACATACATGTAATTACCCAATCAAGAGGTATATGTGCATAAAAGTGAACACCCTTGATAGAAAATGAGTATTGTATTCACTACACATTTGGGTTGATATGGAAAATCACGGTGAAAATTCGACAACATAATAGCATCACTTAAAAGTTCATAAAATGTGTCGATGAGAGAGAAATGAATCTATCATCATTTGGAAATGAAGTAGACAATAATAGGGACATGGAAGAACATGTACACACATATATAATTAGAAAAAAGAAGACATACAATAATAAATAAGCTTAAAGAAAATGGGGGAGGAAAGGATGCTTATGAAATTTCGGCATGGTAACGAGTGTACATGGGAGGGATTAATGAGAGAGAAAGAAGTATATCGTTATTTGTACATAATAAGGGTAGTATGGAGGAGATGTAAAAACATACCTCATCATTAGTAATTAAAAATAAAAGGGCATGACATAGAGGATATTTTGGAATAAAAGTGAGAAAGAGAGGATCCCTTACCTTAAAAGTATGACACCAAAAGCTTGAAAGGGGATTCTTGAGAGATTAGAGGCACCTTAGGAGGATTTTAGAGAGAGGAGGGTAGATTAAGATCATTCTAAAAGGATTTTTAGTGAATATAAGTGAGAGTTTGGGTGAGTTTATATAGGAAAATAGAGAGATTTCTTTAATATTTAGGTTTTGGACTCTACAAAATAAAATATTTCAAACCACAAACCTTCCCATAGTTTTTGGACATGGTTTTTTCCAAAGTGGATATATTTTCATTAGTTTATTAGTCAAAGGGATGAACCTATTAAAACAATGTCTTTTCTTATGTGGAGGTGAGTTACACTTTTAAATAAATGAATTTAAAACTCTAAAATATATTAAATGTTTTGGAGGATTCATAAAGGATTAATAAAATTAACCAAGTAAACTTAAAATCACATTATTTTGAGGGGAAAACATATATTTGGATAATGATACCCATTATAGTATTTATGAAATCATTTTTGGTCATTATGATGTCATAAAACACATCGTATTTTTATACAGTATTTGTAAGAACCCGGGTTTTTGGAACGGGTCAAAATCTCGACCCTGTTTGAATTTTTGATCTGTTTATGAGAAAACTGGGAAAATCTGTGAAGTTCTAGAAATTTATAGATTACACACCATGTACTCCAAAGTACACGGTGTGTATGGGTTAGGCGTGTACCGATTTCATGCTCACCGAGTACATGTTGTGCGATGACTGAGTAAGAATCTCATACAACACGGCGTGTAGTGTTGCTTGACACGCCGTGTATTTTTCCTTCCACGTACTGGTTGAGTCCTAGCTATGTGTCGACCCATGTGGCATGTACAAGCCATGTGGATAGATCCGCTTAAGTCAGAGTATGGACAAGTCTACTACACAGTGTGTATTTCTTTATACACACTGTGTATTTTTATTTTTATTCACTTAAATAAAAGAGCGTCGCGTCTTATTTCAGAAAACACCTTCTTCATCCCCAACTTCAGAACATGTCTGTTTCAAAATTCTGAAGAACGTTTCATATCCTAGAATCATCATCTGATGTCTGTTCTTCAATCCATCAGTGTCTATGGGATCGCATCAGGAATGCTAAACCCGAACAACCTTTTTCGTTCCATTTTATTTGCCTCACACACCGCAAATTCCATCCGATCAGAGTTGCTGGGATTTAGTGTAAACGTAGATCTATGAAGATTGGCTTCAAATTGGAACTCGATATCGGACATGCCTATGTCTACGAGTCTTAGGTAGGTGGTGCATACTTTCTTTCGTGTTTTCACAGACTTTTGGGTGATACGGCCTTTGGTGCGTATTTGGGTATTTTGAGAGAGACCCCGTTTTATCAATTATTCCATATTAAATTACTTATTAGACATGTGGGATGCCTTTGGGTATGCCCTTTTACCTATTTTTCTTTAGAATGACCGGGTGAGGGGCCATTGCTCAACTGGGGAATTTTGGTCGGGTATGCCAAAATGTGTTAAAATGAATAGTTTTGATTAAACTGGTGAGTTCAATTTGTTAAGTGATGATATGAATTGTTAGAGGCTCCCAAGACCTTGGTGTTGGTATGAGACAATACATAGCTAGTGCAATTCAACTATTTAGTTTGTTTTTCCTGTTTAAAGTATTTCTTTGATTATATATATGTGATGTGTGATATTGCATATGTTGGAACCTTTGGGTTGTGCTGGGCATGACCTGGGTATTGTTGAGTGATGCTGATCCTTGTCCCGAGTTACTTTGGGTGGTTTTGACCACGAGATTGGGCATCATGGACGTCAGCTTGAGGCAGTGTGACTATCAAGTTGGGCATGACCTGGGTTACTTGGATGGCGAGGCCATCGGACTTGAGCGACATGGTCGTAGGGGCATGAGGTGCCATAAATTTTGTGTCTTGAGAACTTATTTTGGTGATTATCACTCACCCGAAACTTTGAGTAGTGTGCACACAGAGAGACTCTGTGATGAGGTGGTTTTGACCACTTGTGTGGGTAAAGGCCCCTGTTAGTTACGGTTTAGGTACTATTGGTTGGGGTGCTTGCCGTAGGAAGCCACATGGAAGGTGAGGAGCCTTCAGGGGATAGAGTTAAGGCTATCAGGTTGGGGGCAGAGGCTCGCCATGGTTTGAGGGAAAACATCACTGTCCCTCCGATTACTAATTTGAGGGTAGACATCACTGTCCCTCCAGTCACTTTATTGAAGGCATACATTGTTGTCCCTTTGGTTACTTATTTGAGGAAAAACATCTATGTTCCTCTGAGTTACTACTTCTTGGGCGTGCCTTTAGGATGTTGGTACTTGATACACACAACATCAGGGGGCACATGGTGTCGAGTTACATGACAGAGATTCCGGCGTTGGCCGAAGCAAGTGACACTCCATGGTGGGTGCTGAGCATCAGTGGAGTTTGTGTTTATTTTTACATCGTACTATTTAATATTTTCCTTATAAATTCATGTTTTTAAACACTTATATTAGGTATGAACTGTTGGGTGGTATCCTACTGCAATTTATTTCACACCCTACACGGGCCCTTTGGGACGCATGTTGACTTTATGGATTTACATGCAGGAAAGAGACCAACTTTGGTAGATAGATTGTTTTAGTTGTCGTATGGATATGGTAGGGACCTTGAGGACTTTCCTAGCTGGAGTTTACTTTGTTTTGATTTCTTCCTATACCAACATGCTTACCATGTTTATTGTAGCTATTATTAGTTAGCAATTGACACCCTTTTATATATTGACTTGGTATGGATGCATGATTTGTCTGTTCTCGTAGTTGTTATAAGTGGTTCAACATGCTGTTGTGTTTACATTCCACTACTATTGTTTATATTTATTTCTTTCACTATTTATTTCTATTGATTGTGCTTCTGCTATGCGGGTCTGGTTCGAGTATGAAGAGTCTTCTAATTTTATATTATGCTCAGACCAGTACCATTATTATCCTCTAAGAGGGTATAGCCTCCCCACTATACCTACAAGACCCTTTCTTCTAGTTGAGAGCCTTTGGCATTCTGGGAGGTGTACCTAAGGTAGTAACACCTGACCCGTTTTGCACTGTTCGGGTGACTTATCGGATCCAAGACGTTACAATATTTAATTTTTACCTGAAAATTAGAATATCTCATAAAATTATGAAAAATTCACCGTTAGATAATTTCAACATTTGGATTCAAAAAATAGTATTCATTTTTATCTAAATAATTTTCTAAATATGTGCATTTTTACTTTTAAAATAATATTTGACATTTATTGAAAAATACTAGGTTTTTTGACAATAACAATTTTTGAACCCTTATAAAAATTACATGACCATTTATAATTAATAACTTTATTTAATAATAAAATTTTATTAAAATTTTATTTATTTAAAAATATATTAATTCATCAAAATAAATCCCTTAATTGAGTTTGAATATTACCCAAAAATACAATTTGTGTTTAATTGAACAAAAATCAAAATCATTTAAAAAGTAACAATAAAAAATGGTAATAAATTCATTATTATATACAATATAAATATTCATATTATTAAGGTCTTGATATATATCCTTTTATTACACCAGCTTACACCCTAAGAGTAAGGTGCGTGGCAATGAGAATTTCACAGGGTTGTTCGGAAAACATGGTTTGGGCCGTGATATCGATGAGCTTAAACTTCTCCCATAAATGGTTTCTCTCATGCTTAAGTTGTTGGATCTCAGCTTGGGATTGGTTAAGAGAAAATCCCAGTGATGTTATCTCCCTCGAAAGCTCTGATAAATGGGATTCATATACTTTTATTATCAAGTTTATTATGGTGTATTGTTTGGAACTCTTCCAAACAAGCATCAGTGTAACCCCTTACAATGAAATAATCTTCTACTCCAAAGACTAAGAACACATCATTAACTATTCTTAAGTACTTAAGTATATTATTGAATATATTATAGTGACTCTCACTATGATTGGATTGACATATACTTGTTATGCTTAAAGCATATGTGACATTGGATTGAGTACATGGTTGGTTATGAAGTAAAACATATGTGTATGATACATATGATATAATACATTTCACTTAACATTTTAGGCTAATTCCTTCCACCCCATAGGCTGAGTTCATGAATATGACACATATGCATGATTTTAGGTTCATGCATCACCCCACATGAACTCGTTAATTATAATTTATTATGAATGGATTAAATGGATTACATTCATTGAAGGAATTTAATGACTAAATTCAATAGGTATTAAGATGTGTCAATACGTTAGATATGGTCAACATGTTTTATTAAATTAAATGTATTGTGGATAAATATATAAAGGGATTAGATCCCTCATGTTGGAGACAACTGGTTGTATACAAGCCTTCTGATACTTCCTTCATCCCAAGATGCAGTTTATCACTAGGTGAAGGCACGAGTACCACTTCTATGATTAAGATCCTCAAGAAATGTTTTGGGATCCTTAAGAAATGTTTTGGGATCCTTAAATTAGTGTAATCCCCTTAGAGGTGGAAGGATTTCATCTGCTACTAAGGCAATCTTTATCAAGCGTAAAATAAAGTGTAAAATATGAATTACACATCACTTTAGGTACGCATTGTTTATGATCTTCATTTACATCACATGTTGATTTTATCAAGGATATATTAGGCACATATATGGGTTTTATTCCACTGCCATTGTTCATATGATGAACCCCTAAAACTTATTAGTGGTATCAGATCCTTCTTCCTTGTTCAATCAATGTGTTTCTTTTACTGTTAAATAAAGAACATGTTTTATGAAATCATAACTATTTTTACCCTCTCAACATTATTTTATATGATAAAGTAATATTGGGAGAACCAATCAACCTTACATTAATATTTTAATGTAATATGGGGTGGAAGGTGGGACTTATGTAAAATAGTTAACATAGTCTGCATCGTTGTGGCAGAAAAATAGAGCATCAAAGTTCCATGTCATTTATAAATTGTTTATAAATAATGGAATTAGATATTTTAGAATATTTATAAAATTTATAAAAGTGTTTTATATATTAATTAACTATAAATTTTTTATGGTTAATTATTTTAATGTTTTGAAATATTTTTTAAAATTATTCTATTAATATTAAAGAATTAATATTATTTTTTTTCAAATTTATATGGTTTATAAAATGTTTATAAATAATAGTATAAACATATTCTAACTTTTACCAAATTACATGGCAAGCCTTTTAATTTTGAAATAAAGTGTTTATTTATTTTAAGAATTATGCTTATAGTTTATAAATCAGTTATGAATAATAAGTGTTAGGATTTATAAAATTGGTTTTATAAGCCTATATCAAATATGGAAATTTATATTTATTTATCATGATTAAATAAATTGTTTATTTAATTATTTATTCCTTAATATTATTCATATTTATAAAATTGTTTATAAAATATGAATAACATGTATGTTAAATATGAAAATTTATATTTGTTTCTCATGTTAAATAAAATATTTATTTAAGTATTTATTCCTTTATATTATTCATGTTTATAAATTGTTTATATAATATAAATAATGTGCATTCTTTATTTATGTGATGAATTGCTTCTATAAGATAGAGCCTTGCATTACATGCTTGGTGAAACTCCATAAAATTTAGTTTTTCATCTACCATAACCTCAATTTTTTATTTGAGTTATGAGATTCAAAATATTTTTTGAATATAGTTTGTGCATATTAGGTGTTAAAGATATCATGAATTAAATTATCTCTTGAGTAAAGTCTCCATAGGTAGAGGGACTTGAGGTCGGACTATCCACGAACTTGGAAGCTTATGCCTAATTATAGAAAGTTAGGGGTTGACTATATGTTTCTCTAGGATTAATCATGTGGATATTGTCAATATCATATATCTTTATTCAATTACATGAAAAGTATATGTACCCTATGCATAAGATTAATTCATATATGTATAAATAAATTTGGATTCTATTTTGGGTGAGTAACAAAAACTTGTAGGTTGTATAAAGAGTTACACATTAATGTGGCGTGAACACATTAATTTGGTGGATGGAATAGGGATTCAAAAATTAAATTGTTGGAGTCATTCATACACAAAGGAAGAAAACATGATATGATAAATCACATAGGATGAAATAATTATGAATTTAATAGGCATATAACAACCCTGCTCTTTATTACACACTTAAACATGATTTATTACATAAACTTTCACTTAAGAAAACTCAGTGGATCGAGAGGTATAATGTCTTAGGAAATTAGGAATATTAAATGAAAAATTAAGATGCAAAATACAACATCTTTATTGAAAAATTCTTTTACATGACCACTACATTCCTTCGTACTTAGCATTGCATGGGATAATCTGAGGACATACATAAGAAAAGGGTGAACTATAATGTCCAGTAAGGGAGTAAACAAGGAATAACATGAATAATATAGTACATGTTAGGAAATAGGAATATAAATGTAGAATAAGTGAAATAAGAACATAAAGGAATGATATAGCATGATTATAATAACATGGAGATGTGGTAACAACATTTAACATGATATTATCATGAGCCAAGGCTCATTGCACATAGATCACGAGTAAAACCTCATTTCACATGAATTAGAATGATTTAAAACTCATTTCACATGAAATATAATGAGTTAATACTCATTTCACATGAAATATCATGATAATATTCTTTACCCAATGCATTGGAGTGCTATCAGGCCGCACCATTCTTAATCATTTCATTTCATGCATAAGTGTGCCATATAGATCATACAACATGGATTCATTAAACATAATAATTTATTCCATGAATAAGATATGTGGAATACATAAATGTAATTCCTAAATCAACAAGTATATGTTCATAAAGTTGAATACCCATGATAGAAAAATGGGCATGGTATTCACTTACACAATGATTTTGGCATGGGAAATTTTGGTGTAATTTCGGCAGCATAATGACGTCAAATAGAAATTGTAAAATGGGTTGATGGGAGAGAAAGGGGCATCTCATAATTTATAAATGAAATTAACAGTAAGGGGGTCATGTAACATAATATCCCAACATATTTAATGGAATTTATATGCATAATATAAAAGAATTTCTTGAATGTAAATGAGGAGAGAGAAATCCCTTACGAAATTTTGGCATGGTAACGAGTGTACATGAGAGGTATTAATGAGAGATAAAGGAGTATATAATCATTAAAACATAAGGAGTGAATTATAGGGGAGGTATGAAATCATACCCCAACATTTTTAATTGAAAATAAAAGGGAATAACAATATAAGGAAACTTGGACATAAGTAAGGAAGGAAGGAAAGTGAGGATCCCTTAATTGGAAGTGTGATCCAAAAGGATTGGGAGAGGCTTGAGAGAGGATTATTGGGAGCTTGGGGCACCTTGGGAGGATTATATATAGAGGAGGAAAATGTTTTTTCTAGATCAAAATGGTTTGAGTGAAGAGGAATGGGAGATTGAGTGGGTTTATATAGGAAAGGAGAGGGAATTCTTTATTATTTAGGTTTTGGACACTACACATTAAACTAATAAAAAAAACAACCTATCCCATGGTTTTTTACCATGGTTTTTTAAAAAGTGGAGTGTAAAACATTATTTTATAAGACCAATGACCTAACTTATTAAAATATTATGCTTTATTATGTGGAGGTGAGACACTCTCAAGGAAATCATTTTAAAAAGTGAAAATATTTTATAATTCTTGGATGGTTCACTAAGGCACCATAAAATTAATCAAAAAAAATCTAAAATCACATTATTTTAAAGGTAAAAAATATATTGGCCAAAAATACATTTTATATTATTTTATTAAATCACTATTGGGTCATTATGATTTCATAAAACACATTATATATTTAAACGATATTTAATTTTTACCCAAAAATTCGTCTGTCTCGGAAAAATATAAAAAATACACCGTTAGATAATTTCAATGTCCTAAATAGAAAAATGATATTCATTTTATCTAAATAATTTTCTAAATATTTGAATTTTTACTTTTAAAATAAAAATTGACATTTATCGAAAATTCATGGGTTTTGACAAAAACAACTTTCAAACCTTAATAAAAATTACAATTGTATTCATAAAAAATTATATGATCATTTATATTAAATAAAAATTAATTTATTAATAATATTTTATTAAAATATTATTTAATTCAAAAATCCATTAATTCATCAAAATAGATTTCTTAATTGAATATTAACTAAAAATACTATTTGTGCTTTAAAAACCATTTACAAAGTAAAAATAATAAAATGAATGTATATTCTTTATACAAAAATAATGCACATAATCATAGTGCTAGGGTCTTATTATATAAACCCTTATAAAACCCTCATAATACATAAGACTAAGGTGTGAGATGGTGACAAACTCTTGGGGTGGCTCAGATAACATTGCTCGGGTGGTAATCTCTATTAACTTCCACTTCTCCCATAGGTAGTTCCGTTCAAGCCTAACGTGTTAAATATCGAATTGGGATTGGTCAAGAGTGAATCCTAGTGATACTACCTCCTTTTAGAGCTCTAATAAATGGTCTTTGTATGGAGAAATTCTACTGTATGAGGCCATTTCTTCCTTTGTCTAAGTAAATTGGATTTGTTAAAGCCCTATATTTATACTAATAATGTGATCACTATTTAACAACTATATTAGCAATGGTAACAATTATTAATGGTTTTTTAAAATAAAAAAAAATAAAAAAAAATAAAAAAAAGGAATTGCATATGTTTTATACAAATTTTTTACATAATAATAAATTTAATTAGATCAATAAAAATTTTCATTAATAAAAGTTTGGGTCATTACAATCTTCCACCGTTAAGAAAATTTTCCCTTGAAATTTCCTTTTCCCACACTAAAATAGATGAGGGTAACTCCACTTCGTCACTTCCCCTGATTTTCATGTTTCTTATTCAAACTTGTGGTTTCTCCACAACACTTTGAAGAGGGGAGTTGTCTTATTTCGTAGAACTTTTTCTCTATGATCTAATATCTTCACAAAATTATCTTCATAGGAGAGGTCATTATCTAATGGTACCACATCTGGATTGAGTACATACGATGGGTCAAGTATGTACATCCTCAAGAGTGATACATGGAATACATCATGTACTTGAGAGAGGTTTGGTGAGAGTGTTAGTTGATAGGCCACTACTCTAATGCGATCAAGGATCTCAAAAGGGACGATGTACCTTGGACTAAGCTTTCCATTATCCCCAAATCTTATAACTCTCTTCCACGGTGATATGTAGAGGAATACCAAGTCTCCAACATCAAACTCTAGGTCTCGTCGATATCAGCATAGCTCTTTTGTCGACTCTGAGCATCTTTAGTGCTGCCGGATGGTCTTAACCTTCAACACTATTTCTTAGACTATTTCTGGACTGAAGAGTTTTCGCTCCCTAGCTTCATCCCAATATGTCGGTGTTCTACACCTCTTCCTATAAATGGCTTCATAAGGATCCATTTGGATGCTTGAGTAAAAATTGTTATTATAAGAGAACTCAACCAAGGGAATATGTTGATCCCATCCTAGTTTGAAGACCATTGATCATTCTCTCAACATGTACTCAAGTGTTTGGATAGTCCACTCAGATTGGCCATCAGTTTGAGGATGATAAGACATACCGAAGTTCATCTCAGTATTCAGAACGTGTTGGAGACTCTTCCAGAACTTAGAGGTGAATCTTGGATCTCAATTGGATACAATCGATAATGGTAATCCTTGTAGCCTTACCACTTATCTGATATATATCCGTGCCAGTTGATCCAATGAGAAATCCTCTCGAATTGCAATGAAGTGTGTAGTATTTTTAAGACAATCCACAACAAACTAGATAGAATTGTTTGCTTTAGATGTATTTAGAAGTCTAGTGACAAATTCCATGGTGATGTTCTCCCATTTACATACTGGTATGGGTAATGGTTACATCATCCCCTTAGACTTCTACCTATCAGCCTTCACTTGCTGACATACCAGGCACTTTGATATATACTCATGGATCTATTTATTAATGTTATCCCACCAATAATTATCTCTAATATCTTGATACATCTTTGTGTTTCTTGGGTGAATGGAGAAATTCAAACTATGTGCATCATCAAAAAGTTCATTCTTTAACACCAGATTTGATGGAACACACAGTCTTGTCCCAAATCTCACAATTCCTTCTTCATTAACATTGAACTCCAAGGATTTACCTTTTATGATAGTTTCCACTTTCTTATAAATTCCCACATCATCCTTTTGAGCATCCTTTAACCTTTACAAAAGAGATGTCTGATCAATAATTTGTGAAAGGATTAATGATGTTCCATTATTTATGATTCCCATGTCCATCTTCATCAAATCTAAGAAGATTGGATCCTTTTCAATTCTCATCAATGATAAAATCATTAGGCCCTTTATACTTAGAGAATCCGCCACCTTGTTCAGTTTCCTAGGGTAGTAATGGATTGAGCAGTCATAGTATTTGATTAGCTCTAACCATCTTTATTGGCGCATGTTAAAATCTTTCTATGTGAATATACACTTGAGGATTTTTTGATTCATATATATTTCACAATTCTCCCCAAAGAGGTAATGTCGCCAAATTTTTAAAGTGAAGATTACTATAGCCAACTCCAGATCATGCGTTGGATAGTTTTTCTCATGAACTTTCAATTTCCTTGAAGAATAGGCAATGACTTTGTAATTTTCCATTAACACACAACCTAGACCCTTCTTTGAATCATCCCTAAATACCATGAAAAGTTATCCACTTGTGGGTAGTGTGAGCACGAGCATAGTAATAAGCCTCCTTTTGAACTCCTTAAATCTCTCTTTGCATTCATCACTCCAATCAAACTTGACTCCCTTCTGAGTTAGCTAGGTAAGAGGGTTTGACAAACATGAGAAATTTCTCACAAATCGGGGATAATATCCAACTAACCCTAGGAATCTACAAATATCTTTCAACGATGTTGGCCTCAACCATCCCTCAATTTAATTTTTATTGGATGGATCCATAGATATCCCATTTCTTGTGATGATATGACCCAAGAATGAGACTTCATCCAACTAGAAATCACACTTTCTGTACTTTTCATAGAGATTATCCTTTCACAAGGTCTATTGTACATTTCTTAGATGCTTCTCATGCTTCTCCTTGGTTTTGGAGTATATTATAATATCATCTATAAAGACTACCACAAATTTGTTGAGGTAATCTCTAAAGATTCTATTCATCAAGTCCATGAAGATTTTTGGAGCATTAGTGAGTCCGAAAGGCATTACTATGAATTCATAGTTCCCGTACCTTGTATGAAAAGTAGTCTTGGGGATATCCTCCTTCTTCACCCTTACTTGGTAATATCCTAAAACCACTACAAAAATGGGCTTTAACAGTACTAAAAAAGCACTGTAAATCTCGGTGTTGATAAAGGGGGGTACCCTTTATCAGTGCTAAAAACATGCTGATAAAGGTAGACTTTATCAGCGCTAAAAGAGCGCTGAAAAAATAACCCTTTATCAACGCTAAAAGAGCGCTGATAAATGAGTGTTTTATCAGCACTCCTTTAGCACTGATAAAATCACCATTTATTAGCGCTAAAAAAGTGCTGATAAATGCCCTGTCTGCTGCTACGAAATAATCTGTAGTAGCACACCCGGACACCTGCAAAAAAAATCAGCATCTCAATAAGATAATTAAAGCAAGTATACCCATACAAAACTAACACATAAATCATAAGATAATTAGACCAAGTATACCCATACAACAAGTATACCCATACACAGAAGAAATAAGCTGATTCAACATCCAAGACTTCTCTACATCTTCCACCATCAGAGTTATCATGTTGTCTTCCCCTTTGTATAGTAGCTTTCCCCTCATATTTATATATGTATTAATATATTATATCCCCTTTCTCTTTTTAATTAATTTTATCTCTGTTATACATTCCCATTCTTCTTTATATTTATTTGTATCACAATTTAGATTCGTTAGAAGGTTATCATTGGTTTTTGGAGTTCTCCATTATTATTCTAGGAATATGAGGCCCTCATTCATAGGTTTACATAATTTTCTCCAAGGAAATAGGATGTATATTTTATAAATCACATGGATATCGAGTATTTTATATTATATTGAAATAGATTTTACAAAATGGATAAAAACCAGGGGGAATACCCGTTATGGAATCTGATTCCCATCATGAATGCCTCTTCCTGGAGTTGGTAAATCCATACCCCCCTTGATAATAACTCTTTCATCCAAAAAAACACTCAAATTACATATTCAAAACCTCACTAGGGTGGCTAGTATCTACAATGTAGAAGAATTTATGTTATCATTCTTGATTTACCCCTGGCCCATCAGAAAGAATAATGTTGTGGACCCCTTATCCTTGAAAAACGCAACACTACCACATTTGTAACCTCTATGGAATAATTTAAACAATATATCAAATATTTTTACAATAAACTCTGGTTAAAATTATCCACAATGTTTTATGTAATTTATATAGTTTATCCACAACCTTCGGTTCAAGCCCTATGATTGTGATGACACAATGGTCAAGCCCACGATGTAGTGAGTGTTAATTATCCAATGCCTCATATTCTTCTCCAAAGCTTTCATAGTGATACTATGACACAACAAAACCAGAAATGGTGTCACCATGGATATGGAACTTTTTTTATTTATTTGGACATCATAGTTGTCTAATTTAGTTCATGTTATCATTCATGGATTTTTTCACAATATATGAAATTCATGGGGGTCATCCCAGTCTCTAGATGTCATCCACAGAATCTCCTGACGTTGATAATATAATTTTGGCTAGATGATGATCTATCTCATTATAATCTATGTAAAACTAAACTGAGATACCCTAGTGGCATAGTGATTTTGAGGGTGGTAGGCTACGACAGTTGCATCAAGGGAATGTATGATTAAGGGAACATGAGTGGTGAGTGTTGAAAGGATTTTTTGGTAATTTAAAATCCCATAATCACACCTCATACAACATATAATAATTACATGGGATCCCACTTCCATATACTTGTTACCCTGACTTTATATTTCTAATCATGTCATATTATAGTTAGTGGAATCATACAACCTCACAATATGACCCACACAAGTGATGTCCCTCATCCATTAGTGCACATAATATCCTAATGTCCCAATATTCTCTTCTACTCATACACCTACCTCCATGTTTACAATTAAAGATCTTTTCTTCCACAATCCATCCATGTTGTATACCCTTTATGGAATTTAATGCCCCATAACCCTAATTTATTTTCTATGTGGCTTGAACCCTTTCAGTTTGGGGATAACATGGGTTGGACAAATTATTTACCTAAAAATATATAAACACTTAATTAAGATTTATACACTTCACCAAGGACCCTTGGATAATTCTCATAAAATATCAATGCAATCCGAATGTGTTTGGTCGGATTTTCATAGGTCAGTTGTTGTTTTCAATTAAAATTGTGTCCATTTTAAACAAAAGAGAGACCCTTTGAGTGCTAGTGGCCACACCATGACTTGTATTGAGGCGGGGATGACTCATACACTTCAAAAAGGACCCGTGGATTGTTCTCCTAAAGGATAAACACAATCTGAATGCATTTTGTTGGATTTCCGTAGGCCAGTTGTTGTTTTCAATTAAAATCGCGTCCATTTTAAACAAAAGAGAGACCCTTTGAGTGGTACTGGAAACACCGTGACTTGGATTGAGGTGGGGATGACTCATAGATGTCACACAGGACCCTTGGATCTTTCTCCTAAAGGATCAAGACAATCTGAATGCGTTTGGTCAGATTTCCGTAGGTCAGTTGTTGTTTTCAATTAAAATTGTGTCCATTTTAAACAAAAGAGAGACCCTTTGGGTGATAGTAGCCACACCGTGCCTCAGATTCAGGCGGGGATGACTCGTACACGTCACAAAGGACCAGTTTATCATTCTACTAAAGGATCAACACAATCCGAATGCGTTTGGTCAGATTTCCATAGGTCAGTTGTTGTCTTCACTTAAAATCGTGTCCATTAAAAAAAAGAGAGACCCTTTGAGTGCTGGAGGCCACACCGTACCTTGGATTGAGGCGGGGTTGACTCTTACACATCAAAAAGGAATTGTGGATCGTTATCCTAAAGGATCAAGATAATCCGAATGCGTTTGGTCAGATTTTCATAGGTCAGTTGTTGTTTTCAATTAAAATTGTGTCCATTTTAAACAAAAGAGAGACCCTTTGAGTGCTCGCGGCCACACCGTGCCTCAGATTGAGGAAGGGTTGACTCATAAACATCAAAAAGGACTCTTGTATCTCTCTTCTAAAGGATTAAGACAATCCTAATGCATTTGGTCAGATTTTCGTACGTCAGTTGTTGTTTTCACTTAAAATCGTGTCCATTTTAAACAAAATAGAGACCCTTTGAGTGGTACCGGCCACACCGTTCCTTGGATTGAGGCAGGGATGACTCTTACACATCACCAAGGACCCTTGTATCGTTATAATAAAATATTAAGGCAATCCTAATGTGTTTGGTTGGATTTTAATAGGTTAGTTGTTGTTTTCAATTAAAATGGTGTTTATTTTACACAAAAGAGAGACCCTTTGAGTGCTAGAGGCCACACCGTGCCTCGGATTGAGGCAAGGATGACTCATACACGTCACCAAGGACCCTTGTATTGTTATCTTAAAGGATCAAGACAATATTAATGCATTTGGTTAGAATTTCGTACGTCAGTTGTTGTTTCCACTTAAAATCGTGTCCATTTTAAACAGAATAGAGACCCTTTGAGTGGTACTGGACACACCGTGCCTCGGATTGAGGTGGGGATGACTCTTACATGTCACCAAGGACTCTTTGATCGTTATAATAAAAGATAAAGGCAATCCGAATGCGTTTGGTTGGATTTTCATAGGTCAGTTGTTGTTTTCAATTAAAATGGTGTTCATTTTAAACAAAAGAGAGACCCTTTGAGGGATAGAGGCCACACTATGCCTCAGATTTAGGCGAGGATGACTCATAAACATCACAAAGGACCCGTGGATCACTCTCCTAAAGGATAAAAATAATCCGAATGCATTTGGTTGGATTTCTGTAGGTCAGTTGTTGTTTTCAATTAAAATCGTGTCCATTTTAAACAAAAGAGAGACTCTTTGAGTGGTACCAGCCACACCGTGACTCATATTCCAGCAGGGATGACTCATAGAAGTCATAAAGGACCTTTGGATCGTTATCCTAAAGGATCAAGTCAATACGAATGCGTTTGGTTAGATTTCCATAGGTCAGTTGTTGTTTTCAATTAAAATTGTGTCCATTTTAAACAAAAGAGAGACCCTTTGAGTGATAACAACCACACCATGCCTCAGATTAAGGCAAGTATGACTCTTACACATCAAAAAGGACTATTGGATCGTTCTCATAAAGGATCAACACAATCTGAATGTGTTTGGTCAGATTTCCATAGGTCAGTTTTTGTTTTCAATTAAAATGGTGTCCATTTTAAATAAAAGAAAGAACCTTTGAGTGATAACAGCCACACTATGCCTCAGATTGAGGTGGGAATGAATCATACACATAAAAAAGGACCATTGGATCGTTCTCCTAAAGGATCAACACAATCCGAATACGTTTGGTCAGATTTCAGTAGGTCAGTTGTTGTTTTCACTTAAAATGGTGTCTATTTTAAACAAAAGAGAGACCCTTTGAGTGGTATAGGACACACCATGCCTCGTATTGAGGCGGGGATGACTCGTACACCTCAAAAAGTACTATTTTATCTTTCTTATAAAGTATCAACACAATCTGAATGCGTTTGGTCAGATTTCCGTATGTCAGTTGTTGTTTTCACTTAAAATCGTGTCCATTTTAAACAAAATAGAGACCCTTTGAGTGGTACCGGCCACACTGTGCCTCAGATTGAGGCGGGGATGAATCTTACACATCACCAAGGACCCTTGAATCGTTCTTATAAAAGATAAAGGCAATACTAATGCATTTGGTCGGATTTTCATAGGCCAGTTGTTGTTTTCAATTAAAATTGTGTCCATTTTAAACAAAAGAGAGACCCTTTGAGTGATAGAGGACACACCGTGCCTCAGATTGAGGCGGGGATGACTTATACACATCACTAAGGACCATTTTATCGTTCTCATAAAATATCAAGGAAATCCGAAAGCGTTTGGTCAGATTTTCATAGGTCAGTTATTGTTTTCAATTAAAATCGTGTCTATTTTAAACAAAAGAGAGACCCTTTGAGTGCTAGCGGCCACACTGTGCCTCGTATTAAGGAGGGGTTGAATAATACATGTCACAAAGGACTCTTGGATCGTTCTCCTAAAGTATCAACACAATCCTAATGCGTTTGGTCAGATTTTCATAGGTCAGTTTTTTTTTCAATTAAAATGGTGTTCATTTTAAACAAAAGAGAGACCCTTTGAGTGATAGCAGCCACACCGTGCCTCGGATTGAGGCAGAGATGACTCTTACACATCACCAAGGACCCTTGGATTGTTATCATAAAATATCAAGGAAATAAGAATGCATTTGGTCGGATTTACGTAGGTTAGTTGTTGTTTTCAATTAAAATCGTGTCCATTTTAAACAAAAGAGAGACCCTTCGAGTGGTACCGGCCACACCGTGCCTCTTATTGAGGTGGGGATGACTCTTAGACATCAAAAAGGACCCTTGGATTGTTATCCTAAAGGATCAAGACAATCCGAATGCATTTGGTCAGATTTCTGTAGGTCAGTTGTTGTTTTCAATTAAAATTGTGTCCATTTTAAACAAAAGAGAGACCCTTTGAGTGATAGCAGGCACACTGTGCCTCAGATTGAGGAGGGGATGACTCGTAAATATCACAAAGGACCATTGGATAGTTCTCCTAAAAGATCAACACAATACAAATGTGGTTGGTTGGATTTCTGTAGGTCAGTTGTTGTTTTCAATTAAAATTGTGTCTATTTAAAACAAAAGAGAGACCCTTTGAGTTCTAGTGGCAACACCGTGCCTTGTATTGAGGCGGGGTTGACTATTACATGTCACAAAGGACCCGTGGATTGTTATACTAAAGGATCAAGACAATCCAAATGTGTTTGGTCAGATTTTTGTACGTCAGTTGTTGTTTTCACTTAAAATCGTGTCCATTTTAAACAAAAGAGAGACCATTTGAGTGGTAACAGACACACCATTCCTCATATTGAGGTGGTTTTTACTTTTACATGTCACAAAGGACCCGTGGATCATTATCCTAAAGGATCAAGACAATCAGAATGCGTTTGGTCAGATTTTTGTACGTCAGTTTTTGTTTTCACTTAAAATCGTGTCCATTTTAAACAAAATAGAGACCCTTTGAGTGGTACCGGCCACACCGTGCCTCGTATTGAGGTAGGGATGACTCATACACATCACCAAGGACCCTTTGGTCGTTATCATAAAAGATCAAGGCAATATAAATGCGTTTGGTCATATTTTCATAGGTCAGTTGTTGTTTTCAATTAAAATTGTGTCCATTTTAAACAAAAGAGAGATCCTTTGAGTTCTAGAGGCCACACTATGCCTCTGATTGAGGTTGGGATGACTCGTACATGTCACTAAGGACCCTTGAATCATTCTCATAAAATATCAAGGCAATCCAAATGTGTTTGGTCATATTTTCATAGGCCAGTTGTTGTTTTCAATTAAAATTGTGTCCATTTTAAACAAAAGAGAGACCCTTTGAGTGTTGGCGGCCACACCGTGCCTCATATTGAGGTGGAGTTGGCTCTTACACGTCAAAAATGACCCATGTATTGTTCTACTAAATTATCAACACAATCCAAATGCGTTTGTTCATATTTTCGTAGGTTAGTTGTTGTTTTCAATTAAAATGGTGTTCATTTTAAACAAAAGAGATACCCTTTGAGTGATAGGGGCCACACCATGCCTCATATTGAGCCGAGGATGTCTCTTACACATCAAAAAAGGACCTTTGGATCGTTCTCCTAAAGTATCAACACAATCTGAATGCGTTTGGTCAGATTTCCGTAGGTCAGTTGTTGTTTTCAATTAAAATCGTGTCCATTTTAAACAAAAGAGAGACCCTTTGAGTGGTACCAGCCACACTGTGCCTTGGATTGAGGCGAGTATGACTATTATATGTCACAAAGTACCCGTGGATCATTCTCCTAAGGGATCAAGGTAATACAAATGCGTTTGGTTGGATTTCCCTAGTTCAGTTGTTGTTTTCAATTAAAATTGTGTCCATTTTAAACAAAAGAGAGACCCTTTGAGTGATAGTAGTCACACCGTGCCTTGGATTGAGGTGAGGATGACTCATAAATGTCACAAAGGACTAGTGTATCATTCTACTAAATGATAAACACAATATGAATGCGTTTGGTTGGATTTCCATAGGTCAATTGTTGTTTTCAATTAAAATTGTGTCCATTTAAAACAAAAGAGAGACCCTTTGAGTGCTAACAGCCACACTATGACTCAAATTGAGATGGGGTTTACTCTTACACGTCACAAATGACCCATGGATAATTCTCCTAAAGGATCAAGACAATCCGAATGCGTTTGGTCTGATTTTCGTACGTTAGTTGTTGTTTTCACTTAAAATCGTGTCCATTTTAAACAAAATATAGACCCTTTGAGTGGTACCGACCACACCATGCCTCGGATTGAGGCAGGGTTGACTAGTACACGTCACAAAGGACCCGTGGATCATTCTCCTAAAGGATAAAGACAATCTAAATGCGTTTGGTTGGATTTTTGTACGTCAGTTGTTGTTTTCACTTAAATTTGTGTCCATTTTAAACAAAATAGAGACACTTTGAGTGATACCGGCCACACCGTGCCTCAGATTGAGGTGGATATGACTTTTACACATCACCAAGGACCCTTGGATCATTCTCATAAAATATAAAGGCAATCCTAATGCATTTGGTAGGATTTTCATAGGTGAGTTGTTGTTTTAAATTAAAATTGTGTCCATTTTAAACAAAAGAGAGACCCTTTGAGTGATAGCGGCCACACCGTGCCTCGGATTGAGGAGGGGATGACTCATACATGTCACTAATTAACCTTGGATCGTTCTCATAAAATATAAAGGCAATACAAATGCATTTGGTTGGATTTCCCTAGGTCAGTTGTTGTTTTCACTTAAAATCGTGTCCATTTTAAACAAAATAGAGACCCTTTGAGTGGTTCAACATTCTTGCATGTTGCTGGTGCATATCATCTGTTAAAATGGGAGAATTAATCATTGGAGAAAGGATTTTTTATTTAATAACAATTAAAATTTTCCTAATAACATTTATATACAACAATGTTTCATCTTTTGATCCCCTTAACCCCTCTCAAAAATGACCACCAATTGTACATGTTACCAAGTCAGATCTTCATTGTATTTGTGTACAATCTGCCATCAGGTATGCATCCCACTCATTTCTGAACACACCTATATTTTCTTGTGAGTATGAGGATTTTAGGCAGTCAGAGTAGTACTACAAAATATAAAAATAAATAATTAATAAATAATTTAAACAAACTAGTAGTTGTTTTTGAATATACCTCTTTAGGGATGCTAGTTTGTTGATGAAAAACAATCTCTTTCATAAATTTACAAACATAATAACCGCAATCATTATCATTTGTTTCTTTTGGACACTGAAAAAAAATTGATCATTAGGAGAATAAGTAACTTGTGTTGAGATGTGTTTGGATAGTGAAATTTTATTATATATACCCTGATATTTGTCCAGACGTAGTACTTGCTCACCTCCTTATGCTTATCCCCTGTCCTCATTAATTTTTTTAGACGATAATGATACACCACCCTATCATAAAATAATCCTCAGTAAATGATAATATAAATTATATTACTTGATGTTTAGACCTAAAACTTAAGATGTAGTGTCTTAAAGATTCACAAACTCCATCATGTGTGGTCAGTTTGATGAATATCCTTACTTTGAATCCAGAAAATAAATCTTTGGAGTATCCAAGTTCACCTCAATTAGCAACCAATGTTTCCTAAAAACACAAAATGGAATAAGTAATAAAAGAAGTGAAAATATAATTGATATAATTTAATCCTAGAGTATTACCCCTACATGGTTGGTATTAGGAAAAGTCTGTCATCTGTAATCTTGCTTTCAAATGATTTTAGCAATCTCTTCACTATTTCATCCCTTTTTGATGGCTCTATTTTTGTTAGGTGTGTTGATGTGATATGAGGACTAACGAGTCCAAATATTGTCTCATGGGAAAATTCCTTCAACTGTTTTTCATAAATGCGTCTGTCAAAAATATAAAATGCATTTAGTCATAATTTTCACATTAGATCAGCTTTTAGAAAATCAATTCATGGAAACATACCTCATATATACATTTACAACTGTGACACCTAGCCAACCGTTTTCAAGGATCTCATTTACATTTTCAGCAGCAACGAAATCTTGACTTTCCTCTCTGTATATATTCTCTTTGAAAACCACTATATGACTATTAACATCTTTTAGCTTCGTATCCACATGAGTCTTCAATGCTAGTAAATGTGGATAGAGAACAGGTGGTGTTATTGTGCTTTCAGTATCTCCTTTGGATCGGTTGGTCGATCCTTTAGATGATTTTGAGCTGATGTTTGTCACCCCCTTCCCTTTCTCCATATATAACAAAAATCATTGGTTCAGACCATTTTTTCATTAATTGTTAAGGTTTTAGCTTGAAAAAAAAGGAAATAAATACATCTTTGTCCACATGCACTCTTAAAAGTTGTGACGACTATGCAATGAATGTCCCAATAGCCTTTTCGACTGTATGAATATCATCGTCATGAAGTGGAATATGTAGCTCTGTATTTGGCTCATGAGCTACAATAATCGTCACTTTCAGATGATCTTTCGGTAGTGGTCTATTATGCAGTGTGACATCTGGGATATTGAACACTGTAGCCCTCGCTACAAGGTGATAGGTGGGTGTTGACAGATATAAATCACAATCATTATCACCCTGTATAAGATCAGTACAGAAAAATTATCAGTGTTTGTCTGATTCACATTTCATGGGAACAATTATTATAATATTGATTACCATAGCTAAGACAGTTCTTTGAGGTGAATGGCTCGCCTCAAAGCTGGTGGGGGGTGGGGCAGGATGTTCATGCACTAGTTGTTCCTGAGTTGTGTCTTCCCTTTGCTTCCCACCCATAAAAGTTGCTAGCAACTCTCCCTGCCATTGCAATCGTTCTTCAAGGGTTGCTATTTTTTCGCTCATTTGTTCCAATCTTTCATCTGTATCATCCTTTTTTTTCTTCTTCTCAAAATATACTCGGGGTGTCACCCCAAACCCTGCACCTCTGACACAACAGTATTTTTATGGCTACTTCAAAGCCGTTGATAATAGGTCTGTATCCATTACAGGAGTAGCTGATTCCTGTGACTATCAAATATAGGAAAATAACTAATTATTTTTATGTAATAGCAATTTAAAACAAATATTTTTATCATCGTGTCATACTTACACATATTTCCCACACTTTCTGTGTGTTCTCATCTACTAACTTCCCTTATTTGTTCACACGTGCCTCCTTCCATAGCACATGACGTGGGATGGAAGTGAATTTGGTTTTATACTCATCAATCTACATATAAACATAGAAAGATAATTATGATTTTGTTTATTGGCACCTAACAATATTACTGTAAATTTAAAATACGTACCATTTTATTTTCTAATGAAGCATACCCCATCCTTGCTTTACGATAGGGGTATGCTGGTTTTGATGCACGTTCCTTATTTTCAGTACAGAGTTTCTGTTTCATAAATGAAATATTGACTATCAAAGTGATGAATACAGGTATCCTCAAAAAACATATTATCACCCATAATGTACCTGAAACTTCTCATCCCCACGGCGGCCAATAAATCCATCCCATGCTTCTTGGGATATCAGGTGAGCATAGACAATGGGTGGGTGCGGGTTAATTTTACCTTTGGAATCTTTCAGGTGACATCTTGTTAAAATAGTGCGAAAACCTCGATGAATCCTTCCTACAAGCCTTAGTACATAATACTTGTGTGAATCGTATACTATAAATGTACGCTGTAAGAGATTGAGAAGAGTAAGACATTGTTTCATTATTTTATTTTCTAGTAAATTAAATAAATAAATTCATAATGTTACCGTAATTTCTTCCCGGATCACAGCCTTCAGCCCGGACACAACATGGTGCCATGAATCTATGTTAATCGGTACGCATTGTCGAGTGAAAACTCCAATGTAGCTGCTAAACATATCCTTGTTGGGATTCACATGTTGGCCTCTTGCATTCCATCTGACTTCAAATTTGATGCCTTTGCTTTTCGCCTTAAGAATTTTTGCTAACACCGTCAAACTACGACACACCTGTGTTTTCTGTGACGTCGGTCCTTCATTCTCGACCATTTAATCGATATCAAAATCATCTACATGTTCATTTGAAATGGTATCAACGGCATGTACTAATGGTTGTTGGACCTCAAAACTAGGAGTAGCAGGAGCTGCGGTAGCAGGAGCAGCAGCAGCCGCATCAGGAGCAGCAGGAGCAGTAGGAGCCGCAGTAGGAGGAGCAACAGGAGAAACATGAGCTGCATCAGGAGCAATAGCAGGAGCAGTAGTAAGAGTAGTAGGAGCTGCATGAGCAGCAGTAGCCGCAACAGCAACAACTTGAGAGATTTGTTCAGCCTCAAGGTTAGGAGCACCAGAATGTGCAGAAGTCATTATCTGCAAAAGTGGTTGAACAGTTAATTTAGATTACATAAATTCAGTAATGATAAGATAATAACATGAGATAACAAGATATATATTACAAACAAAATATAACCTGTTTATTGAACTCTATTTCTTTTTTTCAAATGTTGAAGGGATTTGACACCTCTATCGATTATCCAAATCCCTTCATTGTGGTCTCCTCTAACATACAAAACATCATCTACATTGGGACCACTCCGAAATGATTGTGACGTACCACTAAAAGGATCATCCTCAACTGAATTTTCATCGGAACCTTCAGTAGTTTTGGATGATAACAGAACAATCGACCACTTTCGGTTTGCGGGATCTGGAACATAAAAAACTTTTACCGCTTGTGATGCCATTATAAACTGTTCGTCTTTATACCCTTCTTTACTAAAATCAACTTTCACAAATCCCCATTCATCTATTTTAACACCACTGCTGTTATCAACCCATTTGCATTGAAAAATTGGCAATTGGAATGTTGTATAATCCAACTCCCATATTAGTTTGATAATGAAAAAGTATGACATATTTGCATAAATTGGATTTCTGTCCTTACTACCAGAAACAAGCATCGCTTCAGCCACTAGTGTAACTCCACTATTTTGCATGGTACTATCTTCATCATGTTCATCTATATAGAATGTATAACCATTAATTACATAACCATTGTAAGATAATACATACACACTTGGTCCAACAGCTAGCCATCGAAGTCATTCTGACATTGAATTCAGATTTTCATCCAACTGCTTAAAAATATGGTCCTAAAACCATCCTATAAACTATTGATTATGTGTATCTGATAACAATTTTTCAGCCCTTGATGGATTCAACTGCCTAAGAATTTCTTTGTGAGTTTCAATATATGGATAAACCTCCCAACTGTTATGAAAAACATAAAGATGGTCCTGCTCCCGATCTGTAATACTGATTGTCACAACTTCTCTTCTAGAAATTCCCCCACCCTCAATGCGTCCAATGTGACGAGATTTCGAGAGACCAATGCTTTCCACATCAGATAGGTATTCAGTACAAAATTCAATGGCTTCCTCAACAATATATCGCTCCACTATACAACCCTCTGGCCGACTTCAATTTTTGACATACCCTTTAAAAATCTTCATATACTGTTCAATAGGATACATCCATCTATAGTGCACAGGACCACAAAGTCGAATCTCTCTCACCAAGTGAATCATCAAATGAACCATCATATCAAAGAATGTTGGCGAGAAGAACATTTCTAATTCACATAATATGATGACAATTTCTTTTTCCATAGCTGACAATTTCTTCGGGTCTAAAACTTTGCTACATATAGCTTTGAAAAAGAAATGAGGTTTGGTTAACATATGATGAACATTATTGGAAAAAATGAAACGTAAAGCTATAGGAATTAGATCTTGCATCAAAACATGACAATCATGCGATTTCAAACCTTTTAACTTCAAATCATTCATTGACACAATGTTCTTGATATTTGATGAGTACCCCTATGGAACCTTTACATAATTGAAGAAGTTGAAAAACTGATATCTCTCCTCCCTAGAAAGAGTATAATCATCTAGAGGAAGAAACATTTGATTTTTACCCTTCACGGGAGCCAACTCTTCTCATATTCCCATGTCAACCATGTCCAACCTTGCCTTAATTCCATCTTTTGCTTTTACAGGGGCATTTAGCAACGTTCCGATAACACTGTCACATGCATTTTTTTCCACATGTATCACATCAAGAAAATTTATGACGTACAAACAATTCCAGTATGGTAATTAAAAAAAACTGATCTCTTTTTCCAACCGATTTTCGTAAGGTTTTTCGAAAATGGTTTACCAAAAACAGTGTACAGATCTTTTACTTTCTCAAACAGCTGATCACCTGTTAGTGGAGACGGTGTTGCGCGTTGTTCTGAACTTCCATTGAATGATGTCGTCCAAGATCGGTACTTATGCCGACGAGGTATAAATCTACGATGTCCTAGAAACACATATTTTAATGAATGTTTCAACCTAATTGATTCTATATCTTCTTCGCACATGGGACACCCTTGAGTTACTTTAATGCTATAGCCTGACAAATTTCCATAAGTAGGGAAATCATTTATTGTCCCATACAACATCGCTCTCAATGTGAAGTATTCACTTTTATAAGCATCACACAACATTACACCTGAATCCCACAATAACTTCAAATCCTTGATCAAAGGAGCCAGATAAACATCAATATCGTTACCTGGTTGTTTTGGTCCTAATATAAGCATAGATAACATGATGAATTTCCTCTTTATGCATAACCAGGGTGGAAAGTTATAATTTACCAACATAATAGGCCATGTAATATGAGTGCTAGTTTGAAAACCAAAAGGATTCACTCCATCTGTAGATAACGCAAGATGAAGGTTTCTCGGCTCTTTTCCAAATTCAGGATACTCATGATCAATTTTCTTCCATTGAGGAGAGTCAGCCATATGACGTAATTTCCCATCTTTATTTCTTTTATCTGCATTCCATGAAAATTGTCTTGTAGTTTCTTCACTTACATATAGATGGATAAACCTTGGAATGATTGTAAAGTACCATACAAATTTTGTAGGATTGGATATATATTTCTTGTATCGAGAAGAACCACACTTTGGGCATTATGTAAGTGATTTGTTCTCCTTGCGAAACAATATATAGTCTTCCGGGCAGGCATGTATTCTTTTAGAAATCATACCCATCGAGCATAGCATTTTTATAGCTTCATATGTACGGCTTGGGAGCTCATTATCTTCCGGGAGCATGTCATTAAAGAGAGAAAGTAGTTCCGTAAAGCTGACATCACTCCATCTGTTGCCTGCTTTCAATTTATATAACTTCAGTACAACTGAAAATGTTGTATACTTAGTGAAAGCATCATACAATGGCATATTTTCACAAATATTTAACTTCTCAAACAATTTTGGGCAATCACGGAGTTCATCTTCAATTGTCTTTGTCATTTCCTGAATACAATCTTCATCATTATTGACATCTGTAATCACATCCTCTATACAGTCTTCTTCATTATCCATATTTTTATTCATATATAATGATCCATAAAATGCAGTTTTATCCCATCCAGTAGCTACATTCACTTTTTCTCCATGTTTATTCCAACATTTATAACTCCGATCTATTCCATGACATATCAAATGTTCTTCCAACTCCTCTAGAGTAAGTAGTTTAGAATAAAAACAACGTAAACACGAACAAAGGATTTGAGAAGGATCCTTTGCGTGATCCTTTGCAAACTTGATGAACTCTTTCACTGCGTTCTCATACTCTATTGTCAAACGATTAACATCCATCCAATCTTTATTCATCTTCATCCTATTTGAATATCAAATATTAGTATTTATGGTTCAAGTACACAAAATAAGACTTCCAAATACAGTAGAAGAGAACCACTTCCTTATAAAAATAGAAATTAATAGAGCCTAACCATTAGTATTTATTCATCTTCATTAAATATAATTACTTTAGATTCATTATAGTTTCCTCAAATCACCCCAGACCAAACACAAGAATAATCAAGAATGATACATCTACCACTCCTAGGTCTCTTCCCTACATTCAATATCATCATGACTAAATACCCATATATCCACACATACACATGTCATAAACACATAAAAAACCATATCCACATCAGAACTAAAGTACCAATATGGATTTCAATCAGGTTACTCGACTCAAGTGGTGGTGTGTAAGAAATAATAAGAAAATATAATAAGTATATAGTCACACATAAATCTCAATCTGGTGTTAATAATCCAATAAACCAGAGGTATCATTCCATCTATCAAAATACTCTGAAGGAGCCCATATGCGACAGTAGTCCCAGGTGGTGAAGGTTCTTGAGGAGGAAGGGGTGAACACACACCTATCAGGGTTCAAGGCCAGGTCGCTGAGGTTGAAGGTGGCCTGATACTCTTACAAGGGTTCATTCCATATTTCAAAAACTATGTCCTGGTACCCTAGGATGTTAACCCACTGCTAGTGGAAGTGAAACTGTTCCTGATGATCATGCCAAGAAGAAATGGAAACCAAGAGGGGGGAGTGAATCAAAACACCTCAAGAAAGATGAAAAAACATGGTATTTGAGAATAGGTTAGTGGATTTCATGTTGGCTAGACACCTATCCAATAGACTCCACAAGCGGTGATGGCCCCTGCAGTTGTTGCACCAGGTGAAACTGTCACCTGAGAAGCTGAGATCAATGAGGCCCTTCCCAGCCATGAACTGAACAAACTCCATGATTTCCTTCCTCTGGAATGTGCTTCTACCTTTCCTTTCCTTTGGGTTGGAAATGACATTAAAGTCACCCCCAACAAACAATGGATGGTGGCTGGGATTGAAGGTATTTTGTTTAAAAGGACAATCAATCCCCCTCAATTTTTTAAAATACCAATACCATAAACCATTTAAAAACAAGACATTTTAATTTATTTTGGAAATCATTCCCAAAAAAATTCAATAAAGAAACACATGCCAAACCATTTGGAATTTTATTTAAAGAACCAACTTATCTTTATTTTAAACCATGATTTTCATTTATAATATCAAATCCACCAACAGTAGAAGGAAACCTAATTTATTTCAATGAAAAAAGGTTAATTTACAACAAGATACCATCCATTCCATATATTATTTTCATTAATAGGGTTATTTTGTGCTTCAAAATGATCAAAACATGTCTAACCAACTTCAAATGGATAAAATATGAATTCATGAAACACATGAATCCCAAAAAGAAGATATAGTATAGAAACACCCACTTGGAATATTTGGGATCAAAACCCAATGAATCTGAATGAGTCTACTCAAATGAAGAACATTGAATCAAATAAAAGGGATCTTAATAAAAGGTAAATGAGATACTATAACCATAATTCCCCATAAAAATTATAGGTCTAGTAAATACCAAGGCTTCCATAGCCCCCAGTAACAAAGAATCAAGTGATGGAGAGAGATTTAAGTTCAAGAAAAGAAATAAATACCAAGAGGATCATCATTTCGAATGAAACTTCAATCCACCAAGCGATGAGGATAGAAGAGCCAAACTATCCAAAGGGGCTCCCAAGGCTTGAGTGGGTTGAGTTAAACTTGAGGGAGAATATAAAATAAATAAATGGGGGGTATCGAGGTAAAATTACCCTACTAACTCGATGCTTCCTCATATACAACGACACCACTGGATAGATAGTGTCCCTCACTAGCTAGACAATGGTTATAGTATAAATGTTATAACCATAGGTTATCCCACTGGCTAGTCACTACAGACCCACCAGCTAGCTGATGGCTATAGATTTTTTTTGTATCCATTGTGAATCCCATTGCCTAGACAATTACCCTCACTAGCCATTCGGTGGACCACATGAAGCTTTTCAACCTACATGTTCACGTCCACACCTTCTATGACAGTCTGGGACATCCTATGACCCCTCAAGAAACTCAAAAAAACTCAAAGAGAATTGCTTTGATGAAAGAGATACTGAGACGTTACAATTCTCCCCATCGTTCCGCTTTTTATCCTAATAAATATTCTAGTACGAAGGATAGAAAATGATGAGACAAAAATAAATTCCACACAATAATTATTGTGTGGAAAATTCACAAAATATAGGAAGATTCACCAAATAGAGGACCACTATGAAAAAATTAAAATGAACAGATAACCAATATTCCCAAGAACCCTTAATGTATATCCTCCAAGAACATCATACATCTCCAAATGACACGTCTACATCACTAAGAAGAGAGAAAATACCAATAATGTCCAGAGACCTAGCATAGGTCACCCAACCATTTAAATTTTCACTAAAATGGTGGGACATAAGATGGAAATATACTAAGAACACATCCCTTCATCCAAATAAGAGACCACAACCACTAACCATGAAGAACTACTAAGAGCATAATTCGAAACCTAAGGAAAGGTACACACAAAACATACCAATGAATCCAAATGAAATAACACAATCAATATCCATCAATGATTCAACCAATAACAATAAATTAAAAAACTAAAAAGGATTTATTCCTCGATCAAGTACTCGATGGAAACCTTGAATTCCCACTATAGAGTGTCACCCATCGACAGTCTCATTGAATTAGACACCAACACCTCCCAGTGCCTGGTCCATCAAGAGGCTTCATAATCCTAGTCATTTGAGTACACACTAAAAGGGAGGTACATCAAACCAAAGATTGAGGGCATTGTAGGCGGCAGAGTTCTGACAAACCGAAGCTCGAGGGCGGCGGAGGTCCAGAAACGCAAACTTAGCAGGTGGAGGAGGTCCAGCAACGAGAAGCGAGGGCGGCAGAGGTCTGGCAACATGAACTCAGCGGGCAGCATAGGGGAGTCGCAGGGTTCCAACACCGCGAGAGCTTTAGGTCGCGATAAAATGAGGGCACTGTGTGATCGACTTTATAAAAAAATGGACTAAGGTTTTATCAGCGCTGATAATGGTACTCTTTATCAGTGCTAAAAAAGGGCTGATAAATCCTTCCTATATCAGCACAAAAATTTTAGCGCTGATACAGGGATTCTTTATCAGAAATTTTCTAGCACTAATAAGGGTTGTTTTATCAGCGCTTCGTTTACCGCTGATAAAGGTTACCCTGTATCAGCGCTATAATTTTAGCGCTGATAAAGAGATTCTTTATCAGCGCTTTTCTAGCACTGATACAGAGGCCCTCTATCAATGCTAGAAAAGCGCTGATAAAGGGTAACCTTTATCAGTGGTTTTTCTTAGTGCTAATATAAGGGGGCACTTCTCTTGCCCGTTTTTGTAGTAGTGAAACTACAGATCCACTGTCACACCCCAGATCCTGAGTACCCAGAGCTGATGCTATACAGAGGATCGAATTCGGTTTAGGCTCTGAGAAACCAGCTGCTTCTGAAATGTTTCATCTGGTAAAAGTTGTTACCTGAAAATTTTTAATTAAAAATGTAGGGTGATCATACGAATGCCCAGTAAGGGGTTAAAAAAACATACTATACCCAAAATAACTTTTTAAAATATTCTTTAAAATTTCCATAAAAAATTTTCTTTAAAATTTTGTAACACGTTAAACATACCATAATAATTGTCTAAGGGATATAAGTGCATAATTTAAAACATACTAACATTATCATGATTCAATTATAATAATTATCATTTAGGAAATGAAGTAAAATCCATTTCATGTTAAAATGAAAGTATAAGATTAATAACTAAGTGTAATGCATGATCATAGTTGCGCTTAAAAATAACAATTTCAATTTCATCATTTACTATTGGCCATTAAATTTATGAATATTGCATAAATAATAAATATGCCATACTTAAACTTCTTCAGATTCTCATAATCATAATATCTTTAACGATAAATATTATACTAGTCGAATAATCCTCTGGTTAATTAATTTACATAGTCTTAATGAGGAAAGTGCATATGCCAGACCGTTTCAAGGCCTTGTGTCAAGACCTAGGGGCTAACTATAACCGGACCCCAACCCAGAGAGCCTCTGTAACCAGACTCCAACCCGGAGTGCCTTTGTAATCGGATACCAACCCGTAGTGCCTCTCTAACTGGACACCAACCCAGAGGGTCTGCTGTAACTGGACCCCAACTCGAAGGGCTTACTTTTACTAGTCCCCACCTCAGAACATACTAGGTCCAATGCATTCCTCATATCTCTAAATCAAAGTGCACATACCACTTTGATTTATTAAATCACTTATCATTCCTAGTACCCATATTACTTGGTTTCTTAATTCACATTATTCAAAGTGTCCCATAACACCTTGAATAATTAAATGCCTATCTCGTGAATTATTAATAATTAATTGTTTGATTATCACATAAAATAATAACTTTACAACTCTTCCATAGTAATAAACTTTTAAAGCATTAAAATACATGCTCATTATTCATGCTCAATTCATGTGCTAGTAAATGGAAATGAAGTTGGAATAAATTATAATGTGTCAGTTTAAATGATAATTTTACCAACGACATCCATAAAATAGTAAAAATTATTTGTGCATGTGATATTAATTCAAAATACGCAAGTAATAAATGGATGGGGTTACCACATAAAATGATAGTTCCTTAATTTTCAAAATCCTTGATTTATGGAGATGAATATTTATAGTTAAAATGTTTAATTTTTAATCAAGACAGATGTCATTTGTGCACAAAGCATGCGCTGATAAACGGTCATGTCTTAATAAATGGTCATGCCTTATGTTACATAGTATATAAGGCCAATTAATCTGCAGCACATCATTTGTTTTATGTAATGCATATATTAAATTAAACATATCAAAAATATAATTTAACCACTGAAGTTTACTATTGGACATGTTAATTCAGACTATGATTAAAACTTATAGGTGAATACATATATACATATGTATATATATATATAAATATGTACATTTCACACCCAAGTCTTTATTTAAAGAGTGTAAATCATCTTTAATATCATAAAATAAAATTAGATTGAATTATGTATGTATGTCTGAATATACCCTTAGTGTACAACGGAAAATAATTATAAATTAAAATAACCCTTAACTTATATACACATAAAATAATAAGTTATATAAGTGTACATATATATACAAACATATAAAAATAGTAATTTGATCAAATTACACCCTCACAAACCATAAGATTTTGATATAAATACTTAAAATTTTAAACCATTATCTTTTTTTAAAGAAAATTCTAGGTTATAAAGATAGATATGGTTCCTTATATATATATATATATATATATATATATATATATATAGACTCATATAACATTTTATAACAACATGGTTTAACAAAACAATTAAAACCCTTTCAACACATAGATTTTAATCTGGTCATATGGAGTTTATGCAGGTCTGAGGGCTGTGTATATTATACTTATATATTTATATACACATATGAATATTTAAACAGATTATGTATTCAAGGTATAAAATAAATTTGCACGAGGTATCCACACTTAGGGTCTAATAATACTCTATAACTCAAAATTCCAAAATTCTAAATTGGTTAAAGAAAGATTTAACTCAAACTAACGAGTAAATGAATAAGTTCAACCATAAAAATAAATAAGTTCAACCATGAAAATAAATAAGTTCAACCATGAAAATAAATATTAATCCCCTTAAAATTCATAAGATCATAAAATAAATATTCGAGACAAATTATAATGAACCCTTACAAGACTAAAAATAAAATTTGAAATTATTTCTTCATAAATAAAATATTTTCAGTAAGTTACATAACCTCCTAATTTCATTTGTATTAGAAACAGACGAGCAAACCATTTCACTTACATCAATAAAAATTTTTGATAAAAAAAGATTTGAAATTAAATATTTCTCCTTGTGCAAGACAAAAAAAAATTATATAACATAAGCCTAAAAAACAATAGATAATATATCCCTTACAATCATCACTTCTGCTGCCAAGAACAAAGACTAGAAAAGGGATTGAGTCATCAAAGTACTCATGTGTGTAGAGGCGTGCAGAAGACAATGTAGAAAATAGGGACCGATAATATGCAGAGTAATACCAATATTTATAACCTCCAATAGTCCCTTGCTATGCAAGGTGTGAATAAAGATACAACCAACACAACAAAGGAAGGTCAAAAAATAATAATAACCGTGAAAACCAAATTTGTCACGGAAAAAAATAGTTCATCCACAGTACAAATACAATCAATATAAAATTGCTTTCAAAATCCATTTGCGGATCAAATCAAATTGAAATCATGTTTTTAGTCCAAAGGCAGAACACAAAACAACGACATATACATAAAAAAATGATATCCAAACCAAAAGCAGACCAACAACTGTTCGTAAAACAAATATAATAATTCTAACATAGGATCAGATCAACAGAAGCGACGAACCAAGATTGACAAGGAACAGGGACATTGGATAAGATAATGACGTGGCTCACGAACCCTACCAAGGTCGAGACCCTCCTTCCTGGTTGTGCGACATCCGACCCGACGACCTGTACCCGAAGCGCGACGCACCCCCGAGCACGGACCTGCTCAGGCAACACGCCTGTATCCCTCAGCATCGCCTCACACTTGCTTGACCTGCTGAAACCCTAAGGACTGGACCCCTGCGACGCGCCTCCCCAATCATAGATGACTCGAAGACCAGGATGGAGTGAACCTTGCGCAGATCACCCACAGATCGACGCCTATATGAATCCCTAAACCGGGTTTCAAAAGTCAGGACCCTCCTCTTCATGCGGATCTCCAATTTTACCCTGTTTTGATATTATTATATATATTTTTTATATATATTTCTATATCCTTATTATCTTATTTTTTTCTCTTTATCTGTTTCCCTCCTATGCGAATCACACATGCCTTATGGGATTCCCCCTATTATTATTATTTTTTGTTAATTTAATACTCTATTATTATTATTATATCACAATTATTACCTTAACTCTTAAAGAAGTCAAAAATTTATAAATATTAAACTAATAACCCATTAAAATTATCTAATAATTTATTAAAATTATTTAATCAATCACCTTTTTTTCCTTCTTCTTTAAGATTTATTTTCCATTTACTTTTGCCAATCATGTTTTCCATTTGTTTGTTTTACACCTACGCTTTTCTCATTTTATTATATAAATAATCATTTAATTTTTATATTATAACATTTTATTACATAATTTCATTTATCCATTTTTTAGCATATAAATTTAAACCATTTTTAATAGTAAAATAATATACACTTAAAACAAAAATGTTAGAAATTAAATTAATAATTGTAATTATATTACAATAATAATTATCCTAATTTGTACCATATATTTGTAATTTGAAACTTTTAAAATAAATGTTAATATGTTATGATTCAAATTAACCATAATTTTATTGAAAGTTCACATGTACCATTTTAATCAGTCTATTAATATATATATATATATATATATATAATTTTATTAATAAAAATTCAAAATGTTAATTTATACTCTAATTATTATGTATAAATCCCATATAATTATTCATATATTAAATTAAATAATTGTATGCAAATTATAGAGTACATATATACATATCATGTTTTCAAAAATATTTAAAACCCATATAATAGATTAAGTAATTGTTCACATATTTAAAACAGTTCACTTTTACAAAATAATGGCATTAAAATATTTTAAATCAATAATCCTCAATGCCATATATGAAATTATGATATTAGTTTTATATAATTATAATTAAAAACTTGTTTAAATATGCGTGTATATATATATATGTATGTATATGTTTATATATATCATATTTGGAAAACAAGAAAATTAGTTATATTATTATAGTTATTATTTAACATATTCTATTAAATAATCATTCTATAAGAATAAATTATGTTTGACTATAATAGTTATTTTTATTCTTTAAACAAAGTTCCATAATATTTACTTTGACAACCGCACTAGTTAATATGATAATTAAAACATAAAATTATTATTATTACACATAAAAAGGTCAGAACATTACATTATTTCCCCCTACAAAGAATTGCGTCCTAGTGATTCTAAAATGCTCGTACACAAACCACATCAATACCAGACACACGTCACTCCCGAAGTCCCTTTACTGAGAACACCACCAATGGTAGGGTGCTGACAACCTCAGGTGGATCCCTAAGGTAGTATTCAACTGCTCGATTTCCTAGGCCCAAACACACTGCAAACAACTAGGGTTGAAATTGTGCCTAAAGAACTATGCCTTCCATAAAGAGGCATGAGAGGTGTAGAGGTTGTAAATTTCTGAGTGGACTAAATCCCTATAAGCCCCACACACCGCATTATTCTTGAAAATATTGATGTCGTAAAGTTCTCTGTACATACTAAAACTCAGGACCTGGAATAGGTATGCCCACTACTACAAATACCCCTTTTATCAGGGCTAAAACCCCCATTTTATCAGTGCTAGAAAAGTGCTGTTAAAGCCGGCGAAGATAAAGGGGGGGGTCCCATTTATCAGTGCTCCAAAAAGCGCTGATAAAGACACCTTTTATCAGCGCTAAAAAAAAGCGCTGATAAAAGCGTCCTTTATCAGCGCTTCCATTATCAGCGCTGATAAAAGTTAAAAAAATAAAAAAAATTAAAAAAAAATTAAAAAAATAACAAATCCTGCAAATCGGGGGGCTTTTATAGAGCTTGAGCCCCCCTTTTATATTAATATATATATATATAGTTATATTAATATATATATATATAGTTATATTAATATATATCTCTATTTATATATATATATATTTAGTTATATTTATTTGTATAGTAATATATATTTATATTACTATATATATATAGTTATATTAATATATATATAGTTATATTAATATATATATAGTTATATTAATATATATATTTATAGTGATATTAATATATATATTTATAGTGAAATTAATATATATATTTATAGTAATATTAATATATATATGTAGTTATATTAATATATATATATATATATATATAGTTAGATTAATATATATATATAGTTAGATTAATATATATATATAGTTAGATTAATATATAGGTATATAAATATTCATATATTTTTATTTTAAATAAAATGGATATTAGTTATTATTTAGATAAAACTAATATATTTTATATGTAAATATATTTTATTATTTATATTTATAATTAAAATTTTATGTGTGAATATATAAAAAATATGTATATATTGTTATATATTTGATTATAAATAGCAGTGCATTATAAAAAAAGACAAAATTTTAAAGACATAATATCAATATGAATGTAATACCTTGGAATAAATTCAGTACCCACCAAAAAAATCCAATAATACCCCCTTAAACGAGGCTGAAAATCCACAAAATGTTAAAAAATCGGGGTACCCCGACTAAAAACTCAGTTTTGGAGGCCTTCTGGGAATTTTTTGGCCTCGAAAAAACCTTGACCATAATACCCCCTGGTCATAGCAGTGTAGATCTTGTCGCAGGATTCGATTTGATATGTGGTAGAGCTCAAACAGACACCCGGATCAAAAGTTATGGCTGTTTGAAATTCGAGTTGCGTTTTCAACATATTTTGGATCATTTTTTTATTTTTTTATTTTTTTAGTCTTAAAATTGTTATTAAATGACTATTACTCCATAATAATTAGAAAATTATTAATTAAAAATATTTTTTTAATTTTTTATAAGCCATTTTCACTAAATATCTTATATATTATGTGTAACTGTATATTTATACTTATCTAAAATATATTTAAAATTATATTTAAAAAATATATATTATATTTATATCAATATCAATATATCTATATATTTAAATATTAATATTTTTTTTAATGAATTTTTTTGGAAGTAGACCCTTTATCAGTGTTTTTAAAAAAAGCGCTGATAAAGACCCCCCTTTATCAGTGGTAACGAAAAAGTGCTGATAAGGGGGGTACCTTTAATAGCACTAAAAAAAGCGATGTTAAAGGGGTCACCTTTATCAGCGCTAAAAAAAGCGCTGATAAAAGGGTATGTTTATCAGCGCTTTTCATAGCACTGATAAAGGTACCCTTTATCAGCACTTTTTTTAGCACTGATAAAGGTACCCCCCTTTATCAGTGCTTTTTCGTTAGCGCTGATAAAAGTGTGGCACTGGGAAAAACTATTTTTGTGGTAGTGGCCGCTCGATAGTCACCATCCAAAGCATCTTTTAGAAATTTACCTACATCTCGGTAGTTATTAGCCAAAGTTAAACATATAAAAAGGGTTTAATGATACTTTTCTCTATTCCTATATGCTGCAAATTATGAAAATGTGATACAGTAATAGGCCAGATTACTTCCTTGGTAAAGATGTAGTATGTTTGGACGATTCGATACCCGATGGAGTAGTTTACAAGTCAGACGTAAGTTGACATAGGGATGGTCCTCTTCGGATCATGTCTTGATAATTATAGTCTCTAACAGCTCGGTATGTAGTGATGAAATATTAGTTTGTGAACTCATATCTTCTATCTGGAAATTTTTAAGAAGTCTGCCTTCAGTATGACAATTCTAGTTTAAGCAGAGTCATTGAACAGAGTATACAATATCATTCAATTAGACATGATTTATAAAACTCAAGAAATTATATAATCTCTTTCTCCCTCTCACAAAACACTAGTATGGATTTCCTGACGTCCTCTAAGATGACTCCTCATAGATTCCACTGATGTTGGGTATTTTCCTAGTTCTTAGAAAAATAGATCCCCAATGTGGTTCTAAATTATTCTATCTCCTTGGTCTAGATGAAATGTGTGCAACTAGGGTCGGCCATGTGTGGACATCTAGAATTCAGATTGAGAGAAGCATGTCAGGTATCAAGTTGAGCGACATCGGTATGAACTTGATGCTGATAATGCAAACGAGTAGTCTCGTTCTCAAGGGCTTTAAAGTCTATAATTTGACCACGGAGACTGTAGGTCAGTATCTGACATAGATATGCTACCTAAAGGTCGCCCCCTTGTGTATCCTCCTTAAAGTCCTCAAGAGAAAAGAACTTATTGGTTAGGGTAAAACATTTAAAGATACCCTCGAAGTATTTCCCTTGTTGTACACAGAACTAGAATTGAGCGTTCATCATGAGGTAATAGAGGAAACCTGCTCCATGGTGAAGTTGGAGTATACAAGGAGAGTTGGATACTCGGTGGAGGGTTTTTCATGATAAATGAATATTTTCAAAAGTCTCATAGTTTTATACAAATGATTTTCCCACTATGGTCTTTAATACTTCTGTTGGAATAGAAAAAAGACTAGCACTTTGGTTTTCCATCGAAAAATTAAGAAAACATCATTCTTTGTATTTCTTAAGTAGTTTTTCATTGTTCAGTTTTGGTTTTCCAGATTTATCTGAAATGAATCCTCTGATACCAACTGTCATGCCCCACCTCCCGAGTACCCGAAGCCAGTGCCATATAGAGGATCGAATTCGGTTTAGGCTCTGAGAAACCAACTGCCTCTAAAATGTTTCATCTGCTAAAAGCTGTTACCTAAATTTTTTTAATTAAAAACGTAGGGTGAGAATACGAATGCCCAGTAAGGGGTTAAAAAAACATACTATACCCAAAATAACTTTTGAAAATATTATTTAAAATTTCCATAAAACATTTTCTTTAAAATGCAGTAACAGATTAAACATACCATGACAATTGTCTAAGGGATATAAGTGCATAATTTAAAACATACTAACATTATCATGATTCAATTATGAGAATGCTCATTCAGGAAAGAAAGTAAAAGAAATTTCATGTTAAAATGAAAGTACAAGATTAATAACTAAGTGTAATGCATGATCAGAGTTGAGCTTAAAAATAATAATTTCAATTTCATCATTTACTATTGGCCATTAAATTTCTGAATATTTCATAAATAATAAATATGCCATACTTAAACTTCTTCTAATTCTCATAATCATAATCTCTTTAACTAGGAATATTATACTAGTCGAATAATACTCTTGTTAATTAATTTACATAGTCTTAATGAGGAAAGTGCATATGCCGGACCATGTCATGGACTCGTGCCAAGACCTAGGGGCTAACTTTAACCGGACCCCAACCCGGAGAGCCTCTGTAACCAGAATCCAACCCGGAGTGCCTCTGTAATCGGACACCAACCTGGAGTGCCTCTGTAACAGGACACCAACCCGGAGGGTCTTCTGTAACTGGACCCCAACCCGGAGGGCTTACTTTTACCGGTCCCCACCCTGGAACATACTAAGTCCAATGCATTCCTCATATCTCTAAATCAAAGTGTACATAACACTTTGATTTATTAAATCACTTATCATTCCCAGTACCCATATTACATGGTTTTTTAATTCACATTATTCAAAGTGTCCCATACCACCTTGAATAATTAAATGCCTATCTCGTGAATTATTAATAATACATTGTTTGATTATCAAATAAAATAATAACTTTACAACTCTTCCATAGTAATAAAATTTTAATGCATTAAAATACATGCTCATTATTCATTCTCAATTCAGGTGCTGATAAATAGAAATGAAGTTGGACTAAATTATAATGTGTCAGTTTAAATGATAATTTTCCCAATGACATCCATAAAATAGTAAAAATTCTTTGCGCATGTGATATTAATTCAAAATACGCAAGTAATAAATGGATGGGGTTACCACATAAAAGGATAGTTACTTAATTTTAAAAATCCTTGATTTATGGAGATGAATATTTATAGTTTAAAATGATTAATTTTTAATCAAGACAGATGTCATTTGTGCACAAAGCATGCGCTGATAAACGGTCATGTCTTAATAAATGGTCATGTCTTATGTTATATAGCATATAAGGCTAATTAATTTACAGTGCATCATTTGTTTTATGTAATGAATATATTAAATTAAACATATCGAAAACATACTTTAACCACCAACGTTTATTATAAGACAAGTTAATTCAGACTATGATTAAAACTTATAGGTGCATACATATATACATATGTATATATATATATATATAAATATGTTTACGTCGCACCCAAGTCTTTATTTAAAGAGTGTAAATCATATTTAATATCATAAAATAGAATTAGATTTAATTATGTATGTATGTCCGAATATACCCTAAGTGTACAATGGAAAATAATTATAAATTAAAATAACCCTTAACTTATGTACACATAAAATAATAAGTTATATAAGTGTATGTATATATACACACACACATAAAAACCGTAATTTGATCAAATTACACCCTCACAAATCATTAGATTTTGAGATAAATACCTAAAATTTTAAACCATTATCTTTTTTAAAGAAAATTCTAGGTTATATAGATAGATATGGTTCTTTATTTATATATATATAGACACATATAACATTTTATAACGACATGGTTTAAGAAAACAATTAAAACCCTTTCAACACACAGATTTTAATCTGGGCATATGGATTTTATGCAGGTCTGAGGGCTGTGTATATTATAATTATATATTTATATTTACGTATGAATATATAAAACAAATTATGTATTCAAAGTATAAAAAAAATTTGCATGAGGTATCCACAATTAGGGTCTACTAATACCCTATAACTCAAAATTATGAAATTCTAAATTGGGTAAAGAAAGATTTAACTCAAACTAATGAGTAAATGAATAAGTTCAACCATAAAAATAAATAAGTTCAACCATGAAAATAAATAAGTTCAACCATGAAAATAAATATTAATCCCCTTAAAAGTAATAATATCGTAAAATAAATATTCGAGACAAATTATAATGAACCCTTACAAGACTTAAATAAAAATTTGAAATTATTTCTTCATAAATAAAATATGTTCAGTAAGTTACATAATCTCTTAGTTTCATTTGTATTAGAAACAGATGAGCAAACCATTTCACTTACATAAATAAAATTGTTTGATAAACAAAGGTTTGAAATTAAATATTTCTCCTTATGCAAGACAAAAAAATATATAACATAAGCTGAAAAACAATAGATAGTATATCCCTTACAAGGATCACTTCTACCGCCATGAACAAAGACTAGAAAAGGGCTTGAGTCATAAAATTACTCATGTGTGCAGAGGCATGCAGAAGACAATGTAGAAAATAGGGACCGATCATATGCAGATTGATATCGCTATTTATAACCTCCAATAGTACCTTGTTGTGCAAGGTGTGAATAAAGATACAACCAACACAGCAAAGGAAGGTAAAAAAATAATAATCATTGTGACAACGAAATTTTTCATGGACAAAAATAGTTCACCCACAGTACAAATACAATCAATATAAAATTGATTTCAAAAGCCATTTGTAGATCAAATAAAATCGAAATCATGTTTTTATTCCAAATACAAAACACAAAACAATGATATATACATAAAAAAATGATAGCCAAACCAAAAGCAGACCAACAACTATTCATAAAAAAAATATAATAATTCTAACACAGGATCAGATCAACAGAAGCGAAGAACCAAGATTGACAAGGAATAGGGAAATTGGAGAAGATAATGATGTGGCTCACGAACCCTTCCAAGGTCGAGACCCTCCTTACTGGTTGTGCGACATCCAACCTAAAGACCTGTACCCGAAGCGCGACGCACCCCCGAGCACGGACCTACTCGGGCAACACGCCTGGTCTCCCTCAGCATCGCCTCACACTTGCCCGACCTGCTGAAACCCTAAGGACTGGACCCCCGTGACGCGCCTCCCCAATCACGGATGACTCGAAGACCAGGCCGGAGCGCACCTTGTGCAGATCACCCACAGATCGATGCCTATAGGAAACCCCAAACCGGGTTTCAAAAGTCAGGACCCTCCTCTTCACACAGATCTCCACTTTTCCCCTCTTTTGATATTATTATATATATTTTTTATATATATTTTTATATCCTTATTATCTTATTTTTTTCTCTCTTTGTCTGTTTCCCTCCTATGCAGATCACACATGCCTTACGAGATTCCCCTTATTATTATTATTTTTTGTTATTTTAATACTCTATTATTATTATTATATCTCAATTATTACCTTAAATCTTAAAGAAGTCAAAAATTTATAAATATTAAACTAATAAACCATTAAACTTATCTAATAATTTATTAAAATTATTTAATCAATCACCTTTTTTCCTTCTTCTTTAAGATTGATTTTCCATTTACTTTTGTCAATCATGTTTTACATTTGTTTGTTTTACACCTAAGATTTTCTCATTTTATTATATAAATCATCATTTCATTTTTATATTATAAAATTTTATTATATAATTTAATTTATCCATTTTTTAGCATATAAATTTAAACCATTTTTTAATAGTAAAATTATATATACTTAAAACAAAAATGTTATAAATTAAATCGATAATTGGAATTATATTACAATAATAATTATCCTAATTTGTACCATATATTTGTAATTTGAAACTTTTAAAACAAATGTTAATATGTTATGATTCAAATTAAACATAATTTTATTGAAAGTTCACATGTACCATTTTAATCATTCTATTAATATATATATATATATATATATATATAATTTTATTAAGAAAAATTCAAAATGTTAATTTATAATCTAATAATTATGTATAAATCCCATATAATTATTCATACATTAAATTAAATAATTGTCTGCAAATTATAGAGTACATATATACATATCATGTTTTTGAAAATATATAAAACCCATATAATAGATTAAGTAATTGTTCGCATATTTAAAACAATTCACTTTTACAAAATAATGGCATTAAAATATTTTAAAGCAATAATCCTCATTGTCATATATGGAATTATAATATTAGTTTTATATAATTATAATTCAAAACTTGTTTGAATATGAATATATATATATGTATGTATGTATATGTTTATATATATCATATTTGGAAGACAATAAAATTAGTTATATTATTATAGTTATTATTTAACATATTCTATTAAATAATTATTCGATAAGAATAAATTATGTTTGACAATAATAGTTATTTTTATTCTTTAAACAAAGTGCCATAATATTTAATTTGACCACCGCACTGGTTAATATGATAATTAAAGCATAAAATTATTATTTTTACACATAAAAAGGTCAGGGTGTTACATTATTTCCCCCTACAAAGAATTACATCCTCGCAATTCTAAAATGCTCGTAAACAAACCACAACAATACCAAAAAAACGTCACTCCCGAAGTCCCTTTACCAAGAACACCATCAATGGTAGGGTGCTGAAGACCTCAGGTGGATCCCTAAGGTAGTATTCATCTGCTCGATTTCCTTAACCCAAACACACTACGAATAGCTAGGGTCAAAACTATGCCTAAAGCACTCTTCCTTCCATAAAGAGGCATGAGAGGTGTGGAGGTTGGAAAGTTCTGAGTGGACTAAATCCCTATAAGTCCCACGCACCACGTCATTCTTAAAAATATTGATGTTGAAAAGTTCTCCTTACATACTAAAACTCAGGACCTAGAATAGGTAGGCCGCTCGATGGTCACCATCCAAAGCAGCATCTAGAAATTTACCTACAGCTCAGTAGTTATCAGCCAAAGTGAAACATAGAAAAATGGCTTCATGATACTTTCCTCTTTTCCTATATGCTGAAAATTGTGCAAATGCGATACAGTAATAGGCTATATTGATTCCTTGGTAAATATGGAGGATGTTTGGATGATTCGATACCCGATGGAGTATTTTACAAGTCAGATGTAAGTTGTCATAGGGCTGGCCCTCTTTGGAGCATGTCTTGACAATTATAGTCTCTAAAAGCTCGGTAGGTTGTGATGAAATATTGGTTTATGAACTCATATATTTTATCTGGAAATTTTTAAGAAGTCAGCCTTCAGTATGACAATTATAGTTTAAGCAGAGTCATTGAACAGAGTATACAAAATCATTCATTTAGACATGATTTATAAAAATCAATAAATTATGTAATTTCTTTCTCCCTATCACAAAACACTAGTATGGATTTCCTGACGTCCTCTAAGATGACTCCTCATAGATTCCACTGATGTTGGGTATTTCCCCAGTTCTCAGACAAACGGATCCCCAACATGGTTCTAAATTCTTCTATCTCCTCAGTCTAGATGCAAAGTGTGCAACTAGGGTCAACCACCTGTGGACATCTAGAATTTAGATTGAGAGAAGCATGTCGGGTATCAAGTTGAGTGACATCGGTATGAACTTGATGCCGATAATGCAAACGAGTAGTCTCGTTCTCAAGGGCTTTAAAGTCCATAATTTGACCAAAGAGACCGTAGGTCAAAATCTGACATAGATATGCTGCCTGGAGGTCTCCCCCTTGTGAAGCCTCCTCAAAGTCCTCAAGAGAAAATAACTTATTGGCTAGGGTAAAACATTTAAAGATACCCTCGATGTATTTCCCTTATCGTACATAATGTTGGTCGGAGTGGATACTCAAGAGGGGGGGGGGGGTGAATTGAGTTACAATTAAAATTTTCTGTTAAAAACAATGTTTATTAAAATCCCCTTATTTCAAGAACAAATTAAACTGTAGTGAATTTATACAGATTATAAAGGTTCAATTAGTTTCTCAAAGATTGATTAGTTCTCAGTTAACTTAATCTTATGATTAAGTTAACTTTTGAAACTAACTTACTGGTTTATAATAAGTATAAACACTTGCGAGTTTAACTATCAAAATAGATTTGAAAATAAATTATATTTCAAAGTAATAGTAGCGAAATATGAAATAAATATGTAGTATGGATATAATATGTAACTAAAAACACAGAGAATTAACCAAGAGGTTTAGTCTCAAGCCGAGACTTAGTCCTCTCAAAAGTTTATATAAAAATGATCCACACCCTGGATCGGGGTTAACAACAGTGAACACATTGTCCAGGTCACAAGACCTCTACCACAGTTCTGCGTGGGAAAACAAACAACAGCTTAGAGCTGTCCAGGTCTCACACGACCTCTACCACTATCCACAGTGGGAAATGAAGTGTGAAAAGGTTTGCTGAGGATTTACAGATCCTACAGTGAAAGTACAGGAGTCAGTGTGTGTTTTTAATACAGTAGATAACACACACTGCTCAAAATGTAAAACAAATGTATCACAGAGCAGAGATGTAGAGTTCAGAAATAGATCTGGTGATTTCAGTGTAGCTCTGGACTCTTTTGTATTTGGTCAGAATTTATTCTGAGTCCTCTTCTCGTTTTTGTTTGAGAAGAAGAGTGTCGTATGCTTCAGGTTCAAAGGCAGTGAGATGTAGTCGATGAAGTTCTTAAATGTTCTTTTGTATGCACAGAACTCTTCTTGAGTAGGCTTGATTGTGTATGAGGTTCTGTCTTGCTTGGTTCTTCCTCCTCTTTCTTTTCTCTATATTCTTCTTGTGTTCCTCTATCGACGCTTTTCTTCAGCAGAGTCTTCTTGTATTTATGTCACGTGCTTCGGAAGACAGAAAAAGTTTCCTTTCCGCAGGTACGAGGTACGGTTTCCTGACATCTGACAACCTTTATTAATTAATTGACAGAGCATTAAAATATACCTAATATGACCGTTAGTTAGATTAAATAAAGATAAAGATAAAGAAATTCAAACAGTTGTTTATGACTATTGAAGAATCAAGTGATCAGTAGGTCATCAGCATCGGTGGGTAATGATCGGTGACTCAGATAGATCAGCATCGGTGAATCAGACTGATCAGCATCGGTCTGTCATCTGATCGGTGAGTCAGTTTGATCAGCATCAGTGAGTCATTTGATCGGTGACTCATTTGCATCGGTGACTCATTTTGCATCGGTGAGTCATTTGCATCGGTGAGTCATTTGCATCGGTGAGTCATTTGCATCGGTGAGTCATTTGCATCGGTGAGTCATTTGCATCGGTAAGTCATTTGCATCGGTGAGTCATTTGCATCCTGATATCGGATCGGTGCGACCGTTGTCCTTTGATATTGGATCGGTGCTTTCGATGTCCTTTGATATTGGATCGGTGCTTCCGATGTCTGTTGATATTGGATCGGTGCTTCCGATGTCTGTTGATATTGGATCGGTGCTTCCGATGTCTGTTGATATTGGATCGGTGTTTCCGGTGTCTGTTGATATTGGATCGGTGCTTCCGATGTCTGTTGATATTGGATCGGTTCTTCCGGTGTCTGTTGAATCCAGAAGACTTCAAAATACTTTGTAAGTCAATAAGCATAGACAAAAACATGATAACAGATTCATTAACAGATTGTAATTAAGTTTATGAGAAATCAAACCAGATTAAGCATTAATGGTATGTGATGATTTGTGATTATTAAAACATCAATCATAGACATGAAATCAACAATCTTCCAGAGGGCTCAACAATCTCCCCCTTTTTGATAATCACAAATCTTTATCATAAAATATAAATAATATGATATATAATCAATAAAAACATAATGAGAATTAAACCATAAAGAGAATAAATATAAAGAGATATATAAATCTCCCCCTTAATTTAAATTTCCCATATATATTATACAGAGTTCTCCCCCTGAGAGATATACATCTATCATATATATATAGATCTTTCTCCTCACCTTAGATATATACATCCTTTTTTTTTCATATATCTCTCTTTTCCCATAAAGCATTCTTTTTCTTCTCCCCCTTTGGGATAATCAAAAAGGAGGGAAAACATATAAGTGAAAGTAAAAGCAGGAAACATAGAGGAGAGAGAAAAAAGTTGATAAAGTACAGAATATTACAAGCAGCACATTGTTCACCCTATCAAAAAAAATACACAACTATTTGTTGGGATACAAAGGGGCTTTGCCTTTGTCTTTGGGATCAATAGTGGGTAAGTTTGAAGGCTTGGAGGCAGGCTGTATTTGGCGAATCTGAAGTGGTGGCAGGACAACTCAGGCAGGTGTAGAAGCAGGTGCCACAGAGAGTTGTGGTTGAGAAACAGGAGCTAGTTGAGAAGTTTGCTGAGGGACTGGTCTTAACTGAGATAGAGCTTGAGCAACAGATAGCTGATTTGGAGCTACATCAGAGTCACTGAGAGGTTCAGAAGTAGGAAGTACTATTGCAGTGGCATGTGCATTCAAATAGGGCTTCAAAAGATGAATGAAGTCCTGAATGACTTCTGCCCCATACTTCATAGCTTTTTCAAAATCATCTTTATTCTCCATGAACTGTGCCAAGGAAGGGGTAAAATCTTGCAACTGATGAACTTGAGTTTTGAAGGCCTGAGTGACTGGAGGTAATTTCAAATTCTCTGCCAACACCTTGAAGTTTGCAGCCATCTCATGTTTTGTATAAATCTTGTAAAAGTAATTATCAACTTTCTCTTTGATCTCTTGCAGAGCTTTCTTAGCATCTGATGAATACACCAATGCCATCTTATGACTGTTATCACAGAGCTCTTTCATCTTCCGCAAAGATTCTAAATCAAGAATTTGTCTAACAGTAGCTAACTCATCATGAACAACTTCTCTTAGAGCTTCTAGCTCACGGGTAGTGATCTTGGTTACCTTGCCTGTAGTGTCTTGGCCAACTATGTGAGTTAACTCAGCCTTCAACTTCCTCAGGTCAGACTTGTTGAGATGTTCAATCAAATTTCTCAAAACTTCCATCATACCAGAGATGGTTGATTGGAATTCACTTGATAGAGATAACAAGCCGGTGTGAAGATCCTTCATTGTCTGATTCAAAAAGGCTATGTGCCTGCCAATAAGTTCACCAGTATTGGCCAGGTCTGGCTTTACAGTATTCGATACTCTTTGTGAGAAAGATTCCAATGAATTTTCAGAAACTTGTAGAGACACTTGAGTAAGAGCATTAGAAATTTCTTCTTTAACTGTGTCTCTCACAGCAGTTAGCAATTCAATCTTAAACTTATCAAGATCAGCTTGAGAGATTCCAGAACCAGGTAGATTAACATTTGTAGGATCAACAGCAGGAACAGACCTTGCTTCTCTTGGGAGGTTCCTCTTAACAGCTGCAGCAGATTCTGGCATTGCTTCTTCTTCTTCAGAATATTCTAAGCCCAACACAGCATAACCAGGGTAGTCATCCCAAACAGCAGCACACAGGGTGTATTTTGGTTTCTCATAGCTTTCTGTTCCACTGATTTTTGGTGAATCAACCTTGCCACTGATATGAATTTCTTGTACTGACTGAGGTGATTCTATTTGATCTACAGAAAGACCATCCACTGGTCTGTTATCACCATCAACAGCAGCCTCAGCATCATCAGCATGTCCATTATCACTCTTCTCAGAAGCTTCACTGTGATATTCTTCAGTATCAGAATCTTCTTCATCACAAAGAATAGGTTCTGATTCTGGTAGGGCTAAGGGTGGACTAGCAGGTCCAAAATCTATTCTTCTTTTGGGACTAGCAGTGTCAGGATCACTCCTATCATCAGGAGATGACATACTTCCTTCCTCAGTCTCAGCTTCTTCTTGCTCTGGGGCTTTGGTGGCCTCATCCTTTCCTTCTTCTTGCTCATCATCATCAGAATAAACTAGTTCCTCATCTGGTTTCAAGCCAGGGTCTCTCAAATCCTTTGGCCTCTTGCCATGATTTATGAGATTGCAGGCTTCATACAATTTATCTTCATCTGCAACCCAACACTTCTTCCATGGATTCCAATTGATTTTCATCCTCTTGCAGATCTCTTTGTTGAGACAGAAGGTATGATCTGTTTCATCAACTTCATCATCTTCATCAACACATTCAAGATTCTTGAGCATGGTAGATATCATCTTTGAATAAAATAAGGCAGTGGCTTTCTTGGACGGTTTTACCATTACAGCTATGTGCACCATCACATATCTACACAAATTGATCTTCTCATGTGTTTTCAGAAGAAACAATAGGAAAACATCCTGGTACTTTACCGCAGCAAAATCTCCTCTCCTAGGGCAAAGTTGGTGCTGAATAAACTTGAAAATAAGTCTGCATTCACCATCTAATTCTGAAGCTGTGATTCTCCGTGACTCTCTGTTTCCAGTCAGAAGCTCTAGAGCTAATTCATAAGAGAAGTAATCAGATGTTGGAGGAATATTCCCAGCATAATCATCATACCGACCTTCATGAGGTACATTCAAGCACTCAACCCACTGCTTAGATGAGAAGGATATTTTCTTTCCTTTTACCACAGACGACATCCTGGCAGCCTCCACACCATCTAGAGTGATTTTCAGATTCATGTAGAACTCATGTACCAGCTTCGGGTAGTCTATTCGAGAGTTGTCTGAAAACCAGTCTATCCATCCTTGCGATTCAAGAACTTGCAGCAACAGTGACTTACTTGACAAAAGCCACGCAGAGCTGACTTCTCTTTCTACAGCAACAATCCGAGTTTCCAGGTTCGGATTTACTGAACGTTGAGAGGTACTACTCGACTTGCCTCGAGCACTCTTTGAAGGTACAGGGCTATCTGGTCCTTTGCTCGGTCTCTTTTTCTTAGCCATTCAAAGATTTTGGGAAGGCAGGAGTTCAGAGGTTCGAAGTAGAGGGGAAGAGAGGTTGAAAGGTTCGGTGGGAAATGAAAGGTCAAAGGTTTAGGGAAGATAAATAGCCGCGTATCATTTATTTTATCATTTAGGGTTCCCATAAAAAGTATAAAAGAAATTTAATAATTAATTACAATATAATAAAAATTAATATAGAGAATCGGTTTGACAGACCGGTGTGACAGATCAGTTTCACAGATCGGTTTCACAGATCAGTTTCACAGATCGGTTTCACAGATCGGTTTCACAGATCAGTTTCATAGATCAGTTTTACAGATCAGTTTCACAGATCAGTTTCACAGATCAGTTTCACAGATCAGTTTCACAGATCAGTTTCACAGATCAGTTTCACAGATCAGTTTCTTAGATCAGTTTCACAGATCAGTTTCACAGATCAGTTTTACAGATCAGTTTCACAGATCAGTTTCTCAGATCAGTTTCACAGATCAGTTTCACAGATCAGTTTCACAGATCAGTTTCACAGATCGGTTTCATAGATCAATCATACACAACTCTTGTTTAATAAATTTCATTCTTTCAGAACATAAAGGTTTTGTGAAGATATCAGCTAATTGATGTTCAGAACTAATAAATTTTAAAGAAATATCACCTTTTTGATAATGATCTCTTAGAAAGTGATGTCTGACATCAATGTGCTTAGTTCTAGAGTGAGACACAGGGTTCTTAGATATATTGATTACACTAGTATTGTCACAGTTAATTGAAACATTTTTAAAATCAAATCCATAATCCAATAAAGTGTGTTTCATCCACAGAATTTGTGCACAGTAACTACCAGCAGCTATGTATTCTGCCTCGGCAGTAGACAATGCAACTGAGTTCTGTTTCTTACTACACCATGATACTAGGGATTTTCCAAGCAAATGACATGTTCCATATGTGATCTTCCTATCTAACTTACATCCAGCAAAGTCAGCATCTGAATAGCTAGTTAGGTTAAATGATTGTCCTTTTGGATAAAGTAAACCTAAATTTACAGTATACTTAAGATATTTAAAAATCCTTTTAACAGCCAATAAGTGTGATTCTTTAGGATTAGCTTGAAATCTAGCACACATACATACACTGAACATAATTTCTGGTCGACTAGCAGTAAGATAAAGTAAGATCCCAATCATACCTCTGTAATTGGTTTGATCCACTGGTTTCCCAGCTTCATCTATATCCAATTTACAGGTAGTACTCATAGGTGTATCACTTTCCTTAATACTATCCAATCCAAAACGTTTTAAAAGATCCTTTGTATATTTACTTTGATTTAAAATAATTCCATCTTTAGTTTGAAAAATTTGAAAACCAATAAAATACTTAAGCTCTCCCATTAAGCTCATTTCAAATTCATTTTGCATAACCTTTGAAAAATCAGTACATAAAGAATTCTTAGAAGATCCAAAAATGATATCATCAACATAGATTTGTACTATTAATACATCTTTTGAAATCCTTTTTATAAAAAGATTGGGATCAGCTACTCCTTTTGTAAATCCTTTTGAGATAAGAAAGTTTGAAAGCCTTTCATACCAAGCTCTTGGAGCTTGTTTTAAACCATATAAAGCTTTAGAAAGTTTAAAAACATGATTTGGAAAATGAGGATTTAAAAAACCAGGTGGTTGTTCTACAAAAACATCTTCAACAATAAAACCATTTAGAAAAGCACTTTTGACATCCATTTGATATAGCTTTAAATTCAGATGTGATGCATAGGCAAGTAAGATACTAATAGCCTCTAATCTAGCTACAGGTGCAAAGGTTTCCTCATAGTCAATTCCTTCTTATTGATTGTAACCTTGTGCAACCAGCCTAGATTTATTTCTAATGATGTTTCCAGATTCATCAACTTTGTTTCTAAACACCCATTTTGTGCCTATGGTCAAAATGTCCTTAGATCTTTCTAATAATTTCCAGACTTTGTTTCTTTCAAATTGATTTAGTTCTTCTTGCATAGCCATTACCCAAAATTCATCATTGATAGCATCATTGATACTTTTAGGTTCTAACTGTGAAAGAAAATCTTGATGTTCAACCTGATTTCTTAGAGAAGCTCTAGTCTGTGTTCCTCTATCTAGATTTCCTACAACAGCATCTAAAGGATGGTTCTTTAGAGTCCTAGATGGTCTTGAAAAGATAGGGCTAGAGATTTCAGGTTCATCTATAGATTGAGGTTCAACAGAAGCAGGTTCTGGAGAATTTCCAGAGTTGGATGTTTTAACTATAGGTCCATCGTCTTTATCATTGAGATTCAAACCAGAGAGATCATCTTCAAGAGAGATTTTAGGTTCATGTGGATCAGTTTCAACAAATTTGATGTGAACAGATTCTTCCACACATTTGGTTCTTTTTTTGAAAACTCTATAGGCTTTACTAGAGATAGAGTAACCTAGGAAAATTCCTTCATCACTCTTGGATGCAAATTTGTCAAGATTGTCTTTAGTATTGAGAATGAAGACTTTGCAGCCAAAAACTTTGAAGTAGTTAACCTTAGGTTTCCTATGCTTCCACAACTCATAAGGAGTCCTCTTAAGAACTGGTCTGATCAAGACTCTATTAATGACATAGCAAGCTGTATTTACAGCTTCAGCCCAAAAGTAAATAGGCAGTTCATATTCATTGAGCATAGTTCTAGATATTTCTTGCAGAGTTCTATTCCTTCTCTCTACTACACCATTTTGTTGGGGTGTCCTAGGTGTAGAGAAATTGTGACTATAGCCATTGTGTGAGCAGTAAGAATCAAACTCATGATTTTCAAACTCATGACCATGATCACTTCTCAGGGTCTTAATCTTGAGTCCACTAAGATTTTCTACAGACTTGGAGTATTTAACAAAGTAAGAACAAGCTTCACTTTTGTGAGCTAGAAAATATACCCAAGTATATCTAGAAAATTCATCTACAAGAACATAGTCATAGTGCTTCCCATTCAAACTAGAAACTCTAGAAGGTCCAAATAAATCCATGTGAACCAACTTGATAGGTTGAGAAGTTGACACTTCTTTATTTGATTTAAAAGAAACTTTATGTTGCTTTCCCTTTTGACAGGGATTACAAACTTTGTCTGCTGGAAATTCAAGTTTGGGTAGGTCTCTAACTAAGTTATTCCTAGAAAGTTTTCTAAGTGAGTGTACATTACAGTGTCCTAATCTTCTGTGCCAAAGCCAAGACTCTTTATGAAAAGCATTTAAACAAGGAATATTCTGCTTATCTAAAGAATCTAAATCAACAGCATAAACATTTTCATTTCTTAAAGCAGAAAATACTAAAACATTTTTAGAGTTAAAAACATTGCAAGAATCATTTTTAAATTTCACATAAAAACCATCATCACACAACTGAGAAATGCTTAACAAGTTATATTTAAGTCCATCGACAAATAAAACTTTAGACACCAAGATTGAATCAGTGTTACCAATCTGGCCTAAGCCGATGTTTTTTCCTTTTGAATTATCACCAAAAGTGACAAAGCCTCCATCAACTTTTACTAAGCTCTTGAAACATGAAAAGTCTCCTGACATATGTCTTGAACATCCACTGTCTAAGTACCATATCTTCTTGTGACAGCTCTTCAAGCAGGTCTCCTACAAAACAAATTTAGATGGAAGATGATTTTGGTACCCAGATCTTCTTGGGTCCAGACATGTTAGCCAATGATACTTTAGGTACCCATATTTGTCTAATGGGTCTCATATAATTTGTAGAATTAACATTCTTTGAAAGATAAACCTTATTAGATCCATAACTATGAATATAACTGGTTGAGGCATATGAAGTTCCAGAATTAACTATCTTCTGTCCAGATTTAGGAATGAATCTAGTTTTGGCAACTTTTCTTTGTCCAGGTTGGTATCCTATACCAGTAGTATATCTAGGTGCAACTTGCTTTCCTAGAATTTGTGTTAGAGTATTCTTGCCATTTGTGAACTTCTCTAAGTCTTTTCTGAGTTGCTCATTAGACAATTTTAGTTCAGTATTCTCTTTAAACAACTGAGCATTCTTTTATACTTCTATATCCAGATCAGATTTATGCTTAACACTTAAAGCATACTGTTTCTTTAAACCTTTATATTTATCTTTAAGCTCATTACAGGTTTCTTAAAGCATATCACAATATTCAAACAGTTCAGATTTAGACATGTTATCACATTCAGAATCATCTCCAGAATAATATGAATTTGAAGCAGGAGTTTCTGATGTTACCTCAGAAGTGTTTGTCATGAAACACATGTTGGCTCGATTCCTTTCTGAGTCTGAAGATTCAGCTTCACTTGTGCTGTCTTCTGAAGCACTCCAAGTAGCCTTCATGGATTTCTTGTACTTGTTATCCTTGTATTCATACTTCTTTCTGTATTTCATCTTTGGATAGTCTGCTTTTATGTGTCCTTTTCGTTTACATTCATAACAGACAACTTCATTTGATTTATCAGACTTCTTCCAATCCTTTTTCCAGTGTCCTTTGTTATCATACTTTCCTTTGTAGTTTGACTTTCTGAAAAACTTCTTCTTCCTATAAAATTTCTTAAATCTTCTAGCAATGTGAGCCATCTCAGCATCACTGTCAGAATCATTCTCACTTTCCTCACTGCTTGAACTTTCATTGATAGCTTGAGGCTTTTCCTTATCCTTATTCTTTGAGGTTGTAGTCTTGAAGGCAATAGACTTCCTTTTAGGTTCATCATCTTCTTCTTTGTTTAACTTGAGTTCTTCTTCATACATCATCAACTTACCAATTAGTTCCTTGACTGGCAGTTCTCCAATGTCACACAATTCTCTAATGGAGACAGAGGTTTCTCTCCATCTTTCAGGTAGACATCTCAAAATTCTCATGATTTGTTCCTTTGCTGGAACATCCTTTCCCAGAGAAGTCATTGTGTTGACAATTTCATTGAACCTGAGATACATATCAGAAATGGGTTCATCAGGCTTCATCCTAAAATTATCATACTTAATAGTATAGGTATTCAATCTCATCTCCTTAACATTAGTTGTTCCTTCATGAGAAACAACTATGGTATCCCAAATTTCATATGCAGTTTTACATGCAGAAATTCTATTAAATTCCTCATCTCCTAAAGCATAGTACAAGTCATTCATAGATTTACAATTATTATTGTAAGCAGTCTTTGTAGGTTCATCCCAAGTAGATCTATCGGTACTGGGAATTTTGTATTCAGCTTCAATGACAGTCCAAATATCAAAGCTCATACTTTCTAAGTGAATTTTCATTTTTAGCTTTCACTGAGCATAGTTTTTTCCATTAAAGAAAGGTGGCCGGTTTGTAGCAACACCCTCAAGTATATTCTCCATGATATCACAAAAAGAATTTTAAAGAGATAAAAATTTAGAACTAACAGAAATTTTAAGAATGTTAAAATACAACTAGAATCACAGTTGAAAGACAGGGTACTTTAGAAAATATTTTCCAACCTTTGATACCAAATGTTGGTCGGAGTGGATACTCAAGAGGGGGGGTGAATTGAGTTCCAATTAAAATTTTCTGTTGAAAACAATGTTTATTAAAATCCCCTTATTTCAAGAACAAATTAAACTGTAGTGAATTTATATAGATTATAAAGGTTCAATTAGTTTCTCAAAGATTGATTAGTTCTCAGTTAACTTAATCTTATGATTAAGTTAACTTTTGAAACTAACTTACTGGTTTATAATAAGTATAAACACTTGCGAGTTTAACTATCAAAGTAGCTTTGAAAATAAATTATATTTCAAAGTAATAGCAGCGGAATATGAAATAAATATGTAGTATGGATATAGTATGTAACTAAAAACACAGAGAATTAACCAAGAGGTTCAGTCTCAAGCCGAGACTTAGTCCTCTCAAAAGTTTATATAAAAATGATCCACACCCTGGATCGGGGTTAACAACAGTGAACACACTGTCCAGGTCACAAGACCTCTACCACCGTTCTACGTGGGAAAACAAACAACAACTTAGAGCTGTCCAGGTCTCACACGACCTCTACCACTATCCACAGTGGGAAATGAAGTATGAAAAGGTTTGCTGAGGATTTACAGATCCTCCAGTGAAAGTACAGGAGTCAGTGTGTGTGTTTAATATAGCAGATAACACACACTGCTCAAAATGTAAAACAAATGTATCACAGAGCAGAGATGTAGAGTTTAGAAATAGCTCTGGTGATTTCAGTGTAGCTCTGGACTCTTTTGTATTTGGTCAGAATTTATTCTGATTCCTCTTCTCGTTTTTGTTTGAGAAGAAGAGTGTCGTATGCTTCAGGTTCAAAGGTAGTGAGATGTAGTCGATGAAGTTCTTCAATGTTCTTTTGTATGCACAGAACTCTTCTTGAGTAGGCTTGATTGTGTATGAGGTTCTATCTTGCTTGGTTCTTCCTCCTCTTTCTTTTCTCTATATTCTTCTTGTGTTCCTCTATTGACGCTTTTCTTCAGCAGAGTCTTCTTGTATTTATGTCACGTGCTTCGGAAGACAGAAAAAGTTTCCTTTCCGCAGGTACGAGGTACGGTTTCCTGACATCCGACAACCTTTATTAATTAATTGACAGAGCATTAAAATATACCTAATATGACTGTTGGTTAGATTAAATAAAGATATAGATAAAGAAATTCAAACAGTTGTTTATGACTATTGAAGAATCAAGTGATCGGTAGGTCATCAGCATCGGTGGGTAATGATCGGTGACTCAGATAGATCAGCATCAGTGAATCAGACTGATCAGCATCGGTCTGTCATCTGATCGGTGAGTCAGTTTGATCAGCATCAGTGAGTCATTTGATCGGTGACTCATTTGCATCGGTGACTCATTTTGCATCGGTGAGTCATTTGCATCGGTGAGTCATTTGCATCGGTGAGTCATTTGCATCGGTGAGTCATTTGCATCGGTGAGTCATTTGCATCGGTGAGTCATTTGCATCGGTGAGTCATTTGCATCCTGATATCAGATCGGTGCGACCGTTGTCCTTTGATATTGGATCGGTGCTTCCGATGTCCTTTGATATTGGATCGGTGCTTCCGATGTCTGTTGATATTGGATCGGTGCTTCTGGTGTCTGTTGAATCCAGAAGACTTCAAAATACTTTGTAAGTCAATAAGCATAGACAAAAACATGATAACAGATTCATTAACAGATTGTAATTAAGTTTATGAGAAATCAAACCAGATTAAGCATTAATGGTATGTGATGATTTGTGATTATTAAAACATCAATCATAGACATGAAATCAACAATCTTCTAGAGGGCTCAACACATAAAACTAGAATTGAGCGTTCATCATGAGGTAATAGAGGAAACCTGCTCCATGGTGAAGTTGAAGTACACAAGGAGAGTTGGATACTCGAAAGAGGGTTTTTCATGATAAACGAATATTTTCAAAAGTCTCATAGTTTTATACACATGATTTTCCCACTATGTTTTTTAATACTTATGTTGGAATATACAAAATACTAGCACTTTGGTTTTCCATCTGAAAATTAAGAAAACATCATTCTTATTATTGCTTAAGTAGGTTTTCATTGTTCAGTTTTGGTTTTCCAGAGTTATCTGAACTGAATCCTCTGATACCAACTGTCACACCCCATCTCCCGAGTACCCGGAGCCGGTGCCATACAGATGATCGAATTCAGTTCAGGCTCTAAAAAACCAGCTGCTTCTAAAATGCTTCATCTGCTAAAAGTTGTCACCTAAATTTTTTTAATTAAAAACGTAGGGTGAGCATACGAATGCCCAGTAAGGGGTTAAAAACATACTATACCCAAAACAACTTTTTAAAATATTCTTTAAAATTTCCACAAAACATTTTCTTTAAAATGTTGTAACACATTAAACATACCATGAAAATTATCTAAGGGATATAAGTGCATAATTTAAAACATACTAACATTATCATGATTCAATTATGAGAATGCTCATTCAGGAAAGAAAGTAAAAGAAATTTCATGTTAAAATGCAATTACAAGATTAATAACTAAGTGTAATGCATGATCAGAGTTGCACTTAAAAATAATAATTTCAATTTCATCATTTACTATTGGAAATTAAATTTCTGAATATTGAAAAAATAATAAATATTCCATACTTAAACTTCTTCTGATTATCATAATCATAATATCTTTAACCAAGAATATTCTACTAGTCGAATAATCCTCTGGTTAATTAATTTACGTCGTCTTAATGAGGAAAGTGCATATGTCGGACTGTGTCAAGGCCACATGCAAAGACCTAGGGGCTAACTGTAACCGGACCCCAACCTGGAGAGCCTCTGTAACCGGACTCCAACCCGGAGTGCCTCTTCAACCGGACACCAACCTGGAGTGCCTCTGTAACCGAACACCAACCCGAAGGGTCTGTTGTAACCGGACCCCAACCCGGAGGGATTACTTTTACCAGTCCCCACCCCGGAACATACTAGGTCCAATGCATTCCTTATATCTCTAAATCAAAATGCACATACCACTTTGATTTATTAAATCAATTATCATTCCCAGTACCCATATTACTTGGTTTCTTAATTCACATTATTCAAAGTGTCCCATACCACATTGAATAATTAAATGCCTATCTCGTGAATTATTAATAATAAATTGTTTGATTATCACATAAAATAATAACTTTACAAATCTTCCATAGTAATAAACTTTTAATGCATTAAAATACATGCTCATTATTCATGCTCAATTCATGTGCTGATAAATGGAAATGAAGTTGGACTAAATTATAATGTGTCAGTTTAAATGATAATTTTCCCAACAAAATCCATAAAATAGTAAACATTCTTTGTGCATGTGATATTAATTCAAAATACGTAAGTAATAAATGGATGGGGTTACCACATAAAATGATAGTTCCTTAATTTTAAAAATCCTTGATTTATGGAGATGAATATTTATAGTTTAAAATGATTAATTTTTAATCAAGACATATGTCATTTATGCACAAAGCATGCACTGATAAATGGTCATGTCTTAATAAATGGCCATGCCTTATGTTACATAGCATATAAGGACAATTAATTTGTAGCAGATCATTTGTTTTATGTAATGCATATATTAAATTAAACATATCAAAAACATACTTTAACCACCGAAGTTTATTATAGGCCAAGTTAATTCAAACTATGATTAAAAATTATAGGTTCATACATATATACATATGTATATATATATAAAATATGTACATGTCTCACCCAAGTCTTTATTTAAAGATTGTAAATCATCTTTAATATCATAAAATAGAATTAGATTGAATTATGTATGTATGTCCGAATATACCCTAAGTGTACAACAGAAAATAATTATAAATTAAAATAACCTTTAACTTATGTACACATAAAATAATAAGTTATATAAGTGTATATATATATACACACACATATAAAAACTGTAATTTGATCAAATTACACCCTCACAAACCATAATATTTTGAGATAAATACTTAAAATTTTAAACCATTATCTTCTTTTTAAAGAAAATTCTAGGTTATATAGATAGATATGGTTCCTTATATATATATATATATAGACATATAACATTTTATTAGAACATGGTTTAAGAAAACAATTAAAACCCTTTCAACACATAGATTTTAATTTGGGCATATGGAATTTATGCAGGTCTGAGGGATGTGTATATTATACGTATATATTTATATACACATATGAATATATAAAACAGATTATGTATTCAAGGTATAAAATAAATTTGCATGAGGTATCCACACTTCGGGTCTACTAATACCCTATAACTCAAAATTCAAAAATTCTAAATTGGGTAAAGAAAGATTTAACTCAAACTAACGAATAAATGAATAAGTTCAACCATAAAAATAAATAAGTTCAACCATGAAAATAAATAAGTTCAACCATGAAAATAAATATTAATCCCCTTAAAATTCATAAGATCGTAAAATAAATATTCAAGAAAAATTATAATGAACCCTTACAGGAATTAAATTAAAATTTGAAATTATTTCTTCATAAATAAAATATGTTCAGTAAGTTACATAATTTACTAATTTCATTTGTATTAGAAACAGACGAGCAAACCATTTCACTTACATATTTATTTTGATAAACAAAGGTTTGAAATTAAATATTTCTCCTTGTGTAAGACAGAGAAAAAAATTATATAACATAAGATGAAAAACAATAGATAGTATATCCCTTACAAGCATCACTTTTGCCACCAAGAACAAAGACTAGAAAAGGGATTGAGTCATCAATGTACTCATGTGTGCAGAGGCATGTATAAGATAGTGTAGAAAATTGGGACCGATCATATGCAGAGTGATACCACTATTTATAACCTCCAATAGTCCCTTGCTGTGCAAGGTTTGAATATAGATACAACCAACACAGCAAAGGAAGGTCAAAAAATAATAATAACCGTGATAACCAAATTTGTCACAGACAAAAATAGTTAATCCACAGTACAAATACAATCAATATAAAATTGCTTTCCAAAGCCATTTTCAGATCAAATCAAATTGAACTCATGTTTTTAGTCCAAAGACAGAACACAAAACAACGATATATACATAAAAAAATGATAGCCAAACCAAAAGCAGACCAACAACTGTTCGTAAAAAAATATATAATAATTCTAACACAGAACCGAATCAATAGAAGTGACGAACCAAGATTGAAAAGGAATAGGGACATTCAAGAAGATAATGTCGTGGCTTAAGAACCCTACCAATGCCGAGACCCTCCTTCCTGGTTGTGTGACATCCGACCCGACGACCTGTACCCGAAGCGCGACGCACCCCCGAGAACGGACCTGCTCGGGCAACACGCCTGGTCTCTCTTAGCATCACCTCGTGCTCGCCCGACCTACTGAAACCCTAAGGACTGGACCCCCTTGATGTGCCTCCCCAATCACGGATGACTCGAAGACCAGGCCGAAGCGCACCTTGCACAGATCACCCACAGATCGATGCCTATAGGAAACCCTAAACCGGGTTTCAAAAGTCAGGACCCTCCTCTTCACGTAGATCTCATCTTTTCCCCTCTTTTAATATTATTATATATTTTTTATATATATTTCTATATCCTTATTATCTTATTTTTTTTTTCTATTTTTCTATTTCCCTCCTGTACGGATCACACATGCCTTACGGGATTCCCCCTATTATTATTAGTTTTTGTTATTTTAATACTCTATTATTATTATTATATCTCAATTATTACCTTAAGTCTTAAAGAAGTCAAAAAGTTATAAATATTAAACTAATAACCCATTAAAATTATCTAATAATTTACTAAAATTATTTAATCAATCACCTTTTTTTCCTTCTTCTTTAAGATTGCTTTTCCGTTTACTTTTGTTAATCCCGTTTTCCATTTGTTTGTTTTACACCTATTCTTTTATCATTTTATTATATAAATCATCATTTATTTTTTATATTATAACATGTTATTACATAATTTCATTTATCCATTTTTAGCATATAAATTTAAACCGTTTTTAATCGTAAAATTATATATACTTAAAACAAAAATGTTATAAATTAAATTGATAATTGGAATTATATTACATTAATAATTATCCTAATTTGTACCATATATTTGTAATTTAAAACTTTTAAAAAAAATGTTAATATGTTATGATTCAAATTAACCACAATTTTATTGACAGTTCACATGTACCATTTTAATCATTCTATTAATATATATATATATATATATAATTTTATTAAGAAAAATTCAAAATGATAATTTATAATCTAATAATTATGTATAAATCTTATATAATTATTCATATATTAAATTAAATAATTGTTTTCAAATTATAGAGTACATATATACATATCATGTTTTTGAAAATATATAAAACCCATATAATAGATTAAGTAATTGTTCGCATATTTAAAACAGTTCACTTTTACAAAATAATGGAATTAAAATATTTTAAAGCAATAATCCTCAATGTTATATATGAAATTATAATATTAGTTTTACATAATTATAATTCAATACTTGTTTAAATATGTGTGTATATATATATATGTATATGTTTATATATATCATATTTGGAAAACAAGAAAATTAGTTATATTATTATAGTTATTATTTAACATATTATATTAAATAATTATTCAATAAGAATAAATTATGTTTGACAATAATAGTTATTTTTATTATTTAAACAAAGTGCCATAATATTTAATTTGACAACCGCACTGGTTAATATGATAATTAAAACATAAAATTATTATTATTACACAGAAAAAGGTCGGGGCGTTACAACCACCTTGGAGAAGTATTGTGCTTCACATAGCTGATTAAAGAAGTCATAAATTCATGGTAGAGGATACTTGTTCTTTATTTTGATTTTGTTGATCTCACGATAATCAATGCAAAGGTTCATTGACCCATCATTATTTTTGACGAAGAGGACTAGTGTACCCAATGGTGAATCACTTGGGTATAAAAACCCTTTATCTATATTCTCCTGTACTTATTTTTTTAGCTCCTCAAGCTCCACAACAACCATTATATATAGATTCTTGAATATTTTCAAAGCCCAAGGTATAAGATCAATCGATAATTCTGCATCTATTCTATGAGGAAGACCAGACAATTCCTTGGGAAACATTTCAGCAAATTCCCTGACAATAGGCATGTCTTCAAGGATGGTTGCTTCTTTAGACTCAATCTTCTGAGAAAGATATGCATGCTCATAGGGAAGTAATATCCACACTTGAGATGATGATTCTAAAGAAGATTCATCCTCCTCTTTGCACTTGTACAGAATTGGGGGTCAATTTTCTGTATGGAGAGTGATTTCCCTCTTATGGAAATTTATGTTGGCTCTATATAGGGAAAGCCAATACATGCCAAGAATTGCATAAATTTCCACCAGAGGGAGTATGACGAGGTTCACTGGGAAGTTCAATCCACATATTGTGACAGGGGAGGAGTTATATTCATTGAATGCAATGATGGCCCCATTTTCCATTCTCACTGACATCTCTACTTCCATGATTTGTGGCAGTGTTGGGATTGTTTTATTAAACTTTCAAGATATAAAATAATGTGTAGAACCAGAATCAAAAAGAACGTTCACTATTATTGAATGAATAACTAGAATACTTGTCACCACTTTATTGTCAGGGTGCTATTTGACAGTAGTGATGGAAAAAGCTCGCCCTTACTACCTTGGAGGTTGTTGGTTTCCTCTAAAAACCCTTGTCTTAGGGAACTAGTTTGCAAAGTACCCTGGTTCTTTGTAGTTGAAGCAATAAACAATGTGTTGAGGGTCTAATAGAGCATTCCTCTCCTCTATCATAGTAATGGGTTTTTATTTTCAGCAATTAATGTCCAGGTTCCCTTCTCTTCCACACCTAAATCAATTCCTTGTCCCCTTCAGGCAATTTATAAGGTGTTTATTTCTGCACCTTTGGAAAGTGGGGTGCTGGAATTTCTTATCACCTTTGGATTTATCCATCGGACCACCAGAATTAAATTCTACTTTCCGATTCTTATCCCCATGATACCCCTGAGATTCACCGATCTCTATTTTGACTTTGAGGGAACATCATAAAATTTCCTCACAGCTATCGAAGTCCCGGATCTCTAGATATTTCCATAGGATAGGTTTTATCCCACCAAATAAGTGGTCAACCTTGCATTCGAGGATAACAAAAAAGCTGAAGGCTTATCGTTCAAGCCTTGTGAAGTTTTCCTTATATGATCTGATGGATTTGTTGTCTTTTTTTCTTGAGGTAAATGAAGTCCCTTTTCATCTTAAGTCAAAGGGTATGAGGAAAATATTTATCGAAAAACATTTTCCAGAAATCCTTCCATTCCAACACCTCAATATCTTCCTTAGGATTTATATTTTTGATCAATGTCCACCATTGATCAACTTCACCCTCCATATGATAAGCAGCCAACAGAACCTTCTCTTGTTCAGAATATTGAAGGATGAAAAAGATCTTCTCAATGGAGTTGATCCATTTTTCGGCGATTGAGGGATCAAATGATCCATTAAAAGTAGGAGGCCTTTGTCTCATGAATCTCTTAATTGTGGACTATTCTTTCATAGGGGTTTTGAAGTTCCACTTGAACCATGTTTCTATTCAAAACTTGAGTTAACCGAGAGAGTATTGTGAAAAAGTTTGTGATTCCCACTCCCATCGAATTGGGCATCTCATTAGAACAATCATCATATTGATCTTTGTATTGGTTGTTAGCCCGAGTCCTCCTATTACCGGCCATTAGCTGGAATAAAAGGAAAGTTAGGGGTAACACATAAAGGGGAATCCAATGAAAAAAGAGATAACTTATAAATTAAATTTATTTCCTTAACTTATGAATTTATAGGCTTCAATATAAGTTATCCATGATCTACTTCCCAACATATACTATTAGGGGAATTTTTACCTTAATAATGGTTCATACTAAGCTTATGAATTTACCAAAGCATATCCCCTAGGAGTGTCAAACCAAGAGTGAAGAAAGACCCGTTTTCGTGCAACAATTCCCATTTGAGTCTAGCTCAAATCAGTGTTTTTGGGTTTTACCCCTAGATACATTTGTGCCAGATCCACCTCTACTTGTTCATATCTAGACAGAGATGTATTTTCTTAACAAACTAATCACTCTATACTCACCAAAATTTAGGGATGTTTTTATTATACTTAGTCTTATCCCTAAGGATTTCACTAGGGTTTTCTAATCCTAATCCCAAAAATAACTAAACCTATCCTCTGATACCAACTATAACAACCCTGCTCCTTATTACACACTTAAACATGATTTATTACATGAACTTTCAATTAAGACAAATCTGAGGATCGATAGGTCTAGTGTCTTAGGAAATTAGGAAAATTACATGAAAAATTAAGACATAAAGTACATCATATTTATTGAAAACTTATTTTACATGACCACTAAATTCCTTCGTACTTAGTATTGCATGGGATAACCTGAGGACATATATAAGAAAAAGGTGATCTATAAAGCCCAGTAAGGGAGTAAACAAGGAATAACATGAATAATACAGTACATGTTAGTAAATAGGAATATCAATGGAGCATAATATAAACATGAACATAAAGGCAAGATATAGCATGATTATCATAACATGGAGATGTGGCAAAAAACATTTAACATAATATTAGCATCAGCCAAGGCTCATTGCACATAGAGCATGAGTAAACCCTCATTGCACATGAATTAGCATGAGTAAACCCTCATTGCACATGAATTAGAATGAGTCAAAACTCATTGAACATGACGTATCATGATACTATTCTTTACCCAAATCATTGGAGCGCTATCAGGGAACACCCTTTTTAATCATTTCATTTCACGCATAAGTGTGCCACATAGATCACACAACATGGATTCATTAAAAATAATAATTTATTCCATGAATAAGAGATGTGGAATACATAAATGTAATTCATAAATCAACAAGTACATGTGTATAAAGGTAAATACCCTTGATAGAAAAATGGGTATGTTATTCACTTACATGATGATTTTGGCATGGGAAATTTTGGTATAATTTCGGCAACATAACAAAGTCAAATAGAAATTGTAAAATGGGTTGATGAGAGAGAAATGAGATTATAATCATTTATAAATTAAATGGAAATTAAGAGGGTCATGTAATATAATATTTCAATATATTTAATGGAATTTATATGCATAATATAAAATAATTGCTTGAATGTAAATGAGGAGAGAGAAATCCCTTACGGAATTTCGGTATGGTAACATGTGTACATGAGAGGCATTAATGAGAGAGAAAGGGGTATATAATCATTCAAAAATATGGAGGGTAGTATAGGTGAGGTAAAAAATTATACCCAAACATTTTTAATTGAAAATAAAAAGGCATAAAAATGTAAGGAAACTTGGACATAAGTAAGGAATGAAGGAAAATGAGGATCCCTTAATTGGAAGTGTGATCCTAAAGGCTTGGGAGATGCTTGAGAGAGGCTTATTGGGAGCTTGGAGAGCCTTTAGATGATTCTATAGGGAGGAGGGAAAAGTGTGGTCGAGCTACAAATGGTTTTAGTGAATATTAATGTGAGATTGAGTGAGTTTATATAGGAAAGGAGAGGGAATTCTTTATTATCTAGGTTTTGGACACTACACATTAAACTAATCAAAAAAACAAACCATCCCATGGTTTTTGCCCATGGTTTTTTCCAAAGTGGAGTTTAAAGAATTATTTTATAAGTATAATGACCTAACTTATTAAAATACTTGGATTGATTATGTGGAGGTGAGTCACACTCTCAAGTAAATCATTTTAAAAAGTTAAAATATTTTATAAGTCTTGGAGGGTCCACTAAGGCACCATAAAATTAATAAAACATCTATAAAATCACATTATTTTAAAGGTAAAACATATATTGGCCGAAAATAACTTTTATAATATTTTATTACATCACTATTATGTCATTATGATGTCATAAAACACATTATATATTTAAACAGTATTTAATTTTTACCCAAAAATTTGACTGTCTCAAAAAATTATAAAAAATTCACAATTAGTTAATTTTAAAGTTCTGAATCCAAAAATTATATTCATTTTATATAAATAGTTTTCTAAATTTGTGAATTTTTACTTTTAAAATAAAAACCGAAATTTATCGAAAATTCATGGGTTTTGACAAAAACAGCTTTTAAACCTTAATAAAAATTACAATTGTATTCATAAAAAATTATATGATCATTTATATTTAATAAAAAGTAATTTAGTAATAATATTTTTTTTAAATATTATTTAATTCAAAAATCCATTAATTCATCAAAATATATTTCTTAATTGAATATTAACTAAAAATACTATTTGTGCTTTAAAAACTATTTATAAAGTAACAATAATAAAATGAATGTATATTATTTATAAAAAAATAATACACATAATCATAGTTCTAGGGTCTTGTTACATAATCCCTTAAAACACCCACATAATACCTAAGGGTAAGGTGTGCGATGGTGAAAGACTCTTGGGGAGGCTCGAATAACATCGCTCGGGTGATAATCTCTATTAACTTCCACTTCTCCCATAGGCAGTTCCGTTCAAACCTAATGTGTTGAATCTTAGCTTGGGATTGGTTAAGAGAGAAGAACAGTGACACTACCTATTTTCAAGATCTGACAAATGGGCTTCATATGGAGCAATTCTACTAGATGTGGTCATCACTTCCTTTGTCTGAGTAAATTGAATTTGTTAAAGTCCTATATTTATATTAATCATGTTATCACTGTTCAATAACTATATTAGCAACGGTAACAATTCTTAACAGTATTTTAAAATCCAAAAACATAAAAACAACAAATTAAATATGTTTTATATAACCATTTTACATAATAAGACATTTAATTAGATCAACAATAGTTTTCATTAATAAATGTTTGGGTTGTTATAATGCATTTGATGTATATTAAATTGGTAATAATTTTAAAAGAAAATCCCTCAAATACTAAGTGTTAGATTCCTTACAAAGGAACACTTTTCAAGACCTAAGTCATTCAACCAAGAATGTTTTTATGTAACACCCCAAGATTCCATGGTACGCTTCTCTTTGAATAATAGAGCAGCGCGTATTGTACACAACCTCGAGTTCTAACACACTACGACCAATCAAAGTAGCTGTTATGAATAGTAATACCCACTTTTTGAAATTATATGAATTTTATATTTCAAAATGGACTTCATTTTTGTATTCGTAATATCAAAATTATCCTAAGTTGATTTTTTTTTGTAATTTTCTGAGAACTTCCAATTTTCTATGAATAGAAAAAAATACTTAAAAACAAATTTTTTAATCAAAATAATTCATAGTGATAAATTATACTATTGAGTGGTTTTAAATTATAATTAGAATATATTTTTACCATTTTATCCAATGGTGGTCATTATAATTAATTTTACTTTGAAATTGGACATAAAGAATTGTTAATCTTTTGATATAATTATTTCTTAAAAACACGCTATTTGTTGTGACAGCGGGAATTAATTATTAAATTAATTAATTCAACTTATATGTTTTTAATTTTTTAAAATAGAAATCATTTTTGAATTAGGAATATCAAATATATCTTAGGGTGAATTTTTGGTATTTTTCTGAAAAACTTCAATTTTTGATGAATAGTGAAACCACTAAGTGATAGTTAAAAAACTGATTTTTCATTTAAATGAAACTTTACCACTTCTATGAATTGAATTTCAAAAATCTGACATACATGGTTATAATTAGGAAGTAAAATTTGGTTCAATGGAATGCAAATATTTTTTGGTGAATAGTAACTTGTAAGTTTTATTAATCACGATTAAAGGTAATTAGTGTAATTTAAGGTAAATATAATGTTATAATAATATGAAATTACCTTTACACTTGTCCTATCCTTATTGGATGAGTCATGGAAGACCAATAAAATCCATGGGTCAACTTGGGGACCCCATGGAGCCACTTGGGTAAGAAAATGACATTAATAACTTTTTATTTAAAGTAAAAATAAAATTGTCACAAACATGTGTTGTTTTACTAAAACAATTATTACATGGGGTTATATAAGTTAACTTTTTGACTATAAATATTCATTGAAAATATAAAAATATTTCCTACATCATGGTAATTTTTTTTATAATTTTTAGACATTAAATAAATAAATTTATTTATGACATCATGATGATGCAGTGATTACCTCATTAATGAACAATTTAAATAAAATGAAAAGATAAGGTAAAATTTAAGACTTACACTTATCTAAAACCTATTGTATGGGTGGATTTAGAACCCTTATCACCTTATCCTCGAAATATATCATTGTGGGACCTTTAAAATCCGAAAAACATTTCATAATAAAGTAACATTTCATGACTTTCCAAAAGAGCCCCTCCTCTCCTCTTATAAAAGGCCCCCAACTCTACCACCTTATTCACACCTTCAAAGCATTTTGTCTCAGCCAACCTCTGCCCAAATACCCTCTCAACATTCCTCCCTTCATCCTAGGAGCCTTACCTTAGGCAGAAAGCTCTTTAAGAAACCATTTTGGTTCAAACCGAGGGGAGTTACCTAATTTAAAGGTAATGTATTCTCTTATGTTGTTTTGTTTTATTTTGCTTCTCCAACCACTTAAACTCTCTTTATTCATTTATTTTGTAACAAAACTAGTATATTAAATATAATATGATATTTTTATGAGAAGGATTTGATTTAAACTTACACACACCTTCGTCTAATGGTTAAAGAACATATTGTTTCTGTGGGTGGTGAATTACTGCCTCATGAAACGATGATTGTTCAATATTCTTTTAACACCTCTCATGGTGGCCATTAAGATGTCACTATATTTATATATGATATATATTATGTTTATGTTTTATTTATGCTTATGTATTTTTCATTTATGTCATACCTTTATGATTTCCATTATGGGTAAACGCGATAATTTCATTTTAGGAAGTGCGGACTACCGCCCCCTCAAAGTGATTTGAATTGTTAATGCCATATGTGGGATGTATAAATGATGGAGTTAGTGATATTATATATGATATTATACTAGAATTATAATATACCTTTATATCATTATAATTTCATTCCATTAAATATGAAATAGAAATGAAAGTAGCATTCATGCGTACGTACGGCTTACCGTCTCCATGAACGGTGCATTTCATTTCTTACCTCTAAATGTTATGTAATATTATAAATGCATTTATATACTGGATATATATTATATGATATCTAAATCATTAATATAATTCTGGATATAATGGATATTTTACCACATGAACAACTTGTAATTATAAGAAGTTTATTTTTGACTCAAGTACCAAAGATCGACAAAACGACCGTTATTAACTTAAATAATTACATAATGTTCATAACATGGTAATAAGTGATATAAAAGGAATAATGAAATTGAAAAAGGTTATTAATCAAGTATAAATTAACTCTATTTTATTATTCATGAGATTAAAGAACGATCGAGTCAAGTCGGACACGAGGTAAGGGACTTCATCTCAATCTTCTTTCATTGAGACATATTTTGTTTTAATACAAGACTTTCTTTTATACGGTGTATAAACCCCTTTGAATTTTATTTTTATTCAAAATGAATCTTTTTTATACGAAGTGTTTTACTAAATGACAAAAGGGAATGTTTTTTTGTCGTACGTATGTAGCGACAACGACTTCTCCGCCACCGTGACCATTATTTGAGTTTCGGCTTCCTCTACAAGCCATAACTTTTTTTAAATGAAAAATAAATACCATGTTTTACTTTTCTTTTATTTTGGTATTGAAAATGGTTTTGATAATGTTTTTATTATATCAATGTGTTGTATTGATATCTTGTGATTGAAATGTGGAAATGTTATGTTTCCTTTATGCATGTTTTATGTGATACGATTATGTTATGGTTTATGATATGTTTAAACCTTTTCATATAAGGAATGCATTGGACTTAGTAAGTGATGGGTGGAGCCCGATATAGCTCCTAGATGCATTGGTAGGTCTCATGAGACAAACTAGTGTCTTGACACAAGGCCTTGAAAAAATTTTATTTGTAGTCTTGGCACAAGTCCATGACTATGTGGTTATGATAGTCTGGCATTATGCATTCCATTATTATGAATGTGGTTATTGATATCGCATGTGATTATTCGACTAGTAGAATATCCATGTGAATAAGTAAATGGCACTAATTAATTTTATTTTTGCCATATTATACTGAAGTTCAAGTTTAAAAGGATTTTATTTTAGTTATACATTGCCTTAAATGTTTATGTTTATTTATGAAAGTTTTCGCTATATTGTTATCCTTACTGAGCATCTGAGCTCACCCCTTTCTATGTTTTATTTTCCCAGGATGTGAAGAAATATTTTATGACTGAACTACAGGGATAGTCTGAAGGGGATATGGGTGTGGACTATGGAGACTATGCTATTATGATTTTTCACTTTATGATGTAATGTAACATTTATGAATGCATCTAGTGTTTCCAAGGCTACTAAACTAATCGGTATTTCGAGACTTGATCTTTTGTGATCATGCCAATGTTATGTAATAATGCACCGACTCTGGGTAACTGGGGTCGGGACGTTAAAGTTGGTATCAGAGACAATTTATTTATTATTCATTATTTATTATTTATTATTTATTATTTATTATTCCTTATTTATTATTTATTATTTATTATTTATTATTTATTATTTATATTTATTTATTTAATATTTAATATTTAATATTTATTATTTATTATTTATTATTTATATTTATTCATTATTTAGTATTTATTATTTATATTTATTTATTATTTATTATTTATATTTATTTATTATTTATTATTTATATTTATATATTATTTTTTATTTATATTTATTTTTTATTTACTATTTACTATTTACTATTTATTATTTATTATTTATTATTCCTTATTCATTATCTATTTTTTATTTTTTATTATTTTTATTTATTTATTATTTATTATCTATATTTATTTATTATTTATTATTTATTATTTATATTTATTTATTATTTATTATTTATTATTTATTATTTATTATTTATATTTATTTATTATTCATTATTTATATTTATTTATTAGTTATTATTTATTAGTTATTATTTATATTTATTATTTATTATTTATATTTATTTATTATTTATTATTTATTATTTATATTTAATTATTATTTATTATTTATTATTTAATATTTATATTTATTTATTATTTATTATTTATTATTTATATTTATTTATTATTTATTATTTATTATTTTTAATTTATATTTATTTAATATTTATTATTTAATATTTATTATTTATATTTATTTATTATTTATTATTTATATTTTTTTATTATTTATTATTTATTATTTATTATTTATTATTTATTATTTATTATTTATATTTATTTATTATTTATTATTTATTATTTATTATTTATATTTATTTATTTATTTATTTATTTATTATTTATTATTTATTTATTTATTATTTATTATTTATTATTTATATTTATTTATTATTTATTATTTATTATTTATAATTTATATTTATTTAATTATTATTTATTATTTATTATTTATTATTTATTATTCATTATCGATTTTTTATTTTTCATTATTTATTATTTATTATTTATTATTTATATCTATTATTTATTATTTATTATTTATATCTATTATGTATTATGTATTTATTATTTATTATTTATTATTTATTATTTTTTATTTATATTTATTTATTTAATAATTATTATTTATTAGTTATTATTTATTATTTAATATTTATTATTCATTATTGATTATTTATTATTGATTATTGATTATTGATTATTTATTATTTATATCTATTATATATTTTTTATTTTTTATTATTTATATCTATTATGTATTTATTATTTATTATTTATTATTTATATCTATTATTTATTATTTATTATTTATTATTTATATCTATTATGTATTTATTATTTATTATTCATTATTTATTATTTATTATTTATTATTTATTATATATATATATATATATATATTATTTATTATTTATATTTATTTATTATTTATTATTTATATTTATTTATTATTTATATTTATTTATTATTTATTATTTATTATTTATTATTTATATTTATTTATTAGTTATTATTTATTATTTATTATTTATTAATCATTATTTATTATTTATTATTTATTATTAATTATTAATTATTAATTATTAATTATTAATTATTAATTATTTATTATTTATTATTTATATTTATTATTTACTATTTATATTTATTTATTATTTATTATTTATTATTTATTATTTATATTTATTTATTATTTATTATTTATATTTATTGATTATTTATTATTTATATTTATTTATTATTTATTATTTATTTATTATTTATATTTATTTATTATTTATATTTATTATTTACTGTTTATATTTATTTATTTATTTATTTAATATTTAATATTTAATATTTAATATTTATATTTATTTATTATTTATATTTATATTTATTTATTATTTATTATTTATTATTTATTATTTATATTTATTTATTATTTATTATTTATTATTTATATTTATTTATTATTTATTATTTATTATTTATTATTTATTATTTATATTTATTTATTTATTTATTATTTATTATTTATTATTTATTATTTATTATTTATTATTTATATTTATTTATTATTTATATTTATTTATTATTTATACTCATTTATTATTTATATTTATTTATTATTTATTATTTATAATTTATAATTTATATTTATTTATTTATTATTTATTATTTATTATTTATTATTTATTATTTATTATTTATTATTCAATATTTATTATACATTATTGATTTTTTATTTTTTATTATTTATTATTTATTATTTATTATTTATTATTTATATCTATTATTTATTATTTATTATTTATTATTTATATCTATTATGTATTTATTATTTATTATTTATTATTTATTATTTATTATTTATTATTTATATTTATTTATTATTTATTATTTATTATTTATTATTTATTATTTATTATTTATTGTTTTTTATTTTTTATTTTTTATTTATATTTATTTATTTAATAATTATTATTTATTAGTTATTATTTATTATTTAATATTTATTATTCATTATTGATTATTGATTATTTATTATTGATTATTTATTATTTATTATTTATATCTATTATTTATTTTTTATTATTTATTATTTATATCTATTATGTATTTGTTATCTATTATTTATTATTTATATCTATTATTTATTATTTATATCTATTATGTATTTATTATTTATTATTCATTATTTATTATTTATTATTTATTATTTATATTTATTTATTATTTATTATTTATATTTATTTATTATTTATTATTTATATTTATTTATTATTTACTATTTAGATTTATTTATTATTTATTATTTATATTTATTTATTAGTTATTATTTATTATTTAATATTTATTATTCATTATTTATTATTTATTATTTATTATTTATATTTATTTATTAGTTATTATTTATTATTTAATATTTATTATTCATTATTTATTATTTATTATTTATTATTTATTATTTATTATTTATTATTTGTTATTCATTATATATTATTTATTATTTATATTTATTATTTATTATTTATATTTATTTATTATTTATTATTTATTATTTATATTTATTTATTATTTATTATTTATATTTATTTATTATTTATTATTTATATTTATTGATTATTTATTATTTATATTTATTTATTATATATTATATATTATATATTATATATTATTTATATTTATTTATTATTTATTATTTATTATTTATATTTATTTATTATTATTTATTTTTTATTTTTTATTTATATTTATTTATTTATTTATTTAATATTGAATATTGAATATTGAATATTGAATATTGAATATTTATATTTATTTATTATTTATTATTTATATTTATTTATTATTTATTATTTATTATTTATTATTTATTATTTATATTTATTTATTATTTATTATTTATTATTTATTATTTATATTTATTTATTTATTTATTATTTATTATTTATTATTTATTTATATATTATTTATTATTTATATTTATTTATTATTTATTATTAATTATTTTTTATTTATATTTATTTATTTAATAATTATTATTTATTAGTTATTATTTATTATTTAATATTTATTATTCATTATTGATTATTGATTATTGATTATTGATTATTTATTATTTATTATTTATATCTATTATTTATTATTTATTATTTATTATTTATATCTATTATGTATTTATTATTTATTATTTATTATTTATATCTATTATGTATTTATTATTTATTATTCATTATTTATTATTTATTATTTATATTTATTTATTAGTTATTATTTATTATTTAATATTTATTATTCATTATTCATTATTTATTATTTATTATTTATTATTTATTATATATTATATATTATATATTATTAATTATTAATTATTAATTATTTATATTTATTATTTACTATTTATATTTATTTATTATTTATTATTTATTATTTACTATTTATATTTATTGATTATTGATTATTTATATTTATTTATTATTTATTATTAATTATTTATATTTATTTATTATTTATTATTTATTATTTATATTTATTTATTTATTTATTTAATATTTAATATTTAATATTTAATATTTAATAATTATATTTATTTATTATTTATAATTTATTATTTATATTTATTTATTATTTATTATTTATTATTCATTATTTATATTTATTTATTATTTATTCTTTATTATTTATTATTTATATTTATTTATTATTTATTATTTATTATTTATTATTTATTATTTATTATTTATTATTTATATTTATTTATTATTTATTATTTATTATTTATATTTATTTATTTATTATTTATTATTTATTATTTATTATTTAATATTTATTATTCATTATTGATTATTTATTATTTATTATTTATTATTTATATCTATTATTTATTATTTATTATTTATTATTTATATCTATTATGTATTTATTATTTATTATTTATTATTTATTGTTTATTATTTATTATTTATTATTTATTATTTATATTTATTTATTATTTATTATTTATTATTTATTATTTATTATTTATTATTTATTATTTATTATTTATATTTATTTATTTAATAATTATTATTTATTAGTTATTATTTATTATTTAAAATTTATTATTCATTATTGATTATTGATCATTGATTATTGATTATTGATTATTTATTATTTATTATTTATTATTTATATCTATTATTTATTATTTATTATTTATTATTTATATCTATTATGTATTTATTATTTATTATTTATATCTATTATTTATTATTTATTATTTATTATTTATATCTATTATGTATTTATTATTTATTATTCATTATTCATTATTTATTATTTATTATTTATTATTTATTATTTATATTTATTTATTATTTATTATTTATATTTATTTATTATTTATTATTTATATTTATTATTTATATTTATTTTTTATTTATTATTTATATTTATTTATTAGTTATTATTTATTATTTAATATTTATTATTCATTATTTATTATTTATTATTTATTATTTATTATTTATTATTTATTATTTATTATTCATTATTCATTATTTATTATTTATTATTTATATTTATTATTTATTATTTATATTTATTTATTATTTATTATTTATTATTTATATTTATTTATTATTTATTATTTATTATTTATTATTTATATTTATTTATTTATTTATTTAAAATTTAAAATTTAAAATTTATTATTTATTTATATTTATTTATTATTTATTATTTATATTATTTATTATTTATTATTTATTATTTATATTTATTTATTATTTATTATTTATTATTTATTATTTATATTTATTTATTTATTTATTATTTATTATTTATTATTTATTATTTATTATTTATATTTATTTATTATTTATATTTATTTGTTATTTATATTTATTTATTATTTATTATTTATATTTATTTATTATTTATTTATTATTTATTATTTACGTATTTATTATTTATTATTTATTATTTATTTATTATTTATTTATTATTTATTATTTATTATTTATTATTTAATATTTGTTATTCATTATTGATTATTGATTATTGATTATTTATTATTTATATCTATTATTTATTATTTATTATTTATTATTTATATCTATTATGTATTATGTATTTATTATTTATTATTTATTATTTATTATTTATATTTATTTATTATTTATTATTTATTATTTATTATTTATTATTTATTATTTTTTATTTATATTTATTTATTTAATAATTAATATTTATTAGTTATTATTTATTATTTAATATTTAATAATTATTATTTATTATTTATTATTTATTATTTATTATTTATATTTATTTGTTATTTATTATTTATTATTTATTATTTTTATTTATATCACTTTTTGAGGGATCATTATCAAAAGGGTGATATCACTTTGGAATTCATTGGTACTGAATATCAACTTGCTGATATATTCACTAAACCATTAAATTCTGAAAGATTAGACTACATCATACATGATCTTGGTATGATTAATCATAAATGAATATCTTACTGATTTTAATGTTTAATACTTTACTGTACTTTACTTTACGGTTTCATACTTACTGTTTCTAAGTTACTGTTTTATGCTCACGGTCTGACAACTCGCTGTCTCACCGTGACTATATAAAATGCTCACTGTCTCACCGTGATGACTATAAACTGTCTCACCGTGATGACTAGTTTTCATCTCACCGTAATACCTACTCATGGTCTCACCGTGAAGAGTTATTTTTATTCTTATTTTAACCCGTATCGCGGTAATTTTTTATTACACCGCTATTTGATTTCCCGCATTTTTGTTTTTATGACATTTGACATTCCCAAATGATAAAACTTAAGGGTTTCACTCGATTCCTTACCCGAACTCTCTCCTGAACCTTCTTTTCCCTCTCACCCGAACCTTTAGTGAATGCCAAGGATGAAGCGTCCATCTTTACCATCGTCTGAGAAGCACCGATCTAAGAAACAAAAGAGGATACCGAGGATAGCTCCTGAAGGAACTCTAAACCCAAACCTGGTAAGCCGTACATTTGTACCTGAAAAAGAGGTTTGCCCTAAATGGCTGCTGTCTAGCAGATCTTTAGTTTTGAAAGTTTTAAGAGAACAAGGATGGCTTGAATGGTTCACTGGACAAAATAGACAGATTTACCCAAGGCTTGTATCTCAATTCTATCAGTATGTGAAATTTTCTTTTGAGTTTGGAGAATGCTTTATGGTGACCAGCTGGATCGATGGTCAGAAGTGCTCTTTCTCTTCAAGACTGTGGGCTGCATGCCTAAGAATTCCACATGAAGGAATTTGTGAAGATTACCAGAGACCCTCCTCCAACAACTGACATCTTTGACCTGGAGACTGCTTTGGAAAGTCTAAATGGAAATGGCACCAAGCGAAGGGCCATAACTGCTGAACTAGATGGGGAGACAAGACTTCTGTTCAAGTTTGTTCAGAATTTGGTTAGTCCAAGAAAAGGGGGTTTTGCTGTGATGAAGTATCAGGATGTGTTCCTGATTCACTTGTTGAAGAATGGTCATAAGATCAATCTGTGTAAGTATTTTATCAACCATATCTGTGAGCTAATCAAAGTAACTTCCAAATCCACCTCCCTGTTTTACTCAAGGATGATTTCAGCTATGTTAGTTGCAAAAGGGATGGTTGGACCGAATGAAGAAAAGTTAGAGGATCTTGATTTCTGCCTATCCATGCCTATCATCAGAAGGATGAAGATAAGCTAGAACCCCTGGAAAAAGAAGTGGGTTGAGGATAGTGATCAACTGTATAAAAAGTTTAATCCTGTTGACTATCCAAGAAGGCCTAAGAACCTAGCTGATCCTGGTTTGGAACCAGATGAAGTGGCTGAGTATTCAGCAGAAGAAGAACAAGAAGAAGTAACAGCTGAAGTACCACCTAGAAAAGAACCTGTAATACCTCCAATGGAAACAGTTCCGGTTGAAGAGGAAAGGGATGTTGTCCCTGCTGTTATCCCTGCTGAAATACCTCATGGAGAGGAAGTTATTGTTGAAAAGGAAAAGACTAAGGATCCTTCAGTTTTTCTTCATGAGGAAGAAGCTCATCCCAATGCTGCAAGGAAATTGGTTTTTCCTGTTTCATAACAGCAAGCAACCTTAGAGGTAGATCTTGTTGAAGAGACTCTTTCTATTAAGAAAGAAGCAAGTCTGGAAGCTTATCCAGTGGAACAATCAGTTCCTGAGATTATTCCATCTGCTGAAGAAAGAATGGAAATTTCCTTTCAGCTGACAAGACAAGAGTTTTCTAAAGAGATTAGGGATGATCCTATGAATCTTGTCCCTGTTCCTGAACCTCAAGAATCTGGAAGGGAAGCACAAGTTGAGGGGGAGGAACCTCAAAATCTTGATATTGTGGAAGTTGGATCTGATGAAGCTTCTCAACCTTCTGTCACTTTTTCTATGTACTCTCGGTATGAGTTCCCAAGCTTTTTATGATGTGAATGAGTCACAACAAGTGAATGCAACTGGAATGGATCTTTCTTCTCTGTTTCAACTGAAGTCCTTAGCTCATTCAGAACCAGAACCAAAGCCCCTACCTCAATCAGAATCAGAATCTGAGTCTGAAGATGAATCTGAACCTCAACCAGAATCCGAACCTTTACCTTTACCTACATCCTTACCTGAGCTTCACTCCTTTGTGACCAAATATGATCTGAAAGTTTTTGGAGAGAATTTGTTAGCTGGAGTTAAGAAAATTGTCTCCACTCAACCTTGCCCAGTGACTCAGTTAAGTCAAGAAGATGCATCAATTCTCTTGGAAAATATTATCTTGCATATTCAACCAAGGATGATCTGAGAAATTCAAGAAGTCAGAGTAGATAATAAGCTGCTGAGTGCTGATGTTTCAAATCTGAAAAGTATGGTAGCAAGTCTGTAAAATGAGTTATCTTTGAGATCAGAGCATGCTCCTGTTTCTGCCCCTACACCTGTTTCTATTTCTCCTGAGTCTTCTGATTCCCTCCTTGATAGGGAGACTGTCTGTCAAGTTCATACATACCTACTATCTTTTGATGAAAATATTGGAAAAGGGAACACCAAGATGCTAGAATGCATGAGAGAGCTTGTGGAAAATCTGAATAAGCTTACAAATGAACACACTGGATGTTTGAAAAAAGTTCTGAAATAGCTCAAAGTTCTAACCGAAGCTATCAAGGATTCACCTGTTTCTGGTCAGACCTCCACACCTTCTTTGGATGATTCTATACTGAGATCCATAATAAAGGAAGAATTTCAGAATGCCTTCAGTGGCTTGGATCTATCTTCTTTGTCAGAAGTGATTAAGAATAGTGATATAGCATTGGACTTGGTTAGGATTCATTCTAAGATAGCTAATGATGCTCAACAAGATATCTCCAAGAAAATAGATTTGTATCTCTCCCAGATTTTCTCTAAAAGTGATATGACAGATAACTTTAGATATCTTGTGGAAAATTTGAAAATCCCTCCGGTGACTCAAGCTTTTAAAGCTCAAGTTTAGAAACTTTCAGAGTTCACCATATTGTTGGACAGATTTCTGGAGAATAAGGATGATTTTGAAAAGGCTATGCAGTATGGTGGTGAAATAATTACTGATTTCATCAATATTTTGAAGTCGTATCTTCATGTACAGAGTACTGCTATAGTTGCTCCAACTGCTGCACCCTTTAGACCTGGACTACCTGCCTTAGCCTCAACTACCATGATAGTCATCCAAACTCTTTCTCAGATCCAGCCAGTCATTCTTGACCAACCCCAGCCTAGATCTTCTACTGCTCCTACTTTGGCTCCATCTGTTTTTGAAGGTCTACCCTTACCCTCATTTTCTACCACATCTATGACTTCTTCTACTTCAGCACCATCTCCTGCTGCTGATAAAGGCAAAGACAAGGTGGATCCATGAAGCGTCCGTGGACTATTTTTTTTGATGGTATGTCTTTTGTTGTTTCATGTTTTATTGTATTCTGAACCCTTTGTTTAATACCAAATGCAATGTTTCATTTCATTATCTCTACTTTTTGATAATCCCAAAAGGGGGAGAACAACTACAAGTGTCAGTTCTATAATAGTATAAATGGTGGAGAAAAACTACAAGTATCAGTTCTATAATGTTTTTTATATTCTATTTACTGTAATTTTACATGTCATTTATATTCTACCAATATATGATTTGTGATCATCAAAAAGGGGAGATTGTTGGACTCCTCATGTGTTAATCATGTTTTAATGATCACAAATCTCTTTACTGTTAATTAATCTCGATCTTCATTGCACATCTTGCTAATGCTCTTCAATATCAATAATATCTACACATCATGTTTTTATAATAACAAATCTTATGGATGTTAATTACTCTCTTTATTATTTACAAGTATTATGCATAATCACAAATATCACATATATTATCACACCTTTATATTTATGATTCACATTATCTTACTCTCTAATGATTAACCTTAATCCATATTTTGCATATCACTGTCTTAGTCCAAATACATATATTTGTCTAAGTATGGAGACACCGTGAAGGACTCACCGTGACCAGACACCGTGACCAAACACCGTGACCCAGACACCGTGAAGGAAACACCATGAAGGAATCATTGTGACCCAGACACCGTGAAGGACTCACCGTGACCAGACACCGTGACCCAGACACCGTGAAGGACTCACTATGAAGGAATCACCGTGACCAGACACCGTGAAGCTCACACCGTGAAGCTCATACCGTGAACCATATACTGTGAAGAAGACACCATTTCCATAATCACTGTGACACCGTTTCTTAAGTTTTTGTCAATATTATTTAAATAATGCTAACGGTCATATTTTTTGTTTTTAATGCAATTAATGTTATTTAATGATAGTTGTTGGCATGTCTAGAAACTGTATCTCGTACCTATGAGAAGGGAATCATTACTACTTCAGAACTCGTGGAATATAAGAAAGACTAAGATGCAGTACACGAAAAGCGGTGTGAAAGTGTGAATATACAACACGAAGAACTTACATACAGCCAAGTGTACCATGCTGAACAAGAAGAACAATATTGAACAAGAAGGAGAGTTCAAGACCTTAAAATAACTCTCATGAGTTCAATCCAATACTACTGAAGAACACACGACGAATCAAGAGATCTTTCTCACTCCTGAAGAAGACAAGCTGAACTACAACACTCTGTTTTTCAACAGAAAAACTAGAGGACTCAGAAGCATTCCTGCTGAATCCAACGAGTCCAGAGCTACATTGATAATCACTAGATATTTATAAACTCTCATCTATCTTCTCTACATGATTTATTTATTAACTTTCGAGTAGTGTGGTGTACTCTGTATATCTTTACACACACTATCTCATGCACTGAACTGGAGGATATCAAAATCCTCACTAAAATTCTCTTAACTTCTGTTTACCCACGTCAACTGTGGAAGAGGTCCTTGTGTGACCTGGTCTTTGTTTTATTTCCCACGAAGAACAGTGGTAGAGGTCCCTGCGTGGCCTGGACAGTTTTGTAAAACTGTTGTTAACCCCGATCCAGGGTGTGGATCAAATTTATATATATTTGAGAGGACTAAGTCTCGGCTTGAGACTGAACCTCTTTTTATATCTGCTGTGCATCTTTTATTTAAGTTTAAAGTATACTACATATATCTTATTTATTCCGCTGCTATTACTTTGAAATACAAAACAATTTTGAAGCTACTTTGATAGTTAAATTAGCAACTGTTTACACTTATTTTAAATCAATAGGTTAGCTTCAAAAGTTAGTTTGACCTTGTGGTTAAATTAACTGATACCTAATCAATCTTTGAGAAGCTAAGTGAACATTTACAATCTGTATAAATTCACTACATTTTAACTTATTTTATAAATCAGGGGATTTTAACTAGACAATATTTTAACAGAAATTTTAATTGGAACTCAATTCACCCCCCTCTTGAGTGTCCACTCCGACCAACAGGTTGCAGGGGAGTTCTGATGATCATATAAGAATGATTTATATATTGGTTAGAGGAGTAGAGTCAGTTCTTATTTAGAGGGTGTACCCATATTCCCTGACTATCCAACAACACAATATCAAAAAATGATCTTATATTGGAAGAGTGATGAGTTTAATGTATTTCTAATTTTTAATGCTTTTCATATAAAATTCAATTCTAATTACTTGTATTTATTTTTTGTTTTTATGATGTGCTGGAAAAAAATAGAAAAGATTCAATGATTTATCTACACACATTGGGGCACACTATAATGCCTGATCATGAGAAGCGCCAAGTACTTTAATATGAATATAAATAATATCTATATTTATATCATTACTTAGTTATATTTTCATGCTAAAATTTAAGTTTTATTATCATTAATCCCTTTAATATAATGCTGAAAATACCCCTTTCAAATTGACCAACTGGACTAATGGTATAATGGAAAATTGGCCAATTAGACCAATGGTCAAATGGTCTAATGGATTAATGGCCTAATGTCCAATTGACTTAATGACTTACTAACCTAATGTCCAATTGGATAATTGTCCTAATGGCCTGATGACCAATTGGACTAACAACATAATGACCAATTGGCCTAATGACCTAATGGAAAATTGTCCTAATGTCCTAATGGACAATTGTCCTAACAACCTAATGGCCAATTGGAAAATTATCCTAATGGCCTAATGACCAATTGGAAAATTGTCCTAAAAACCGAAAATCCAATTGGCCTAATGACCTAATTTCCTAATGGACAATTGGACTAATGGCCTAATGGAAAGTTGGACTAACAACCCAATAACCAATTGACCCAATTCCCTAATGTCCAATTGGACCAATGACCTAATGGCCCAATGGCCCAACGACCAATTGGACTAATGGCCTAATGACCCATTGAACAATTAGCCTAATTGCCTAATGGAAAATTATCCAATTATCCTAATAGCCTAAGGTCCAATTGGCCAATTTTACTAATGGCCTAATGTCCAATTTACCAATTGTCCTAATGGCCTAATGAATAATTGGACTAATGAAAAAATGGAAAATTTTCTTAACAACATAATGGACAATTAGCATAAAGGACCAATGGTCATTTGGAAAATTGGACTAATAACCTAATGGACTAACAACCAATTGGCCCAATTACATAATGAACAATTGATATCCTAATTACCAATTGGCCTAACATCCAAATGGCCAATTGGCCTAATGGACTAACAACCAATTAACCTAATATCCTAAAGGCCAATTGGCCTAATGGCCTAACATCCAATTGACCCAATAGCCTAACAACCAATTGGTATAATGGACTAATGTACAATTGGCCTAACAACCTAATGTCTAATTCTTCTAATGGAATAATGACCAATTGGCCTAATGATTTAATGGCCTAACGACCAATTAGAAAATTGGCCTGATGGCCTAATGGCCAATTGGATAATTATCTTAATGGCCTAATGGACAATTGACATAATGACCTAATGTCATAATGGCCAATTGTCCTAATGTCCTAATAGGCTAATGACTAATTATACTAATGGCCTAATGACTAATTGGCCTAATGGCATAATGGACAATTGTCCAATTGGCCTACTGCCCTACCGGAATAATGACCAATTGGCCTAACAACATAATACCCAATTGACCTAAAGGACTAATGGAAAATTTGAATAACAACCTAACGACCTAATATACAATTGTCCCAATGGCCTAATGACCAATTGGCCAATTGACATAATGTCCTAATGGCATAATTTCCAATTGGATAGTTAGCCTAATGGCCTAATAACCTAATTACCAATATGTAAAGACCCGTAAATTTCAAGGAAATTTTTTTATTAAATTATTTGGAATTATACGAGTACACATTTTCTGACGGAACCTAATTTCGAGGCCCGGTGTGCCCAGAATCAATTTCCAAAGTTTAGCTCGGCTACGTTCAGTGAACGAATGAGCGGGTTTTTTTATCTTTTGAACCGGTGCTTGTAATTGAAATCCAAGGGCACCGATGGAACTACAATGCCGATAATTTCTTAAGATGACCTTTACCGAAGGTGCATTTTCTTGGGAGGAGTTGTTAAAATTTAGGGATTAAAAAAAGAATTGAATAAAATTTGTGGTACAAATTTTATTCCTAACTTAAGTGGTTTTATCCTAGGAGTGGGAGTTGGGGTGGGACTCACTACTTACTAACTACCCATGAGAGGATTAAGGTGATGTGGGGCCCACACGAGCACAACCCTTCACATTCCATTAAAATCCTCTAACTCTTCCCTTTTATCTTCTTGTGTTTAATGTTGGCAACCCTTTGCAATTAATTAAATGACTTCTACTCTTCCTCTCAATGAATGACAACACAAATTAATTCAATTAATTGAACCTCTTCAATTAATTGAATGAAGTGTTTGAATTTTGAGTTTTTGAAATGCTTGAAAAAATAATAAAATAAGGGGAGGCCTTATTTTATTTGGGTTAGCTTGTTGTGTGAGGATTTTGGGGAGAGAGTTCTAATCTCATTGGAATAACTTAATCCTCCCATGAAGAACTTCATCTATTCAAGCGAAGAACGACTCGGATACGATTGCGCAATCATCATCTTCTCTCCGTGATAAAATAGAAGACATCGTTTCCTCGGGTACACACCGACGATGACGGGAATGACGCCATCATCTGTGGCGCTTGACAACCGTGAAATTCCTACAAGGTTGGGGTGTGTTTATGAATGAGCAACGTTGTTTTCCCTTCCATGTTATTGGTTCTCGCTAAACCTTTTGCTATCGAACTAATGCGGAAGGAATCAGACCAAACTAACATGGTCCGATTCCTCTGCCGTTCTTGTTGTATGGTGTTCTCCAACCATTCTTGAGCGGTGAATCAAGGCAAGTTTTCAGATCCGATCAGAGGCCCGAAAACATCGGAAATGAACTCAGAACATCAGGATGACCTAGGAACGGGAGTTTTTTAGCAAAAAGATCATCGGAACAGAGGACGGATGCCTCGGGAGGCGTGCTGTCCAGAGGCATCGTTTTTGGAAAATTTCAGAATACACAGCGTGTACTTCTAAAGCACATGCTGTGTAGTATAAGCGTTCAGCGGCAGAAGTAATGGACATCAGAAGAAGTGACACACGACTTGTGACACCGGTCACACGACGTGTACTATCCACATAGTTTGACATAGGAGACTACGATGGACATGGCGTGTATTCAAGTGAAATACATGGAAACAAACAGAAATACACAGTCATGAGGCACGACGTGTATTATCTTCATTGAAAGGCAGAAGCAGCTTCGTGAGGCTTGGCGTGTAATACGGGAGATACACGGACATGGGAAGAACCACACGACCACGAGGCATGACATGTACTACCACCACCATGGAAGAAGCATCTTCGCGAGGCTCGACGTGTAATCTGGGTAATACACGGAAACAGGTAGAACCATACGGCCAAGAGGCATGTCGTGTATTCCGGAAATACATGGACACGAGGTAGAGTACACGGGCATGTACTCCACCACACGGCCAGACATGGCCAGCGTACATTGAACTGACCCTAGAGGTTTGGACATAGCGTGTAACCATAGTACACACTTTGTATTTACTTATATATATGACCAGCCCTGCGACATGGGCCATATCACATGGGCAGTACCCGGTGTTTGATGACACGACGTGTATCGCTTACCTACACGCCGTGTACTTTTGGAAAATGTCTTGGTCATCTTGTTCTCCGTGACTTGGGCATTTTTTCTTGGTTTTCCCCTATGACGTGGGACATAACATTGGGATACATCATCTCTAGTCTTCATGATGGTTGATGTATCCACCCCTTTGACTCGAGGAACGGACCCTCCCAGAATCGAGTATGCTGTGTGCAGGAACCCTAGAGCTAGCTGTGACTGCGACGACGATGATGACTGTACTTGGATCCTATGTGGGTTTGGCAGCAAGGACAACTGTACTTGGATCCTATGTGGGTTCGGTAGTGATGACGACTGTACTTGGATCCTACGTGGGTTCGGCAGTGATGGTTACTGTACTAGGATCCTACGTGGGTTCGGCATCGACGACTTCTGTAATTGGATCCTACGTGGGTTCGGCAGGGGAGATGATTTTGAGGTTACATCTATCATCTCCACCCCTCTTCGTGAGTAGTATACCTGTGTGAGCTGAGTCTTGATTTTCAGTCATTATCATCGATATGATTGACTTCCTTTCCTGTGTGGATTGTGCTGTGCTTTCCTGTGTGGATTGGGTTGTGCTTTCTTGTGTGGATTGGTTTATGCTTTCCTGTGTGTACTGGGTTATACTTGAGCTCATGAGTTGGAGCCGAACCCGAATTGATGACTTAGGTATATGTATGGGCATATACCTAAGTAGAGTTGGTTGATACTTTGTGTTTGTATCCTTCCTTTGTGGTTTATACTTTGTGGATTCTGGGAGACCTTCAGGGGTCTCGGGGTCCCTACTGAGTATTGTATACTCATCCCTACACAGGATATGCCCGCACTACATTGTATTGGTTGTAGATGATGGACAACACTGATCGTGGTTGAGGCTTGTGGAGAGGAACGGTACCCGGAGGTGGACTATCAAGCGGGATGTACACGGAGCAGACAGACGACCCGAGGAGCCGACGGGACTATCTTTACCCACCCTTCAGGTGGGAATTCTAGAGGATGACTTGGTGGTTGCTGATTTACTTTACTGCTACTATTATTTCTTTTCAATTGTACTGTAATTTCAGTTGGGTTTGTATTCTGGCCCATTTACTTTTCATCACTTACTTTTGTACTCAGTTTACTTAGTGTTATTTCAGCTTGCATACTCTATGATGTTTTTTTTCTTATATAAAGGCAATTCCTTCCCTTTTATCAGGATTTACACCTTTGGTTCTAGTCGCCAGCCCCTGGCCTACAGAAGGTGGGCTTGGGGTAGTCATTGCACGGGCCCTGAGGATGGGTCGTGACCAATTGGTATCAGAGGAGTCAGTTCTACTGCAGAAATCAGGACTCTGATAATTTCTTCTATGTGAAGCAATAGTGTTAAGGGTATTGAGTGTGGTTATCAGTTCAGGGAGTCCAGTGTTGGTTCGGAGGCCGACGTATCCATACAGCAAGACCCTGACTTCTGATTTCTGACTCAGTGCACAAAAATATTGATTGCATTTTTGTTTCAAAGTTTTCTTTGTGTTTACTTTGTGTCAGCTCACCAGGTATACTGTATTAACTGTGGTGCACCTGATTCTTTTAAGGATGGACCCACGACGACAGCCAGCTAGGGTTCTGAGCTTTGTGCGAGATGGCAGCCCACCGAGTGACGAGGCCTCGGTACGAGGCCCCATTACAATGGAGGCACCGACAATAACTCTACCCGCCGAGCCACCGATGACACCAGCCCCAACAGCTGAGAGTTCACATCACCTGAGTGCACTGTATGAGTTTTAGCATCAGAGAACACCCAGGTTCCGTGGGGAGATGGACCCTCAGGCAGCCAAGGACTGGTTGGAGGCTGTTGTTCGAGTTTTCAGATTAGTGGGGACACCAGCTGACCTCCTGGTGATCCTTGCGGTGTGTCTCCTGCACACAGCAACAGGTAGATGGTGAAGCCTGATGCTCCAAGTGAACGACAAGGAATATCTTCTTTGGTTGGACTTTGAGAGCCTTTTCTGCTTAGAGTTCATTCCAGCCACCCTCAGTGCGGTGCACATTCAGGAGCTGCTACAGCTGCGGCATGGCAGCATGACAGTAGACTAGTACTCGGCGAGGTTTACCGATCTCTCGTGCTACTCCACAGACATGGTACGAGACCCATTCTTCTGGGCCCGGACCTTCGAGCAGGGACTGAGGCATGAGATCAGGGCATCAATGATCTCCCTCAGTATTCTGATGCTGGTAGTAGTACTGGAGCGATCCCTTCTTATGGAGAGCTTTCTTACTGAGCCTTCACCAGCAGCAAGACCTACCGCAGGGCAGCATGTAGCGGAGTCTTCTGCAACCGACGGTAGACAGATGTCACAGAGTTCCAAGAGGACCAGAACATCAGGTGGACGACCTCAGGATACTGGTTTGGAGGTGTGGGGAACATGAAGAAGAGCCAGTCATTCGAGAGGTAGACAGTGCTATGCATGCGGCAGGTGGGGCCACATGGCTCGTGACTGCCCAACCCGCTATGCAGAGGAGCATGAGATGGTTGAGGGACCACCCGGGTAGAGGAAGAGGTTCGACCATGGCAGTCTGCAGGGAGTAGGTGGACGAGGTAGAGGAGCTGGCCAAGAAGAAGGTGGTGAACGATGCTTCGAGGCTCTACCACCACCACCACCAAGAGGTCCAACCCGACCACAGGCAACTGGCGGACAGAGGTAGCCTCAACTTCAGGCAGTAGAGGCTTACAACCATGACGCACCTGAGATGATTCTAGGTACTATCTGTTTCTACTCCACTCTTGATGCAGTTATTATAGACACAAGAGCGAGTTATTCTTTTATTGCCGCTGCCATTGTTTGGATCTCAGAGATTTCGACAGAGCCGTTGGCTCGATCCTTACGGCTAGAGACTCCTACGGGAGCAGACTCAATGATTACGCACTAGTGCCAGCAGTGTCAGCTTACTCTAGGAGGTGAGAGCTTTAGCCGGTATCTTCTTGTAGCTGTGTCGAGGCCTTACGACGTCATCTTGGGCATGGATTGGTTATATACGGTCCATGATCAGATCGACTGTATTAGGCATAAGGTGCGATGTGTTCGCACCGATGGGAGCAGGTTCACCTTCACTGGTGAGAAGGGAGCATTTGCAGCACAAGATGGACTCACACAGAGGAGAGGACAACTGATCACTCATCAGTTGGCTAGTCTCATCCTAGGAGTAGTTGATGTGCGGAGTCCGAGTTTTCCTGTAGTGGTGGATCAGTATGCGGACGTTTTTCCTGAAGACGTTCCAAGACTACCTCCTCGTAGAGAGGTAGAATTATATATTGACCTATACCCTGGGACAGCTCCGATATCTACTACAGCATATCGGATGGCTCCCGCTGAGCTTCGAGAGCTATGGGTACAGCTGGAGGACTTGCATGGCAAGGGATTCATCCGACCCAGTGTTTCACCCTGGGCTTCCCTGATTTTGTTCGCCAAGAAGGCGGACGGGAGCTTGCGACTGTGTGTCGATTACCGTCGCCTGAATCAGGTGACCGTAAAGAACAATTATCCACTTCCTAGGATTGAAGACCTCTTTGATCAGCTCAAAGGAGCACGCTGGTTCTCAAAGATAGACCTCAGGTCGGGCTATCATCAGCTCAGAGTTCGAGATGAGGATGTGCAGAAGATGACCTTCAGGTGTCGGTATGGCCACTATGAGTTCTTGGTTATGCCTTTCGGCATAACCAACACTCCAGAAGTGTTCATGAGTATCATGAATAGGATCTTCCAGCCTTACCTTGATCGATTTGTCGTAGTCTTCATCGACGACATATTGATTTACTCGACTCCTGATGAGGAGCACACCTACCACTTGTGGGTTGTACTGGATACACTATGGGAGCAAAAAAATTATGGTAAGCTCTCGAAGTGTTAGTTCTGGATTCGAGAGGTCCACTTCTTGGGACACGTTATCTCTAAGGTGGGAGTTGCATTGGAACCTGTGAAGATCGAGGCAGTGCTAGCTTGAGAGCCACCCAGGAGCGTGACGGAGGTGCAGGGTTTCCTTGGTATGGCTGGGTACTATCGAATATTTGTGCTAGACTTATCTAGAGTTGCAGAACCACTTAAAGCTTTGACAAAGAAGGGGAAACCCTTCGTGTGGTTAGATAGATGTCAGCAGAGATTCCAGGAGCTGAGACAGAGATTGACCAGTGCACCCATCTTGAGGCTACCAGAGGAGGGCGTAGGGTACATAGTTTACTACGATGCATCAGGGACCGGACTCAGGTGTGTCTTGATGCAGGAGTGGGCAGTTATTGCCTATGGATCATGACAGTTGAGGTAGTATGAGTAGAACTACGCTACCCATGTCCTGGAGTTATCAACAGTGGTATTTGCCTTGAAGATGTGGCAGTACTATCTAATGGGCGAGCGCTTTACAGTCTACTATGACCACCAGAGTATCAGGTACATCTTCTCATAGAAGGAACTGAACCTGAGATAGCGGTGATGGCTTGAGTTCCTCTAGGACTATGACTTTGAGATAGTCTATACTCCTGGGAAGGGGAACGTAGTAGCTGATGCTCTCAGCAGTAGGTCGGGCATCCAACTACTTGGAGAGGCGACAGAGCAGCTAGCCACATTGCAGATTTCCTTCATGGATAGAGATGGGAGAGCCTTTCTATAGTCGCTCACAGTCACTCCTCCACTACTTCAGTGGGTTAGAGAGGCACAACGTGGGGATGTTGACTGTGAGACGCGATGTGCGCAGATATCCACAGGACATGCACCTGATGGATTTTCTTTAAGAGGAGAGCACGTCATCCTTTTCAAAGGACGTACCATGGTACCAGTTGCATTACGGGAGGAGGTGCTGAGGGAGTTTCACACTTCTCCTCTAGTGGTACATCCTGGAGTAGCGAAGATGTACCAGGACCTTAGACGACATCACTGGTGGTTGGACATGAAGAAGGCTATGACAGAGTTCATTTCACGATGCCTCACCTGCTATTAGGTGAAGGCAGAGAACCAGGTACTAGAAGGCTTGGTACAACCCTTAGAGGTCCCAGAGTGGAAGTGGGATGGGATATATATGGATTTCATGATGGGACTTCCATGTACTTCCAGAGGACACGACTCCATCTGGTTGATCGTAGACCGACTCACCAAGTCGGCCCACTTCTTACCTATCAGAGAGCAGGGCTCAGTGGAGAGCTTGGGATGCCTCTATGTTCAGGAGATCGTATGGATTCATGGTGTTCCATCATCTATCGTCTCCGATCGAGATGGTAGTTTTACTTCCCGGCTTTGGAAGGGGTTGGAGGAGGCATTTGGGACGCAACTACGTCTGAGCACTGCCTTTCACCCTCAGACGGATGGCCAGACGGAAAGGACCATTCAGACTCTCGAGGACATGCTCCGTGCATGTGTCCTTGAATTTGGTCACATTTGGGAGGATCACCTACCCTTGGTGGAGTTTTAATACAACAACAGCTACCACTCCACCATCGGGATGGCACCATACGAGGCATTGTACGACCGACCTTGCAGATCACCTCTGTACTGGACAGACCCTGGGGAGTCAGTACTTGTAGGACCAGAGATGGTCCAGGCCATGACGGAGAAGGTACAGATCATCCAGGAGTGGATGAGGACTGCTCAGAGCCGACATAAGTCCTATGCTGATAGGAGGCGGAGACCACTAGAGTTCAAGGATTGTGACCACGTTTTCTTACAGGTATCACCTCAACGTGGATTTTGGAGATTTGTCCGGGGTGGAAAGTTATCTCCGCGCTTCATCATACCATTCCAGGTTCTCAGTAGGATAGGTGAGGTGGCTTATCGCCTGGCTCTTCCACCTCAGTTGCACTGGGTGCACGACGTCTTCCACGTATCTCAGCTGAGGAGATACATGCACGACCCGATGCATACCATTGATCACGGGGAGCTGGACATCGATGTTGGGGAGACTTTTGCGGAGGTCCCGGTGGGGATCAAGGATCGACAGGATTGGGTCCTACGTGGACGGTCGATTCCTCTAGTGCACATCAAGTGGAAACACGGGAACCTCTAGGAGAGCACATGGGAGCGGGAGGCTCAAATGCGTGCACAATACCCCCTTTTGTTTCCCTAGTTTATGATGTAGCTTTACGGGGATGTAAAGCCCTGAGGTGGGAGTAATGTAAAGACCCATAAATTTCAAGGAAATTTTTTTTCTTAAATTATTTGGGATTATACGAGTAGGCAGTTTCTGACGGCACCAGATTCCGAGGCCCAGTGTGCTCGAAATCAATTTCTGAAGTTTAGCTCAGGTATGTTCAGTGAACGAACGAGCGGGTTTTTCTATGTTTTGAACCGGTGGTCAGAATTGAAATATGAGGGAACTAATGGAACAACAACACTGGTAATTTCTTAATAGGACCTTTACTGAAGGTGCGTTTTCTCAGGAGGAGTTGTTAAAATTTGGGGATTAAGAAAAGAATTGAATAAAATTTGCGGTACAAATTTTATTCCTAACTTAAGTGGTTTTATCCTAGGAGTGGGAGTTGGGGTGGGACCCACTACTTACTAACTACCCATGAGAGGATTAATGTGAGGTGGGGCCCACATGAGTCCATCCTTTCACATTCCATTAAACTCCTCTAACTCTTCCCTTTTATCTTTTTGTGTTTAATGTTGGAAACCTTTTGCAATTAATTAAATGACTTCTCCTCTTCCTCTCAATGAATTCCAACACACATTAATTCAATTAATTGAACCTATTCAATTAATTGAATGAAGTGTTTGAATTTTGAGTTTTTGAAATGCTTCAAAAAATAATAAAATAAGGGGAGGCCTTATTTTATTTGGGTTGGCTTGTTGTGTGAGGATTTTGGCGAGAGAGTTCTAATCTCATTGGAAGAACTTCATCCTCCTGCGAAGAACGTCATCTATTCAAGCAAAGAACAACTCGACGACTGTCACGCAATCATCATCTTCTCTCCATGATAAAAGAGAAGATGACGTTTACTCGGGTACACACCGACGACGATGGGAACGACGCCATCATATGCGGCGCTTGACAACCGCGAACTTCCTATGAGGTAGGGGTGTGTTTATGAATGAGAAACATTGTTTTCCCTTCCATGTTATTGTTTCTCGCTAAAACTTTTGCTATCAAACTAATGCGGAAGGAACCGAACCAAACTAACATGGTCCGATTCCTCCGCCATTCTTGTTGTATGGTGTTCTGCAACCGTTCTTGAGCGGTGAATCAAGGCAAGTTTTCGGAGCCGATCGGAGGCCCGAAAACATCAGAAATGGACTTGGAACATCGGCACGACCTAGAAATGGGAGTTTTGTAGCAAAAAGATCATCAGAACAAAGGACGAATGCCTCAAGAGGCATGCTGGCCAGAGGTGTCGTTTCTGGAAAATTCCAGAATACACGGCGTGTACTTCCAAAGCACACGCCGTGTAGTATAAGTATTCAGCGGTAGAAGTAACAGAAATCAGAAGAAGTGGCACACGGTGTGTGACACCAGTCACACGGTGTGTACTGTCTACATAGTTTAACAGAGGAGACTACGATGGACATGGCATGTATTCAAGGGAAATACACGGACACAGATAGAAATACACGACCACGAGGCACGGTGTGTATTATCTTCATTGAAAGGTAGAAGCAGATTCGTGAGGCTCGGCATGTAATCTAGGAGATACACGGACACATGCAGAACCACACAGCCACGAGGCATGGTGTGTACTACCACCACCATGGCAGAAGCGGCTTCGCGAGGCTCGGCGTGTAATCTAGGTAATACACGAACACGGGCAGAACCATACGGCCAAGTGGCATGGCTTGTATTCTGGAAATACATGGACATGAGGTGGAGTACACAGGCATGTACTCCACCACACGGCCAGACATAGCCAGCGCACATGGAACCGACCCTAGAGGTTTGGACACAATGTGTAACCATGGTACACGCCGTGTATTTACTTATCTACATGACCAGCCCTGCGACACGGGCCGTATCAAACGGGCAGTACCCGGTGTCTGATGACATGGCGTGTATCACTTACCTACACGCCATGTACTTTTGGAAAATGGCTTGGTCGTCTTGTTCTCCGTGTCTCGGGCACATTTTTCTTGGTTTTACCCTATGACATGGGAAAAAACGTTGGGATACATCATCTCTGGTCTTCATGACAGTTGATGTATCCATACCTTTGACTCAAGGAGCGGACCCTCCCGGAATCGAGTATGCTGTGTGCTGGAACCCTAGAGCTAGCTGCGACTGTGATGACGATGATGACTGTACTTGGATCCTATGTGGGTTCGGCAGCAAGGACGACTATACTTGGATCCTTCGTGGGTTCGGTAGTGATGACAACTATACTTGGATCCTACATGGGTTCGGCAACGATGGTTACTGTACTAGGATCCTACATGGGTTCGACAGCGACGACTTCTGTACTTGGATCCTATGTGGGTTCGGCAGGAGAGATGATTCAGAGGCTAGATCTATCATATCCACCCCTCTTCATGAGCAGTATACCTGTGTGAGCTGAGTCTTTATTTTCAGTCATTATCATCGATATGATTGACTTCCTTTCCTGTGTGGATTGGGTTGTGCTTTCCTATGTGGATTGGGTTGTGCTTTCCTGTGTGGATTGGGTTATGGTTTCCTGTATGGACTGGGTTGTACTTGAGCTTGTGAGTTGGAGCCGAACCGGAATTGATGACTTAGGTATATGTATGGGCATATACCTAAGTAGATTTGGTTGATACTTCATGTTTGTATCCTTCCTTTTTGGTTTATCCTTTGTGGATTCTAGGAGACCTTCGGGGGTCTCGGGGTCCCTACTGAGTATTGTATACTCACCCCTGCACGGGCTATGCCCGCACTACATTGTTTTAGTTTCAGACGACGAACAACGCTAATCATGGTTGAGGCTTGTGAAGCGGGATGGTACCCGAAGGTGGACTATCAGGCGGGACATACACAGAGTGGATGGACGAACCCGAGGAGCTGACAAGACTATCTGTACCCACCCTTCAGGTGGGAATTCCGGAGGACAACTTGGTGGTTGCTGATTTACTTTACTACTGCTATTCTTTCTTTTCAGTTGTACTGTACTTTCAGTTGGGTTTGTATTCTGGCCCATTTACTTTTCAGCACTTACTTTTGTACTCAGTTTACTTAGTGTTTACTTCAGCTTGCGTACTCTGTGGTGTTTGTTTTCTTATATAAAGGCAATTCCTTCCCTTTTATCAAGATTTACGCCTTTGGTGCTAGTCTCCAGCCCCTGACCTATGGAAGGAGGGCTTAGGGTAGTCACGGCACGGGCCCCGAGGACGGGTCGTGACACAATTGGCATAATGGCCTAAGGGATAATTGTCCAAATTGGCCTAATGGACTAATGAAAAATTGGCCTAAATTCCTAATGGCCAATTGGCCTAACAAACCAATGGTAAATTGGCCTAATAACATAATGACCAATTAGCTAATGGCATAACAACCTACTAAACAATTTGGGAAATTGGTCTAACGGCCTAATGAACAATTGTCCAATTGGGCTAACTACATATCGACCTAATATCCTATTGGCCTAATGTCCTAATGGCCAATTTTTCTAATGACCTAATGGACTTTTGACCCAACAACCTAATGGAAAATTGTCCTAACGAACTAATGGAAAATTGGCCTAAGGGACTAATGGCCAATTGGATTAATGGCCTAATGGCCTAACATCCAATTGTCCTAATGTCCTAACGACCAATTTTCCAATTGGAATAATGGCCTAATGGCCTAATGTACAATTAGACTAATGACCTAATGACCTCATTACCAATTGGACTAACGACCTAATGAAAAATTATCCTAACATCCTAATGGTCAATTGGCCTAACAACCTAATGGAAAATTGGCCAATTGACCTAATGAACTAATGGATAATTGGACAATTGGACAATTGGACAATTGAGATAATGAACTAATGGCTTAATAGAAAATTGGACAATTGTCCTAATGGATTAATAAAAAATTGGATTAATGGCCTAATGGACAATTTCCCCAAGGTAATAATGACCAATTGGCCTAATGGCCTAATGGAAAACTAGCCTAATAACCTAATGACCAATTGTATAATTGGCCTGGCCAAATGACCAATTGTTCTAATGGCCTAATGGCCTAATGTCCAATTGGACCAATGAACTAATTTCCACTTAGCCTAATTTCCAATTGGACAATTAGCTTAACGACCTAATGGAAAATTAGTCTAATGACCTAATGACCAATTGGACTAATGGGATAATGACCTAAAAGTCAATTGAACAAATGTCTTAATAGCCTAATGTCCAATTGGCCTAACGACCAATTGGCCTAACGACCAATTGGCCTAACGACCAATTGGCCTAACGACCAATTGGCCTAACGACCAATTGGCTTAATGGACAATTGGAATAATGGACAAATGGTCTAATGACCAATTGGACTAATGGTATAATGACCAATTATCCTAATGGACTAATGAAAAAATGGTCTAATGGACAATTGGACTAATGGACTAATTACCAATTGACCTAATGGACTAATGGAAAATTGGCCTAATGGACTGACGGACAATTTTTCTAATGGACTAATGACCAATTAGCCTAATGAACTAATGGACTAATGGACTAACGATCAAATGTTCTAATATCCTAATGAACAATTGGACTAACGACCTAATGACCAATTAGTCTAACATCCTAACAACCAATTTCTCAATTGGACAATTGGCCTAATGACCAATTAACCTAAAAATTAAGGGAAAATTGTCCTAACAGATTAACGAATAATTATCCTAACAACCTAACAACCAATTGACATAATGGACTAACAACCAATTAGCTTAATGGCCTAGTGACCAATCAGCCAATTTGCCTAATGACCTAACAACCCAATAGTCAATTGGCCTAATGGTAAATTGAAATAATTGACTAATGACCAATTGGCCTAATTGGCCCAATGACTTAATGGACTAATGGACAAATGGACTAACAATCGACTGTCTTAACGACTGATTAGCCAATTGGAATTCATTATGACTTAGAAATAAAGTATTTATATTTAAAGATTATGAATTGTTCATAAATACATAATTTGAATTATTCAAACTAGGGGCCTTATTTTGATATTATTGAAACCACATCAAAAGTTTTTTGATGATTTATTTGATAAAGGATTAAATATTATTAACTATGTGAAATTTAGATTATCTAAATAGTTTTTATAATAAATTTAAATATAAATTTTTTATATTTAATAAAAATTTCATATAAATAAAGGAAATTATATATAATGAATAATATAAAGGAGTTTATATTATGAAATAAATATAAATAATTCATATTCAATATTATGGAATGCTCATAATGAGTATCTAAAATTATAAAATGTTTATGATTAAATTTTATTTATGAATTTTTCATCAATGTTTATCACATTTTTAAATTTATGAATTTTTCATTCATTTAAAAGTTGTACCCTTTTATTATTATTCATGATTATAATTTTTTTATATTCTAAATATGTGTATAATAATCAATGTCATTTTCAGCAAGCTGTATTGGGAATAAAAGGCTATGTGCCTCAATAAAAAGTATTTTGCTCGAGTAGGAAGAAAAATAATGGAAGTGCAGTAAATGAACAAACTCAAGAAAATATTAAAACTTTTTTATTTATATTTAAAATATTTATTTGAAATTAATAATTAAATATTTTATTTATATTTTTAACAATCTTCCCTAGAGGCTCTCAATGATAAATAAGATGGAAAATTCAGGCCATATAATCATTTGAGTCAGGTATTAGGTGAGGAGAACCAGGGGAGAGTCCAATGTCAACCTGGAAAAAACATCATCCCCACTAGTTATTTTCCCTTATCAGGATAATCTTAAAAATATTAGAACACCAAGATAAAATGTTCTTGTGCAGAATTAACTGAGGCTAAAAAAATAGCTTTATAGGAGCGTAAAAGAAGTAAACTTATCACTGAGAACTTCCTAAAATCTATGTTAGTTATAAGTCAATCAATTCCATCAGAGGATACTACTACTATTGATTCATATATTGTATTAATGTGTTCTTTAAATGATGCTCTGAGTGATGCCAATGAGGGTCCTAATGGTGGTTGAGCTAATGATGGTGGAAATAATGATAATGATGATAATGATGCTATTGCTACTCCAGATGATGTTGTTAGTGATGAGTATTTTGATGACGATGATGAGGATGAATGTTGGTGATGGGGGGATATTAATACCCACTATTTTTGACTTAACAGTAAAGATACATGTGAATGTTGTTTAATGACTTTAATTGATTGTTTGTATGGATTTATATGTATGTTATAATATTGTAAATGGTTTTGAATTTTTTTAAAAGAAATTGGGTGAATGATAAATATAAAATATTTGTATTATATTGAATTTTTACTATGTTTTTTATTTTATTTACATGTTCAGGGGATGGAAGAACTGCTACTGCTTTCAAATGGGGATAGCTACCTATACCCACAGTTTGGAGAACCGTGGGTATAGGTTTTCTAATGGGAAAAGCTGTACCCATGGTTTGGATAACTGTGGGTATAAATATATACCCACAGTTTTGGTTAAACTATGGGTATGATAAAATCTGTTGGGAATACCCAGAGTTTCTATAGAAACTGTGGGTATAGGTCTATACTGACGGCTCCATCAATAACAGTTCTGAAACCATGGGTATAACCTATAAACACAATTTTAAACCACAGGTATAGGATATTTTTCCAGTAATAGACATAATTATTATATTCATGAAATATTTATAATTATTAAAAGATAATATATCATTTTATTTATTACCTTTTCGCTCACTAAAATATAACTACATTGTTCGTGTACGTGTGAACTACCACCTTCACAAAGTGATGTAAATATCTCTTTTTACCACCAAATAACATGAATGATATGTATGAGTATATTTAAATATAAAATAATACTTAACCTTCTTTCTATAATTATTATTGAAAAATGGAAATTTTACTCATGCGTACGTACGACCTATCGTCTCTATGATCATGACGTACTTAATTTCTCAAAACTATATTTCATGATTGGTATTAAAAGTATAATTGATGTATAAATATTATAATTATGTTATTATCAGTATTCTTGAGATGATGGAACCATGATCAAATTAATAGCTCTGAAAATAACAAACCAAAACATATACGGAAAACAAAGTAGTTATTACCCGAAACATGATTTTAACAAGGATTTTTTAATAAACGAGTAATAAATGGTCATAAAAATAATAATATATGATATAATATATATAATTATGGTTAAATAAAATATGTATAATAAAATTTATTTTATTATATAGGATGTTCGAATGTGTACGAAGGAATTCGAGACATAAGGTAATGGATTTCCAGTCTCTTTTTTATCTCTGGGAGACATATGAAAATTCACCATTCGCTTGTTTTGAGTGGTGTATATACTGAACCTTTGACATGTTATATCATTAATATACTCATTTTAATGACATTTAATTTTTCATTTGATGTTATTATTATCAGGTCTTATTATTAAAAATAATACTAAAGTGGTAAGGAATTTATCGTCTCACTTTTACTTCCATGAGACATGCACCATATTCACCACTTATTTCTTTTTTTTTGTAGTGTATTTACTATAATTTTTGTATGTTATATAATTAATTAATTTACCATAATGGTATTAAAGGTTTCAATTAATTTTATTTATTTCATGGGGCTTATGATTCAAAAGTTTCCAAAGTGGTAATAGTTTATTTCACAATCTCACCATTATTCGGGATTATTTCTATTTAAGTATCCCTTGGGGGAATTAATTGATATTTCTATCTTAAAATAAATATATTTTATTATCATGTAGTACTAATGAAGTTTTTAAATTAATAATACCATTTTTTTACTCTTTAGTACTTAAAATGATTAAGAAAATGTTTTTAAGAAAATTCGACTCTATTTCTCTCTTCAATCGAAAATAATTTTCCATCAAAACCCATGTTTTCCAAAAATATTTTCAAAAATGTTTTTAACCTTTTAAAAATGATTTATTAAATAAATTTTTATCCATTTTTAATTTTTAATTTTTTTAAAGTAATATTCATGTCCTTTTCAAAACAATTCCTGTTTGGATTTTACAGAAAATGTAAAAGGACTCTTCATTTTAACGTGTACAACATGAACATAATTATACTCCATCATGATAAAGAATTCCTTTGAATATTAATCTATAATATTTCAAGTTTATTTTAAAATAAAATGATTTTGAGAATGTTTTATACTTTAAAAATTGATTTCCAAAATGGAAAAGGACATTTTTCTCAAGAAATATTTTAAATGATCTTTTAAAATCATTTTCCATCTAAGATGAAATCTATTAATGTTACATATGAATTAATGAAGATATGATTAAAGATAACATTCTTACTATTACTATGAATAGTTTATGGTTATAATGGAATGATTTTCATGAGATCCATTTCTCTTCCATGGGTTATACCATGAGGAAATGATAATGAAGCCCACTTCTTTTCCCTAGGTTATGCTTTTAGGAAATGATGAAATGATTATGAAACCCATTTATTTTAATGGGTTATAATATAATGAATGTTTTATGATATTTTGGAATTATTTTAATCACATGATAGGTGGAAATTATATCTCTCTATAATTAATTGGGTAATGATTAGTGTTATATGATCTCAAAGGGTACATAAGAGGTTATCCCATGTATGAAAGAGGGTACACAAGAGGTCATCCCAAGTATAAAGTAGGTACATGGGTGGTTATCCTAGTCCTAACATGTTATGAATTTCTTTTTGGGTATCCTTGATATAATATTTTATATTCTTATGTGTATTCCAAAAATCACTGTCTTATACCAATGTTTTGATCTCATGGAACATGTTATTTTATTTCCTTACGATTCATGTCTTATGAATTTCTAATCTATATACCATGAATCAATATTCCAATATTTGATATGTAGGTTATGGTTTTCATATGTTATTATCATGTTATCATACCCTTATGTTCATGTTATGTTTATATATATCCCTTATTTAACCTCATTGAGGATCTGAGCTCACCCTTTCTTATGTTTCCTTTTCCCAAGTTATGAAGAAAGGTTTTAAGTAGGGTATGTTTTCAAGATTTTTATAGGAGAAGATATTTATGGGATATATTAAATATCTTTCACCAAATTAAAATATTGTGTACCTATTCTTCAAAGACACTAAACTATTATGGTCCTCAGACGTGTGTTTATATAATGTATAGAATATTTATTTAAAAAGATGTAATATCCATGTTTGAAAATCCCAGGTCTCTATAGTAGGTATCAGAGGATGGTTTTATTTGAACTTTGGAAATTAGGTTGAATAAAAAATTAATAATATCCCTAGTGATATTTCTAAGGATATGTCTAAGGAAAATTCAAAGGATGATTCAAAGTATACGAAAATGTCATGGAATTTTGGTAAAGGATATATAAAGTGGTTTCCAAGAAATTACATCCCTATCTAGATACTACATGTTGATGTGTCTATGACATAGAGGTACCTAGGGGTAATAAATTTGAAAAGGGTGCATTGAGATAGAAATTATCATCACCTGGTGCATGGAAATGGGTCTTTTTACACACCTGGTTTGACAATCCTAAGGAATATACTTTGAAAATTCATAAAATATTTATAAACCATCATGAAGAATTTAAATATATTATGACTATGGATGAATTAGGATACACCTAATGTTTCATATAATAAAAACAAGGTTTCATTATTTATACAACCTATAAATTATTTTTTTATGATCATGTGGTTTTACACTATGATTAGTTTTTCTTACACTATGTTTTTTGGTTTTAGTAAATGGATAAAACTAGAAGGAACTGCGTTAACATTGAATGTAATGGATAATTTAATAATGATAATCCAAATGTGATGAATACTGGATTGAAGGATTTTGTGATTATTCCTAATAAACCATCATAGAACATGATTAACAATGTTCACCTTAACTAACTCTCAGACTCACTAAAGAAGATAATGATAAAGTTCATTGAGAGTTCAGATAGTGGAGACCATGGAGAAAAGAATATTTATTTTTCTATATGTCAAGAATGTGGGAAGAAGAACTATAGATAATGACTCAAAGGAATGAGAATATGTTTTATGTGTAGATAAGAAGGGAATAGAGTAAGAAATTTCTAAGGGAAAATGAAAGGTTCAGTTACCGCAACAGATGAGAATATTGGACTCCCTAAGGTATCATCGACTTTTGAATATATTAAATGTAGAAATTATGAGAGTTATGAAAATCTATGACATAAGGGGAAAACTCATGAAGAGAATCAAAAAGGTTGTATGAGTAATAGTCTTTCTATCAATGATGAAGAGACTATGAATAAAATATTAAAGGAAATATATACTATGGAATAAGATTATAAATCCTAGTTAATAGTTTGAGAAGTAAGTGGAACTATTGGAGTATTAATTTATTATAATTCAAGGATTATATTAAATGAATCATTAAATATATAAGAATTATTTATTATAAGTTTTTAATTAAGTATTTTCAAAAAAATGTTAAATGGTACCGATGAACTAGAAAAGTGATTTAATGGCAATGTGATATTTTTATTAATGGAATATAACCATTAATATGTTTTGAATGTTGAGATACTTTTGTTGGGATAAAGAGATTTTGGACATGAATAAGTAAATTGGATATTAATAATTCCCTTGGAACTAATTAATTATTTGTTGACAAAGTGTTTTATGCTATCATTGATGGAGTTTATAACATATTTATATTTAAGGAATATATCCAATAATCTGTATTTTATATAATGAATGAGAAAACATGTATGTTTTCAAAAAGGTTTTATGGTGATTTATGTTATTTCCATGTTTTAAGAGAATACATTATTAAGGTATTCACATGGTTGGTATGTGGTAGTCAAGAGATATTTTATGATATATGGGGGGATAATGTTTAGTTTATTTTGAGAAATTTAGTGACCTTCTCTATGAATTTTGCATTTTGGAAGGGTTATAAGGTTAAAAATTTATGGAATGGTTTAATATTAAATTTGGATTAGGTTCTAAAGATTAATGTATTACTCCACCATATGAATATTTATCCATATTAGACAACCAATGTTAACCTTATTTTACTAGAGATGGAAGTAACGAATTATCATTCTATTATGGATCTTATTTATATATCCAGATATGAAAAACATTCATATCTTAGAGTAAGTGTTGAAGTAGAAATTGATCAAGGCACAAACAAAGGATTAAATTTTTACCTTGACATAAAAAATATATCAAGTAATTACATTTTTATATATTCTCAATCAAGATGGAAAATAAATTACCCAAAATAAGGAAAAGGATATTGAAATAAAATGTTGCCTTATTATTATCATTTTTGATGATATCAATGATTTTTTTTATTCCTCTTTGGTTTATGTATTTTTGGTTGTTAACTTTATTCTGACCATGTTCTCTATTACTCTCCATTATTGTTTGTGTGTTAATTTTCTTCTATATGTCCATGTTTTCACTCACATCCTATGCTATACTATTTGGAAACGTAGTATGTGTTATTCCAGATGAACTTCACACATTCATTTATATTTTTAAATAGAATGTTTTATTAACCCTTTTTATAATGTGGTATTCTATGAATAAATTCCAAAATGTTAAAACTTTGACAACCGAGACAAATTTTGAGGGTGAAATTCATTTTAAGAGGGGAAGAATGTAACACCTTGATATTTTGTGAGATATATTTTTCAAATTAATTTAATATTTTTGATATTTTTCATCACTCACAACATTGATTTTATATTTTTCTACATGTAGCACTGATTTTATCTTACGTTACATGCAACAATGAGTGTAACTTGCGATACACGCTACACCGAGTTTAAATGAAAGAGAACATACTATTAATAAATTATTATTTAATCTACCAGTTATCACCTAGCCATTCGAATGGAGGGTATGAATATGATTAACTAAATTATGAAAATATATAGTAAATACATATATAAAAAATAAATTATTTGGTGACCAATTAATTATAAATTAAAATAAAAACAATTTTGAAATAAAGGAAATCTTTTTAAAAAAAATATTTTTATGAAAAAAAACACGTTTTAACTCAATAAATTAAAAAAACCAATTTTAATGAATGATTTAAAATAAATTTATATTTTATGTATTCAATAAACTATTTAAAAATCACCTTATGTGTTTTATAGATAAGATATAATAATAAATATAATTTTACGCTTAAAAACTTTATTTTTCTAAAAAACCGTTTTATCACCTTTTGCACACTTATTTTAAAACTAATTTTTGATAATTTTAGAAAATATATTTTAAAAAATAAATTTAATTTTTGAAATAATAATTTCAAAATTATCTCAGGGTGATTTTTTGAGAATTTTCTGAAAAGATTAAATTTTTTATGAATAGTGAAAAATTTGGAATTTTAATTGAAAACTATCTTTTAGTTTAAATTATTTATAAAGTTAAATTATATTTTAAATTGTTTTTAAATATAAATTATATGAATTATATATCTATTAATATAATTTATTTCATTTTTATAATTTTTATATTTAATTTTGATATAAAAACCTTGTAAACTTTTGAACATTTTCTCTTTGAAAACTAGCTTTCTCATCGCGTCTACGGTATTACTTTTAAATTAAATTTTGAAAATTTTGTGAATTTAATTTGTAAAAATGGATTAAATATTTTTAATAATAATAATTTATATTATCTAATATTTTCAACTTAATTTTTGACCAAAATAAATAGTGAAAACAATAAAAATTAATTATCACGGCTAAGGTAAAAATGAGTTTAATAGGGGTTAAACTAAAAAGATAAGGGTTAAAATGAAATAAAAACTTATCTAAAATATATTTTATGGAAATATTTATAATCTATAAGGTCTAATTATTGATAATATCCCATTTTTTACCCTTTTTCATGTGAAAAACGTGGTTACACCTTTTTCTTCTAAAAAATTACAAGTGTTCCACTCAATTCACTTATAAAAGGCCACCCCCTATCATCTCCTCTTCACAAATTAAAACCATTTTTTATCAGAAAATATCTACCCAAATAACATCAAAAAGTCCCTTATCTCACCCTATAATCCTTATTTTGGGCAGAAATCCAACCTTGGAAGGCTTTTGGGGGAAACCAAAGGAGGATACCTGAAGAAGAGGTAATGTTCTTCAATGAGCATTTTTATTTTATTTTTCCCCCACCTTCATTAATAATTATTAAACCATGATGATATAATAACCTCACTATATTACATACACTAATATGTTTTTATATTAAGTTCATTATCTATAACTATCTCCACTTTCATGAAATGGGTTATGAAATCATCATTTGTGTGTACAGAGGACAACAACCTCATAAATTGATGTCATTCATTTTTCTATTATCATCTATCACGGTTGGGTATGATGATGTATATAAATTATATATATGATAATTATAAAATAATTATACCTATGGAGTAATTATATCATATATATCATTTTTTACTTTTCATTCCATAGGGATTACGATAACTTCATTCGTGTGTAAGGCAGACTACCTCCTCATGAAGCGATGTAATCCATTTTCACTAGCTAGTATTTTACATTGAGGATAATAAGGATTAAATTAATTAATATACATTATATACATGAAATAATTATGATATTAATGACATATTTATCATTATGAAAATATAATATATCATTTTATTTATTACCTTTTCACTTACTGAAAGATGTTAATGTTGTTCATGTACGCGTGGATTACCACCTTCACGAAGCGATGCAACTCTCCCTTTTCATCACCACACCACATGGACAATATGTATAATTATATTTAAAAAAAAATTATATGTTATTTATTATATTATTATAATTATTTAAATATTAAATATTACTTACCTCCTTTCATGATGATTTTTGAAAAATGGAAACGTTACTCATGTGTACGCACGGTCTACCGTCTCCATGATTATAATGTACTTTATATCTCAAAACCATATTTCATGATTGTTATTAAAAGTATAATTGATTTATAAATATTATAATTATTTCATGATAAGTATTATGTATATAATGGAACCATTATAAAATTAATAGGATCAGAAATAACAAATCAAAACATATATGAAAAACAAAGCAGTTATTACCCAAAACGTGATTTTAACATGGAATTGATAATAAAAAGGTAATAAATAGTCATAAGTGAATCATATATGGTATAATATATATAATTATGGTTCTATAATATATGTATAATAAACTTTTATCTATTATATATGAGGTTCAAATGTGTATGAAGGAATTCGAGACTTAAGGTAATGGATTTCTAATCTCTCTTTTATTTCTGGGAGACATATTAAAATTCACCACTCATTTATTTTGTGTGGTGTATATAATACCCCTTTGAAATGTTATATCATTAATATAATAATTTTAATTATATTTAAACTTTAATTTTATTTTATTCTTTATCGGGGATTATGATTCAAAAGATTACTAAATCAGTAAGGAATTTCTCATCTCACTTTTACTTCTGTGAGAAATACACCATATTCACCACTTATTAATTTTTTTTAGTGTGTGTACTGACCTTTTTGTATGTTATATCTTGAATTAATATGTCTTTATATTATTTAAAATTTCATTAAAGTTATTTCTTTCATGTGTCTTATGATTAAAAATTTACCAAAGTGGTAAGAGTTTATTTCACAATGTCATCATTATTTGGGATTGTTTTTATTTAAGTCTCCCTTAGGGAAATTATTTTATATTTTTATCTTGAAATAAATATATTTTCTTCTCATATGGTTATTTAATGTTTTTTTTCAATTACTAGTACCATTTTACCACTCTTTTTTACTTAAAATGATTAATAATTTTTTTAAATAAAATATGAATTTATTTCTCTCTTCAGTCAGAAGTCATTTTTCATCAAAACACATGTTATCAAAAAATGTTTTCAAAAATGTTTTTAAAATTTTTAAAATTATTTATTAAATTCATTATTATTTATTTTTACTTTTTTAAACTTTTTTTGAATGTAATCTTCATATCATTTTAAAAACAATTCACATTTAGATTTTAATGAAAACACAGAAGGAATCTTTGTTTTAACATGTACGACATGAATGGAATTATATGCCATCATAAAAAATAATTTATTTGAATATTACTTTATAATATTCCAATTTTACTTTCAAAGAAAAGGATTTTGGGAATGTTTTATTTTTTAAAAATTTATTTCCAAAATAGAAAGTATATTTTCATCAAGAAATATTTTAAATAATCTTTCCAAATAATTTTACATCTAAGATAACATCCATTGATATTACCTATGGCTTACTAGGTATATGATCCAAGGATTCCATTATTATTATTCATATTAAAGGTTTATGTTTATGATGGAATGATGTTCCTGAAACCTATTTCTCTTCTATGGGTTATACCATGAGAAAATTATTATGAAACCCACTTATTTTTCTTTGGGTTATGATTTGAGGAAATGATGAAATGATTATGAAACCCATTTATTTTAATGGGTTTTTATATTATTAATGTTTTATGATCTTTTGGTACACATATGTATTATTTTCATCATGTGATGAGTGGGACCTATATCTCTCTCCTATATATTGAGTAAAGATTAATGTTATATGATCTCAAAGGGTACGTGAGAGATTATCCCAAGCCCAAAAGAGGGTACACAAGAGGTCATACCAAGAACTAAGTAGGTACATGGGTGGTTATCCCAAGCCTAAAATTTTATGAATATCTTGGTTGGTATCCTTGACATATGATTTTCTATACTTATGTGTGTTCTATAAATCTATATCTTATGTCAATGTTATACTCTCATGAAACATATTCTTTGAGTTCCTTATGATTCATGTCATATAAACTACCAATATTTATTCCATGACTTATGATTCTGATATTTAATATTCATGGTATGGTTTTCATATTTTATTCTCATGTTATTATACCCTTATTTTATTGTTATACTTATGTATCTCCCTTGTTTAACCTTATTGAGAATCTGAGCTCACCCTTTCTTATATTTCCTTTACCTAGGTTATGAAGAAAGTTTTAATCAGGGTATATTTTTGAATATTAATAAAGGATAATATCTTTATGGGATATGTTGAAGATATTTTACCAAATTAGAATATTTTTTTCCTAGACTCCAAATACACTAAACTATTATGGTTCTTAGGCATGTGTTTGTGTAATGTATTGAATATTCATATAAAAAGATGTAATATCCATTTATGAAAATCCCGGGTCTCTATAGTTATATATATAAGAAAGAAAATTTTTATTTCATTGGGAATATAATAAACAGTTTGTAAATTCTAAAGATGAATAATCCTATTTATAACATTGATAATAAGAAGGTCAGGGTTGGTTCTAATCCCACCTATATTTATCATTGTCATTTTGGAAATATAAATGAGAAACACATTTAAAGACTCAATAGAGATGGATTTTTGGACTCCTTATATTATGAATAATTTGAGAATTGTGAATCTTGTTTATTATGAAAAAATGACCAAGGCACATTTTAGAAGAAATGGTGAAAGGGTAAGTGGATTGTTGGATCTCACACATATTTATGTATGTAAACCAATGAGTACTCAAGAAAGTGGGGGTTTTAAACACTTAATTTATTTTAGTAATGAATTTAGTCAGTATGGATATGTTTTTATTATGAAACAAAAGTATGAATTTTTTTAAAATTTCAATGATTTTTTAAACAAAGTAAAAAATCAATTAGGAAATAGTATTACAATCCTTTCAATCGAATTACGGTGTTGAATACTCAAGACATGAATTTATATATTATTTGATATATTATTTAATTATTTCACAACTCACTCTACCTTGAATAATATAATGGAATCATGTTCCTGAAAGGAGAAATCATACCCTTTTATACATAGTTCAGTTGATGATGATTCTATGTGACCTTCCTATTTTATTCTAGGGTTATTCTCTAGAGACCACTAAATTTATACTAAAATAAATTATATATAAATCAATAATAAATAAACCATATAAGATATGGTATGGGAAAAATATCAATTTGTCTGATATGGGTATTTGGGTATGTGAAGAATTCGTATGATGACTGGATTCTCATAAGATTGAATCTAAATATGAAAGATTATTATTTGTTATTTACCCTAAGGAAACATAGGGATATTATTTCTATAATCCTATAGAGTATAAAGTGTTTGTGGGACAATTTTCTAAATTCCTTGAGAAGGAATTTATCAATTTTGGATTCAATGGGAGGAAATTTAAAATTAGAAAAGTTTAAGAAAAATAAACGACAAGTTTTCCTAGGATGGAATTTGAGCCAAATTACCTAAAGAATTATAGAAAAATAACTAAATTTTGTTACATAATAACCTCAAATATATCACCCTTAGTTTCAAGTACATGAACCTTTATTTATGTATTTTGAGTCTATATAATGAACAAATTAAGTTTTGAGAGGTTATGAGGGGTTTTGGAATGTTTTGGATGATTTTTTGTAGGTTCACGATTTGTTCATGGTTAGTACTTTCCATGAACCATCTCTAGAAAACTATCCAGGGAAGATAATGGGAACTGAGTAGGTTCATGGTTTGGATAAACCATGTGAGTTCTTATGGGAAACCATTCTTATTGAAATATATGGAAGATAATGGTTAGCGCATGGTTTGTCTAATCATATGAGACAATCATGTGACGTGTGTCCTTAAGATAGTAACACCGTATGGTTGGAAAATGGTTTTATAAACCATGCAGCTTAACCATGCACCGTATATTTGAAAACCCTAAAAATGTAGATATAATCTGAATTAATCCTCTAGACCCCCTCTAATACCATAATACCTCAACAAACTAAATTCCTTTTACTCTCTAGTATTGAGAGACAACCCCTTCAATCTGTGAGTGACTCCTAGGTGAATTAAAGCGAGGTGGAGGATCAGATTCATCAGTAAGTAACTGTTATTCCTCGTTATTCTTAGATCCAAGGTTCTTCTCCCTCTAAGAACCATATATCTAGTTTTTTATGGATATATATATGTGTTATGAATGTTTTTATGATGAAATATTATTGGATATAGTGAAGGAAATGTGGTTTGTTATCAAATATTGAAGTTTTTTATGCTGTTCTTCGTTTCACCAACCATTGTGAGGTGGGTGACTTCTCTATTATCTATATTTTACTTATAACTTGAAGGATTAGTTTTAATTAAATGTTTTGCTTCAAATTATAATTAAAATATTGTGTAATTCTTTGTGGAAATACCGATTGGTATTGGTTTTGGAAAATTATTGTAAAATTGGTTAGATTTCAAAAAACCTCTTTTGTTTATAATTTTAAAATTTTGATTTTTAAAATCATGGTTTAATTTTTATGCATGGATTTTTTTTTAAATCATTTAAATAAATAAAGGTTTGTGGAATGGTTTTATATGTATGTTGGTATACATGGTTGGCATGAGTTCATTTTCATTAGATGTGACCCTGTGGAAGGGGTGTGTTCCATTGGGGAACTAGGTAGTGGTCACCATGTGATGACTTGGTGGATCGATGAGAGACCTCTCATGAGTTTTTAACTATAACCTAGGAATACATGGTGTGATTGGATGCATTATTATGGATATTCAAAATTAGTTTAAAGAGGTTTTATACTTTTCTATCACTTTCCATGGAAAATTGTTTATGGATTTTATATAAACTGTTTTTACTAATTAAAATTGTTTTATATGTGCTAACAAGTTTTTTCCTAGTGGTGTAAGTTGGTAAGTCATCGGTGAAATACTAATGATTTTAGACTCACCCTATTCTTGGGAACTGTTTTTCATTTTAATATATCATTTATTGAGACACAAGTTAAGGCATGGTATTTTAGTTCTTTAGTGATGATTTTTGATACCACGAGCATGGAAAGTAGAGTTGGAGCTTAGAGCTGGTTGGGTGTTTCTGGATGATGTCACTTGGGAGTTTTGAGTTTTTTGTAGTTTTGGTTCTTTTTGAGTATGTATTTTAGTTTCCACTTGTACATTGATATGTTTTATTGGGTTTTTTATGTTTTTGAGTTGTATTTTTTACTCATGAATCATATAGTGGTTTGGTTGGTTATTGTTTATATAGTTTGGATGTTTTATATATCAAAGAGAAAATCATACCTAAAATTTTCTTAAGTCCCTTGACATTTTTTCCAGCCTTTGATGTATTGGGTATGTCACATAAGGCCTAGTATCACACCCATCACTTCTCAATCCAATGAGTAGGGGAAGGATGCTACAAATGGTATCGACTTCGGTTGGTCCATCTATCCTATTTAGGAAAAAATGGTTTCAGTTTTGTTTAGTCCTAGAGTTAGAAATGGTATCAGTCTATCTCTTGAGATGGTAGTGATAATATAGGTTTTTAAAAAATTAAAATATAGAGCATAAAAAGGTATAGCTAACGTCACACGCACAAAAATATTTTCTTTTATTTAATAAGGGGGAGTATAGGGGAAAAGGAGATCAAATAACACATCAAGGAGGTCTAAAAAATGGAGACCAAGAGAATCCCTAATAAAAATGTCCTCTCTTATGGGAGTGAGGGACCCTAAGAAGGAAAAATCCCTAATCAGACTTTCTAGAGTATCCAAGGACGTCAAGAAATCTACCACCTGATTCCCCTTCCTCCAAGTGTGGGTGATTTCAATGTCATTAGAAATAAAGTACCTTCACTTATGAATCAGGTATGTGACTAGTCAGTGGGTGTCATAGGCGCCTTTAAGATAGTTCCAGATAGTTTTTAAGTCTGTTTCCAATGAGGATAAAAGGATATTCTGAGATTTTCATAACTCAAGGTCACTGAGTAAGGACTTAGACTCCACTATTAATAAATCTTCAGCCCTATAATAAGAGTTGAAGTCTAGTAGAACTAAAACTTGAGTGTCCTAGAGCACTCCTCCCCCCTCATGCCCCCCTGGTTGCAATATCCATCTATATTGAGCTTAAGATCATGGGTTGGTGGAATCCAGTGTACCCAATTCTCTATTTGTAGAGTTCTGGACACTTCACCTGTGCTTCTTCTTGCAATATACCATTTGAGATAGGGGGCCTATTCATGCTACTTCAAAAGACCCACAAATTCTGAGACCAGGCATATGACTCTTTTTAGAAGGGCTGGTCTTGAATGTGGAGAGCCAGAGTGACAAGTCTAGTTTCATGACTACCATAGGCACTAGCAGTTAGCTGCAAGAAGAATAGTGCGATCATCCTCCTCTGCTTTGTTTCTACTAGCTCCCAAAAACCACCACTGAACAGACTCCCCGAATGAACCCTCCCTTACTACTATGCTAGTAAACTCACCCAACTCACTCCAAATTAAATCCGACCAATCACTTTGGAAAAAAAGGCGAGTCATGGTTTCCTCCTTAGAGGTAGTGCAACAGGTACATTTTGAAGCGAGGAGTACACCCTCAACCCTCACTTCCATTTCTAATAGAACCGCTAAGTGCCTTATCCTCCACAGTAGGAAATTGTATTTAGAAGGAATGGTATTCCTCCAGAGAAGGATAACCCATGTAATAGTAGCAGTTTGAATTTATATAATCTTCTTATAATTATTGGCAGTGAACTTACACAAGGAAGAGGTAGTGAAAATGCATAGGTCAACATAATCTTCCATGTGAATGATTCTCAGGACCCTATCCTGGGAGGGGTTAAGGATTACCTGGGTGAAGGAAGGGAATGATAAAGTTGGTTTAAAGGAAATATCAATTACAGGGCACCCTAGGTACCTTAGGATTTCAACTTCCCAATCACATTCCCAAAAATTGATATCCCCATGACCAATGATACACCAAGAATGTTTTTGAAGAGATGAAATATGTATTCAAATATAATTTCATATGGGTGAATATTTTACAGATTTCTCCCTTGGGATAAACCCATATTTTCCCTTGACGAGCTTACTCCAAATAGAATGAACCTCGATGAAATCCCATGAATGTTTGGCCTAAAAAAATACATTTCCTCCCCCATGTTTTTTACATTTATGCCACCATTCTCCACTAGTTTGGAAAGATTACTCTAGGATGATTGGTGGAATTTTCCATCTCCTTGGGCATCCCAAATGAATTCATTCATTAGCTTCTATATATATTTAATAATAGACTTTGGAACCTTGATAGTAATACTTCCCAATAGGAATGCATTGTTCATTATGAGTTTAATGGTTTATTAAATGGACAAAAAGTGATGATTTTTGAAAATAGTGAAAATGGTTTTTTGAAAATCATGGTTGTAGTATTTTAAAAAATGGTTGAAATGTTGACGATGATTGAATTATGGAAAGATATGTTGTGATATATGTTTACATGGTAAGTTAGAATTGCTAAGACTTCAGTTTCTAATGAGTGATACTAAATTTTTTTTTTGGTTATAGTGAATAGAACTGGGTAGGAATCATAGAAATCAACTGGAAGAGGCTTCTAAGAATGTGGTTTCACTTGAACCATAGATAAACCAACAACTAGTCCAAATAATTGTCTAGTATTTTCAGTCCATAGATAAGGGCAATAGAAATGATGAAACTTGGAAATTGGACAACTCGATTTAGTTCCAAAATTAGAACCCACCCATCTTTTGGGGGGATTTTGATCTGAAAAAAGAAGAAGTCTGGTTAAATAAGATGAATCGAGTCTTTAATTTACTTGGGACACCATCAGAGTTGAAATTAAAGTTAGTAATGTATATACAAGAGGATTTGGAACACCAATGGTGGTAATTAGCACTTCATGCTAAATTTGACCAAGGAATGAAATGGGAGGATTTTGAAGAATTTTTTAATAATAAATTTTATCCTCACACCTTTCAGATTTCTAGAACAATGGAATTATTTAGTTTGAAGAAAGATAACCTCACAACGATAATATATGCAACTCAATTTATGAATTTGGTTCACTTTTACCCGTATATTCATTTAATGAGTGAATTTTTGAGTCGGTGTTGAGGATGGATATTCATTCAAAGATTTTTATTCTTTATATAATATATTATATAGAAATTTTTAATAGAGTGACTATAGTATAAAGCGATATCTTAGAAAATACGACCATGGAGAGTATGTTTATTCCTATAGGAACAAGTGGAAATTCCAATGTTGGGAATAAGTTAAATTAGGACACTTACTTCCAAAGTGGTGATACACCTCATAATTAGACCATGAGATTAGTAAACATCTCTCCTTAACTGAAAAGTAATCTGGGATATTTTCAATGTCGTTCTTTCGACCATATAGAACAATATTGTACAACACCACCTAGATCCTATCACAACTACAACTATACGGGACATATTTAGTGATATTATTACAATTATCTAAGGTTAAGTTCTAGGGACACATCTCATATTTCCCAAACAATGTATTCTTTAATGGGATGAGTACAACATAATAATTCTCTTCATCAGAACTGAGTGAAACAAGGTGATTCTAGGAAGACCATGACTCCTCAACTAGTGTAATATTAATAGGGTAATAAAGAGAAAATTTAAATGAGTAAGAAATTTTATGGATTTGACCAAGTGATTTTAGATGATCAATATGGTCCTTCGATAGTAATAGGTATGGTTCTTTTGAATTATACTCTTATACAAGATTTTTTTGATACGAGTGCATCACACTCATTTATTGTTTCTCATGATATTAATCATATGGGTTTGCATGTTAAGATTATGGATTATATTTTGAAACATCAAAACTTGCTTTTTTAAAGAGAATGTAGAGACTTTATGGGTAAATATTGTTCTATAACTATCTATTAGGTTGAGTTGATTTGGGATTTCTCTATGCTTAAGATGGATGTATATGAATTGATTTTGGGTATGGATTAGTTGGTATAGTTCAAGGCCCAAATCGACTGGTATTCCCATAAGGTGAGTTTAACATCTCTTGATATCATCGAGCATCTATTTAATGGGTATTGGGATGTAAAGGCAAGTAATTCAGGTTTTTTTTGGCACCGGTAGTTATAACTGTATCATATTAGTTAGTATCCCTAACCTTGTAATTTCTGGATGATATTGGGAATAGATATTTTAAAACTATTTTCAACCAATTTCCTAATAACTTTCCTAACAATTTCTTGAGGATTATAATGGAAAGATAATTGAATATTATGATTGATCTCTTAATATGAACCAGTCCTATTTCAATTCCATCTTATCGAATATAACCAAAATAATTTAGGGAATTGAAAGTTTAGTTGGAAGAGTTAGAAAGTAAAGTATTCATTCAATAAAGAACTTATCCATGGGAAACACCATTTTTTTTGTGTAGAAGGAAGATGAAACTCTTAGTCTTTTTGTGGATTATCATAAGCTTAAACTATTTATGATAAAGAATTGGTATCCTCTTCCATGCATTGATGATCTGTCTAATCAATTGAGGGGAGCCTAGTGGTTCTCTAAGATTGAACTATGTTCAGGGTATCACCAATTTTGATTTTGAAAGGAGGATAATCCAAATACAACTTTTAGAAGAATATATGTACGTTATAATTTTTTTGTTATACCTTTTGGTCTTACGAATGCGCCATCCATCTTTATAGTATTGATGAATATAATCTTTTAGAGCTATCTAGATTTCTTTATGGTGGTTTTTTTGATGATATACTGATTTATTCTATGAAAAAATAGGATCATGATACATAATTGTCTATAGTGTTGGGTATCTTTGGAGCATCATTTGTATTCCAAGTTGTCAAAGTGTAATTTTTAGATACATGAGGTACATTTACTTTTCCATGAAATTTCTAAAAAAGGTTTTTCTATGGATCCTAAAAATATAGAAGATGAAATATCTTGGAAACCACCAAAGAATGTATTTGAGATACATATTTTCCTTGTATTAGTGGGATACTATAGATGTTTCATATGAGATTTTTCATGTTTGGAATCACCGATGAAAACTTTGATGAGGAAATGTGTTCCTTTCCAATAAAACAATTAATGTCAGAAATCATTTTAAGAACTTAAGGTTCAACTTACATCAGCACCTATCCTCATGTTTCTAGAGTCTAGATAGGGATATATAGTCTATTGTGATGCATCAGGATCTGGGTTGGGATGTGTTCTCATGTAGGGAGATCATGTTATTACTTATGGTTCATGAATGTTATGGTTACATGAGAATAACTACCCAAAATATGATTTGGAGTTGGCTGTTGTGGTCCATTCTTTGATCATTGGAATAATTATCTATTTGGTGAGAAATTCATAGTATTTAAGGATCATAAGAGTTTCAAACAAATTTTATCACAAGGATATTTTAATTTAATGCATCACAGATGGATGGAGTATCTATAGATGTTTGACTTTAACTTAATGTATACAATGGGTAAAGGTAACTCTATGGTGGATGAATTGAGTAGGAATTCATATGCTCAGTTGGCTAAAGAGGCTTCAAAATAGTGGTAAATAATGTAAGTCATAAAAAATATCCATCTAAATTTCATAGACTAAGGTGACGTGGTCATTTTATTTTTTGTTTCTATTATTCCTGATTTGGTTGAACAAGTTACAAAGGCTCAAAAATATGATCCTGAATGTATTACTATTAGGTAAAAAGTAAATTGTAGGGAGAACATTAAGGATTGGAATATGGATGGATGTTTAGTGTTGTGGTTTAGAGATCAAATAGTCATACATTTGTCTTATAAGAAACAACTTCTTAGTGCCTACCACCGTTTGAGATGGGTTCCTCACCCTAGGATTCAGAAAATGTATATAGTGTTAAAAGCATATTTTTGTTGGGTTGGCATGAAATGAGATATAGAGAAGTATGTCTCAAGATGCCTCACCTATAAGTAGGTCAATGTAGAGTATCAATGACCAGTGGGTATGTTATAGTCTTTAACAATTATTATGTGAAAATGGGATCACATAGGCATGTATTTTGTAATAGTTCTATCAAGGAAGGTTATGAAACATGATTATATATGGGTGATATTGGACCAGGTCATAAATTTGACTCCCAATTCATGAAACTAATATGGTGGAAGACTTTAAAAAAATATATATTCGAGAAATTTTTTAAAAGCATAGTGTTCTAGTCTCAATTGTATCAGACCGAGACCTTAGGTTTATGTCTCATTTTTGGAAATCCTTATAGAAATCCCTTGTAACATAATTGACTATGAGTATGGGTTATCATCCTCAAAAGGATGGATAGTCTGAATAGATAATCCAAAAATTTGAGGATATGCTTAAGGCATGTGTGATAAATTTTTGTGGCTATTGGGAGGAGAATATACCTTTAGTGGATTTCTCATATAATAACAGTTACCATAAATCGATACATATAGATCCTTTCAAATATTTGTATGGGTATCCTTTTCATTATCCACTTTTTTGGGTGGAAATAGTTGAGACATCACTGATTGGACCTATCCTTGTGTAATAGATAATAGAGAAGATTAAACTGATCAGAAATAGGATGAAGATATCTCAGAGTCCTCAGAAATAATATGTAGATCATAGTCAAATATGGTTTTCATTTTAGGTGATTAGTCATGTGTTCTTGATAATCTCTTCAAGGATTGGGAATCATCATTTTGGTAAGTAGGTAAAGTTGTCTCCTCAATACATATTCCCTTTTGAGATACTTGAAAGAGTTTTTTAGGTGGCATATCAACTAAATTTTCCACCAAGTATTGGTTCAGTGCACAATGTGTTTCATGTTTCTCAATTGAAGAAGTATCAATCTGATCCTAACCATGTGATTTGATGGAATCAAATTTATCTAGAGCCAGATTCTATGTTGACTCATGTACTGGTACATATTGTTAATAGGAATGAAAATATCTTTTAGAGAGAAAAAATTTGTATAGTGTGGGTTTTATGAAAACATGGTCAAATTAAAGAATAAATGTGGAGGTGTGAGAAGGAAATATTGGAGCAGTGGAAAAAAATATTCCATAACAATATGAGTTTTATACTTTTTGGGGATGGAAAGGTCACTGGTGGGAGAATATAACACCCCTAGTTTCAAGTACATGGAACTTTATTCATGAATTTTTAGTCTATATAATTTTAGGTTAATATTATAGAGGTTATAAGGGGTTTTGGAATGTTTTTGAGGTTTTTTTATAGGTGAAAAATTTATGCATGGTTAGTAGAAACCATGCAAAATCACTTAGAAACCATGCAAGAGAAGACAATGGGAACTGGGTAGGCACACCGTTTGTCCAACCTATGCAAGTTCCCAAAAGAAATTGCGCTTCTTGAAATATAAAGAAAAACATAGTTGGTGCATGATTTTTCAAACCATGTGATCCAACTATGTGAGGTTCTACTTAAGATAGTAGCACCACACGATTGGCACATAGTTTTCCAAACCATACAGCCTAACCATGTGGTATATAGTTAGAACCCATAAAAATGTAGATATAATATGAATTAATCCTCTATACCTTATATAATTCCCTAATCCCTTAATAACATGGATTCCTTTTTCTCCCAAGGTTTGAGAGATTATCCCCTTAGGCCTAAGAGTGATTCCAAGATAAATTAAAGTGTGTTGGAGGCCCTAATTCATCAGTAAGTACCTATTATTCCTTGTTCTTATTATATCCAAGGTTTTTATCTCTCATAACCACATATATAGTTATTTATGTATAGATTAATGTGTTATGAATGGTTTTATGATGAAATCTTGTTGGATCCATTGAAGGAAATGTGGGTTGTGATCAGATCTTGAAGTTTTGTTATGTCATTATTCATTTTCACCAATTGTTGTGAGGTGGGTGGATTCTCTATTATCTCTACTTGACTTAGAACTTGAAGGATTAGTTTTAATTAAACATTTTGTTTGAAATTATGGTAAAAATATTGCGTGATTCTTGGTCTAAATCCCTATTAGTATTGGTTTTTGAAAAGTGTGGGAAAATTGGTTGTATTTCAAAAAACCCCTTTTGTTTATAAATTTAAAATGTTGATTTTAAAATTATGATTTTCTTTTGATTCATGGAAATTGTTTTTTGAAATTATTTAAATAAAGAACATTTTTTGGAATGTTTTTACAAGTATGTTGGCATACATGGTTGGCATGAGTTCATTTTCATTAGATGCGACCCTATGGAAGGGGCATGTGCTATTGGGGCACTTGGTAGTGGTCACCTTGTGATGACTTAGTGGATCGATAGGAGACCATTCATGAGTATGGAACTATCACCTAGGAATGAATGGTGTGTGTTGAGACATGGTTATGGGTATTCCAAATGATTATAAAGAGGTTTTATACTTTTTTTATCGCTTTCTAGAGAAAATTATTTATTGCTTTGATATAAACTATTTTTACTACTTAAAAATGTTTTATATAAATTATGCTAATTTTTTTCCCAGTGGAATGACCTGGGAAGTCATTGGGGAAATCCTATTAAGTTTAGAATCACCCCTACTTGGGAACTATTGTTCATTTGAAGATGTTATATATTGATACATAGTTAAATAAAAGGAATTTCAGTTCTTTAGTGATGCTTCTTGATATCATGGGAATGGAATGTAGAGTTGGATCTTGGAGTGGTTCTGGGGTTGCTAGTTGATGTCACTTAGTCGTTTTGATTTTTTTGGTCTTTTGGTTCTCTTTGAGTATGTATTTTGGTTTCCACTTGTACTCTGATACGGATTATTGGTTTGGTTATATTTTGAGTTGTATTTTGTACTCATACATCATATAGAGGTCTGGTTGGTTATTGTTTATATAGTTTGGATGATTTATCTTTCAAAGAGAAAATCACCCCCCAAATGTTCTTGAGTCCCATGTCATTTTTTGAAATCTTTTAGTGTCTTGGAGATGTCACTTAAGGCCTAATATCACACCCATCACTTCTTAATCCAATGAAGAGGGATGGGATGTTACATCAAAGGTCTGGTCAAGTTTTTTAGGAACTTGAGAGATATGGATTTCTCATGGTAAATGGTTATGGTGTAATATTCATAGGTGATGAACCTAATACCTACCATGAATCCATTGAGATTTATGATTCCAAGAAATGATTATTATTTAAAATAAAATCTATGCACAAAAATTAAGTTTGTAACTTGGTGGATTCACATAAATAGGTGATATCCATTGTTTTTAAGTTATTTTTTTATAAGAAAACTAAATTGGATGGTAGAGTGTCTACCCATAAAGCATGTATGGTGGAAAAGGTTATAAAAAAATTCATGGTATTGACTATGAAGAAACATTTTCACTTTTAGTAATGATAAAGTTCATTTGGATATTTCTTTCTTTAGTATAATATTTTGATTATGATATATATCATATTGATTCCAAAACCACTTTACATAATGAAAATTTATCCAATGGTGTGCATATGATACAACCTGAAGGTTTTTAAATTCCAAATGAGACTGCTATGGTATGAAAGTTTCAATGGTCCATTTATGGAATGAATCAAGCCTCTCGAAGTTGGAATATCTAATTTGATGATGCTATCAAAGTGTTTGGTTTCATAAAAAATGTGGATGATTCTTTTGTATATAAGTGGATTAATGGTATTATAATAGTGTTTATGATATTTTATATAGATGAAATATTGTTGATCAAAAATGATATCCCAACTCTTTTCTTCATTATGATATGGATGGGTAAATGATTCTCGATGAAATACATGGGTGAAGTGGCCTACATACTAGGTATTAATATCTATATAGATAGATCTAATAGGATGTTTGGACTTAGTCAAGATACATATATTGGTAAAGTGATAAATTGGTTTATCCTGGATAACTCCAAGAAGGTTTCTTTACCAAGGTCACATAGTATAAATCTTGGGAAGATTCAGGTCCTTATAAAGCATTATGAAGGATGGATATAATTCCCTATGAATCTAACATAGGTTTTATCATGTAAGTAATGTTATGTACCTGAACTGATGTTTCATATTACCTTAGCATAAAAAGTAGATACCAATCCAATCCTTGTGAGAGTCAATGGATTTCTATTAATAACAAACTTAAATACTTGATAAGGACTAAAAGTATATTCTTGATCTTTGGAGGAGAGAATGATATTTTTGTAAAGGTTATAAATATGCTAGTTTCTAATATGAAAGATATGACATGAAGTCTCAATCTAGTTTTATGTTTTTCTTAAATGGTGGATCCATCAGTCAGAAGAGTTATAAACAATCCACTATAGAGGACTCAACAATATAGGTAGGGTACATTGCTATATAAGATGTTGTAAAGGAAGTTGTTTGGATAAAAAATTTCATATCTAAACTTGAGGTGGTTCCAATAATTAAGGAGACAATCAAGATTTATTTTCATAATAATGAATCTATCACTTAGGCTAAGGAGGCTCAGTCTCACCAAAGCAATCTTTCTCAAACACCATTTAATATGGGAGATCATTGAGAGGGGAAATGTAAAGATATCTTGGGTGTTTATAGAGGAAAATGTAGCAAATCTATTGACAAATAAATTACTATAGCAACAACATGTGGGTCATGTTACGTCTCTATATATTTTATACTTAAGCGATTAATGTAATGGTTGTATAATTTATCATGTTATTGTATTAATGTAAATATGTATTTATTATTCATTCATGAATTTCATACTTTAATTTATATGAACGGTCGAATAATGATATACCCTCAAATTAATACTTTTAGTTATCCCTAATAAATGATCACCATAGAGTATTATGGGATGTGATGATATGTAAATATTAGAATTAATATAATATTATACTCTTTGTAAAGGTTTGTATAAAATATATGAATAATAGATTTATGTGGTAATATGTGGATACTTATTTCTTGGATGAACTTCCAATTTATATCTCATGGAATATCATATGATCATAGATATACTTAGAAGTGTGTGCATATTATCAATCCTTATTACTTATGGTTATAAAGATACCTAGAATGAGAACCTTCATACTTTTATACCTTACTCATAGAAGTCAAAAGAAACATAACTAATCAGGGGTGGTTGGGTATATTGTTGATCATGTCATCGATTGGAGCATAACCAAGATGTGATTTGTCCACTTGTATGACAAGTTAACACAAACAAACCTTGATTGAATTAGAATAAAGAAATGCATGTATATGTTTAATTAAGTCACATATTATTTTCTTAACTACTTAGATTATGGATATGTGTTGTGATCATCAGTTATATGAATGACATGTGATGTATTCATCAACCCAGTCAATATATTTTGGAGAATCAAGAAAATTGTGATGGCCTATACAAGATTGAAATTATTCCATATATATTGGTCACTCAAGGCCATGGAAAAAAGGATTTCATAGGTATAAATATTATTTATATTATACACCTTATGGTGGACATGTTCATATAAACATATGAGTATGTTTTATAAAGGCCACACTATACCCCTTAGTACCTTGAGAAACACTAATGTTTTGTTAGAGGTATCTCTTTTATTATATATATGAAATAAGGATTTCATATTTGTTTCCAACACTAATAAGGCCACCATGGTCACAAAATTAGGTTTTTGTATAATGATAAAGTTTTGTATAATGTGTTTGATCCAAAAAAAGAGAGTTCAATGAAAGCGTATCCAAAACAAGTTTTGGATGGATCCACAAATATTTTTAAAGTTTTTCATAAATTCCTTATGGATTTTAGTGAAAGTGATAGATTTTTGGTTATACAATAAATCATATATATATGATACATATGAAATAATATATTACACCCAACATTTTAATTAAAGTGAAAGCATATGAGATATATTCATAACTTTAGGTGTATATATATTACCCCATGTTTTCATCAGTTATAATTCATTATAAATAAATTAAATGTCTTTCATTCATTATAGGAATTCAATGAATAAGTATAATAAGAATTAACATATTCCAATACGTTGAATTTGGATGCTGCATTTCATTAAATTAAACATGCCGAGGATGACTATATAAAGGGATGATATTCCTCTTATTATATATAAATGATTGTGTGCAATCCTCCTGATACTCTTCCTCTCGAGATTCATTTTATCATTAATTGAAGGCGCTAGAACACCGTATATAATAAGGGACCCTAAATAAATGTTCTAGTATCCTTTGGTTGGTTAAATTCCCTCATAAGTGGGGGGGGGGGGGGTCATTTTTTGCTAAGGTTTTATTTATTGAGAATACAATGAAGAATTAAAAAAACTTACACATCACTTCAGGAACACCTTATTTAAAATCTTCATTTCCATTACATGTTAATTTTATTGAGGATAAATTAGACATATGTATGGGTTTATTTCCACTACCTTTGTTCATATGATGATCCCATAAAACCTTTTATACATAACATAGAATACATGATGAATTCTATAGTGGGAGGATAAGAAATTCTATCCATCCTTACTATCTCTTAAAGAGGATTTTGAATCTTCTTAAGATTCATTCCATACAACACTGGAAAAAGCCTTTCTTGTAGTTCTCCATACTAAACCCATTCCAAATTTTTTCAATATGTGTGTTGACTCACTCTAAGTAGTATCTTCAATCTATCTCTATAGATATCCATACCTAGTATGTAATATGTTTCTCCCATGTAATTCATTGAGAATAATTTCCCCAAACATACCTTTATAGATTGTAAATTTGGTATATCATTTATGATAAGAAGTATTCCATGAATATACAATATCAAAAAGACCACAACATCCCCACTAACCTACTTGTATACACAGGAATAATTCATGTTTTTGATGAAACCAAACTCTTTTATTATATCATGAAATTAGATATTATAATCTCAAGAAGCTCGATTCAATCTATAAATGGATAATTGTAACTCAAAAATCATAGTATACTCATTTTGTAATATAAAACCTTCAGGATGTATTATATATACATCCTATACTAAATTTCCATTAAGGAAATTGGGTTTTTACATCCATTTGATTTATCTCATAATCATAATGAGTGCTATAGAAATAAAAACCTAAATGGAATTTATCATCACAATTGGAGAAAAGGTTTCTTCATAGTCAATACTACGAATTTTTTTGTAACTCTTTACCACCATGAGATATTTATAGGTAGAAACTCTACTACCCATGTCTTTTTTATTTTAGAAAACCCAATTTCATCATATTGGTCTCACCCCTTCAAGTACATCGACTAAGTTCCAAAATTAGTTATTGTACATGGAGTCCATCTTAGATTTCCTGGAATTTGTCCATTTATAAGCATCTGAACTTTCATTGTCCTCTAAAAAGGTAGTAATTTCATAATCTATAAAAATCACTTTAACATAATTTCCCACATGAAATATATATCTCTTGGATCTTTATGAATCCTACCATACCTTCAAGGTTCTTGTGTAACCTGAGTAAGTTCTTCTTCCAAAACTCTATATAGAACCAACCCTTCTTCCATCTTAGAAACATTTATTGTTTATTAGTCCTAAAATTACAAAATTTTAAATTTCCTCTCACTAAATCCATGGATTATATATTTATTCTCATTTAATATACTAGTTCGGGCTATATACACTTTATGTTTGGTGGGATTATTGAAATAATATCCCTTGGTTTCCTTAAGATGACAAAAAATAAACATATTTTTTATTTAGAGTCAAGTTTTTCAGTATCTAAATTCCATATATAATATTCACAACCCCAAAACCTAAAAAAACATATTGGTATTATTTTTTATCCATATCTCATATGGCATGTTTATGATTTCTTTAGTTGGAACCTGGTTAAGTAGGAATGAAAAATTTTCAGAGAATATCACCAAAATGATATAGGAAGGTCACACTTACTCATAATTGATCAAAAAATTTCCAAAAAGATATCATAACTCATCTCAAACACCCTATTCCACTATGGTGTTCTAGGAGGAGTGATTTTTGAAACAATCACACAATCTTTCATATGATTAGTGAATTATTGGATTAAGTATTCACCACCCAAATATGATCAAAGAATCTTAATAATTTTCCTAGTTGATTATGTACTTAATTAAAAAAATCTTTGAACTTTTCAAAAGTTTTAAACTTATGCCTCATCAGAAACACATAAATATAGAAACTAAATTTGGTATTAAAGCTTATGAATTACCTAAAACTATCACTTTCTAGAGTAATCATTGTTCTACATACATCAATATGTGTAAGATCAAATAGTACACTATCCCATTCACTTTTTACACTAAAAGGTTCTTTGGTCATTTTTTCTTAAAAGCTACCAAATGATCCATAATTTAATGATTCAAAAAAATCCATCTCTATGGAGTTTTAAATGCATTTCTCATTTATATTTCCAAAGAAAAAATACAAAAGGAAAGTGGGATTAGAATCAACCTTGACCTTATTATCCATTTTCAGAATATATAAACCATTTAACATACTCCAGATTCTAAAGAAAATTCCATTCATAAATATAGAAAAACTCTTATTCTTAATAATGAATAAAAATACCATTTCATTTGAAACAAGATAAAAGAATAAAATTTATTTTTAGAGTAGAAACATAATTACAATTTTATAATTCTAGAACTAATCCACTAGGTAGATTTAGATCATAAGTTATAACTTCCAATGAAACAACTCTTTATTCATTGATAACATAGATCTACTTCACCTTTCTTAAATTCTCTTCCATATTTGGGTCTATGTTTATCGGTAAGTTTTTTTTGGCTCACACCCAAGATTTAATACCCACGAGTCAGATTCAAATAAATTGAGTTCTATAACCTTCACACACACACACAAACACTTAAAATAATTCTCTTTGAGAACACTTATCAACCTTAAATACTAATCTATAATAGTTTTATAGGTCATTCTTATATGATCAAAATGGTAAACATGATGCATGACATAACTATAATAAATTCATATCTATGGGTGAGTATCATGTTTTATATCTCTTTATCAAGGAATTTTAATGAAATTCCTTCCACTAAAATGACAACCCCATACATTATTACCTTTATTGGTACAAGATCTATATTTCACTATGTTTTGTGTCTCTTTGGAATTTATCCCATCACATAGCTATTTAGGTAGGAAATCATGCCAATAATATCACATGTGACTCTTGGATAGTTGAGTAGACAACTCTTTTCCCTAATCCATAATATGGAAAAACTCAACTCTATTCCTCTAGTATAATAATCCTATTAGGGTTTTCCAACCAAGTATATCCTGAGGATCACATTTAAATATATTCACTTAATCTTATTAGGATCACCCATACCTAGAATACCTTATATACGATAATACATGGGTAACCAAATTTGGAATGACCTACCCAGTTATATGATTAAGTTCTTGAAATGTGTTTTATTCGAAAGGAATCTCACACTTAGTATTTGAGATATTTTCATTTAAAGTCTTGTGATTAATATACATCACGTGTATATTAAATTCATAACCATTACAACATATGTAATATTTATCATCTCATGTTTTATTTATTTATGTATAAATTCTTCTAATATTTAGTTTTGGTATCCATATTTGATACACAAAATTAATATGTTCAAACCATATTGATGCGTAACTCTTTACATAACTCACATATTGTGTTATTCACCAAAAAATAGAATCCAAAAATATTTACACACATCCAAATGAATCTCATGAATAAGGTACATGAAATTTTCATGTAAAGGTTTATAATTATATGATTGATTGAAAATTAAATTTTTTATTATTAAAACACTTTTGAGGAAAAAGTGAGAAACCAGACTTCACGACATAAACAACATATCACCATGGAACAAAAGTTTTAAGCTAAACAACACCATTCCATCACAGAAGAGCCCCGACCCAGCATCAATGACGATAAAAAATCTTTCTCCTGCTCCTCGCTGCCAGAAAGATGTCCCGTGCATGAATGCACAGGCCTGGTACCGATGGAAAAGCCATACCCTCTCAAACATTCAAATCTGAGGCGAAAACCAGGAGAAACCCGTTGCTCAAAACCCCATCTAGAACAACCCCTTGTGAGATAGATGCATCAACCCAAAACCTTGAACCAACAGATACCCAAAATTTCACAATGCCAAAATTCCATTTCACTGATTCAACATATTCATCCAGCCACTCCACCATTTCCAATCATTCAACAAAATGTCAAAAACACCAAGATATGACCTACGATTGATTTTACCACCTCAAAAGAACAATCATGGATCCAAATTTTTGTAGTCCAAACATCCCACAATAATTCCAGGTCTTGCTATCCTCTATCACCCTGCAGAACAACTCAAAAGACAAGAATTTCAAGACCCAAACCATTCAAAATCGACCATGAGCGGAAAATCCAGAGATAACAGCCAACCCAAAAGTCAGAATCAATCGCGAGCAAGAATTCCACAGAAGAACCCGATCCAAAAGGCATAGCATTCTAACCAAACCGACCAACCAAATCCTTACCCCACAACCGAAATAAACCAAAAAATATAGAAACCCCACCAAAGAGACACATACCAAATCAAAATAGTAAATAAGAAAACCAAGCAAGTTCCAACAAATAAATATAGCTTAAACAAAATAAGTTGAACAAACAAATGATAAGGATAGTCAAAACCCACAAATATCCCAAATATCAAAATAGGAAAAACAAGAAGAAACCAATAAAAGGTCTTGAACTCCCATTCTCAATCCTATAATCCCAATTCAAGCATCATCTATAAATCACTTGACCGTATCTATCCTACAATCATGAATTCTGCCCGGGTACTAACGACGACCTGAGAAGGGTGAGTACAGCTCATTAGGTCACCACCAATGGTGTCTATAAATATATATAGTTAGAGTAAGTGCATTCATAAGTGACATAAATATAAATGTGAGTATATATAGAGTAGAAAGTAAATAAATAACATCATTAATCCTCTAGTTTCATGATGAAACCCAAGAACAACTATACGTAAATCTTCCATTACTGGATGTTTCTAAGAAAAAGGCATCACATTGGGGAAATATACCCATCTTGGATTATAATTCACACTCGAGGAAATATAACAATTCTGAAAAAATATTCACACTCGGGTAAATATACCCATCGTAGAACAATAGTCACACCCAGGGAAATATACCCATCCCAAAATAATAGTGTCATATGAGAAAATATACTCATCCCAGAATAATAGTCACACCAGGGAAAATATAACCATCCTAGAACAATAGTCAAATCTAGAGAAATATACCCTTCCTAGAACAATAGTCACACAGAGGGAAATATACCCATCCTAGAACAATAGTAGAACCACCCCAGATAAACCATCCTAGAAATCATGCATAAAATATTCTCATAATTGGTTATCACCATTCCATAATACATAATCTACTATTAATTAATTCCAATTTCAAATTAACTCTAACCAATTCTGGTTTCATAACTTAATTTATCATATTTTAGGCCAAGGTCATACCCATAGATTGTTATTAATTTCAAGGGAATGTTGTTGATTTTAATTCCATGATCTAAAATGTTTAATTTATTTCTATGTCAAAGGCATGGTATCCAACACAACCAAACAACATGTTCACTAAGAAAAATTATAAGACTTGTAGAAAAAATATAGAATACCTACCCTGAACATAATAAATCTTAAACACCAAGATGGAATCACACTACAATATTATAGATCCAAGATTACCTTTTTTTCATTCAATGAACCCCAAATAAGACTTATCAAAAAATAACATAAACCATATATCCTAGTGTGATATACCTGATCCAGGGTTCCTCTTAATATATAATAAATGAGAAAAACAAGAGAGAATAAGATAAATGAGATTCTTACCTTTGATCCTTAGGGTCCAACACACACTGATTCAATGAGATTGACCCCACAAAGGCGTGGAATCACCAAAATCATATAGAGGAGGGATATAGTTTGAGATACTAATACTTAAAAAGAATAATGAGGGGTTTTAGGTGATTTTCAAGTTAAAAATCAATTTTTTTGGAATTCATTAATCCCATTACACGATTTAGCCTCACAGTTTGGTAAACTATGTGCCAACCATGTGAACCCTACTATACAAAACCTAGGGTTCAATGGTTATTCCACACAATTTTCCAAACCATACTCTAACCATGTGAAATTATTATGTCTAAATAATCTGAAAGTTACATGCTTACCTAGGAAGAACTGCATGGTTTGAAAAACAGTGTGCCTTCCTCTAACCCTTTACACAGTTTAACACCTAATTATCACTAATTTTGTGTGAACTATACACCCTTACATAACTCAAAATTTCATATTTTTAGGACCTTTTACTCTTGAAATTATATCAGAGCCTTCTCAACTTCTATAACTACATACATCACATTTAAAACAAGTAAAATAATAATTTTAGGGAAAAAATAAATTGGAACATGCCTCAATAAAAACCCGGGATTTTGTAACCACAATACCTTAGAGAAGATATTCTTCGAGATAAACTCCATAATGAAGATATGGGTTTTACAACCTCCCCACCTCAGAGTAATTCATCCTCAAGATACACTTCGAAACATCATTGAGACTCATCGGTAAACAAATCTCACCAATGATTTTGTAATTCTGACTCTTGTTCCCAAGTATCCTCCTAGTTGTGGCCACACTAACACCACACTATCACCAAAGGGACCATATTTCCATAAAGATCCTTTTCAATTCAATCCACTATTCCTAAAAAAAATTATTTAGAGGAAACATCATCTTAAAACCCAATATCATTGATGTCTATCACATGAGATATATTCAAATGGTATCACCTCAACTATGATGCATAGAAAAAATCACACTCTCATGAACCAATCCCTACAAAGTGTACCCCTACTGGGCCGACAATGTGATATGGGAGATAGTGACCCCCGAGTTATGCCTCTAGTAGGACCCAGGTTGGAAACTAGCACCGAGGGTATAATAAACAAAAAAATGGGAGGCATTTCCCTCTAACAGAACACATGGGAAAGAGAGAGATAAGAGAGGAACCAACCAACTCCAACTTATACTACAATATAAAAAAAATCCCAAGTACAATTATTTAATGTCATGCAAGAACTAATACAATTGGAAGGTAAAACTACAAGTACCAAAAGAAAGTAAAATGATAGTGACCAAAAATCCTGAATAGCTCCTACAATGCCAAGATAGTAGTAACCATTATGATATCCAACTTGCTCCAAGTGACCTGAAAAATTGTTTATATATACGTATGGTGAGTATAACAGTATACTTAGTAAGATCCTCCCTAGAGCCTCTCGTGTAAAAGTAAATAAAGCATACTAAAGCACAGTGAATAACAAGTGAAACTAACTCATCACCTAAATAGGTATACTATGTTCCCAACCTCACCATGTATACTCTCACCAAGTATCACATGCAAGAGTATATAATATAATAAATAATATCAAGGGTACCCCACCACCACTTCCCCACTAGTTTGCTGCTTTTACCTAACATTGCACGTCCTAAGCATCTCCCTCAAAAAATTCTTGCCCGAAGACACCTTGGCATAGCACCACAACATGCACCTCATGCAAAACAACTAATATGTACATGTAACCAAAGTAACCAGGTATTTTTTGGGAGACACTATAGCTCGCATAACATGTATCATATGTCAGGTATTATACATTAATCTATTATAGCCCATACACCGAGTAAGGATCCTCAAGACATCACAACCTATACACGTTACACCTATAGTAGTTCATAGAAAACTATATCCAGAATATATGTGTGTGAATAACCACAAGAAATTACATCCCTCTACACAGATATATGGGGAAAACTAACCGACATGCCTACCATCACAGGAAATACCAAGAGAAGAGAGCGGGGCCAAAGGGGGTAGTTACTCATCCATCCTCTCACCAGAAAGTTGGGGAAAACACCCCCTAGGGCTCAGAATCCCTGGGATGTCAGTTTCCATAACCGGTAGGGTAGAGTAACATATGGAAACACAAAAAGTACCGAATATACTATAGATGAAAACCACACTATGGGAATAACCTAGTCTTAGACTCAACTGTAGCTAACATCTCTTGGACTCTCAGCTGCCACTACTAATAATAGGTATCCTATAAGAACACAACCATTTAAAGAGCTATATTAAATTACTTATCCATTTTTTTCAGTTTGACTTTTAATTAATTAATTATTTAACCATTAATTAACCATTATCATTCCACATTACATTTCATTAGCATAACACCCAAAGTCCACTATTCCTTTAAATTGCAACCTCAACATTGCATCCTAGCAAGCTCCAACACCATGGGTTAACATCATTTATTCAATCATTTATTAAAAACATCATAAATTTTCCATAATTATAGGTATTATAAGAAAACATTCTAAGCTACCAACACAATGGGATAAACATGGTGAGTAGGTGAACTACCCGTTGAGTCTTTACCACCTGTAGCAAGAGTGTATGCCCATCCATCCTCGAGAAGATAAACACCGAAAGCACATGGAATACCCTGCGTGTCTTCACCTCTTTTGGAAGGAGGGTAAGAAAGACTAGATAAATTAATAAGTGGGTAAAGTAAAGAAGATAAACCACCAAAAATATTCCACAAGCATTCAACATTCACATCCAACCCATTTCATCATCTCCAATGCCCTCCCCGACACCCACATGCATAAACCAATGCACCTCACCACTCTAGGCATCAACTACTTCCACAACCATTGGGCCTCCCTACCCCATATCCCACAAAATACATCCGGGCTCATAACACATCACAAGAATTAGGAAATAACAAATCAATTGGTCTCTTAGACCTAAAAAAGGTATTCTATATTCACACGCAACGAGCTCTCATTGATTTAAATTAAAAGGCCCTCAGCCTTATAGTGGAACATCTCACCAAGACTGCCCATTTTATCTCTATTTAGGAAGATTTATCTCTTGATAAATTTGCTAGGATTTATGTGAAGGAAGTGGTAAGGCTGTATGGAGTTCCACTTTCTATCATATCTTATCATGATCTAAGGTTCACATAAAAATTCTAGAGAAGTCTTCAACATGATCAGAGTACCGAATTGAATTTTAGTATGGACTATCGCCCCCAAACTTATGGTCAATCTAAAAGGACTATTCAAACACTCGAGGAAATGTTGAGAACATGCTCAATAGAATTTAAAGGTGGATGGGATCAACATCTCCCATTATTTGAGTTCTCTTACAATAATAGTTTCCACTCGATCATTCAAATGACACCCTATGAAGCTCTTTATGGGAAGTGATGTAAGACTCCTGCTTGTTGGGATGAAGCTGGTGAGTGAATGATTCTTGGGCCTAATCTTGTGTAAGAGATGAAAAAAAGGTTAATTCCATCTAACAACACTTTAAGGCTTCTTAGAGTCAGAAAAAGAGTTATACTGATAACCGTCGAAAGGACTTGGAGTTTGATGTTGGTGACAAAGTATTTATTCAAATTTCACCTTGGAAGAGAGTCATGAGGTTTGGGAAGAAAGGGAAGCTCAGCCCTAGGTACATTGGCCCCTATGAAATCTTTGATTGCATAGGATCAGTGGCCTATTGGATTTCACTTCCTCCAAATCTAGTACAAGTTCATGATGTCTTCCACATGTCCCTCTTGAGGAAGTATATACCTGACCCTTCACATTTACTAAATCCAAAGGTGGTACAGCTGGAACATGAAATCTCTTTTGAGGAGTATCCAGTGGATATCTTGGATCGTAGGGACAAGGTTCTATGCAACAAGACTACCCACCTTGTTAAGGTGTTGTGAAGGAACCATAAATGTGAAGAAGTCATGTGGGAACCAGAGGAGTCTATGAGGCACAAATACCCACACCTTTTCTCTTATGATGGTATGAGTTGAAATTTTGGGGAAAAATTTTCTTAAGGTGGGAAGAATTTAACGACCTAAACTTTTGAATAATACTTTTTCCTGAATTTGTGTGATATAATAACTTATGTAAATAACTGTTTCAGAAATTATTAGTTAAGTATTAGTATTTTTTTTGGTAAATAGTGATTTTACTTAAAAAATTAAATATCTCATAATTAGAAAATTATTTTCATAAAATTGAGTTAATTTTTGAATTCAGAGCATTGATATTAGGTTAGGGTTAATTTATGAATTTTTTATAAAATGTTTTGTTTTTTGATGAATAGTAAAAATACAGTTTTGAGTTTTGGTGTGTTTAATGACATCATTAATGATGTAATAATGATGTAATACTTTTTGATGACTTGTGTACTATAAAATATGTTATGAGGTGTCCCAAGTTTCCAATAACATGGGAAAATACCATGGGAAAGCCCATGGTTTTGCAAATACCACTAATGAGGTGTCCCTTGGAAATTAATAAAATATTCCCTCACTTTTTTTATAAATACCAAAACATTCCTTCATTAATTTATTTATAAATTCCTCTTAAACGAATCTATGGTCTTTTTACTTCCCAATTAGTCGTCTTAAGTTTCCCTTAATCCCTCCAAGGTCCTAACCTTTGATTTTTTGAAGTTACTCTTCAAGGTAAGGGAACCTTTCACCCTCCTTTTTAGTCAACACTTATTTTATGTTTTGTCTTTGAATTTACATTTTAATATTCTGAGGTATGATATTATGTATCCCTATTAGTTTAATTTTTTATTTCCATATTATTATATACCCTTTTTTATCTCATCAATTCATTTTCTAAAATTGTTAAGTGACGCCGTTAGGCTGCCAAATTTTCGTAAAAGAGAATCGTATCTTCTCTTTTATCTCAAGCTTCCTTTCATGTGGTATGTAATTAAAATATCCATACCATGATCTTTATTATATTTTATTATATATATATATTTTATTATTAGTTATTTATGAGTGGGTTACCCTTGTACCCTCTCTTTTTAATGTTTTTTAAAACCATGGTACATAGTCGTTATGCTGCATAATTTTTATCTCAAAACTTATCTTTTTTTAAGAAATTCATTAATTTTATTTTGTGAATACCCAAAACTATTTATTATCCAAGGGTATTCATATTTATTTCAAAATTATATTTTTTATTCTGGGAATAACATACATGAAACCCACCTTCCTTTTCCATGCGTTTAAAATGACATAAAAATCATGTTTTTTAAGAACTTTTTTAAAACGTCATGATTTTGATATGAAACTCATTTATTTTATTCTCTTTAGGTTATTTATGAGATTTTTATTTATGATCTATATGGATAAAATTAAAATAAATACATATTAAGGGTTCACTCTGATAGCACTCCAATGCATTGGGTAAAGAAATTAATCTCTAGAGATGACAAGTTTTATGATACCTTGGTGAATAACCTTGATAATTTTTATAACACATTGGGGATGGACCTTGGTGATATGATTATGAATGTATAAATTAAATTTTTTATCCAAATTTTCAAGTTATTATTCAAGTTATTATTGCTATTATATGCCTATTTATCATTCCTTTATGATTTTCATCATGTTCTTATTGATATCGCTCAAGTTCACATGTAAACTGTTTCACTTGTTTTCCATTACTGGGACTTATGCTCACTCTTTCATTTGATGTATATCTACAGGTTATGAGATGAAGTAATTGTAATTATTATGAACTTTTTAGGAATATTTTCAAGGGGATTAAAATAATTTTTTAAGTTTTCATGTATTATGTACCCTTTTTCCAAGACACTAGACTTTAAAGATCTTATATTTGTAAAATGAAATGAAATGTTATATAATAAAATGGAGGGATTCCATAAGTTACCTTTAGAAACACATGATCCACAACATAAAACTCCATAGGTCTCCTCCTATGTTCAGTATAGGACTTCTGATGATCCTGTGTTACCTTCATTCTCTCACGAATCACATGAACCATCTCTGTCGTATTCTGTACTAGTTTCAACCCGATAATTGCTGACTCTACGACCCCAGTCTAGCACAATAGAGAACAGAAAGGTCAACTATACAAGGATTCAAATGGTTCTATAAAAATGGTGGAGTGGAAATTTTTTTTTGTGAACTCCACCAAGGGTAAGTGCCTCATCCACGAACCTCCAAAATCCAGGACACAAGAGCGCAACATGTCTTCAAGAGTCTGGATGGTCCACTCTATCTGACCGTATGTCTGTAGATAGAAAGTAGTTCTAAGGCATAGATGAGAACCAAAAGTATGTTGGAGACCTCTCCACACCCTGGAGGTAAAATAAGGATATTGATCGGAAATGATTTTCCTCAGGACTCTGTGGAGTCTCACCAACTCCTCTAGATACTAACTCGAAAAAACATCTACCGAGATCGACTCCTTGAACGCTATGGAGTGGGATAATTTCATTAAACGATCCACTACCACCCATATAGCATCATAGCCTTCCTAATCTCAAGGTAAACCAGTAACAAAGTCCATTGAGATGTCCTCCCACTTCCACCGAGGAACATCTAACAGCTGGAGAAACCCACCAGGAACACGGTGCTCAATCTTCACCTTATGGAAGACTAAAAATCGAGACAAAAACTCCACAACTGCACACTTCAACCCATGCCACCAAAACCAACTCCTCAAAACTTAGTATATCTTTGTTACGCCAAGATGTACTACTAAGGGAGAACTATGGAACTCCCTGAGAACCATCTCATGAATCAACAAAGGAATGCAAAGCCTTACCTGATACAACACTCGGTGTTTTTCATCCTCGGAACAACCATCAGGGGCCTCACTACAAACAATTCAGTCTCTCTAGACCTCCACCTCAAGATCCCACAACTGGGACTCTTCCACCTACTGCACCAAATATGACTGCACCATCATCTAAAAAAGACAACCTCATCCCCTGACTTCTCCTATATCCAAATGAAATGCTGAAATTTCTTCCATTACTCTCCAGGAATCACCAGATTCATGCATTGCATCACCACATGACTTCCTACTTTGCACATCAGCTATAACATTTCCCTTTACAAGTGTATATGAGATTTAGAAGTTGTAATCCTATAAAAACTCCATCCACTGTCACTATCGTAAGTTCAAGTCACGTTGATAAAAGAAATATCTCAGGCTCTTATGATCAGTGAAAACCATAAAGCACTATCCAATGAGGTAATGTCTCAAAAACTTTAGGGAAAAAATCACTACTTCCAACTCAAGATCATGGGTGGCATAGTTACATTTGTGGGGATGCAACTGCCAAGATCCATAAGAAATAACTGATCTCTGCTGCATTAGAACATAGCCTAACCCCAAACATGAAGCATCATAGAAAACATCAAACTAAGCTCCCTCTTCTAAAAGACAAAGAACCAGTGCACTAACCAACTTCTTATTTGGATACTCAAATACTGTCTGACACTGAAAAGTCCATATGAACACTTGATCCTTCCTAGTCAATGCTGTCATAGGAGTCACAACCAGAGATAAATCAACTATTAATATTATATAATATCCTTCAAAACCAAGGAAACTTTGAACCTCTTCCACTATCTTGGGGTCTTTCCAAGACACAATTACTTCTACCTTTGACAGATCCACAACTAATCCATATTGGGATACAACATGCCCCAAGAAACGGACTTCTCAATCCCAAAACTCACAATTCAACAATTTCCCAAACAACTGTTGCCGACGAAGAACTCCCAAAATGGCACCCAGATGCTCTACATACTCCTCATCAGACATGGAGTACACAAGGGTGCCATCAATGAAAACTACCATGAACTTATCCAGGAACTCACGGAACAAAACATTTATCAACCCCATGAACATAGTTGGAGCAATCATCACACCGAATGACATTACTAAGAACTCGTAGTGCCCATGACAACAACAAAAAAGAAGTCTTCAGGATATCCTCATCCTTCAAATGAATTTGATGATATCTTGACTACAAGTCGATCTTCAAGAACTAACTTTGACCCTTTAGTTGATCGAATAAATCATCAATCCATGGAATATGATAACGATTCTTTACTTTCACTTTGTTCAAGTGAAGATAATCAAAACACAACCACAAACTGCCATTATCCTTCTTCACAAAAAAAACTGGTGCACCCCATGGTGACACAATTGGATGAACAAAACCACACTACAATAGACCATCAAGCTGTATACATAGTTCTTGAAAATTGCAAGGTTCCATCTTAGATGGAGACATCAAGATAGGAGACACACCTGACTGTAGCTTGATCCCTAACTCGATCTACCATTATGGGGGTAACGCTACAACCTCTTTTAGAAAGACATCAGATTATTCTTCCATGACCCTAGGAAATTCTAATTGATGAACCTCCAATAAACTCAACATTAGCTCAACTATCAAGGATGAAAAAGAAGGAACACGCCTCTGACCCATCCGAGGGTCTTACTCTAACAAACACTGTTGTCTCTCCATCAAAATCGAATAAAACCACCTATCTCTAGAATAAATATATGATATCTTGTACCAAATCCAACCAATCAATGCTAAGGATGATATTTTATGGTTGTATCTGTAAACATAGGAAATCTCCCTAAGAGCGGTGCTTCCGCAACACTAGATCGCAGTCTCTACATACTTCAAACAAGTCAGATCGACCTCCAACTGGTGTAGTCAACACCAAGGGCACTGGAAGCCTCCCTAATTTGTGTCCTAAAGCATGGAAAATGGTAGGTTATATGAAGAAGTGTGTTTCTCTAGATTCAAACAAGGCATACACTCATGTAGAAAACAAGAAAAGGGTACCTTGAACAATATCTATCTCACTTGGTGCTGGAAATGCTAAAGCATGAAGCTAACCATGACCTACTCCAAAACCTATATGAACTTGATGATGACAAACACCACAACTGTGCTCTTATCTATAAGGATGGGGAGTATCCTGGGGTTGCCCTCTACCTGCCCCATCTTCGCTTTATTGATCCAAAGTTGGTGAAACCTACTGCTACTGCCTCGGTTGGAACTACCTCAATGAAGGGACCTAGAGCAGAACACCTGGTACACCCTAACCATTCTGAAAGGTAGGGAACTATTTATACTGATGACCTCATCCCCCATAAGAAAAAAAACTGCCTGATCCCTTGACATAGTCTTGAGAGACGCCGCCCCTAGAGAAACGAGATGATGAGGGCTGGGACCTACCCTAGCTGAACGAAAACTCTTCTGACCTGAAAACTGGGAACCCCAGACAATAGCTCTACTTCATGAGGAATATTGAAGGCTCACCTATCATGAATATATGGTTCTAGATAATGTTCTCTCGATGTCATCTTCCCTCTACAACACCTCAAGATATGACTTTAACATAAATGGGGTGACTTGGCACTGGATATCTAGATGAAAAGCCTCATCGAAATGCCTCACCATAGCCTCCTCATTTGGAAACAAGTACGAAGAATATAGTAAAAGGTTCCTAAAATGGATTTCAAACTCTATCACACTAGAGCTCCCCTATCAAAGTGTAAGTAGCTCCTGGTGGCTGGATGCCTTTGTGGTTGAAGAAGAAAATCGAATCTGAACTCATCTCAGAACTCCTACCATGAGATCACCAAATCCTCGCAATCCCCAAGGAACAAGAACCACCACTGCCTATCTACCCCATGTAGAATCATCAAAACTAATGACACCCAATTCTCCTTCTGAGAACATATTGAACATAAGGCTATCTCAACCTCCTCCAACCAGTCTTCCATGAATGCATTTGAAAGAGTTCCCTCATAATTCTAAAGACTCTGGAATTGAAACTCTTAGATTTTCCTCCTCCAAGTGTCATTGTCATCAACCTCCACTCCATGGCGATCTGCTGACATAACCTGATGGAAATCTTCTTTAAGAACCTAACAAGGACATCAACCTAGATCCATACCTAAAAAATAGAAAATAGTTAGAGCTCCTAAAACTGGAATATGGAAGAATCAACAATAATTAATTAGTTGTTTTATTTTATTCATTTTAGGTTAACCTATCCCAAGGTTTACCCATTAAAACACAAGCACAAAGAAGAATTATGCATGATCCTTTCCTAGGTATCTAACCTGTAAAAAGTATCACCTCATTTAGTACCCAATGTAAACTTAATGGTCCATGTGTTAGACCATAGGGGAACCTAAATACCTACGTCTTAGCCAGTCTCCAGTGTTTACATCACTTTTTAAACTTGACTGAAACCATTTCCCTACAAACCCATGAAACCTCACATATTCCTAACTCCAAACATCATACTATCCCTTAACCAGACCTCTGATGCCACTCTTTCATGACCCCTCCCCATAAAGTGTACCCCTACTAGGATGATAATGTGAGAAGGGAGATAGTGACCCCCAGAGTCCCACCTCCAGTAGGCCCTGGGTTGGCGACTAACACCGATGGTATAGTGAACACACAAATGGGAGGCATTACCCTCTAACATAACACATGAAAAAGAGAGAGTTAAGACAGGAACCAACAAACTCCAACTCACTCTACAATATAAAATAAATCTCAATTACACATATGTAATGTCATGTAAGAACTACTACAATTGGATGGTAAAACTGTAAGTACCAAAAGAAAGTAAAATGATAGTGACCACGAAGCCCGAACAGCTCCTACAACCCCAAGATAGTAGTAACCATCCTGACCTACAACCTACTCCATGTGACTTGAAAATAGTTTATATATACATAGGGTGAGTATAATAGTATACTTAGTAAGATCCTCCCAGAGCCTCTCATGAAAAATTGAAGAAATCATTATAAAGCACAGTGAACAACAAGTGAAACTAACTAGTCACCTAAACAAGTATACTAAATTCCCAGCCTCACCATGGGTACTCTCACCAAGTATCACATACAAGAGTATCTAATATAATAAAGAATATCAAGGGCACCCCACTACTACTTCCTCACTGCTTTTCCACTTTTCCCCAACATTTCACATCCAAAGCATATCTCTCTAAAAAGGATTGCCCACAGACACTTGGGAGTAGCACCACAACATGCACCTCGTGAAACACAACCACTACATGAATATAACCAAAGTAACCAGGTAGTTTTTGGGATCCACCACATCTCATCTAATGTGTATCATATGTCAGGTATTATACCTTAAGCTATTATAGCTCATATGCCGAGTAAGGATCCTCAAGACGTCATAGCCTATACATGCTACACCTATAATAGTCCATAGGAAACTATATCTAGAATATATGTGTGTGAATAACCAAAAGCCATAACAACCCTCTACACACATATATGGGGAAAAATAACCGATGTTATCAGCATATGAACTACCAAGAGAAGAGAGTGGGGCCAAGGGGGTAGTCAACCATCCATCCTCCTACCAAAATGTTGGGGGAAACACCCCCAGGGCTCAGAATTCCCAGGGTTTCAGTTTCCCTAACTGACAGGGTGGAGTAGCATATAGAAACACAAAAATTATAGAATATAATATAGCTCACAACCACATTATGAGCATAACCTAGTCTTAAACTCAACTGCATCTAACATCTCTCGGACTCCTGAATACCACTACTAAGACTAGGTATCCTATAAGAACACAACCATTGAAAGAGATAAATTAAATCACTTATCCATTTTTATCAGTTTGACATTACATTAATTAATTATTTAACCATTAATTAACCATTATCATTCCACATTACATTTCATTAGCATCACACCCAAAGTCCACTATTCCTTTAAATTTCAACCTTAGCATTGCATACTAGAAAGCTCCAACCCCATGGGTTAACATCATTTATTTTATCATTTATTAATAGCATTATCACTTTTCCATAATTCTAGGTATTCGAAGAAAAAATTCTAAGCTAACGATACAAGGGGATCAACACAGTGAGTAGGTGAACTACCTGTCGAGTCTTTCCCACCTGTAGTAAGAGCATATGCCCATCCATCCTTGAGAATATAAATAGGGAAAGCACATGGAATAACCCACACCTCTTCACATATTTTGGAAGGAGGGTAAGAAAGACTAGCTGGATTAAGCATTGGGTAAAGTAAAGAAGATAAAACACCAATAAGATTCCACAAGCATCCAACATTCACATCTAACCCATTTCATCATCTCTGGTGTCCACCATGGCAACCACATGCATAAACCGATGCACCTCACCACTCTAGGCATCAACTGCTGCCACAACCAATGGGCCTCCCTACCCCCACATCCCACAGCATCCATCTAGGCTCATAACACATCAAAAGCAGTAGGAAATAACAAAGCAATTGGTCTCTTGTCCCTAAACAATGCATTCTACCTTCAAACACAACGAGCTCTTAGGGATCTAAAGTAAAAGGCACTCAGCCTTATAAGAAAGAGGGTAAATTAGAACCCTACATGGCATTAAATTTTATCAATCAACTGGATATTTAATCCATCTTGAATTATACAATTAATTATTAGTAGGTTCCAACTATGGTAAACCTAAATATAAAGCTATCATTGCTATTAAAATTAATTAAACATGTTTACTTCATCAATTTGATTATCATCAATTTACAACAACAACAACCAGATTCATTTACATGACTATTTATCTTTTAAAAATAATTTACAATTAATCCCATTTTATGTTATTTACCAATTTATATCAAGAAAGACATGCTAAAAAAAGAAATCATAGATATCACACTATATATCAAAACAAGAGGCAATAACATACGATCAATACCAATTTATTTATCTGGTTCAAATATTTATTATATCAATTCCATTGTGATCTAGTGTTCTAAAACATGCTAACTCTATAGTTTCATGTAAAATAATAGAGAATACGTGAATCCCCTACCTCAAAGGTTTTGGATTTTACTTGCATGAGAATGGTCCATGCAACAGATCACGATATTCCCCCCTCCCCGCGACAACTGCATACACCCGTGGATGCCGTGACATGACCACACTAATCAACACCCAAAAAAATCCATTAGAAATAGGGAGATCACATGAAATAACATGTAAAGGAGAAACAAGATAATAAGGATCGAAGAAAAAACAAGAATGGAGGTAGATCATACCTTCTATCGATGACGGATCGACACTTGCTCCTTGCACCAAAACTGGGGGTGCACATGTAGTAGGAAGAAACTTCAAGGATAAATGATCCACGGATTAAGGTTTAATCACACCACTCCTATGGGAAGAAAGTATCAGGGTGCCTCACATGGAGAGAAAGGAGAAGTAATAACAAGGCAAAATATATCTCATCTTTTTGAAAATCTAAATGGAATAGTGGTTTAAGATATGCTATATTTTTCATTAAGATCAAATCTATCAAAGATCATGCATTTTGACCGAGTAAAGGCTTCCTGACTATTAGGAAAATTAATATTGGAGTTATGGGATTTGAATCGGCCTTAAATCCTTTAAAATAGGACCTTGAATGCATTTTACATCAAAGAAAATGTTTAAGGGGTGAAACTGTAGGAAGTTTGAAACACTGTTCACAAATGAATCACCGACAACACTATTCACAAATGACTCACTGAAATCAATATTCACAAATGACTCACTAACCAAACTATTCAAAAAATAACTCACCAACAGCACTGTTCACAAATGACTCACCAACAGCACTATTAACAAATGACTCACCGATAATACTATTCACAAATGAATCACCAACAGTACTGTTCAAAAATGACTCATCGACAACAATTCCCACAAATGAATCACTGAAAGCACTATTCAAAAATGACTCACCCAAAGCACTGTTCATAAATGACTCATTGATAGCACTATTCACAAATGTCTCATTGAAAACCCTATTTACAAATGTCTCACCGACATCACTGCTCACAAAACTGGAAACACTATTCATAGAGTTGGAAATTTGGAAAAGTGTTGGAAATAAGTCGCCTTGATCTTCCAGAACATCCCAAATGCCATATTTGAAAAAATGTATATACTAGATAGGTCCGAGCCATTAAAAACACATAGAATCAAAACATTTTGGAATAACCAACTGATACACTATTAGACTGATCCTCTCCACTACCTCAAATAGACTCACAAACCTAGATTCCAAATTTCATTGCCTTTAAATTTGAAGATTACCCAACCTCAGTGACACTTGAAAGTAAACTTGATCACTGAGCTCAAAAAATTTCTGATTGAATATATATGCTTTGTTATCTCATATAAAAGAATCAGCCTGATCAATGTCGAATCACTAGCTGCTAACCAATATAGAGGTGAGAGATATGGTCTACTATATAAAGACTAATAAGATTCCATAATTATAGAATCATGATAACTACTGTTCTAAGTGAAATCCACCAAGGAAAAATGGTTCTCCAAAGAACCCCTAAAATCTAAGACACAATCTATAATCATGTACTCAAAAATTTATATAGTCCACTCAAAATGTCTATTAGTATATGGATGATAAAAAGTACTAAAATTCATCTGAATAACTAATGTTTTTTTCAATCCCTTCTAGCAGCATGATGTGTAGAAAGTGTTTTGATTCGAAATAATTGTCCAAGGAACCCCATGTAAGAGAACTTTATCTCACATATAGAGCTTACCCAACTCATTTACTAAAAATGTATTTATAATCATTAAAAAGTGACCCACATTAATCTTTTATTCTACTATTACCCAAATTTCATTACTCCCTTGGGGAATCCTCAGTAACCCCATAAGAAAATCCAAAGTCACATCATCCCATTTCTAATTAGGAATGGGTAATGGATGAAAAATTCTAGAGGTCTGTTGGTTCTTGAACTTTACTTGCAGAAAGGTGGAGAAATATATCACAAAACCCATAACATCATTATTTATTTATGAACACTGACATTTTCAATGCATATCGTGATACACCTTTTTCAATCCTAGTTGTACCACCCATTCTTAGACATGTGATTCCTGCAATAATTTTTCACTCATGTCCATGGGAACTAAGAAATGACCATAATATGAAGAATCTCACTATAATCTAAGGTCTATTCTAGTAGTGACTTCCCACCATATATATTGTATGTTAGTTCTAATTTTTTTAGATTATATAGCAGTCTCCTCTTGATTTTTATAAGTAAAAAAGGAGAAATAGATAAAGATGTAAGGGTCACTCGACCTTATTGTTCAAAAATATGAAAATGAATCTAAAAAAACATCCATCAATTTCCATTCACTACTGGAATCCTAAACTAATTGAGACCACATCTTCTAGCTTAAAGCATCTGAAATAATATTCACCTTTATAGGGGTATAGGCTATCTCAAAGTCCAAAGATTAAAAATACTCGAACTACCTTTTGTGTCGAAGTTCCAGGTCCCATGGGGAAGAGGTATACTTTGGTATTTGGTGGTTTTTATACACCATAAAATTGTACCCTAATAATTAGTGCCTCCAACATCATAGGGAATTCCCCATTTCCACTAGCTCTAGGTTATGGGTTGGATAACTCCACTCATAAGTTATCATTTTCCTAGAACCATAAGTAACCACATGGCCATCCTACCTAAAAACTACTCCCAACCTGACTCTTGATGCATCACAATACACAATTTACTCCTTACCTAATTCAAGAAGGGTTAGGATCGACACTATAGTCAATATTTTCTTCATCTTTTAAAAAGACTCCTTATAATCACTAGACCATTTGAATATCACTACCTTTTTGGTCAAACCCATAATTGATGCTGCCAAATAGGAATTATCCTGGATAAACCTTTTCTAAAACCCTACCAAGCCCAAAAATATATGTATTTCAAAGACATTATTGTACTCGTCCCAAGAAACAACTATTTGAACCTTCTCAAGGTCCATAGGTATATCAGGATTAGAAATAACATGGCCTAAAATGTGAACCTCATCAATCAAAAAAGTGTAAATTAGTGAGTTTGGAATAGAGACAATGTTACCAAAGTGAACTTAACACAATATCTAGATTCTTCTCATGATTCTACCTCATATTAGAGTACAAGAGAATAACATCCATAAAGACAACCATAAAAGTGTACAAATACTAGTGAAAATCCTTATCCATCAAATCCATAAATACCACAAACATGTTTTTTAAACTGAATAGAATCACCAAATACTCATACAGACTATACCTACTCCTAAAATCAGTGTGTGGAACATCTAAAGGCCTCACTCTCAACTAGTGATACCTCGATCTCAGATCAATATTTGTAAATACTTGGTCTCCTCTCAACTAATTTAATAGGTAATCAATTCATAGAAGGGGATACCAATTTTTAACCACCATCTAATTCAACTTCCAATAGTATATATATAACTGAAGATAACCATACACCTTCTTAGTGAATAGGGTTGAAGATCCCTTAGAATATGTTCTTGGTTGAATAAAACCCATGGCATATAAGTCATCTAGTTGAGCTTTAAACACACACAGCTCCACCAAATCTATCTAATAAGGAATAATAGACTTGGGATGAGCTATTGATAAGAGATCAATAGTGAAATCAATATCTCACTTGGTCGGAAAAAATAATAAGTATTCAGAGAAAATGTACTAGAACCGACCTACCATAGAAGAAAAAATATCTTGCAGTGAGTTCCCTTCACCATTCTTAAAATGGAAACTTGTACTATAATCCTTCCCATTTTCTTGTAGTCAAGTCCTACATGACCTATCTCTAATTATCATTCTCCAAATTTCACCATACTCATCACCATCATAATATGTGAATTACACTCATTAATGATAATAGTTTATGTGAGTGTGGTATAGAACTAACCAACCCACCCTAAAAATCATGTCGAATACAATAATTTATCATATGAATAATGTAAGAACCCAATTTTTTCAATAAAAGACTTTGGAATATTCTTGATGTTCTTCCAGAACAACTCCTTTAGATGACGTGCAATTCTGAGCCCCGGTGTAGTCGGAATTAAATTTTCAGTGCGTTCACACTCGGCACACCAAATAAATGGGATAAATCCTAAACGGTAATTCGGATCCTAAATCTAAGAGTATGGTTGGGTCTGAAATTGGGTGTTTACCCTAGGAACGACATAAAGCATGTCGACGCGGGACGTTGGGACCTCTCGACCGTTACTGGAATGTTAAACGGATAAATAAAATAATTGATTTATTCGTTTAATGGTTAAACTCAAGTATATCTTAAACGGTTGACCGTATGGGAACACCGAGGGCACCGTTGAGTCCGAAACATGACGTTTACCCTATGAGGGATGTAATTTTCGCGGGCGCGACCCTTCTGTGGAAAATGGCCCTAGGGGCGTTTTTGTAATTTAGAGGCCTCAGATGTTAAGTTTTATAACTCTCGAATGGAGGCTCAGATTAAAATTACGAGACCACTATTGTGCTCAGGAGGTGGTGTTTACCCTAGGGAAGGATTAACCTTGACCCCGCCGAGAGTTTTGAATGTGGGTCTTTTCGTGGTTGATTAAAGGATTAATTAAAATTTTAATTAATTATTTACTTAAACCTAACTCCCACTCCATCCATCCCATATCCATTTCTCTAGCGGAGGAACTCTTGAGAAACTAAGGAATCCCTCCCTCTCCTCAAGCCCTCCTCTTCAAGGCATTGCAGATCCAACTACGGCGGATCGACAATGAAGCGTCGGGCAACGCCCGAGAGGTAGGATCGTGCGTTTACTTTTTTTAAATTACTGCATACTTTGATCTCAATTAGTAGCATCGTATTGCTATTTGATCTTCGAGCTAAGCCCATAAATGAGTAGCATACATTCTGAAATTTTCGTCGCATATTTCGGGTTTAAATTTGGAGTCCCGAGGCATTTGCGGCTGCAAGTCAAAGATTAGCGGGTTTTTGGTTGTTTTCCGGCGAGGTTCCGACCATCCGGTCGACGACGGCCTGGGGTAGCGCCAGTCCAGAGGCTTCGCGCGGTGGCCCAACGGTCCAGGGCATGCGGCGCGGTGGGTCTTCAACGGAGGTGGCCGGGGTCGAGCGGCCGGGCGAGCGGGCTCAGGCAGTACGAGCGGTGCTGGGGAACGCAATCGAGCGGAGGAGCCGAGGCTGCTGGGCAATGTCGAGGCGGCCGGGCGGAGCGGCTCGCGGTGAGGCGCAGTGGTGCTGCGAGAGGCGAAGGCGTCGTCCACCAACCGTCATGGTCGAAGGAAGCCCGAGGCTTGGCCTCGGGCGTGCAGAGGAAGCCAGGACCCGTGTAACGCAGGTCCTGCTGGTGTGTCAATGAAGACTGGCCGAAGCCAGTCTGCTGGGGGAGCGAGGACCCGCAAACCACGGGTCCTGCTGGGAAACGCATGGAGACCATCCTGTTGGCCTGTCTAGTTTTAAAAAAATTATTAATAATAAGAATAAAAATAAAAATAAAAGAGATAATAAGTTTATAATAATAATAATAATAATAATAATAATATTTTTATTATTATGAAAATGATTTATAAATAATAAATCATCTGAAGGATGTTCGTTTTGGGTACCGTCTGTCATTGCGAAATCCTTGAATCAAGAATGATTTTTTAAGCTGGTTTCGGGGGTTTTTAATTCCCAAAATGAGAGGCCTTGGAGGCGCGACACGCCTTTAAGTGAATTGGCGTTTGTCCGGGAGTTTTTGTTTTGGATGGCGCAAACACATCCGATGTCCGTTTTGAGCACCGTCAGCGGCATTGAGACCCTGGCGTCGAGGTGGGTTTTTACAGAGAGTTTTCGGGCAGCGTAGATAGAGTTGAGATGTGGGCCCCACGGCCCGTCTTTTAAGCTGCAAGCATCGTTTCACAAATTTTTTATCGGACGTCCGTTCGGGGCATGCGAGCAGTCGATTCTGAGTGTTTTTCCAAGGGTATTGCATTGGCGCAATCTGCCCGCTTTAATTCCACATGGTGGTGCGGGCCCCATGAGGGCCGTTTTGGGTGTTGACGGTGATTTCCATTTTCTTCACCGGGTGTCCGATTCGGACAAGTGGATAGTCAATCTTGTGTACTTTTTCGAGAGGATCACAACAGTTTGATCTGTTCATTATGATTTGGGACCAAAATGCAGGTCCCATGAAGCACCGCTCATGTGCGGTACGACGAAATACATCTTTTTCTCTGGATATCCATTCCACACAAGTAGGCAGTCAATTTGACGTGTTTTCCTAAGTGGATCGCAATGGTACGATGCGTCTGACTATTTTTGGGGCCGAGGCTCAGGACCATGGAAGCCGTTTGGGCGTAAAATAGTGTTGAATGACTTTTTCATCGGATATCCATTTGAGGTGAGTAATTAGTCTATCTCGCATGTTTTTCTACAAGGATTAAAATGGGTTAATTGTTTTGTGTGAGGGGAGCCTCTTATGTGATCTTATTAAATGGGGAATCATGAGAGGTGCTCTAGTGGCGGCTCTTCTTGCTGTGATTGGAAGCGAACCCTTGGTGTGTGATCGCGTTCACTCCCGTGTGAGTGAAGTTGATGCTTAAAGATATGTGGTTGGTCGTGCTAGGGCCGTGGAGGAAGCAGGTTGGCGTAATTACATTTTCGCTCTTTTGCGTTGACGTTGGACATCGTGTGCACGATAACCTTTGGGCTAGAGATGTGGTATACTCCGAGAGTATGCAAGGATTCTTGGAGGTACATGTTGTAGTACCTGAGAACGTTTGTGTGTTCGGTTTGGAGATGAGACAAGGCATCATATCGTGTGGGCCCCTTGTGCATGTCGTGTTCTGCTTTACATACCTTTGATCTCTTGTGATGTAGAGGGTCTATCTATTTACAATGGTTTAGACCAGAAGGGTTGAGTGGTTTCCCCTGGTTTTGCTTATCAACTTCTTGGGGTTTACCCTCCAGTGAGGCTGGGTAGTGTGTTGCTCATTGACTTCTCAGGGTTTACCCTCCAGTGAGGCTGGGCAGTGGGTTTCTCATCGACTTCTTTGGGTTTACCATCTAGTGAGGCTGGGTAGTGGGTTTCTCATCGACTTCTTCGAGTTTACCCTCCAGTGAGGCTGGGTAGTGGGTTTCTCATTGACTTCTTCAGGTTTACCCTCCAATGAGGCCAGGCAGTGGGTTGCTCATTGACTTCTTAGGGTTTACCCTCCAGTAGAGACTGGGCAGTGGGTTACCTGATGACCACTTAGGGTTTACCCTCCAGCAGAGACTGGGTAGTGGGTTACCTGATGACCTCTTAGGGTTTACCCTCCAACAGAGACTGGGCAGTGGGTTACCTGATGACCTCTTAGGGTTTACCCTCCAGTGGGGCTGGGTAGTGGGTTACCCAATGACTTCTTTAAGACTCGGTCCTTTCTACTAGGATGGACTATGGGTTTTCTTTGTGACTACTAGAGAGGGACCCTTGGTTGTACGGTTCAGTGTTGTGACAGATTTGACTTTGAGAAGACCTCTCGATTGTGTGACAGTGACGAGGTGTGGTTTGACTTCCTGCAGAACTCTCAAGTATGAGGGGAACTCTCCCCACCAAGATGCGTCCTTGAGATGCGACCTAAAAGTGTGTGGGCGAGTCAGTGTCTCCCAAAGTGGATAGTGTCGAGGTGTGGTGATTTGAGCCCCTTTAATTGCAGTTTGGGGAAGACGTACGGATACTGGGCATCAATGGTGTTCACTTCTGGGACTGTTGGATACTCACTTTCTTGGGCTGAGCTATGGGATGGAGATCCCCTTATGATATTTTTTAGGTTTCTTGACAGAGCATATATATATGTATACCTTGTTCCAGTACCCACTCCTTGTGTTTTGGTTACTCTCCTTCTAGGAGAGGCGAAGACGTGCAGGGTATAACACGTGCTTTCCATGTCTATCTTCTTGTGGTTGGATGAGTCTACTATCCTAATATAGGTAGCAAAAACTCTATAAGAAGTTCCTCTTCTCACTGCTTCTAGCTCCTTATGTTTAGACGAGTCTACTTCCTTCCTCTTGTTGGGTTGAGATGTACTCTTTACTGCACTCTCGGTTGTACTCCTTTACTTTTCCCTATTTGATCTACTGCTCACCTCTTCAATACCTCCTTTGTTGCTCCCTTGAGCCTCGAGGCATCCTACTGAGTATTTTTATAATCACCCCTACTTTGGCATTTCCCGCACTTGGTGTGCCCTTGCAGACGACGGATAGGTTGGTCATGACATCAGAGGAGCTTAAGAATTCAAGAGCTTGGACTGCGTACGGTGGTCGTAGTCGGGTTCCAGGTGAGGGACCCTCCCAGCTGTTGTACTTTTGTTTACCTGTTGTTGGGTTGTGGTACTTTTCTGGTTGGGCGCCTGTTTTTCCCTTTTTCTTTTCAGTTTACCTTCAACACTTACTTTGTACTATTTAGAGGTCAATGCACTTTGTGGTTTATTTATAGCAGTTGGTACTTTACTTTTCTTTTTTACTCTGCACTTCTGCATTGAGTGGGTTGTGTTTGTGTGTACAGGTACTCAAGAAAAGTCCTCTTCGAGTTGTTTAGCCTTTGGAGCTTGTTGCCAGCCTCTGGCCTATAGAGGCGTGCTTGGGGTAGTTGCGGCTCGAGCCTGGGTAGGGTTGGGTCATGACAAAGTGTTATCAGAGGTGGTTCATTCCTTGGGACGTTGTTCAGATGTCCCTAAAAATTAATTGGTTGGGATCTAGGGCAACAATGTCAACATGTATCGAGAGCGGCTCTCAGTCCAGGGAGTCCAATGATGGTGTGGCGGCCGACGTATCAATTCACCAGGACCCTGATAACCCGCTTGTCGACTTATCATTCTGAGACACTCATTGTAGGGAAATTTGTTTGTGCATCACATAGGATTGAGTCTTTGACTGTCCTTATTGAGTCATCTCCCCATTGTTGTTACTGTTATATACATATATGCTCATCTGACTGCGACACTCCTTGATAATATTCAGGATGTTTCCGCGAAGACAGCCAGCCAGAATACCAGCTTTGGTTTGTGGAGACGACCCTTTGAGCATTGAGGAATTAGTCCAGGACCCATCATGCGAGTCCCTTTCTCTAGGTGGGCCGGTAGCAGCACCCCTACCTGGTGAGTAACAGACAGCTTCAGCAGAGCAGACTAAGCTTGAGCGCAGGTTGAGCGCGCTCCGTGAGTTCCAGCATCAGAGACCGCTAAGGTTTAGTGGTGATCCAGACCCTCAGGCAGCAGAGGTTTGTCTTGGGACAATGTTTCACCTTTTCAGGCTTGTGCAGACGTCGACAGATCTTATGGTGGCTTTGACCGCCAACCTTTTCCACGGAGCAGCTGGGCGTTGGTGGAGTCTGGTGACTCAGTTTCTCGATGAGTCATTTCTTTCGTGGGGAAACTTTCAGCTGCTTTTTCTTGAGGAGTTTTACCTCTCCTGCTTACGCTCCGTTCGGATCCAGGAGCTCCTGCAGTTTCAGTAGGGAGGGATGACGATGACTGAGTATGCGACTAGTTTCGTAGACGATGCACGCTTTTACCCGAATTTGGTCCACAACGGCAACTTACGAGCGTGGAAGTTCGAGCAGGGTCTCCGTAGAGAGATTTGTGCTATCATAGTACCCTTGGGCATTTCCACTTATTCTAGGGTGCTAGAGTAGGTGCTGGTGAGAGAGAGATTCCTGTCATGATTTACAGTTGATGGTGGTAGTTGGCACAATGGATTTGATCCGTTTGCCGAAGCTAGAAGGCGTCAATAGACAGAACCTCGACGTAGGCGGCCTTCCACCCGCTGATTTTGGAGACGTGGTCGTGCACCACTGTGGCATCAAAGTGCAGGGCCTCAGCCGAGGAGACCCTTCTGTGAGTGGACTCCAGGCCGTGGTCGTACACCACAGTGGCGCCGGAGGGCACCAAGGTATGCTAGAGAGCATCAGTGCTATGTTTGTGATGGCTAAGGTCACTTGGAATGGGACTTACCGACCAGGAGTGCTAAGAATATCGGGCAGGCAGTAGGTGCACCACCACGTTAGAGGCAGCGCCGTGGTCAGAGTAGCACCCAAAGAGTTGGTTCTTGTAGAGGAGTGGGAGGAGCTGGAAGTGGAGGAAGACCTTATGAGGTCTTCCCATCACCACCAGGCGGTCCACGACAGGCTCTGAAAGCTGGCAGTTGGGACCATGGACAGTCACGAGCTTTGGATGTCTATGATCCTACAGAGCATGAGGTGATAAGAGGTATGCTCTATAACTCTTCTACTTTTGCAGTATAATTGTTATACTCTGTGTGTGAAATGCTTTTATCCCTGCTCCTTGATTGAGTTGTTACTAGGGTGATGTGAGGCATCGGTGTAACCTTGTGTCATTAGAGTAGAATGCGTAGATCCTTTTTCGTTAGTCAATGGTGTCGAATCCATCACTTTCCGAGCGTGTAAGAGAGTCTTGGTTGCGAGACATCGACTGTGAAATCTTGCGTGACCAGATATCCTTGGGTGTTTCACCATATGGATATTCTGAAGGAGGGAATCACCGGGCTTTGTCCCAAGTCCAAACAGTGATTCCAGTCGCGACGTGAAACGTAGGGGTTCGGTCGGGGAGGTGAGATACCCCCGAGAGCCTTCGGGCCATTTGAGACCGTGCGAAGGAATGACGAGGTTCCCTACCGCCTTTCCCTAACTCCAAAGGCTGTTTTGGATGCATAGCGACTCCCATGTGACTCACCTAAGAAGAAGTGTGCGTGATCCTATGCATTTCATCAGCAAGGTCAGACCTCGCGTGAACCGATCAAATCCTTTGGTCTGTGTGCGATGGCGCATAACTGTGCAAGAGTTCTTCTGCGTACGGGAGAGCCAGGTGTGGGCTTAGAACCCTGAGTTGTTCCATGGTTTTGCTTCTTGGGGATGAAAATCTTGAAGGACAGAATGATGTAAGAACCCAGTTTTTTCTATAAAAGACTTTGGAATATTCTTGATGTTATTCAAGAGTAGTACCTTCAGACGACATGCAATTCCGAGCCCCTGTGTGGCCGGAATTAAATTTTCAGTGTGTTCACACTAGGCACGCCAAATAAATAGGATAACTCTTAAACGGTAATTCAGATACTAAATCTGAGAGTACAGATGGGTCTGAAATGGGGTGTTTACCCTAGTAATGACATAAAGCATGTCGGCATGGGATGTTGGGACCCCTCGCCCGTTACCGGAACGTTAAACAAACAAATAAAATAACTGATTTATTCATTTAATGGTTAAACTCAAGTATCTATTAAAAGGTTGCTCGGATGGGAAAACTGAGGGCACTGTTGAGTCTGGAAAATTCCGTTTACCCTAGGAGGGGTCTAATTTTCACGGGCGCGGCCCTTCTGTGGAAAATGGCCCCAGGGACGTTTTCGTAATTTAGTGGCCTCAGACGTTAAGTTTTATAACTCTCGAATGGAGGCTCAGATTAAAATTCCAAGACCTCCATTGTGCTCATGAGTTGATGTTTTCCCTAGGGGAGGTTTAACCTTGACCTCGCTGAGAGTTTTGGATGTGAGTCTTTTCGTGGTTGATTAAAGGATTAATTAAAATTTTAATTAATTTTTTACTTAAACCTAAATCCCATTCCATCCCTCCCATCTCCATTTATCTGGTGGAGGAACTCTTGAGAAACCAAGTAAGCCCTCCCTCTACTCAATCCCTCCTCTCCAAGGCGTTGCAGATCCGACTACAGTGGATCGACAACGAAGTGTCTAGCAATGCCCGAGAGGTAGGATCGTGCATTTACTTTTTTTTTAAAATTATTTCATACTTTGATCTCAATTAATAGTGTCGTATTGCTGTTTGATCTTTGAGCGAAGCCCATAAATGAGTAGCATACATTCTGAAATTTTTGTCGCATATTTCGGGTTTAAATTTGGAGTCCCGAGGCGTCCGCAGCTGCAAGTCGAATATTAGAGGGTTTTTGGTTTTTTTTTCAGAGAGGTTTCGGTCATCCGGTCGGCGGCGGCCCAGGGTAGCACCGATCCGGCGGCTTCGCGCGGTGGCCCAAAGGTCCAGGGCATGCGGCACGGCAGGTCTTCAACAGAGGCGCCTGGGGTCGAGCGGCTGGGCGAGCGGGCTCAGGCAGAACTGGTGGCACTGGGGAACGCGGTCGAGCGAAGGAGCCGAGGCGGACGGGCGGTGTCGAGGCGGCCGAGCGCAGCGGCTCGGGGTGAGGCGCAGCGGTGCTGCGGGAGGCGGAGGTGGTGTTCTCCGACCGTTGTGGTTGAAGGAAGCCCGAGGTCTGGCCTTGGGCATGCGGAGGTAGCCAGGACCCACGCAACGCGGGTCCTGCTGGTGTGTCAATGAAGACCGGCCGAAGCCGGTCTGCTGGGGGAGCGAGGACCCACAAACTGTGGGTCCTGCTGAGCGACGTGTGGAGACCGGCCAGTTGGCCGGTCTAGTTTTTAAAAATAAAAATAAAAATAAAAATAAAAATAAAAATAAAAATAAAAATAAAAATAAAAATAAAAATAAAAATAAAAATAAAAATAAAAATAAAAATAAAAATAAAAATAAAAATAAAAATAAAAATAAAAATAAAAATAAAAATAAAAATAAAAATAAAAATAAAAATAAAAATAAAAGAGAATAAGTTTATAATAATAATAATAATAATAATAATATTATTATTATTATTATGAAAATGATTTATAAATAATAAATCATCCTCAAAACATCCGTTTTGGGCACCGTCTTCAGCCGCGAAATCCTTTAATCGAGACTGAGTTTTTAAGATGGTTTCGCGAGGTTTTAATTCCCAAAACGAGAGGCCTTGGAGGAGCGACACGCCTTTAATTGAATTGGCGTTTGTCCGGGGGGTTTTTTGTTTTGGATGGCGCAGTCACATCCGATGTCCGTTTTGAGCGCAATCAGCGGCGTTGCGACCCTGACATCGAGGTAGAGTTTTCCAGAGGGTTTTCTGGAAGTGAAGCCGGAGTTGAGACGTGGGCCCCACATCCCATCTTTTAAGCTGCGAGCAGCATTTCACAACTTTTTCATTGGACGTCCGTTCGGGGCGTGCGAGCATTTGATTCTGAGTGTTTTCCCACGGGCATTGCAATGACGCAATCCACCCGCTTTAATTCCACAAGGTGGTGCAGTCCCCACGAGGGCCGTTTTGGGAGTTGGCGGTGATTTCCACCTTCTTCACCGGGTGTCCGATTCAAACAAGTGGATAGTCAATCTTGTGTACTTTTTCAAGAGGATCTCAACGGTGCGATCTGTTCGTTGCGCTTTGGGACCGAAATGCGGGTCCCACAAAGCACCGCTCGTGTGCGGTATGACGAAATACATCTTTTTCTCTAGATATCCGTTCCACGTAAGTAGGCAGTCAATTTGATGTGTTTTCCCAAGTGGATTACAATGGTATGATGCGCCCGACTATTTTTGGGGCCGAGGCTCGGGACCACGGGACACCGTTCGGGCGTAAAACAGTGTTGAACGAATTTTTCATCGGATATCCGTTTGAGGTGAGTAAGTAGTCTATCTCACATGTCTTTCTGTGAGGATTACAATGGGGTAATCGGTTCGTGTGAGAAGAGCCTCTTACATGATCTTATTAAATGGGGAAGCATGAGAGGTGCTCTGGTGGCATCTCTTCATGCTGTGCTTGGAAGCGAACCCTTGGCGTGTGATCGCTTTCACTCCTGTGTGAGTGAAGTTGATGCTTAAAGAGATGTGGTTGGCCATGATAGGCCTGCGGAAGAAGTAGGTTGGCGTAATTTTGTTTTCACCCTTTTTCATTGACGTTGGACATCATGTGCACAATAACCTTTAGTCTAGAGATGTGGTATACCCTGGGAGTATGCGAGGATGCTTGGAGGCACATGTTGTAGTACTTGAGAACGTCTGTGTGTTTGGTTTGGAGATGAGATAGGGCCTCACGTCATGTGGGCCCCTGGTGTGTTCCGTGTTCTGCTTTAGGTACCTTTGATCTCTCACGACGTAGAGGGTCCCTCTGTTTATGATGGTTTAGACCAGCAGGGTTGAGTGGTTTCCCCTGGTTTTTCTCATCGACTTCTCCGGGTTTACCCTCTAGTGAGGCTAGGCATTGGGTTTCTCATCGAATTCTCTGGGTTTACACTCCAGCGAGGATGGGAAGTGGGTTGCTCATCGACTTCTCTGGGTTTACACTCTAGCGAGGCTGGGAAGTGGTTTGCTCATCGACTTCTCCGGGTTTACCCTCCAGTGAGGCTGGGCAGTGGGTTGCTCATCGACTTCTTCGGGTTTACCCTCCAGCAAGGCTAGGCAGTGGGTTTCTCATCGACTTCTCTGGGTTTACCCTCTAGTGAGGCTGGGTAGTGGGTTACTCATCGACTTCTTCAGGTTTACCCTCTAGCGAGGCTGGGCAGTGGGTTGCTCATTGACTTCTTAGGGTTTACCCTCCCATGGGAATGGGCAGTGGGTTACCCGACGACTTCTTTAAGACACAATCCTTTCTACTAGGCTCGTCTGTGGCTTTTCTCCATGACTACTGGAGCGGGACCCTTGGTTGTACGGGTCAATGTTGTGACAACTTAGACTTTGAGAAGACATCTCGACTGTGCGACAGTGACGAGGTGTGGTTTGAATTCCCCCAGAACTCTCATGTATGAGGGGCACTCTCCCCACCAAGACACATCCTTAAGACATGAACTAAAACCTTGCGGGCGAGTCAGTGCCGCCCAAAGCGGATAGTGTCGAGGTGCGGTGATTCGAGCCCCTTGACTTGTAGTTCGGGGCAGACGTATGGATACTGGACATCGATGGTGTTCAGTTTTGGGACGGTTGGCTACTCACTTTCTTGGGCTGAGCTACGGGATGAAGATCTCCTTATGATATTGTTCGGGTTTCTTGACAGAGCAGATATATATGTATACCTTGTTCTAGTACCCACTCCTTGAGTTTTGGTTACTCTCCTTCTAGGAGAGGCGAAGACGCACGAGGTATGCCACGTGCTTTCCGTGTCTAGCTTCTCGTGGTTGGACGAGTATACTCTCCTGCTATAGGTAGTGAAGACTTGACGAGAAGTTCCTCTTATCACCGCTTCTAGATCCTTATGTTTGGATGAGTCTACTTCCTTCCTCTTGTTGGGTTGAGCTGTAATCTTTACTGTACTCTCAGTTTTACTCCTTTACTTTTCCCTGTTCGATCTACTTATCACCTCTTCAGTACCTCCTTTGTTTCTCCCTCGAGCCTTCAGGGCATCCTTCTAAGTATTTTTATACTCACCCCTTCTTGGGCTTTTCCTACACTTGGTTTTCCCTTGAAGATGACAGACATGTTGGTCGTGATGTCAGATAAGATTAGGAGTTCGGGATCTTGGACTGCATACGGTGGTCGTAGTCGGGTTATAGGTGAGGGACCTTCCCAGCTGTTGTACTTTTGTTTACCTGTTTCCAGGTTGTGGCACTTTTCTGGTTGGGTGCGTGTTTTTCCCTTTTTATTTTCAGTTTACCTTCAGCATTTACTTTGTACTGTTTAGAGGTCGATGTACTTCGTGGTTTATTTATAGCATTTGGTACTTTACTTTTCTTTTTACTCTACACTTCTGCATTGAGTGGGCTACGTGTGTGTGTACAGGTACTCATGCAAAGGCCTCCCCAAGTTTTTTAGCCTTTGGTGCTTGTTGCCTGCCCCTGGCCTATGGAGGCCGGTTTGGGGTAGTTGCAGCTCGAGCCGAGGTAAGGTCATTGTTGAGCAAGTTTTGTTTTCAACAATACATAATATTGTTATTTAAAGGGGGAATTTATATTAATACTCTATCTCTTTATTATAATTTTGATGCTCACAAATACCTTTAATTATTTTCTAATGATTTTATTTGTTATGAATTTTTCAGGAATTTATCATTTTATTTTACTCTTGAAATTACGGGAATTTATTATTTAAGTATTCATATTTTAGCGTGTTCTGGAAACACTGTTCATGCGCTACTTATTCAGAATCTGCTTGAGCATGTTCTGGAAACACTGTTCATACCCTACGTGGATAAATGTAGCGTAAGGATATAAACTGTGTATAATTTTTGATATAAGGAAAAAGTATGGTTAAAAAACCATACGTTATCGACAAAGTATGGATGTAGAACCCTACATTAGGAAGGAACCCTACGTTTGGGATATCAGAAAAGTATGGAAGAAGAACCATACGTAAATATTTAACATTGGTTTTTTTTCTCAAAAGTATGATTCATCAACCTTAATTTTGTAAACAACCATACGTTCTTGGAAAAGTATGGATCAGGTAAAAGTATGGATCTTTTATCGTACGTTTGAAATTTGAAGAGAAAAGTATGGATGACCAACCCTACGTTTGGAATGAACCTTACGTTTGTTGTCAAGTTTACGTTGTCAACCTTACGTTGTCAACCTTACATTGTGAACCTTATGTGTGAAGAATATGTCATCAACCTTATGTTCAGAGGACGCATACAGTACAACTTAACCTTACGTTTGGCGTCATAGAATTTAAAGTTGATATTTTTATGCAACGGTAAATACGCTGATTTTTAGGCGGATTTCAAGACATATTTAAAGCTGAATTTAAAGTAAAATTTTGACTGATTTAAAACCATTTCATCAATGATTTGATAATCGAATTAAAAGGAGATTTTTATACCAAGTCTTCAGGGAAGTTACGACTGCTCTGTAAATTCAAATGTTTGAATATCGCGAGTAAAAAGGTGACTTTTGTGGATCTAATTTTACAGGATAAGTTATTATCGTTCTTTTATTTATATGGGATTTTTTAAACTTCATTTTATGATTATTGATCATGTGTGATCTTTTGATTATTCTGAAAAAGAATAAAAACAGAGACTACTGAAACACAGTGATCTGCTGGTTCAAAAGAAGCATCAAATCTCTGTTTGTTAAAAGAGGAAGGAACGCGATAGAAGATTCACTTGTTCTACAATGAAGATCTACTGTGAATTTTCTACTACTGAAGTTGTGAATTATATTTCTATATCTACTACAAAGGGATCGACTCATAATGTTTCTTATGTGAAGATTATTATTTCTTAAGGCGATGATATATCTACTGTCAATTGCATGCTGTTGCAATTGTAAAGAACATCTGGAAAGTATTTTCAAAATACGAAAATATTTTCTTTCTATTATTGAGTGATTGAATTCTCATACGAAGCTGTGTAGGTTCTGTAAGTGAACCAGAAGGCTTTGTTTTGCCTTGGATTGTAAAGGTGTCAACTGCTTGTACTCAGTTGTGAACTGGTCTGTTGAAACGTGGACCAGATAGTGAAAATCACCAAACTCATGGAGTAAAGCATTGGTGGAGTGGACTAGGGGCCTTCTGTTCCCCGAACCACTATACATCTTGTGTTTCTGCTATTTAAATTTCTGCTACATCATTTTATCTGATTAAAGTTAAAAGGAAGAACACAATCTCGCAATGTTTTTTGAAAAGACACAATTCACCCCCCTCTTGTGTATATTTGGTGTAATCCAATCCAACAATTGGTATCAGAGGTTGAGCTTTCTGAAAAATATTTAACAAGATGAAAGTGATTATACATAGAGAAAGATGACTGATACAAGAGCGGAAATGTCTATAGTCAGAGCACCACACTTCAATGGAGAAAACTATGGATGCTGGAAGTCTCGAATGATTATCTATCTGAAAAATCTTGGATACAGAGTCCATTCTAAGATTCTAACTCCATATGAAATACCAAAAAAACCTGAAACATGGAGTGCAGCTACTGAAGCAGAATATGATATGAATTCGAAGGAAATGAATGCAATTATATGTGGTCTAGGACCTGATGAGTTTAACAGAGTATCTCAATGCCCAACAACATATGAAATGTGGAAAACTATTGCTGTTGCTTATGAAGGAACTAACAATATCAGAGAAATGAGATATGCAACTGCTAAGCTTAAATTTGATACATTCAGAATGGTTGAAGGTAAGAGTATTACTCAAATGAATGGAATATTGACTGAGATTGTCAATAAAATAACTGCCTTGGGAGATCCCATTAAGCAAGCTTATCAAGCTTTAAAAGTGTTGAGAGTACTGCCTACAAAATGGAATGGAATCTCTGCAGCAATCAGACAGTCGACACCTATCAAAGATTTAACCATGAGAGAACTGATTGTAACATTAATGATGTATGAAGCTGAGATTGAAGATGAAGCTAACGAACATAAAGTGCTTATCAAAAGAGAATATACTGCCTTGAAATCATCATCACAGTGCAAAAATAGAAAGATGAAGAAAAATGAAAAAGAGAAGTTAGAGAGTTTTGAGTTATCTAATTCTGATGTGGAATTGGCTCAGCTAGCCCAAAGTTTCACAAAATTCTATAGAAAGAAAAGAGGCTTCAAAAAATCCTTTAAGAAAGATGATAAGGAAGTAAGATGCTATGAATGCAAGAAAATGGGGCATATCATACCTGACTGTCCTCAGCTAAAAGAAGACAAGAGAAAGAAATTTTTCAAAAGAAATGACTATGAGCATAAGAACAAGAAATCCATGAAAGCTACTTGGAGTGTATCTGAAGACTCCATTAGTACTTTTCAATCAGACTCAGAGAAGGAGGAAGCAAATCTGAAATCCAACATGTGTTTTATGGAATAAACAGATGAAGTACAATCTTACTACTCTTCTGATTCTAGTTCTAAATCTAATTACTCTAATGAAAAACTTGCGGCCTATTAAAATATGCTTGAAGAAAAATATGACTCTCTATTTAAGAAGCATAAGTCTTTAAATAATGTTCATAAGTCTATTTCTGATGAAAGAGATACAATTCTTAAATAATATAAGGAGTTAACTAAAAAATTTTATTCAATTAATTATAACAATACAGGTTATGAATCAAATATAAAATCACTACAAACTAAAGTAGAAAATTATAAAACTATAGCCCTTGTTTTTACTAAAGGATAAAATACTTTAAATGAAATCCTTGGAAAAAATGTCATTAAAAAAGAAAGATTTGGAATTGGTAGTAAGGGTGAAAAACCCAAGCTGTACAAAAACTATTTTATTCCAAGTGAAAAAAGACTAAATTGTAATTACTGTGGAATAAGGGGACATATTTCTAAAAACTATTTCTTAAGACAACCCCAAATTAGTGGCATTAAGAAACCTTTTATATCAAATGATCTATTCGACTCATGTGAAATTAGAAAAAAAAGCAAGTCTGGATTCCTAGATCCTTGCTAGATAACACTACTAGACCCAACAAAATATGGGTACCAAAGAAATCTGTGTAAATGTCTTTGCAGGGAGCAGGTCACAAGAACAAACAGAACATATGGTATATGGACAATGGATGCTCAAGACATATGAGTGGAAACTCATTGAATTTCTCTACACTCACTCAAAAAGATGGTGGACTTGTCACTTTTGGTGACAATGCCAAAGGAAAAATCAATAGTATTGGAAAAGTTGGAGATCCAGAAGCTGTCTCAATTAATAAAGTACTTTATGTACATGGATTGCAACAAAATCTGATAAGTATCTCTCAACTATGTGATGATGGTTATGCTGTTGATTTTTCTAACAATTGCTGTTCTGTTTTCAAAAATAAATTGCTTAAATTTAGAGCACCAAGAACTGATAATGTGTATACCCTGGATTTAAATTCCTTGTTTAAACAACAAGTAAACTGCTTGACTGCTAAAATGAATGAATCTTGGATCTGGCATAGGAGACTTGGACATTGTAATATATATGTTTTAAATAAGTTATCTAAGAAACATTTAGTTTCTGATTTTCCTAGTCTCAAATTTGAAAGTGACAGATTCTGTGATGCATGTCAACTTGGCAAGAAACACAAATAATCCTTCAAATATGTTAACAAAATTGTTACATCTAAACCTCTAGAACTTATTCATATGGATTTGTTTGGACCTTCAAGAGTAGCAAGCTTGGATGGTAAATTATATGTATATGTTTTAGTTGATAACTATTCTAGATTTACATGGATTTTCTTTATGAAATTTAAAAATGAAGCTTTTAATTTATTTGAAAGTTTTTGTAAAGATATTAAAAATGAAAAAGGTTTTAAAATAATTTCATTAAGAAGTGATCATGGTGGAGAATTTGAGAATCATGAATTTAATTCCTTCTGCTCAAATATGGGTATTAAACACACCTTCTCTGCACCTAGAACACCTCAACAAAATGGAATTATTGATAGAAGAAATAATACTATTCACGAAATGGCTAGGAATATGCTAAATGAATACAAACTTCCTACCTAATTTTGGGCAGAATCTGTAAGCACAACTTGCTATATAATGAATAGAGTTTTAATTAGACCTCTTTTGAAAAAGACACCCTATGAACTTTGGAATAACAGAAAACCTAAAGTTAACTACTTTAAAGTTTTTGGATGCAATGTTTACATCTTAAACACCAAGGATAATCTGGGTAAGTTAGATCCAAAATCTGATGAAGGATTTTTCTTAGGATATTCATCTACTTCCAAATCTTATAGAATCTATAATAAGAAGTCAAGGATTGTTGAAGAATCAGTTTATGTGAAATTTGATGAATCTGATCCCTTTGAGAAAAGGACAGATCAAATGGATGAATCTGACACTAATGATAACATGAGGCTTGAGAACTTAAAAAATGATTTTGAAAAAGATATAAATAAAATTCAGTCCAGTTTAGAAGAACATGATACTGAAGAACCTATAAGTGTGTTGCCTAGACAGAATAGAACCCTAAAGAATCACCCTTTAGAAACTATAATAGGCGACTTAGATACAAGAATAAAAACTAGAAGAAATATAGGAAATCTTGTAGAATTATCTGCCTTTCTATCCCAATTAGAACCCAATACTATAGAAGAAGCTTTAGATGATGAAAGATGGATGATAGAAATGCAAGAAGAATTAAACCAGTTCAAAAAAAATGAAGTCTGTGAATTAGTTGAAAGACCACAGAACTATCCAGTAACAGTAACCAAATGGGTCTTTAGAAATAAGCAAGATGATCAAGGAATAATGACTAGAAATAAAGCTAGACTTGTAGCTAAAGGATATATAATCAGAAAGAAGGTATAGATTATGGTGATACCTTTGCATCTGTAGCTAGACTAGAATCCATTAGAATCCTCTTAGCCTATGCATCTCATATAAACTTTAAATTATTTCAGATGGATGTTAAGTCTACCTTTTAAAATGGTTATTTAATGGAGGAATTTTATGTTGAGCAACCTCCTGGTTTTGAAAATTCTCAAAAACCAGATTCTATTTTTAAACTTACTAAAGCTCTCTATGGCCTTAAACAAGCACCTAGATCTTGGTATGAAAGATTAAGCTCTTTTCTTTTGAAAAATGATTTTTCTATTGGAATGGTAGACCCAACACTGTTTAAGAAAACTGTGAATTCTAATATTTTATTGGTTCAAATTTATGTTGATGATGTAATTTTTGGATCAACTAATAAAACCCTTTGTCATGAGTTTTAAAAGTTAATGAAAAAAGAATTTGAAATGAGTATTATGGGAGAACTAAATTTATTTTTAGGACTTCAAATTTATCAAAAAGAATTTGGAAATGTTTTGAATTAAAGCAAATACATTACTGATTTGTTGAAGAAATTTGAACTTGAAAACAGCAAGACATATACAACTCCTATGTGTACTAATATAAAACTTGATTTAGATGAAACTAGAAAATAAGTTGACAACAAGTTATATAGAGGTATGATTGGTAGTTTATTATATCTTACTGCTATCAGGACAGATATAATGTGTTCAGTATGCCTTTGTGCAGATTTCAATAAAATCTTAAAGAATCTCATCTAACTGCTGTTAAAAGAATTTTTTAGATGTTTAAAAGGAACTGTTTTTCAATCTCTTCTTTATCCCAAAACTTCTGATTTCAATTTGATTTCATATTCAGATGCAGACTTTGGGAGTTGTAGATTAGATAGGAAAATTACTTCAGGAACTTGTCACTTTTTAGAAAAATATTTGGTGTCATGGTCAAGTAAGAAACAACATTCAGTTTCCCTGTCAACAGCTGAGGTAGAATATGTTTCTGCTGGCAGTTGCTGTGCACAAGTGTTGTGGATGAAAAAAACTCTTATGGACTTTGGAATAAATTTTAACAATACATATATTTTATGTGATAATACTAGTGCTATAAATATTTCAAAAAATCCGATTAATCATTCTAGAACTAAGCATATTGATATCAGACATCATTTTCTAAGAGATCATGTTCTTAAAAAATATATATCTTTGGAATTTGTAAGTACTGAAATTCAATTAGTTGATATTTTTACTAAAACACTTCCCACTAAAAGGTTTGATTTTATTAAGGGGGAGATAGTTTTATTTGATTTTAAATAAAATTTTATTTTACAATGGCAGTTCTTTATTTTAATTCTGCTTAAAATAATTTAGCTATTTTGTTTTTTCAAACAGAATAAGTTTCTTTTCCCCACATAATCTATTTTATTTATTTTTAAATATATGTAATTATTATTAAAAACACGATAATCAAGGTTGTCATAAACCCTTTCAACTTCTAAACCATTTCATTTCTATCGAAACCTTTTCGAACCCGCAAACCGCACCTGTCACGACCCGCCTTCACCAAAAGGAGGGAAGAGTCAGCGGATTGCCAGGCCCTTCCTTCTTTAAGTTGAAGGAGAGATAATGACCCCCGAAACCCGCCTTCAATAGGTCCCGGAGTGGCGACTAGCACCAAGGGTATAGAAAATTTTCGCAAATGGAAGGCATTACCCTTTTTATTATTTAGGATCGGGAAAAAGGACAAGTCGACCTCCCAAAAAGGAAAAGAAACAAGTTTATATAAATGAACCCAAATAAAGTCCCCATGCATGTTTAAACAGTTTACAACAAGGTACAAGTACAAAAGAAAAAGAAAGCTCTCAAGTACAATACCAAAATAAAACAAAGGTACGACAACAACAACAACTCCAACTGTCCGACTAATAGGGTCCCGCGCAGCCCTGGTAGTCCTCCTGGAAACCTGAAAGTAAACGTAGGGTGAGCATACAAGTACACTCAGTAGGGAAAACCAAGACTCTCGTGCACAAGTGGGGGAACGTACTAAAGTCCCGTGAGAAAAGAGTGAACCAAACAACTAACAAGGCAAACTATCCATCCCAGGCCTCACCAAGGCTCACTCCCCAAATAACGCAAGTCAAGTAATATATATAATAAGAGCACATCGATGTTTGGGTACCCCGTGCCACTTCCCCACTGGTTATTGAGACATCCTACGCATCGGACCAATCCCGCCATTCTCACCGCAGTCCCACTGCCACACCCGCCCGCACACACCTGGGCCACCACCACACGCAGTCCCACTGCCAAATCCCGCCCGCACACACCTGGGCCACAACCACACGCAGTCCCACTGCCAAATCCCGCCCGCACACACCTGGGCCTCAACTGTCACAAGTAACCATGCCTGCAAACACCTAGGCCAGAACAACCACCGCTACGCCCGAAGACACCTGGGCTAAAGGATCCACTGCCACGCCCGAAAACACCTGGGCCTCATCCCGAAGACACTTGGTAAACCACCTGCCGCACACACCTGGCCAACCACCACAACACCCTGCCCGATGGTTCTTGGGCTAATAATGGACTTCAGGCCATCACAGCCTGCCCGAAGGTACTTGGGCTATCCGGGAAAGGGAGCAGAAAAGGAGCTAATAACCAGCCACTAAGTATAGTGTTGGGAAAAAAACACCCTCCCCCCATAAATGGGGGTGTTCGGCACTAAGTGCTCAACTTGGGTGGGGCGCGAATAAGAAACACAAAGCTACAAGTATAGATATAGGTAACAAACACTCACCCAAAACTTAGGTTTTCCTAGCCAACCTACAGAACACAATACCACAGCGTCCGAGTCACGATTCACGACCCTTTCCCACAAAACCATTTGTCCCATTCTTGTTTCACGTTCAGTCAAAATGTTCAATTAATTTTAAGCACTACTGGGCAACTACCATAAGCATAACCAAGGAAAACGTCAAAGCATAGATCAACCAAAACACTCACACCCGGTTCTGCCAACAGAGGATCTCTCCCCAATTCGTGATAAAAACTCACAACCACTGATACCATGCCAACAGGAGATCCCATCCCCCAAATTCACACAGCCACCGAGAGTATAAAAAGAACAGGGGATCCCATCCCCTCCCACATTTCCAGCAAACGGCCCGAAGGGAAAACAACCACTAACCACTACCAACACAAGTCAGGGATTTTCAGATTTAAACGATTTAACACACTCCATGATTTCAAAATCCGTGTGTTCTAACCGGGAGTTATCACAAAAGGGCCGGTCCTGGTGCTTTCAATTATTTAGCCGGATATACGTGGTTAACCGATTTCACAGCAGGAGTTCACAATTTCAGCAACCCATTTAAAACATCATGAGGGGATTCAAGTGCACACACACGACCACCAACGGCCTCACTTTTCAGGAAACATAAACCAGTACAACAAAAGGGATGATCACAAGATAAAGCATAACAACGATCACAACCTCTTCCCATTCTTCCTTTAGAACTTCGTTTATTATCTTCATTAGGGTTTGGTTCAACCAATTCCATAGGAACAAGGTAGCGCCCACCCCGCATGATACACAAAAGTGAGAGACGAGAGAAATTCCCTACTTGTTGATAGATGATCGACGTTTAGGCCGGGGGCGCGGAACTTTACGGATAACGATGCGGCGGTCCCGATGCACCAGAAGAGCCACGATCGAAGAAGGGGGGAAACCACGGCCTAACCCTTAATTATAAGAGCTGGGGACGGTTGAGATGAAACACAAAACCACGGAAGACGAAGGAGTCGTGGGTTGACCACGCGGCTTGACTCATCATTAATGGCACTGGGTGGTTTTAACCGACCCATGAATTAATGAAGCATTTAATTAAAACCTTTGTGCGCGTTTCGGATTCCCAAGACATTTTTAACAAGGCAGAATAGGGTTTAAAACCCTATTTGCGAAAAAGGAACGTTTCTGGAACAACTTGGCAAGGCCGGCCGACGTCGGCCGGTCTCACCGATCAGTCTCACCGATCGGTCGCACCGATCGGTCTCACCGATTGGTCGCACCGATCGGTCTCACCGATCAGTCTCACCGATCGGTCTCTCCGATCGGTGTCACCAATCGGTGTCACCGATCGGTCTCACCGATCGGTACCCCGCAAGGAAACCGGATTTTTTTTTGGCAAAGGAAGGGACCAAGGGGGGTCTGGGTCATCACATCAGATACCTCTTAAACGATTCTCGTCCCCGAGAATCAAAACAAACCAGAAGGAAAGAGAGGATCCGAACAACCATCTTCGAAGATACCTCTTAGGAGTGGACCCCCGCTAATTGAAAACACTCCCTGTCAAGAACCAAGCAACATACCACGCAAAACCGCCCGGTCATGTGGATTTGGGGAGTTCCCCTCCCACATGTCAAGATATTATCCGCTTTGGGCGGCACTGACTCGCCCGCACGGGTTTAATCGCATCCACCTTAATGCGTCCTGATTAGGGGTCGGGTTTTCCCTTCCCTTTAGCCGGGGCTTTCCACACATAACAGAGGAAAGGAACTAGCACATTTCATAGACAAAAAGGTCAAACGTTCTGTCACAACAGGCACCAAAGGTTCAAAGCTCAGAACAACTCGGGGTATTGGGCACGCATCTGCGCTTCCCTCTCCCACGTGCTCTCTTCGAGGCCGCCATGTCTCCACAACACACGAACCAGGCCGACGGTTCGTCCATGGAGCACTTTCTCCTTGCGATCCTCGATTCTGACTGGCCGTTCCTCGAAGGTCGCGTCTCCTCCCACATCTAGCTCTCCACAGTTGATGACATGAGAGTCATCATGTAAGTACTGACGAAGCTGGGAGACATGGAAGACGTCATGGACCCTCTCCAACTGAGGTGGTAGGGCCAGCTGATATGCTACCTCGCCAACTCGCCTCAGCACCTCGAAAGGTCCGATGAACCTAGGGGAGAGCTTACTCCCCTTTCCGAACCTTCGCTGCCCCCGTCAAGGGGAAACCTTCAAAAACACATGATCTCCCACCTCGAACTTCAGGGGCCTCCTCCGACGATCAGCATAAGATTTCTGCCGATCCTGAGCTGCTTTCATCCTCTCCCGCACTAGCTGGACTTTCTCCGTGGTGCTCTGCACTACTTCTGGTCCAAGAGTACCAGTCTCACCAACCTCTGCCCAGCATAAGGGTGAACGACATGGTCTTCCATACAAAGCCTCAAAAGGAGCCATGCCAATAGTAGAGTGAAAACTGTTGTTGTAGGCAAACTCTACTAAAGGCAAGTGTCGTACCCATGATCCTCCGAAATCCAGAACACATGCTCGCAGCATGTCCTCCAAGGTCTGGATAGTCCGCTCTGTCTGCCCATCAGTCTGAGGGTGAAAAGTAGTGCTAAGGCGTAGTTGGGTGCCAAAAGCATGCTGTAACCCCTTCCAGACTCGTGAGGTGAATCGAGTGTCCCGATCTGAGACGATCGTTTTCGGAACTCCATGCAAACGCACCACCTCATCCACGTACCTCTGTGCTAAGGTACTCACGGGTCCTGACTCCTTGATAGCCAAGAAGTGAGCAGATTTTGTCAATCGATCCACCACTACCCAGATAGCATCATGCCCGCCCTGAGCTCTGGGTAGTCCCGTGACGAAGTCCATCGAGACGTCGTCCCACTTCCACTCGGGGACATCTAGAGGATGCAACAGACCACCAGGAACACGGTGTTCAGCCTTCACCTGCTGACACACCAGGCATTTAGCCACAAACTCTGCCACTGCCCGTTTCACCCCAGGCCACCAAAACTGTCCCCTCAGGCCTTGGTACATTTTCGAAACACCCGGATGTACTGCCAAGGCTGAGCTATGGAACTCACGAAGGACTTCATCACGCATCACCTCTGGAACAAACAACCTCTGATGAAAGAGCATCCGACGTCGGCTGTCCTCCGACCATCCTTCCGGGGCGTTCCCTTGATCGATACGATCCCGCAACACTTCCACCTCAAGATCTCCCCACTGAGACTCTTCCACTTGCTGCAACAAAGAGGACTGTACCGTCATCTGAAACAAACAGCCTCTAGTACCTTCCACCCTTGCATCCAAGTGTAAGGCAACCAACTCCCCCATCGCCTTCCAAGCATTAGTAGATTCCCGAACCACCTCCTGATGCGGCTTCCTGCTCAGGGCATCAGCCACAACGTTTCCCTTACCTTCAGTGTATGAGATCTCAAAGTCGTAGTCCTGGAGAAACTCGACCCACCTCCACTGTCGCAAGTTCAAGTCACGCTGGGAGAAGATATAGCGCAAGCTTTTGTGATCGGTGAAGACCACAAAGCGCTCCCCAAAGAGGTAATGTCGCCACAGCTTTAATGCGAACACTACCGCTGCAAGCTCCAGGTCATGGGTGGCATAGTTCCGCTCATGGGGGCGTAGCTGCCTGGACCCGTAAGAGATCACCCCTTGTCGCTGCATCAATACGCACCCCAGGCCCTGTCCCGAAGCATCACAGAATACCTCATAGGCCATCCCTTCTTCTGGAAATCTCAACACTGGGGCACTAACCAGTTTTTCTTTTAGGTAGTTGAAGGACGACTCACACTGCTCGCTCCACATGAAAACCTGGTCCTTCTTGGTCAAAGCCGTCAAAGGGGCTGCTACCCGGGAGAAGTTGGGTACGAATCTCCGGTAGTAGCCCGCCAGTCCGAGGAAACTCCGAACTTCCGCCACATTCTTGGGTGCTGCCCAAGAAACAATTGCCTCAACCTTTGATGGGTCGACTGCTACTCCCTGCTCAGACACTACATGTCCGAGGAAGTGCACTTCTCGTGCCCAGAACTTGCACTTTGACAACTTCCCATAGAGCTGGTGCTGTCGGAGGACCTCCAAAACCGTCCTCAGGTGCTCTGCATGGTCCTCTTCTGACTTTGAATAGATCAGGATATCGTCGATGAACACCACCACAAACCGATCCAGGTACTCCCGAAAGATGGAGTTCATAAGCCCCATGAACACGGCCGGGGCGTTCGTAACACCAAAGGGCATGACCACGAACTCGAAGTGCCCATACCTGCACCTGAACGCCGTCTTCGGGATGTCGCTATCCTTCACCCTCAGCTGGTGGTACCCGGATCGCAGGTCGATCTTCGAGAACCATCCTTCCCCCTTCAGCTGGTCGAAAAGATCATCTATCCTCGGAAGAGGGTAGCGGTTCTTGATCGTTACCTGATTCAGCCTCCTGTAATCGATGCACAACCTGAGGCCACCATCTGCCTTCTTTGCGAACAAGACTGGGGCACCCCACGGTGATGCACTTGGACGAACATAACCCCTCTTCATCAGATCGTCAATCTGTATCCGCAACTCCCGTAGCTCCGAAGGTGCCATCCGGTAAGGAGCCATCGAGATTGGTTGAGAGCCGGGCTGCAGGTCTATCCCGAACTCGATGTCACGTCGAGGGGGTAGAGTCGTCACCTCCTCATGAAAGACGTCCATAAATTCACGAACGATCTCTGGTACTTCCACCATTTCCTCATCTGTTGATTCTATCGTCAGTTCAGTCAATAAGGAGAGGAGAGGTTCCTCCCTCCTGTTTCCCTTCGGACAGCTCCGCTCGCCGGTGAAAGTAACACGCTGGCCGTCCAAACCGGAGAACACCACCCTCCCTTGGGAACATTCGATGACGGCGCACACAGAAAATAGCCAGTCGATGCCTAGGATGACATCGTACGGCCGAATCTGTAGCAGAAGGAGATCCTTAACTGACTGATGTGGCCCCAACATCAGTCTACATCCCCGACAAACGAACAGCAAGTCGGTCTGACCTCCAACTGGTGTGCTCAACACCAGGGGCACTGGAAGTCTCTCGGCATCTAGACCCAAGGCGCGGGCTAGACTGGGTGCAACAAAGGAGTGCGAAGCTCCGGTATCGAACAAAGCATAAGCAAGAGTTCTAAATACACTGATCGTACCTCGAACAACCTCTGGCCCTGCTGGAACTGTTGCTTCTGCGGCGTGTAACTGTCCACGCCCAGCTCCCCTGCCCCTCGGCTGTCGGCCACCTCCCCGACCACGCCCTGGTCGAGGTCCCTGGGGAGCGCCCTGAGGTCGGCCTCCCCCTCCTATGTCTGTCTGCGGAGGAGCGGGAGCTCGCTGTCCCTGCTGCTGCTGCTGGAAGGGTCTGGCTGGGAACTGCTGCTGCGGCGGACGCTGGGGATGACTGCCACTGCTGTACTGCACCCGATCGGGGCACTGACTCCGAAGATGTCCAGGGCTCCCGCAAATGAAGCACCGTGGTCCCGAGCCTGAAGGAAAAGAACGTGGGCCAGGGGATCGAAACTGAAACTGCTGCGGCCTGCTCCCTGCGGGTCGGAACCTGGAGGGTCCCGATGCCGGAGGCCTGGTGCTGACGGCCTTCCCCTTCGATGGTCCCAGCTGGATCCCTTCTCGTGACAGTCCGCCTAGAGCGTGCATCCTTTCCACCACTTCGGCCTTCTTCTGAACCTCTAAGTATGTCGGAAGGGTAAAGGGGGTAACAGCATACTGGAGGGAGGGTCGGAGCGCCTCCTCCAAACGTCTTGCCCGAGACTCCTCATCGGGAAAGAGGTCCGGAGCAAAACGCAGGAGGTCCTTAAACTTGATTCCAAGTTCCCTCACGGACATGATCCCCTGCTGGAGGGAGAGTAGCTCCTGCCTCTTCTCCGCCTTCATTGTCGAGGAGAGGAACTCCGCCCGGAACTCCCTCTCGAAGTCCGCCCAAGCAACCTCAGACTCCTTCCTACTCCCCAGGTGAAGCATCCACCACTGACGTGCCGCTCCTCGCATCTGGCTAACAGCCAGAGGAACCCAGTACTCCGTCGGGGCCCGAATCAGGCCGAAGGCTATGACTAGCTCCTCCAGCCAGCCTTCCGTCTTCATGTCGGAGGTGCTGCCCTCATATTTCTCGAGGGCCTGTCACTGAAAGGCTCGAAGAGTCTTCTGCCACTGGTCGTCCTCTTCCTCCCGATCAGCTCTCTACCGATTGGCCAAAGTAGTCTCAGGAGTCTCGATCGCCTGTACCACACGTGGCCGCCTTCCAGGTGCCATAACTGCAAGGTAAACAAGGAATGCCTAAGCCCAGTAGTGCAAAGAAAACCGTTCTCAAAACTTATTAAGATTTAATTTATTCTCAATTTCCCAAGACATCCCAGAAACACAAAAACACAAGTCATTTATGATGCATGTACCTTTCCTAGGGTCTCTACCCTGCAATCAGTGTGGCCTCACTTGGTCGTTCGGTAGGTCCAGAGTCCTTGCATCGGATCACGGGGGGCCCTAAAATCCCGTGTCCTAGCCGGTCCTTCCTGGCCTAATTCACGCACCAAGGTCACCCAACGCTGTTGCCTTACCATCCCATGCAATCCTTACTGTGCCTAACTCCAGACTCCGTCCTATCTCTCAACCTCACCTCTGATACCATTCTTTCACGACCCGCCTTCACCAAAAGGAGGGAAGAGTCAGCGGATTTCCAGGCCCTTCCTTCTTTAAGTTGAAGGAGAGATAATGACCCCCGAAACCCGCCTTCAATAGGTCCCGGAGTGGCGACTAGCACCAAGGGTATAGAAAATTTTCGCAAATGGAAGGCATTACCCTTTTTATTATTTAGGATCGGGAAAAAGGACAAGTCGACCTCCCAAGAAGGAAAAGAAACAAGTTTATATAAATGAACCCAAATAAAGTCCCCATGCATGTTTAAACAGTTTACAACAAGGTAAAAGTACAAAAGAAAAAGAAATCTCTCAAGTACAATACCAAAAGAAAACAAAGGTACGACAACAGCGACAACTCCAACTGTCCGACTAATAGGGTCCCGCGCAGCCCTGGTAGTCCTCCTGGAAACCTGAAAGTAAACGTAGGGTGAGCATACAAGTACACTCAGTAGGGAAAACCAAGACTCTCGTGCACAAGTGGGGGAACGTACTAAAGTCCCGTGAGAAAAGAGTGAACCAAACAACTAACAAGGCAAACTATCCATCCCAGGACTCACCAAGGCTCACTCCCCAAATAACGCAAGTCAAGTAATATATATAATAAGAGCACATCGATGTTTGGGTACCCCGCGCCACTTCCCCACTGGTTATTGAGACATCCTACGCATCGGACCAATCCCGCCATTCTCACCGCAGTCCCACTGCCACACCCGCCCGCACACACCTGGGCCACCACCACACGCAGTCCCACTGCCAAATCCCGCCCGCACACACCTGGGCCACAACCACACGCAGTCCCACTGCCAAATCCCGCCCGCACACACCTGGGCCTCAACTGTCACAAGTAACCATGCCTGCAAACACCTAGGCCAGAACAACCACCGCTACGCCCGAAGACACCTGGGCTAAAGGATCCACTGCCACGCCCGAAAACACCTGGGCCTCATCCCGAAGACACTTGGGAAACCACCTGCCGCACACACCTGGCCAACCACCACAACACCCTGCCCGATGGTTCTTGGGCTAATAATGGACTTCAGGCCATCACAGCCTGCCCGAAGGTACTTGGGCTATCCGGGAAAGGGAGCAGAAAAGGAGCTAATAACCAGCCACTAAGTATAGTGTTGGGAAAAAAACACCCTCCCCCCATAAATGGGGGTGTTCGGCACTAAGTTCTCAACTTGGGTGGGGCGCGAATAAGAAACACAAAGCTACAAGTATAGATATAGGTAACAAACACTCACCCAAAACTTAGGTTTTCCTAGCCAACCTACAAAACACAATACCACAGCGTCCGAGTCACGATTCACGACCCTTGCCCACAAAACCATTTGTCCCATTCTTGTTTCACGTTCAGTCAAAATGTTCAATTAATTTTAAGCACTACTGGGCAACTACCATAAGCATAACCAAGGAAAACGTCAAAGAATAGATCAACCAAAACACTCACACCCGGTTCTGCCAACAGAGGATCTCTCCCCAATTCGTGATAAAAACTCACAACCACTGATACCATGCCAACAGGAGATCCCATCCCCCAAATTCACACAGCCACCAAGAGTATAAAAAGAACAGGGGATCCCATCCCCTCCCACATTTCCAGCAAACGGCCCAAAGGGAAAACAACCACTAACCACTACCAACACAAGTCAGGGATTTTCAGATTTAAATGATTTAACACACTCCATGATTTCAAAATCCGTGTGTTCTAACCGGGAGTTATCACAGAAGGGCCGGTCCTGGTGCTTTCAATTATTTAGCCGGATATACGTGGTTAACCGATTTCACAGCAGGAGTTCACAATTTCAGCAACCCATTTAAAACATCATGAGGGGATTCAAGTGCACACACACGACCACCAACGACCTCACTTTTCAGGAAACATAAACCAGTACAACAAAAGGGATGATCACAAGATAAAGCATAACAATGATCACAACCTCTTCCCCTTCTTCCTTTAGAACTTCGTTTATTATCTTCATTAGGGTTTGGTTCAACCAATTCCATAGGAACAAGGTAGCGCCCACCCCGCATGATACACAAAAGTGAGAGACGAGAGAAATTCCCTACTTGTTGATAGATGATCGACGTTTAGGCCGGGGGCGCGGAACTTTACGGATAACGATGCGGCGGTCCCGATGCACCAGAAGAGCCACGATCGAAGAAGGGGGGAAACCACGGCCTAACCCTTAATTATAAGAGCTGGGGACGGTTGAGATGAAACACAAAACCACGGAAGACGAAGGAGTCGTGGGTTGACCACGTGGATTGACTCATCATTAATGGCACTGGGTGGTTTTAACCGACCCATGAATTAATGAAGCATTTAATTAAAACCTTTGTGCGCGTTTCGGATTCCCAAGACATTTTTAACAAGGCAGAATAGGGTTTAAAACCCTATTTGCGAAAAAGGAACGTTTCTGGAACAACTTGGCAAGGCCGGCCGACGTCGGCCGGTCTCACCGATCGGTCTCACCGATCGGTCTCACCGGTCGGTCTCACCGGTCGGTCTCACCGGTCGGTCTCACCGGTCGGTCTCACCGGTCGGTCTCACCGATCGGTGTCACCGATCGGTCTCACCGATCGGTACCCCGCAAGGAAAACGGATTTTTTTTTGGCAAAGGAAGGGACCAAGGGGGGTCTGGGTCATCATAGCACCTTTGATCGTGAACCCTAATTTTCGAACCTCTGAAACTCAAACCTTCAAACCTTCAGATATTCTCATAGAGATGGTAAGGACTAAAAGATCTAGTGAATCTTAGACAAGAAATTCCAAGAGAAAATGCTCCGAAGGAAGAAAAAATCTTACAAGGAAAGGTAATCGATCTTGACTGGTTATTCCAGACAAATCTACTATTGAAACAAGCACTGTCATTTCAGAACCTTGAACAGATGTTCAATAGTGAAAATACGGAATTTCTGTATGAGGTATAACTTAGATACTTCTTCAAATCTATATAGTTTATTCTGGGAGTTACTGAGGATAGTATGATGGCTAAGATAGATGATAGGGATTTCTCAATCTCATCAGTAGAAATTGGTCAGATTCTCAACTGCCCTCATGAGGGAGTTTTTCATTTCAATTTAAAAAATATTGGAGATTTTGTGCATAAATCAGAGGAAATAATGTTGTTTATTTTTGGTATTAAGACTGTAAAGAAAAATTTTATCAAGGATTTGGAGCCTAATCAGAAAATTTTGGTCAAATTTGTGCAAACAGGGATTGCACTGAGGATGTCTGAGATAGAAAAGATATTATATCCTGATATGTATATAATGTATCTTTTTCTCAGTGATTTCAAACTCAATTTTACTAGGTATATGGTTAGATACCTAAGATATTGTTGTAAGAGTGATGCCCGAATGAACTTTTATCCTTTTGGTCGATTCATTTCCAAGATGTTGCTTAATAAGGACATGGTGAGATTGGTGGATGCCAGAGTACACTGTCATCACAATAATGTGTTTAATGCTGGAACTTTAAGGAAGATTGGATATTTCTGGAGTACTATCAAAGGAAAACTTTTTCCAGTAAGAGAAGTTGATGAATCAGAGAGTTCTCAAGCTTAATCTGCAAAGTACAAGGAGGGACAAGCTGAATCGAGAGTCATCACTGCGGCAAGGAGGATCATATTTGAAGTGGTAGAAACTGAGGAAGAAAGAAGTTAGGAGGGACTTCAAACTCAGAAGAAAAGACCTGTGACTGAGGAACTTACTTCCCCTGATTTAACTATAGGAGATTTACTCTCTTACAACTTTTTCATATAAACGGTTGTTGAAAAACCTCAAGAACAGAATATCATTGTTACAAATCCTGATCATGAAAGGACTGTAGTTGATAGATCAGAACAACAGGATTTAGCTGATGTTGCTGTTGACATTCAACAAGAAAAGGAGGCAGATCCTGGTAATGAAGTGGCCAGACCTCAGGAAACTCAAGAGAATATCATTTTAGATATTTCATTAGATGAACAAATTGTAGATATTCATGATGATCATGCTTCTGAAGCTCACACATAAGTTCTTCAAGAGGATTTTTCTATGGAAGAGTCTGGAAAGGACTCTGAAAAAAAATCTGTAGACCAACCTACTTAAGCCAAGGAGAAGTAAAAATCTGATACTGAATCATTACCTTTAGTACTACTACATCACACAGAACCTGAGAATGCAAATCAAGCACATGATGCTTCTGATTCAAGGAATAGGGAAGTAGAAGAGTTGTATAAAAATTTATCTAAACTGCAATGTGATAATGATTCTATGAGAAGCATCTTAGCATCCGAACAGTTGAAATTTCAAAAGATTAAGAAGAGTATTGTTTCAAGACAAGAAGTTGAAATTTTTAAATAGGATATGCTAAATGTTGTTGCCAAACTAAAATCTGAAATGGTTATGAAGTCATATTTCTCAGATCTTAATTTATTTCTGGAGACACAATTTGCATCAATTGGAAATAGTGCTGCTGGTGGATTAGACACTTCACCTGATTTAATCAGAATATTTCAAGCTATCACAGCTGCAATGAGAAATATGAATGACAGGTTGCAAGACATTTAGTGAAACAGTGCTCCATTATCTGTTCTATTAGATAATCAGAAATCCTTAGTTGATCAGTTAACATCCAGTGAGCCAGGAATCCGTTCTGTCTTAGAAAAACTCATAGAGAAGCTGTCTTTTTTTTTTATGGAGAAAGAAGATGGTCTTCACGAGTTTTTCAGATTCAATCTCATTGAAGATATTCATATGACTCAAGAGTACAGAGATCTTATTATTAATATTGGTGATGGATTAATAAAAAGGTTGAGAGAATATTTAGTAGAAATCAAGTCTACAGTCCAGCGAAGATAAACCCTACCTGTTCACTGCAAAAAAAAACCTTGATTCCTGTGATTATCATCCTTGTATCTATTTTTGACTTTTAACGAAAATCCATTTCTTTCTTTCTATTTGTTTTACTATCTTTATTTTAATATTCTAGTACTCCAAATTTAATTATTGATAAATAGTTAATAATATAATTTACCTACAATTCAGTGCAACATTAAATGTGTTAAAATCCATGATTTATCATTGTTTTTGATATCACAAAAAGGGGGAGAAATTTGGATAAACACAACATTTTATTTTAAAAACATTATTTAAATGATTTCCTATATATTTAAATTTTTTTGGATTTATACAGATTTATACTTATACAGAAAACTATTTTAAGTTATTAATAGTCGTTTATTATAAAGGGAAATTTTCTTTTACTTTTTATTCAGAGGGAGAAATTTGGTTAAAACTAGAAATTTTTATTTTATTCTTTACTTTTATTTTTAAATAAAATTATTTTATTTTCATGAAGGGGGAGAAATTTTTATTTATTGACATGATTTTGTTAAAATTAAATATTGTTTTATCTCTCAAAATTCTAAAACTTTATGTAACTAATTCAGAAATTTAATTTCATTTAATTAGTCTTATTATTTTATGGGTTTTGTGATCATAAAAAGGGGGAGATTGTTGAGAAAGTGTTGTTTTCAACAATACATAATATTGTTATTTAAAGGGGGAGTTTATATTAATACTCTATCTCTTTGTGATAATTTTGATGCTCACAAATACCCTTAATTATTTTCTAATGATTTTATTTTTTAAGTATTTTGCAGGAATTTATAATTTTATTTTACTCTTGAAATTACGGGAATTTATTATTAAAGTATTTGTATTTTAACGTGTTCTGGAAACACTGTTCATGCACTACTTATTCGGAATCTGCTTGAGCGTTTTCTGGAAACACTGTTCATACCCTACGTGGATAAACGTAGCATAAGGATAGAAACCGTGTATACTTTTTGAGATAAAGAAAAAGTATGGTTAAAAAACCATACGTTATCGACAAATTATGGAAGAAGAACCCTACGTTAGGAAGGAACCCTACGTTTGGGATATCAGAAAAGTATGGAAGAAGAACCGCACGTAAATATTAAATGTTATGTTTGTTTCTCAAAAGTATGGTTCATCAACCTTACTTTTGTAAACAACCATACGTTCTTGGAAAATTATATATCAGGTAAAAGTATGGATCTTTTATCATACGTTTGAAAGTTAAAGAGAAAAGTATGGATGACCAACCCTACGTTTGGAATGGACCTTACATTTCTTGTCAAGTTTACATTTTCAATCTTACATTGTCAACCTTACATTGTGAACCTTACGTTTGGAGACTATTTCATCAACCTTACATTCAGAGGACACATATAGTTCAACTTAACCTTACCTTTGGTGTCGGAGAATTTAAAGTTGATATTTTTATGCAACGGTCAATACACTGATTTTTAGGTGGATTTCAAGAAATATTTAAAGCTGATTTTAAAGTATGATTTTGACTGATTCAAAATCATTTCATCAATGATTTGATAATAAAATTAAAAGGATCTTTTTATGCTGAGTCTTAAGGGAAGTTATGACTGCTCTGTAAATTCAAATGTTTGAATATCGCGAGTAAAAACGCGACTTTTGTGGATCTAATTTTACAAGATAAGTTCTTATCGTTCTTTTATTTATATGGACTTTTTTAAACTTAATTTGATGATTATTGATCGTGTGTGATCTTTTTATTATTCTGAAAAAGAATAAAAATAGAGACTAGTGAAACACACCGATCTGCTGGTTCATAAGAAGCATCAAAGCTCTGTTTTTTAAAAGAGGAAGGAACGCGATAGAAGATTCACTTGTTCTACAACAAAGATCTACTGTGAATTTTCTACTGCTGAAGTTGTGAATTATATTTCTATATCTACTGCAACGAGATCGACTCAGAACGTTTCTTATATGAAGATTATTATTTTTAAATGCAAAGATCTATCTACTGTCAATTGCATGCTATTGCAATTATGAAGAACATCTGGAAAGTATTTTCAAAATATGAAAATCTTTTCTTTCTATTATTGAGTGATCATCTTCTTGTACTAAGCTGTGTTGGTTTTGTAAGTGAACCAGAAGACTTTGTTTTTCCTTGGATTGTAAAGGTGTCAACATCCTGTACTCAACTGTGAACCGGTCTGTTGAAACGAGGAACAGATAGTGAAAATCACCATGCTTGTGGAGTAGAGCGTTGGTGGAGTGGACTTGGGGCCTTCTGTTCCCCGAACCACTATACATCTTGTGTTTATGCTATTTAAATTTCCACTGCATCATTTTATCTGATTAAAGTTAAAAGGCAGAACACAATCTTGCAAAGATTTTTGAAAGGACACAATTCACCCCCCTCTTGTGTATATTTGGTGTAATCCGATCCAATAGTCGGGTCGTGACAAATAAGTCCTATAAAATTGGTAAAATCTAATCTACAAGTTGCATTCACCACCCTAACCCAAACAGTCAGTCGAAACCCAACAACCCACCAACTGTGATGTAGCTTATCCTACACAAAATAATTTTTCCTTCCCAGATGATCCACCAATTATAGATCATATAGCTTTCTTATAAAACCAATACAAGTGACCCATATTGATATAGAACCAACATTTAACCAGTGATCAAGGGAACTAAGGTCAGGTATATCCTCATCTATCACTCTGATAACACTCAATAAGTTGATCCCCTTGCACCAAGGAAGGTAACCCACTTCCCTGACTACACAAACCACTACCACCATGGTGCGACTCTTCATAATGGTGATTCCTATTATCTATATGTCCACTACTGTTTCTTATAGTAAAATATGACTTCCTTGATATTTTTCCCTCACTAGATTTCCTTTCTGATATAAGTGTATGATTCACAACCTTAGAAAAAGTGGAGAGATTAAACAAGTTCACTATAACTTTAATATTATACCACATACCATCCTCAAAATGTATCATCCTAACCAAATCATCATTAACCAACATAGGATCAAAATAATGAAGCTTTATAAAATGATATAAATTGTATATTTATGACATATTACCCTATATTAGATGCATTAATTCCTTATCCTTATCATCTATCAGGGTATCTAGAAAGAATTTATCAAATTAATGGGTCTTTAAATCCTTATAGATTTGTCTAACATGATAGTATACCTAGAATATAATCTCCTACCATCACTTTTTAGATCCTCAAAGAATATAAATGACCAATTTTAACCTCCTATTATGATGTGTCTTTAGATGATAAAAAATCATCCTAATAGACTCAATCCAATACTCTACAGCTTGGGGAACAACCTCTCTAGTAAAAATTAGTGGATGATGCAACTAAAACTCCCTAGTTAGCTTAGATATCATCATTTTAGGTTAAGAAGCCTCTCTCTCCATGGCCTACACCACCCTTAGAAAAATTTCTTGAAGCTGATCATTCAACACTTTCCCTAGTATGACAGGAGGATATATGCTAACTACCATTGGGAAATAATCATCACTTCCCCCTTGGTTCCCTATGAAAAGTTGTTGTAGATGAATTTTTCTAAAAACACATTCCTTAAAATATGTCACAATAACAATTCATAATATCACAATTTAAGGAAAAGCAATAACAGGAATACAACCCCACTATCTTCTATGTACCATTTTCATAGGCACAACACTACCCATGCACTCTAATAGCTCTAACCACCCACACAAAATGTTATCATATCACATAATGTCTACCCCTCACATGCATGATCATACTATCAAGGTTTATCTACCATAGTTTAACTAGAATGTCATAATAGGTGATAAGAGAACTAGTATGCCAATTACAAGTTATAAAATAAAAACACTTTCTATGTTGTAATTGGAATTTTAATTTAGAATAAGCAATATAATAATTTAAACATGTTTTCATGAAATACCATTTCAAATAGCCAATCATGTTATCTAGGATAAATAATCATAAGCAACCATATAAATAACATGTAAATCCTACAATCCTGCCATGATGCACAAACACCTACCATATTTCTATTCTATCCAAGAGACCCAAAATAACATAAATCAAAAAAATTTAAAATCATGTGTATCACTCAAGGTGAAATATTATAATAGTAAAAATTAAAATCATGAAAATCAATCCCATCCCTGGTAACTTGTAATTTAGTCATACGTAGGTTAGCTACTCTCATGCATGAGTTCCACACCAGTCTCGACACACCCTATATCATTTATACCTTATCCAAATAGCTAGAAAAAATAAAACACCTATGATATCACTTTGCAACGTCCCCTGGTTAGTGGCCACTAAACGGTGCCAGACTGGAGTTCACTACCTGACCTCAGGTGCACCTCCTTTTATGCCAGAGGTCATCAACTAGTAGTGATAGTCTATGATGGTAATATGGGAAGACTATTCCCTTGATATTAAAGTAAAATATCATTAGAAATCATAATAATCATATATAAACATACAGATAAAATAGTAAATTGGATAACCCAAAAAGTGACAACAAATAAATATAGCATAAACAATATCAATTGATGTATATAGGACAAAAAACAACAAGAATATTCAAAACCCACACATATCACAAATATAAAAATAGGAAACTGAAAGAAACTAAATAAAAGGTCCTGAACTCCCATGATCCATCCTAGCAGGCCAATTCATGCATCAACCGTAGGGTGCCTTACCTTTTCCAGTCTTATAATCATGAAGTCTTCTCGGGAACTAACGACAGATCAATTAGGGTGTGAGTACAACTCGATAGACCACTATAGATGGTGTCTATAAATATATCCTATCTGAGTAAGTTCATGGAGAAATAAAAAAAATACACAAGATTATATATATAGTAGAAAGTAAACATATAACATCTTTGATCATAGGTTTCACAGTGACACCCAAGGATAACTATACCTATATCACAGAGTTCCAGTTATCTTTGATCAATAACCAACATATCGGGGAAATATACCCATATTGGATTATAAGTCACACTTGGGGAAGTATAACCATCCTAGAAAAATAGTCACACCTAGGAAAAAATATCCATCCCAAAACAATAGTCACACTTAACAAAATATACCTGTCCTAAAACAATAGTCACATCTAGAGATATATCACTATTCAGGAACAATAGTCACACCTAGGGAAATATATATGTTTCATAATAATAATTACACATGAAGAAATATACCAATCCTGAAAAAATTGAAGAACCACCCCAGATACACCATCCTCGAAATAATGCACACAAGCTTCTCATAATTAGTTATCACTATTACATAAAACACCATTTACCATTAATTAATTTTAATTTAAAATTCAAGCTAAAAAATTCCATCTTAATAACTTACTTTATCAAAATTTAAGACAAGGTCATACCCATAAAACATTATTAATTTCAGGGGAAGGTTGTTAATTTTAATAAGATGATTTAAAAATTTTAATTTATTTATAGGTTTAACACACAGTGGATGATGCGATTGTAAAATGAATTCACTAAGAAAAATGATAATACTTTTAGTAAAATATAGACCACCTACCTTGAATGAAAAATGGCTTAAATTACAATATGGGATCACACCGTGATCTAGAAGATCTAAGATTTATTTTCTATCCCTTCAATGAATCCCAAATAAGGCTTATCAAAAAAAGAATCAAACCATAGATTCAATCATGATAACCATAATCTAGGGTTCCTATCAAGATAAAATGATAAAAAACAAGAGAGTATAAGAGAAAAATGATTCTTACCTTTGATCCCTAGGGTCCAATGCATTTCGATTTGATGTGGTTAGCCTCTAAGAGAAAAGTAATCACTAAAATATCCTAGATTAGGGATAGGGTTTGAGAGCATAAGATAAGGGAATAAGAATGTGAGTTTTCAGGTGAGTTTGAGGTTAAAAATAATATTTTCATAATTCATTAAAATCATCATATGTTTTGGAATCATGGTTTGTTAAACCATGAACCAACCATGTGAACCCCTTTGGAAGAAACACAAGGATACATAGTTGTGCTGAATGATTTTCCAAACTATGAGACAATTATACAAAAAATATGTCTAAATAATCTCAAAGTTATATAGCTACCTAGGAAGACCCACATGGTTTTACAAACTGTGGACCATCCTATATCTCTCCACATGGTTAGACACAAGGTTATAAATAATTGTGTTCCATTCATGTGTCCCATACTATAACTCAAAATTTCATACTTTTGGGTAATCTGAATCCTGAAATTCTCTTAGAGACTTCCCAAAATTTTTAACCACATCCATCACATTTAAAACAAGTAAAATAACATGTTTAGGGTGAAAAAATAGGAAAACCTAGATTTTTATAACCTCCCCACCTTAGAGAATATAATCCTGGAGATTCACTCTATAATGAAGACTTGGGTTTTACATCTCCATATGAGTAATCTTAGAGAAATATCTAGCCAACCCCCACTTTTTTAAAGAAGTCATAAGCCTTTAGTCTAGTGAGAAGTCTAATAAAAAATCCCTCCACCCAAGGATACTTTACTCAAGATATATTTAAATTCCATCATAACTCTATCACCTAATATGTATAAACTCAATAAAACCTATAAATTAAATCTAATAAATGAAGTACATACCAAAGTCAAGGTAGATAAAAACTAAATCTTTTGTTTTCATACCTATATTGTAATGCATGACATGAAAATTTTATAAGAGGAAATTTATCATATAAATTAAAGCATACACAATATTTATATTTTATAAGTAATTTATAAACATGAATATTTAAAATGAATGAATAAATAAAAATTCTATTTATTTAATTAACACAAGATATTAATATGAGAATTTGAAATTAAATTTAGGCCTGAAAATATTCCATTTTTAATTCATAACACTTATTTTTTATAAATATTTCATAAAAAATTGGAAATTTATCCAAAATATTAAAATTTATTTATTTTGTATCATATCATATTTTATAATAGATAAAGGGAATTATATATCATAAGATGTGATTGGTTTCACTATTTATGATAAGTGATATCATAGGTTTTTGATCATATTTGATAATATATGCTATATCCTCACATTAAAATGATGCATAATTTTTCAAAATTGAGAATTTCACTCATATAAAATGATATCACATATCACAACATATAAAATAGAACAAAACCACTAGATTTGGATATATCATACCCTATGATACAAATCAGTTGCACCCAATGAATAAGAAAAGAAAAATTTGTGCACTATGATATCCTATATAGTAAATACAAATAGTGAAATCCAATAAATGATATTAAACTACATCATTTTATACAATATTATATCACGTAAAATTCATTATGATATATACATGTTATTCATAAATTCAGTAAAAAAAATTTATTTGAAGATGATTGTGGATCTAATACCACTAATGTTATTTTTAGGATATATAAAGTGGTTTCCAAGCAATTACATCCCTATATAGATACTAAATGTGGATGTGTCTATGCCATAGAGGTACCTAGGGGTAATAAATTTGAAAAGGGTGCATTGAGATGAAAATTATCATCACCTGGTGCATGGCAATGGGTCTTTTTACACACTTGGTTTGACACTCTCGAGGAATATATTTTAAAAATTCATAAAATATTTATGAACCATCATGAAGAATTTAAATAGATTATGACTATGGATGAATTAGGACACACCTAAGGTTTCATATAATAAAAACAAGGTTTCATTATTTAGACAACCTATAAATTATTTTTTATGATCATGTGGTTTTACACTATGATTAGTTTTTCTTACAATATGTTTTTTGGTTTTAGTAAATGGATAAAACTAGAAGGAACTGCATTAACATTGAATGTAATGGATAATTTACTAATGATAATCCAAATGTGATGAATACTGGAGTGAAGAATTTTGTGATTATTCTTAATAAACCATCATAGAACATGATTAACAATGTTCACCTTAACTAACTCTCAGACTCACTAAAGAAGATAAGGATAAAGTTCATTGAGAGTTCAGATAGTGGAGACCATGGATAAAAGAATATTTATTTTTCTATATGTAAAGAATGTGGGAAGAAGAACTATAGATAATGACTCAAAGGAATGAGAATATGTTTTATGTGTAGAGAATAAGGGAATAAAGTAAGAAATTTCTAAGGGAAAATGAAAGGTTCAGTTACCGCAACAGATGGGAATATTGGTCTCCCTAAGGTATCATCAACTGTTGAATATTTTAAATGTAGAAATTATGAGAGTTATGAAAATCTATTACATAAGGGGAAAACTCATGAAGAGAATCAACAAGGTTGTATGAGTAATAGTCTTTCTATCAATGATGATGATACTATGAATGAAATATTAAAGGAAATAGATACTATGGAATAAGATTATAAATCCTAGTTAATAGTTTGAGAAGTAAGTGGAACGATTGGAGTATTAATGTATTATAATTCAAGTATTATGTTAAATGAATCATTAAATATATAAGAATTATTTATTATAATTTTTTCATTAATTATTTTCAAAAAAATGTTAAATGGTACCAATGAACTAGAAAAGTTATTTAATGGAAAGGTGATATTTTTATTAATGGAATATAACCATTAATATGTTTCGAATGTTGAGATACTTATGTTAGGATAAAGAGATTTTAGAAATGAATAAGTAAATTGGATATTAATAATTCCCTTGTAACTAATTAATTATTTGTTGACAAAGTGTTTTATGCCATCGTTGATGGAGTTTATAACATATTTATATTTAAGGAATATATCCAATAATCTGTATTTTATATAATGAATGAGAAAACATGTATGTTTTCAAAAAGGTTTTATGGTGATTTATGTTATTGCAATGTTTTAAGATAATACATGATTAAGGTATTCACATGGTTGGTATGTGATAGTCAAGAGATATTTTATGATATATGGGGGGATAATGTTAAGTTTATTTTGAGAAATTTAGTGACCTTATCTATGAATTTTGAATTTTGGAAGGGTTATAAGGTTAAAAATCTATGGAATGGTTTAATATTAAATTTGGATGAGGTTATAAATATTAATGTATTACTCCACAATATGAATATTTATCCATATTAGACAACCAATGTTAACCTTATTTTACTAGAGATGGAAGTAACGAATTATCATTCTATTATGGATCTTATTTATATATTTAGATATGAAAAAAATTCATCTCTTAGAGTAAGTGTTGAAGTGGAAATTGATCAAGGCACAAACAAAGGATTAAATTTTTACCTTGACATAAAAAATATATCAAGTAATTAAATTTTTATATGTTCTCAATCAAGATGGAAAAGAAATTACCCAAAATAAGGAAAAGGATCTTGAAATAAAATGTTGCCTTATTATTATAATTTTTGATGATATCAATGAATTTTTTTATTCCTCTTTGGTTTATGTCTTTTTGGTTGTTAACTTTATTCTGACCATGTTATCTATTACTCTCCATTATTGTTTGTGTGTTCATTTTCTTCTATATTCCCATGTTTTCACTCACATCCTATGGTATACTATTTGGAAACATAGTATGTGTTATTCCAAATGACCTTCACACAACCATTTATATTTTTAAATAGAATGTTTTATTAACCCTTTTTATAATGTTGTATTCTATGAATAAATTCCAAAATGTTAAAACTTTGACGACTGAGACAAATTTTGAGGGTGAAATTCATTTTAAGAGGGGTAGAATGTAACACCTTGATATTTTGTGAGATATATTTTTTAGATTAATTTAATTTTTTTGATATTTTTCATCACTCACAACATTGATTTTATATTTTTCTACATGTAGCACTGAGTTTATCTTACGTTACATGCAACACTGAGTGTAACTTGCGATACACGCTACACCAAGTTTAAATGAAATAGAACATACTGTTAATATATTATTATTTAATATACTAGTTATCACCTAGTCATTAGAATGAAGGGTATGAATATGATTAACTAAATTATGAAAATATCATAGAACATGATTAACAATGTTCACCTTAACTAACTCTCAGACTCACTAAAGAAGATAATGATAAAGTTCATTGAGAGTTCAGATAGTGGAGACCATGGAGAAAATAATATTTATTTTTCTATATGTAAAGAATGTTGGAAGAAGAACTATAGATAATGACTCAAAGGAATGAGAATATGTTTTATGTGTAGAGAAGAAGGGAATATAGTAAGAAATTTCTAAGGGAAAATGAAAGGTTCAGTCACCGAAACAGATGGGAATATTGGTCTCCCTAAGGTATCATCGACTGTTGAATATTTTAAATATAGAAATTATGAGAGTTATGAAAATCTATGACATAAGGGGAAAATTCATGAAGACAATCAAAAAGGTTGTATGAGTAATAGTCTTTCTATAAATGATGAAGAGACTATGAATAAAATATTAAAGGAAATAGATACTATAGAATAAGATTATAAATCCTAGTTAATAGTTTGAGAAGTAAGTGGAACGATTGGAGTATTAATTTATTATAATTCAAGGATTATATTAAATGAATCATTAAATATATAAGAATTATTTATTATAAGTTTTTAATTAAGTATTTTCAAAAAAATGTTAAATGGTACCGATGAACTAGAAAAGTGATTTAATGGCAATGTGATATTTTTATTAATGGAATATAACCATTAATATGTTTCGAATGTTGAGATAATTTTTTTGGGATAAAGAGATTTTGGACATGAATAAGTAAATTGGATATTAATAATTCCCTTGGAACTAATTAATTATTTGTTGACAAGGTGTTTTATGCTATCATTGATGGAGTTTATAACATATTTATATTTAAGGAATATATCCAATAATCTGTATTTTATATAATGAATGAGAAAACATGTATGTTTTCAAAAAGGTTTTATGGTGATTTATGTTATTGCCATGTTTTAAGAGAATACATGATTAAGGTATTCACATGGTTGGTATGTGATAGTCAAGAGATATTTTATGATATATGGGGTGATAATGTTAAGTTTATTTTGAGAAATTTAGTGACCTTCTCGATGAATTTTTCATTTTAGAAGGGTTATAAGGTTAAAAATTTATGGAATGGTTTAATATTAAATTTGGATGAGGTTCTAAAGATTAATGTATTACTCCACCATATGAATATTTATCCATATTAGACTACCAATGTTAACCTTATTTTGCTAGAGATGGAAGTAACGAATTATCATTCTATTATGGATCTTATTTATATATTTAGATATGAAAAACATTCATCTCTTAGAGTAAGCGTTGAAGTAGAAATTGATCAAGTCACAAACAAAGGATTAAATTTTTACCTTGAAATAAAAAATATATCAAGTAATTACATTTTTATATATTCTCAATAAAGATGGAAAATAAATTACCCAAAATAAGGAAAAGGATATTGAAATAAAATGTTGCCTTATTATTATCATTTTTGATGATATCAATGAATTTTTTTATTCCTCTTTGGTTTATGTATTTTTGGTTGTTAACTTTATTCTCACCATGTTCTCTATTACTCTCTATTATTGTTTGTGTGTTAATTTTCTTCTATATGTCCATGTTTTCACTCACATCCTATGCTATACTATTTGGAAACGTAGTATGTGTTATTCCAGATGACATTCACACATTCATTTATATTTTTAAATAGAATGTTTTATTAACCCTTTTTATAATGTGGTATTCTATGAATAAATTCCAAAATTTTAAAACTTTGACGACCGAGACAAATTTTGAGGGTGAAATTCATTTTAAGAGGGGAAGAATGTAACACCTTGATATTTTGTGAGATATATTTTTCCAATTAATTTAATATTTTTGATATTTTTCATCACTCACAATATTGATTTTATATTTTTCTACATGTGGCACTGAGTTTATCTTACGTTACATGCAACACTGAGTGTAACTTGCGATACACGCTACACTGAGTTTAAATGAAAGAGAACATACTATTAATTTATTATTATTTAATCTACCAGTTATCACCTAGCCATTCGAATGGAGGGTATGAATATGATTAACTAAATTATGAAAATATATAGTAAATACATATATACAAAATAAATTATTTTGTGACCAATTAATTATAAATTAAAATAAAAACCATTTTGAAATAAAGGAAATCTTTTTAAAAAAATCTTTTTATGAAAACAAACACGTTTTAACTCAATAAATTAAAAAAACCAATTTTAATGAATGATTTAAATTAAATTTATATTTTATGTATTCAATAAACTATTTAACAATCACCTTATGTGTTTTATAGATAAGATATAATAATAAATATAATTTTACGCTTAAAAACTTTATTTTTCTAAAAAACCGTTTTATCGCCTTTTGCACACTTATTTTAAAACTAATTTTTGATAAATTTAGAAAATATATTTTAAAAAATAAATTTAATTTTTGAAATCCTAATTTCAAAATTATCTCAGGGTGATTTTTTGAGAATTTTCTGAAAAGATTAATTTTTTTATGAATAGTGAAAAATTTGGAATTTTAATTGAAAACTATCTTTTAGTTTAAATTATTTATAAAGTTAAATTATATTTTAAATTGTTTTTAAATATAAATTATATGAATTATATATCTATTAATATAATTTATTTCATTTTTATCATTTTTATATTTAATTTTGATATAAAAACCTTGTAAACTTTTGAACATTTTCTCTTTGAAAACTAGCTTTCTCATCGCGTCTACGGTATTAATTTTAAATTAAATTTTGAAAATTTTGTGAATTTAATTTGTAAAAATGGATTAAATATTTTTAATAATAATAATTTATATTATCTAATATTTTCAACTTAATTTTTGACCAAAATAAATAGTGAAAACAATAAAAATTAATTATCACGGCTAAGGTAAAAATGAGTTTAATAGGGGTTAAACTAAAAAGATAAGGGTTAAAATGAAATAAAAACTTATCTAAAATATATTTTATGGAAATATTTATAATCTATAAGGTCTAATTATTGATAATATCCCATTTTTTACCCTTTTTTCATGTGAAAAACGTGGTTACACCTTTTTCTTCTAAAAAATTACAAGTGTGCCACTCAATTCACTTATAAAAGGCCACCCCCTATCATCTCCTCTTCACACCTTAAAACCATTTTTTATCAGACAATATCTACCCAAATAACATCAAAAAGTCCCTTATCTCACCCTATAATCCTTATTTTGGGCAGAAATCCAACCTTGGAAGGCTTTTGGGGGAAACCAAAGGAGGATACCTGAAGAAGAGGTAATGTTCTTCAATGAGCATTTTTATTTTATTTTTCCCCCACCTTCATTAATAATTATTAAACCATGATTATATAATAACCTCACTATATTACATACACTAATATGTTTTTATATTAAGTTCATTATCTATAACTATCTCCACTTTCATGAAATGGGTTATGAAATCATCATTTGTGTGTACAGAGGACAACAACCTCATAAATTGATGTCATTCATTTTTCTATTATCATCTATCACAGTTGGGTATGATGATGTATATAAATTATATATATGATAATTATAAAATAATTATACCTATGGAGTAATTATATCATATATATCATTTTTTAATTTTCATTCCATAGGGATTACGATAACTTCATTCGTGTGTAAGGCAGACTACCTCCTCATGAAGCGATGTAATCCATTTTCACTAGCTAGTATTTTACATAGAGGATAATAAGGATTAAATTAATTAATATACATTATATACATGAAATAATTATGATATTAATGACATATTTATCATTATGAAAATATAATATATCATTTTATTTATTACCTTTTCACTTACTGAAAGATGTTAATGTTGTTCATGTACGCGTGGATTACCACCTTCACGAAGCGATGCAACTCTCCCTTTTCATCACCACACCACATGGACAATATGTATAATTATATTTAAAAAAAATTATATGTTATTTATTATATTATTATAATTATGTAAATATTAAATATTACTTACCTCCTTTCATAATGATTTTTGAAAAATGGAAACGTTACTCATGTGTACGCACGGTCTACCGTCTCCATGATTATAATGTACTTTATATCTCAAAACCATATTTCATGATTGTTATTAAAAGTATAATTGATTTATAAATATTATAATTATTTCATTATAAGTATTATTTATATAATGGAACCATTATAAAATTAATAGGATCAGAAATAACAAATCAAAACATATATGAAAAACAAAGCAGTTATTACCCGAAACGTGATTTTAACATGGAATTGATAATAAAAAGGTAACAAATAGTCATAAGTGAATCATATATGGTATAATATATATAATTATGGTTCTATAATATATGTATAATAAACTTTTATCTATTATATATGAGGTTCAAATGTGTATGAAGGAATTCGAGACTTAAGGTAATGGATTTCTAATCTCTCTTTTATTTCTGGGAGACATATTAAAATTCACCACTCATTTATTTTGTGTGGTGTATATAATACCCCTTTGAAATGTTATATCATTAATATAATAATTTTAATTATATTTAAACTTTAATTTTATTTTATTCTTTATCGGGGATTATGATTCAAAAGATTACTAAATCAGTAAGGAATTTCTCATCTCACTTTTACTTCTGTGAGAAATACACCATATTCACCACTTATTAATTTTTTTTAGTGTGTGTACTGACCTTTTTGTATGTTATATCTTGAATTAATATGTCTTTATGTTATTTAAAATTTCATTAAAGTTATTTCTTTCATGTGTCTTATGATTAAAAATTTACCAAAGTGGTAAGAGTTTATTTCACAATGTCATCATTATTTGGGATTCTTTTTATTTAAGTCTCCCTTAGGGAAATTATTTTATATTTTTATCTTGAAATAAATATATTTTATTCTCATATGGTTATTTAATTTTTTTTTCAAGTAATGGTACCATTTTACCACTCTTTGTTACTTAAAATGATTAATAATTTTTTTAAATAAAATATGAATTTATTTCTCTCTTCGGTCAGAAATCATTTTTCATCAAAACACATGTTATCAAAAAATGTTTTCAAAAATGTTTTTAAAATTTTTAAAATTATTTATTAAATTCATTATTATTTATTTTTACTTTTTAAATTTTTTTTGAATGTAATCTTCATATCATTTTAAAAACAATTCACATTTAGATTTTAATGAAAACACAAAAGGAATCTTTGTTTTAACATGTACGACATGAATGGAATTATCTGCCATCATAAAAAATAATTTCTTTGAAAATTCCTTTATAATATTCCAATTTTACTTTCAAAGAAAAGGATTTTGGTAATGTTTTATTTTTTAAAAATTTATTTCCAAAATAGAAAGTATATTTTCATCAAGAAATATTTTAAATAATCTTTCCAAATCATTTTAAATCTAAGATAACATCCATTGATATTACCTATGGCTTACTAGGTATATGATCCAAGGATTCCATTATTATTATTCATATTAATGGTTTATGTTTATGATGGAATGATGTTCCTGAAACCTATTTCTCTTCTATGGGTTATACCATGATAAAAATTATTATGAAACCCACTTCTTTTTCTTTGGGTTATGATTTGAGGAAATGATGAAATGATTATGAAACCCATTTATTTTAATGTGTTTTTATATTATTAATGTTTTATGATCTTTTGGTACACATATGTATTATTTTCATCATGTGATGAGTGGGACCTATATCTCTCTCCAATATATTGAGTAAAGATTAATGTTATATGATCTCAAAGGGTACGTGAGAGATTATCCCAAGCTCAAAAGAGGGTACACAATAGGTCATACCAAGAACTAAGTAGGTACATGGGTGGTTATCCCAAGCCTAAAATTTTATGAATATCTTGGTTGGTATCCTTGACATATGATTTTCTATACTTATGTGTGTTCTATAAATCTATATCTTATTTCAGTGTTATGCTCGCATGAAACATATTCTTTGATTTCCTTATGATTCATGTCATATGAACTGCCAATATTTATTCCATGACTTATGATTCTGATATTTAATATTCATGGTATGGTTTTCATATTTTATTCTCATGTTATTATACCCTTATTTTAATGTTATACTTATGTATCTCCCTTGTTTAACCTTATTGAGAATCTAAGCTCACCCTTTCTTATATTTCCTTTACCTAGGTTATGAAGAAAGTTTTAAGTAGGGTATATTTTTGAATATTAATAAAGAATAATATCTTTATGGGATATGTTGAAGATATTTTACCAAATTAGAATATTTTTTTCCTAGTCTCCAAATACACTAAACTATTATGGTTCTTAGGCATGTGTTTGTGTAATGTATTGAATATTCATATAAAAAGATGTAATATCCATTTATGAAAATCCCGGGTCTCTATAGTTATATATATAAGAAAGAAAATTTTTATTTCATTAGGAATATAATAAATAGTTTGTAAATTATAAAGATGAATAATCCTATTTATAGCATTGATAATAAGAAGGTCAGGGTTGGTTCTAATCCCACCTATATTTAGCATTGTCATTTTGGAAATATAAATGATAAACACATTTAAAGACTCAATAGAGATGGATTTTTGGACTCCTTATATTATGATTAATTTGAGAATTGTGAATCTTGTTTATTATGAAAAAATGACCAAGGCACATTTTAGAAGAAATGGTGAAAGGGTAAGTGGATTGTTGGATCTCACACATATTTATGTATGTGAACCAATGAGTACTCAAGAAAGTGGGGGTTTTAAACACTTAATTTATTTTAGTAATGAATTTAGTCAGTATGGATATGTTTTTATTATGAAACAAAAGTATGAAATTTTTTAAAATTTCAAAGATTTTTTAAACAAAGTAAAAAATCAATTAGGAAATAGTATTACAATCCTTTCAATCGAATTACGGTGCTGAATACTCAAGACAAGAATTTATATATTATTTGATATATTATTTAATTATTTCACAACTCACTCCACCTTGAATAATATAATGGAATCATGTGCCTGAAAGGAGAAATCATACCCTATTATACATAGTTCAGTTGATGATGATTCTATGTGACCTTTCTATTTTATTCTAGTGTTATGATCTAGAGACCACTAAATTTATACTAAAATAAATTATATATAAAGCAATAATAAATAAACCATATGAGATATGGTATGGGAAAAATATCAATTTGTCTGATATGGGTATTTGGGTATGTGAAGAATTCGTATGATGATTGGATTCTCATACGATTGAATCTAAATATGAAAGATTATTATTTGTTATTTACCCTAAGGAAACATAGGGATATTATTTCTATAATCCTATAGAGTATAAAGTGTTTGTGGCCCAATTTTCTAAATTCATTGAGAAGGAATTTATCAATTTTGGATTCAATGGGAGGAAATTTAAAATTAGAAAAGTTTAAGAAAAATAAATGACAAGTTTTACTAGGATGGAATTTGAGCCAAATTACCTAAAGAATTATAGAAAAATAACTAAATTTTGTTACATAATAACCTCAAATATATCACCCTTAGTTTCAAGTACATGAACCTTTATTTATGTATTTTGAGTCTATATAATGAACAGATTAAGTTTCGAGAGGTTATGAGGGGTTTTGGAATGTTTTGGATGATTTTTTTTAGGTTCATGATTTGTTCATGGTTAGTACTTTCTATGAACCATCTCTAGAAAACTATGCAGGGAAGACAATGGGAACTGAGTAGGTGCATGGTTTGGATAAACCATGCGAGTTCTTATGGGAAACTGTTCTTATTGAAATAGATAGAATATAATGGTTAGATCAAGGTTTGTCTAATCATATGAGACAATCATGTGACGTGTGTCCTTAAGATAGTAACACCGTATGGTTGGAAAATGGTTTTATAAACCATGCAGCTTAACCATGCATCGTATGGTTGAAAACCCTAAAAATGTAGATATAATCTGAATTAATCCTCTAGACCCCCTCTAATACCCTAATACCTCAAGAACCTAAATTCCTTTTACTCTCTAGTATTTGAGATACAACCCCTTCAATCTGTGAGTGACTCCTAGGTGAATTAAAGCAAGGTGGAGGCTCAGATTCATCAGTAAGTAACTGTTATTCCTCGTTATTCTTAGATCCAAGGTTCTTCTCCCTCTAATAACCATATATCTAGTTTTTTATGGATATATCTATGTGTTATGAATGTTTTTATGATGAAATATTATTGGATATAGTGAAGGAAATGTGGTTTGTTATCAAATATTGAATTTTTTTATGCTGTTCTTCATTTCCCCACCCATTGTGAGGTTGGTGACTTCTCTATTATCTATATTTTACTTATAACTTGAAGGATTAGTTTTAATTAAATGTTTAGTTTCAAATTATAATGAAAATATTGTGTGATTATTTGTGTAAATACTGATTGGTATTGGTTTTGGAAATTTATTGTAAAATTGGTTAGATTTCAAAAAACCTCTTTTGTTTATAATTTTAAAATTTTGATTTTTAAAATCATGGTTTTATTTTTATGCATGGAAATTGTTTTTTAAATAATTTAAATAAATAAAGGTTTGTGGAATGGTTTTATATGTATGTTGGTATACATGGTTGGCATGAGTTCATTTTCATTAGATGTGACCCTGTGGAAGGGGTGTGTTCCATTGGGGCACTAGGTAGTGGTCACCATGTGATGACTTGGTGGATCGATGAGAGACCTCTCATGAGTTTTTAACTATAACCTAGGAATAAATGGTGTGAGTGGATGAATTATTATGGGTATTCAAAATTATTTTAAAGAGGTTTTATACTTTTTTATCACTTTCCATGGAAAATTGTTTATGGAATTTATATAAACTGTTTTTACTAATTAAAATTGTTTTATATGTGCTTACAATTTTTTTCCTAGTGGTGTAAGTTAGTAAGTCATCAGTGAAATACTAATGAGTTTAGACTCACCCTATTCTTGGGAACTGTTTTTCATTTTCAGATATCATTTATTGAGACACAAGTTAAGGCATGGTATTTTAGTTCTTTAGTGATTATTTTTGATACCGCGAGCATGGAAAGTAGAGTTGTAGCTTAGAGCTGGTTGGGTGTTTCTGGATGATGTCACTTGGGAGTTTTGAGTTTTTTTGTAGTTTTGGTTCTTTTTGAGTATGTATTTTAGTTTCCACTTGTACATTGATATGTTTTATTGGTTTGTTTATGTTTTTGAGTTGTATTTTTTACTCATGAATCATATAGTGGTTTGGTTGGTTATTTTTTATATAGTTTGGATGTTTTATATATCAAAGAGAAAATCATACCCAAAATTTTCTTAAGTCCCTTGACATTTTTTCCAGCCTTTTATGTCTTGGGTATGTCACATAAGGCCTAGTATCACACCCATCACTTCTCAAGCCAATGAGTAGGGGAAGGATGCTACAAATGGTATCGACTTCGGTCAGTCTATCTATCCTATTTAGGAAAAAATGGTTTCAGTTTTGTTTATTCCTAGAGTTAGAAATGGTATCAGTCTGTCTCTTGAGATGGTAGTGATAATATAGGTTTTAAAAAACTTAAAATATAGAGCATAAAAAGGTATAGCTAACGTCACACGCACAAAAATATTTTCTTTTATTTAATAAGGGGGAGTATAGGGGAAAAGGAGGTCAAATAACACATCAAGGAGGTCTAAAAAAATGGAGACCAAGAGAATCCCTAATAACAATGTCCTCTCTTACGGGATCGAGGGACCCTAAGAAGGAAAAATCCCTAATCAGACTTTCTAGAGTAGCCAAGGACGTCAATAAATCTACCACCTGATTCCCCTTCCTCTAAGTGTGGGTGATTTCAATGTCATTAGAAATGAAGTCCCTTCACTTATGAATCAGGTATGTGACTAGTCAGTGGGTGTCATAGGTGCCTTTAAGATAGTTCCAGATAGTTTTCAAGTCTGTTTCCAATGAGGATAGAAGGATATTCCGAGATGTTCATAACTCAAGGTCACTGAGTAAGGCCTTAGATTCCACTATTAATAAATCTTCAGCCCTGTAGTAAGAGTTTAAGGCTAGTAGAACTAAAACTTGAGTGTCCCAGAGCACTCCTCCCCCCTCATGTCCCCGTGGTTGCAATCTACATCTATATTGAGCTTAAGATCATGGGTTGGTGGAATCCAGTGTACCCAATGCTCTATTTGTAGAGTTCTGGACACTTCACCTGTGCTTCTTCTTGCAATATTCATGCTACATCAGAAGACCCACAAATTCTGAGACCAGACATATGACTCTTTTTAGAAGGGCTGGTCTTGAATGTGGAGAGTTAGAGTGACAAGTCTAGTTTCATGACTACCATAGGCACTAGCAGTTAGCTGCAAGAAGAATAGTGCGATCATCCTCCTATGCTTTGTTTCTACTAGCTCCCAAAAACCACCACTGAAAAAACTCCCCGAATGAACCCTCCCTTACTACTATGCTAGTAAACTCACCCAACTCCCTCCAAATTAAATCCGACCAATCACTTTGGAAAAAAAGGCGAGTCATGGTTTCCTCCTTAGAGGTAGTGAAACAAGTACATTTTGAAGCGAGGAGTACACCCTCAACCCTCACTTCCATGTCTGATAGAACCGCTAAGTGCCTTATCTTCCACAGTAGGAAATTGTATTTAGAAGGAATGGTATTCCTCCAGAGAAGGCTAACCCATGTAATAGTAGCAGTTTGAATTTATATAATCTTCTTATAATTATTGGCAGTGAACTTACCCAAGGAAGAGGTAGTGAAAATGCATAGGTCAACATAATCTTCCATGTGAATGCTTATCAGGACCCTATCCTGGGAGGGGTTAAGGATTACCTGGGTGAAGGAAGGGAATGAGACAGTTTTTTTTAAAGGAAATATCAATTACAGGGCACCTTGGGTACCTTAGGATTTCAACTTCCTAATCACATTCCCAGAAATTGATATCCCCATGACCAATGATCCACCAAGAATGATTTTGAAGAGATGAAATATGTATTCAAAGATAATTTCATATGGGTGAATATTTTACAGATTTCTCCCTTGGGATAAACCCATATTTTCCCTTGATGAGATTACTCCAAATAGAATGAACCTCGATGAAATACCATGAATGTTTGGCCTAAAAAAATACATTTCCTCCCCCATGTTTTTTACATTTATGCCACCATTCTCCACTAGTTTGGAAAGCTGACTCTAGGATGATGGGTGGAATTTTCCATCTCCTTGGGCATCCCAAATGTATTCAATCATAAGCTTCTCTATATATTTAATAATAGACTTTGGAACCTTGATAGTAATACTTCCCAATAGGAATTCATTGTTCATTATGAGTTTAATGGTTTATGAAATGGACAAAAAGTGATGATTTTTGAAAATAGTGAAAATGGTTTTTTGAAAATCATGGTTTTAGTATTTTAAAAAATGGTTGAAATGTTGACGATGGTTGAATTATGGAAATATATGTTGTGATATATGTTTACATGGTAAGTTAGAATTGCTAAGACTTTAGTTTCTAATGAGTGATACTAAAAAAAGTTTTTTTGGTTATAATGAATAGAACTGGGTAGGCATCATAGAAATCAACTGGAAGAGGCTTCTAAGAATGTGGTTTCACTTGAACCATAGATAAACCAACAACTAGTCCAAATAATTGTCTAGTATTTTCAGGCCATAGATAAGGGCAAGAGAAATGATGAAACTTGGAAATTGGACAACTCGATTTAGTTCCAAAATTAGAACCCACCCAACTTTTGGGGGGTTTTTGATCTGAAAAAATAAGAAGTCTGGTTAAATAAGATGAATCGAGTATTTAATTTCCTTGGGACACCATCAGAGTTGAAATTAAAGTTAGTAATGTATATGAAGGAGGATTTGGAACACCAATGGTGGTAATTAGCACTTCGTGCTAAATTTGACAAAGGAATGAAATGGGAGGATTTTGAAGAATTTTTTAATAATAAATTTTATCCTCACACCTTTCAGATTTCTAGAACAATGGAATTATTTAGTTTGAATAAAGAGAACCTCACAATGATAATATATGCAGCTCAATTTATGAATTTAGTTCACTTTTACCCGTATATTCATTTAATGAGTGAATTTTTGAGTCGGTGTTGAGGATGGATATTCATTCAAAGATTTTTATTCTTTATATAATATATTATATAGAAATTTTTAATAGAGTGACTATATTATAAAGTGATATCTTAGAAAATACGACCATGGAGAGTATGTTTATTTCTATAGGAACAAGTGGAAATTCCAATGTTGGGAATAAGATAAATAAGGACACTTACTTCCAAAGTGGTGATACACCTCAGAATTAGACTGTGAGATTATTAAAAATCTCTCCTTAACTGAAAAGTAATCTGGGATATTTTAAATGTCGTTCTTTCAACCATATAGAATAATATTGTACAACACCACCTAGATCCTATCACAACTACAACTATACGGTACATATTTAGTGATATTATTACAATTCTCTAAGGTTATGTTCTAGGGACACATCTCATATTTCCCAAACAATGTATGCTTTAATGGGATGAGTACAACATAATAATTCTCTTCATCAGAACCGAGTGAAACAAGGTGATTCTAGGAAGACCATGACTCCTCAACTAGTGTAATATTAATAGGGTAATAAAGAGAAAATTTAAATGAGTAAGAAATTTTATGGATTTGACCAAGTGATTTTAGATGATCAATATGGTCCTTCGATAGTAATAGGTATGGTTCTTTTGAATTATACTCTTATACAAGATTTTTTTGATACGAGTGCATCCCACTCATTTATTGTTTCTCATGATATTAATCATATGGGTTTGCATGTTGAGATGATGGATTATATTTTGAAACATCGAAACTCACTTTTCTAAAGAGAATGTAGAGACTTTATGTGTAAAGCTTGTTCTATAACTATCTATTAGGTTGAGTTGATTTGTGATTTCTCTATGCTTAAGATGGATGTATATGACTTGATTTTGGGTATGGATTAGTTGGTATAGTTCAAGGCCCAAATCGACTGGTATTCCCATAAGGTGAGTTTCACATCTCTTGATAGCATCGAGCATCTATTTAATGGGTATTGGGATGTAAAGGCAAGTAATTCTGGTTTTTTGGCACCAGTAGTTATAACAGTATCATATTATTTAGTATCCCTAACCTTGTAATTTATGGATGATATTGGGAATAGATATTTTAAAACTATTTTCAACCAATTTCCTATTAACTTTCCTAACAATTTATTGAGGCATATAATGGAAAGATAAGTGAATATTATGATTGATCTCTTAATATGAACCAGTCCTATTTCAATTCCATCTTATCGAATAGAACAAAAATAATTGAGGGAATTGAAATTTTAGTTGGAAGAGTTAGAAAGTAAAGTATTCATTCAATAAAGAACTTATCCATGGGAAACACCATTTTTATTTGTGTAGAAGGAAGATGAAACTCTTAGTCTTTTTGTGGATTATCATAAGCTTAAACTGTTTATGATAAAGAATTGGTATCCTCTTCCATGCATTGATGATCTGTCTAATCAATTGAGGGGAGCCTAGTGGTTCTCTAAGATTGAACTATGTTCAGGGTATCACCAATTGTGATTTTTAAAGGAGTATAATCCAAAAAAACTTTTATAAGAATATATGTACGTTATAATTTTTTTGTTATACCTTTTGGTCTTACGAATGTGCCATCCATCTTTATAGTATTGATGAATAGAATCTTTTAGAGCTATCTAGATTTCTTTATGGTGGTGTTTTTTGATGATATACTTATTTATTCTATGAAAAAATAGGATCATGATACATAATTGTCTATAGTGTTGGTTATCTTTGTAGCATAATTTGTATTCCAGGTTTTCAAAGTTTAATTTTTGGATACATGAGGTACATTTACTTTTCCATGACATTTCTAAAAAAGGTTTTCTATGGATCCTAAAAATATAGAAGCTGAAATATCTTGGCAACCACCAAAGAATGTATTTGAGATACATATTTTCCTTGTATTAGTGGGATACTATAGATGTTTCATATGAGATTTTTCATGTTTGGAATCACCGATGAAAACTTTGATGAGGAAATGTGTTCCTTTCCAATAAAACAATTAATGTCAGAAATAATTTTAAGAACTTAAGGTTCAACTTACATCAGCACCTATCCTCATGTTTCTAGAGTCTAGATAGGGATATGTAGTCTATTGTGATGCATCAGGATCTGGGTTGGGATGTGTTCTCATGTAGGGAGATCATGTTATTACTTATGGTTCACGACTGTTATGGTTCCATGAGAATAACTACCCAAAATATGATTTGGAGTTGGCTGTTGTGGTCCATTCTTTGAAGCATTGGAATCATTATCTATTTGGTGAGAAATTCATATTATTTAAGGATCATAAGAGTTTCAAACAAATTTTAACACAATGATATTTGAATTTAGGGAATCACAAATGGATGGAGTATCTATAGATGTTTGACTTCAACTTAATGTATACAATGGGTAAAGGTAACTCTATGGTGGATGAATTGAGTAGGAATTCATATGCTCAGTTGGATAAAGAGGCTTCAAAATAGTGGTAAATAATGTAAGTCATAAAAAATATCCATCTAAATTTCATAGACTAAGGTGACGTGGTCATTTTATTTTTGGTTTCTATTATTCCTGATTTGGTTGAACAAGTTACAAAGGCTCAAAAATATGATCCTGAATGTATTACTATTAGGTAAAAAGTCAATTATAGGGAGACTATTAAGGATTGGAATATGGATGTATGTTTAGTGTTGTGGTTTAGAGATCAAATAGTCATACATTTGTCTTATCAGAAACAACTTCTTAGTTCCTACCACCGTTTGAGATGGGTTCTTCACCCTAGGATTCAGAAAATGTATATAGTGTTAAAAGCATATTTTTGGTGGGTTGGCATGAAATGAGATATAGAGAAGTATGTCTCAAGACGCCTCACCTATAAGTAGGTCAATGTAGAGTATCAATGACCAGTGGGTATGTTATAGTCTTTAACAATTATTATGTGGAAATGGGATCACATAAGCATGTATTTTGTAATAGTTCTATCAAGGAAGGTTAGGAAACATGATTATATATGGGTGATATTGGACCAGGTCTTAAATTTGACTCCCAATTAATGAAACTAATATGGTGGAAGAATTTTAAAAAATATACATTTGAGAATTTTTTTAAAAGCATAGTGTTCTAGTCTCAATTGTATCAGACCGAGACCTTAGGTTTTTGCCTCATTTTTGGAAATCCTTATAGAAATCCCTTGTAACATAATTGACTATGAGTATGGATTATCATCCTCAAAAGGATGGATAGTCTGAATAGATAATCCAAAAATTTGAGGATATGCTTAGGGAATGTGTGATAAATGTTTGTGGCTCTTGGGAGGAGAATATACCTTTAGTGGAGTTCTCATATAATAACAGTTACCATAACTCGATACATATAGATCCTTTTGAATATTTGTATGGGTATCCTTTTCATTATCCACTTTTTTGGGTGTAAATTGTTGAGACATCACTGATTGGACCTATCCTTGTGTAATAGATAATAGAGAAGATTAAATTGATCAAAAATAGGATGAAGATATCTCAGAGTCCTCAGAAATCATATGTAGATCATAGTCGAAGATGGTTTTCATTTTATGTGATTAGTGATGTGTTCTTGATAATCTCTTCAAGGATTGAGAATCATCATTTTGGTAAGCAGGTAAAGTTGTCTCCTCAATACATATTCCCTTTTGAGATACTTGAACGAGTTTTTAGGTGGCATATCAACTAAATTTTCCACCAAGTATTGGTTCAGTGCACAATGTGTTTCATGTTTCTCAATTGAAGAAGTATCAATCTGATCCTAACCATGTGATTTTATGGAATCAAATTTATCTAGAGCCAGATTCTATGTTGACTCATGTAATGGTACATATTGTTAATAGGAATGAAAATATATTTTAGAGAGAAAAAATTTGTATAGTGTGGGTTTTATGAAAACATGGTCAAATTCAAGAAGAAATGTGGAGGTGTGAGAAGGAAATATTGGAGCAGTGGAAAAAAATATTCCATAACAATATGAGTTTTATACTTTTTGGGGATGGAAAGGTAAATGGTGGGAGAATATAACACCCCCAGTTTCAAGTACATGGAACTTTATTCATAAATTTTTAGTCTATATAATGTTAGGTTAATATTCTAGAGGTTCTAATGGGTTTTGGAATGTTTTTGAGGTTTTTTTTGTAGGTGAACAATTTATGCATGGTTAGTAGAAACCATGAAAAATCACTTAGAAAACATGCATGAGAAGACAATGGGAACTGGGTAGGCACACCTTTTGTCCAACCTATGCAAGTACCCAAGAGAAATTGTGCTTCTTGAAATATAAAGAAAAACATATTTGGTGCATGATTTTTAAAACCATGTGATCCAACTATGTGAGGTGCAACCTAAGATAGTAGCACCACACGATTGGCACATAGTTTTCCAAACCATGCAGCCTAACCATGTGGTATATAGTTATAACCCATAAAAATGTAGATATAATATGAATTAATCCTCTATACCCCATATAATCCCATAACCCCTTAATAACCTGGATTCCTTTTTCTCCCAAGGTTTGAGAGATGATCCCCTTAGACCTAAGAGTGATTCCAAGATAAATTAAAGTGTGTTTGAGGCCCTAATTCATCAGTAAGTACCTATTATTCCTTGTTCTTATTATATCCAAGGTTTTTATCTCTATCATAACCACATATCTAGTTATTTATGGATATATTAATGTGTTATGAATGGTTTTATGATGAAATCTTGTTGGATCCATTGAAGGAAATGTGGGTTGTGATCAGATCTTGAAGTTTTGTTATGTCATTATCCGTTTTCACCAATTGTTGTGAGGTGGGTGGATTCTCTATTATCTCTACTTGACTTAGAACTTGAAGGATTAGTTTTAATTAAACGTTTTGTTTGAAATTATGGTAAAAATATTGCGTGATTCTTGGTCTAAATCCCTATTAGTATTGGTTTTTGAAAAGTGTGGGAAAATTGGTTGGATTTCAAAAAACCCCTTTTGTTTATAATTTTAAAATGTTGATTTTAAAATTATGATTTTATTTTGATTCATGGAAATTGTTTTTTGAAATTATTTAAATAAAGAAAGTTTTTTGGAATGTTTTTACAAGTATTTTGGCATACATGGTTGGCATGAGTTCATTTTCATTAGATGCGACCCTATGGAAGGGGCATTTTCTATTGGGGCACTTGGTAGTGGTCACGTTATGATGACTTAGTGGATCGATAAGAGACCATTCATGAGTATGGAAATATCACCTAGGAATGAATGGTGTGTGTTGAGACATGGTTATGGGTATTCCAAATGATTATAAAGAGGTTTTATACTTTTTTATCGCTTTGTAGAGAAAATTATTTATTGCTTTGATATAAACTATTTTCACTACTTAAAATTGTTTTATATAAATTATGCTAATTTTTTTCCCAGTGGTATGACCTGGGAAGTCATTGGAGAAATCCTATAAAGTTTAGAATCACCCCTACTTGGGCACTATTGTTCATTTGAAGATGTTATCTATTGATACATAGGTAAATAAAAGGTATTTCATTTCTTTAGTGATGCTTCTTGATATCATGGGAATGGAATATGGAGTTGGATCTTGGAGTGGGTCTGGGGTTACTAGTTGATGTCACTTAGGAGTTTTAATTTTTTTGGTCTTTTGGTTCTCTTTGAGTATGTATTTTGGTTTCCACTTGTACTCTGATACGGATTATTGGTTTGGTTATATTTTGAGTTGTATTTTGTACTCATACATCATATAGAGGTCTGGTTGGTTATTGTTTATATAGTTTGGATGTTTTATCTTTCAAAGGGAAAATCACCCCCCAAATGTTCTTGAGGCCCATGTCATTTATTTAAATCTTTTAGTTTCTTGGAGATGTCACTTAAGGCCTAATAGCACACCCATCACTTCTCAATCCAATGAAGAGGGGTGGGATGTTAAATCAAAGGTCTGGTCAAGTTTTTTAGGAACTTGAGAGATATGGATTTCTCATGGTAAATGATAATGGTGTAATGTTCATAGGTGATGAACCTAATACCTACCATGAATCCATTGAGATTTATGATTCCAAGAAATGTTTATTATTTAAAATAAAATCTATGCACACAAATTAAGTTTGTAACTTGGTGGATGAACATAGATAGGTGATATCCATAGTTTGTAAGTTATTTTTTTATAAGAAAACTAAAATGGATGGTAGAGTGTCTACCCATAAAGAATGTATGGTGGAAAAGGTTATAAAAAAATTCATAGTATTGACTATGAAGAAACATTTTCACTTGTAGTAATGATAAAGTTCATTTGGATATTTCTTTCTTTAGTATCATATTTTGATTATGATATATATCATATGTATTCCAAAACCACTTTACATAATGAAAATTTATCCAATGGTGTGCATATGATACAACCTGAAGGTTTTTAAATTCCAAATGAGACTGCTATGGTATGAAAGTTTCAATGGTCCATTTATGGAATGAATCAAGCCTCTCGAAGTTGGAATATCTAATTTGATGATGATATCAAAGTGTTTGGTTTCATAAAAAATGTGGATGATTCTTTTGTATATAAGTGGATTAATGGTATTATAATAGTGTTTATGATATTTTATATAGATGAAATATTGTTGATCAAAAATGATATCCCAACTCTTTTCTTCATTATGATATGGATGGGTAAATGATTCTCGATGAAATACATGGGTGAAGTAGCCTACATACTAGGTATTAATATCTATAGAGATAGATCTAATAGGATGTTTGGAAGATACATATATTGGTAAAGTGATAAATTGGTTTATCCTGGATAACTCCAAGAAGGTTTCTTTACCAAGGTCACATAGTATTAATCTTGGGAAGATTCAGGTCCTTATAAAGCGTTATAAAGGATGGATATAATTCCCTATGAATCTAACATAGGTTTTATCATGTAAGTAATGTTATGTACCTGAAAATATGTTTCATATTCCCTTAGCATAAAAAGTAGATACCAATCCAATCCTCGTGAGAGTCAATATATTTCTATTAATAACAAACTTAAATACTTGAGAAGGACTAAAAGTATATTCTTGATCTTTGGAGGAGATATTGATATTTTTGTAAAGGTTATACATATGCTAGTTTCTAATATGAAAGATATGACATGAAGTCTCAATCTAGTTTTATGTTTTTCCTAAATGGTGGATCCATCAGTCAGAAGAGTTATAAACAATCCACTATAGAGGACTCAACAATATAGGTAGGGTACATTGCTATATAAGATGTTGTAAAGGAAGTTGTTTGGATAAAAAATTTCATATCTAAACTTGAGGTGGTTCCAATAATTAAGGAGACAATCAAGATTTATTGTCATAATAATGAAGCTATCACTTAGGCTAAGGAGGCTCAGTCTCACCAAAGTACTAAACACATCTTTCTCAAACACCATTTAATATGGGAGATCATTGAGAGGGGAAATGTAAAGATATCTTGGGTGATTACAGAGGAAAATGTAGAAAATCTATTGACAAATAAATTACTATATCAACAACATGTGGGTCATGTTACGTCTCTATGTATTTTATACTTAAGAGATTAATGTAATGGTTGTATAATTTATCATGTTATTGTATTAATGTAAATATGTATTTATCATTCATTCATGAATTTCATACTTTACTTTATATTAATGGTTGAATAATGATATACCCTCAAATTAATACTTTTAGTTATCCCTAATAAATGATCACCATAGAGTATTATGGGCTGTGATGATATGTAAATATTAGAATTAATATAATATTATACTCTTTGTAAAGGTTTGTATAAAATATATTAATAATAGATTTATGTGGTAATATGTGGATACTTATTTCTTGGATTGATCTTCCAATGTATATGTCATGGAATATCATATGATCATAGATATACTTAGGGGTGTGTGCATATTATCAATCCTTATCACTTATGGTTATAAAGATACCTAGAATGAGAAACTTCATACTTTTATACCTTATTCATAGAATTCAAAAGAAACTTAACTAATCAGGGGTGGTTGGGTATATTGTTGATCATGTCATCGGTTGGAGCATAACCAAGATGTGATTTGTCCACTTGTATGACAAGTTAACACAAACAAACCTTGATTGAATTAGACTAAAGAAATGCATGTATATGTTTAATTAAGTCACATATTATTTTCTTAACTACTTAGATTATGGATATGTGTTGTGATCATCATTTATATGAATGACATGTGATGTATTCATCAACCCAGTCAGTATATTTTGGAGAATCAAGAAAAATGTGATGGCCTATACAAGATTGAAATTATTCCATATCTATTGGTCACTCAATGTCATGGGAAAAAAGATTTTATAGGTATAAATATTATTTATATTATACACCTTATGGTGGACATGTTCATATAAACATATGAGTATGTTTTATAAAGGCCATACTATACCCCTTAGTACCTTGAGAAACACTAATGTTTTGTTAGAGGTATCTCTTTTATTATATATATGAAATAAGGACTTCATATTTGTTTCCAACACTAATAAGGCCACCATGGTCACAAAATTAGGTCTTTGTATAATGATTAAGTTTTGTATAAAGTGTTTGATCCAAAAAAAAAGAGAGTTCAATGAAAGCGTATCCGAAACAAGTTTTGGATGGATCCACAAATATTTGTAAAGTTTTTCATAAATTCCTTATGTATTTTAGTGAAAGTGATAGTTTTTTGGTTATACAATAAAGAATATATATATGATACATATGAAATAATATATTACACCCAAAATTTTAATTAAAGTGCAAGCATATGACATATATTCATAAATTTAGGTGTATATATATTCCCCCATGTTTTCATCAGTTATAATTCATTATAAATAAATTAAATGTCTTTCATTCATTATAGGAATTCAATGAATAAGTCTAATAAGAATTAACATATTCCAATACATTGAATTTGGATGTTTCATTTCATTAAATGAAACATGCTGAGGATGACTATATAAAGGGATGATATTCCTCTTATTATATATAAATGACTGTGTGCAATCCTCCTGATACTCTCTTCCTCTCGAGATTCATTTTATCATTAATTGAAGGCACTAGAACACCATATATAATAAGGGACCCTAAATAAATGTTCTAGTATCCTTTGGTTGGTTTAATTCCCTCATAAGTGGGGGGGGGGTTCATTTTCTGCTAAGGTTGTATTTATTGAGAATACAATGAAGAATAAAAAAAACTTACACATCACTTCAGGAACACCTTATTTAAAATCTTCATTTCCATTACATGTTAATTTTACTGAGGATAAATTAGACATATGTATGGGTTTAGTTCCACTACCATTTTTCATATGATGATCCCATAAAACCTTTTATACATAACATAGAATACATGATGAATTCTATAGTGTGAGAATAAGAAATTCTATCCATCCTTACCATCTCTTAAAGGGGATTTTGAATCTTCTTAATATTCATTCCTTATAACACTAGAAAAAACCTTTCTTGTAGTTCTCCATGCTAAAACCATTCCAAATTTTTTCAATATATGTGTTTACTCACTCTAAGCAATATCTTCAATCTATCTCTATAGATATCCATTCCTAGTATGTAATATGTTTCTCCCATGTAATTCATTGAGAATAATTTCCCCAAACATACCTTTATAGATTGTAAATTTGGTATATCATTTATGATAAGAAGTATTCCATGAATATACAATATCAAAAAGACCACAATATCCCCACTAACTTAATTGTATACACATGAATAATTCATGTTTTTGACGAAACCAAACTATTTTATTATATCATGAAATTAGATATTATAACTTCAAGAAGCTCGATTCAATCTATAAATGGATAATTGTAACTAAAAAATCATAGTATACTCATTTTGTAATATAAAACCTTCAGGATGTATTATATATACATCCTATACTAAATTTCCATTAAGGAAATTGGTTTTTTACATCCATTTGATTTATCTCATAATCATAATGAGTTGCTATAGAAATAAAAACCTAAATGGAATTTATCATCACAATTGGAGAAAAGGTTTCTTCATAGTCAATACTATGAATTTTTTTGTAACTGTTTAACACCATTAGATATTTATAGGTAGAAGCTCTACTACTCATGTCTTTTTTATTTTAGAAAACCCAATTTCATCATATTGGTCTCACCCCTTCAAGTACATCAACTAAGTTCCAAAATTAGTTATTGTACATGGAGTCCATCTTATATTTCCTGGAATTTGTCCATTTCTAAGCATCTGAACTTTCATTGTCCTCTAAAAAGGTAGTAATTTCATAATCTATAAAAATCACTTTAATATAATTTCCCACATGAAATCTATATCTCTTGGATCTTTATGAATCCTACCAGACCTTCAAGGTTCTTGTGTAACCTGAGTAAGTTCTTCTTCCAAAACTCTATATAGAACCAACCCTTCTTCCATCTTAGAAACATTTATTGTTTATTAGTCCTAAAATTACAAAATTTTAAATTTCCTATCACTAAATCCATGGATTATATATTTATTCTCATTTAATATACTAGTTTGAGCTATATACACTTTATGCTTGGTGGGATTATTGAAATAATATCCCTTGGTTTCCTTAAGATGACAAAAAATAAACATATTTTTTATTTAGAGTCAAGTTTTTTAGTATCTAAATTCCATATATAAGATTCACAACCCCAAAACCTAAAAAAACATATTGGTATGATTTTTTATCCATATCTTATATGGCATGTTTATAATTTCTTTAGTTGGAACCGGGTTAAGTAGGAATGAAAAAATTTTCAGATCATATCACCAAAATGATATAGGAAGGTCACACTTACTCATCATTGATAAAAAAATGTCCAAAAAGATATCATAACTCATCTCAAACACCCTATTCCACTATGGTGTTCTAGGAGGAGTGATTTTTGAAACAATTACACAATCTTTCATATGATCAGTGAATTATTGGCTTAAGTATTCACCACCCAAATATGATCAAAGAATCTTAATAATTTTCCTAGTTGATTATGTACTTAATTCAAAAAATCTTTGAACTTTTCAAAACTTTTAAACTTATGCCTCATCATAAACACATAAATATACTAACTAAATTTGGTATTAAAGCTTATGAATTACCTACAACCATCACTTTCTAGAGTTCTCATTGTTCTACATACATCAATATGTGTAAGATCAAATAGGAAGACAGAGGTTTCCAACACCTTGAAGTTGAGGGCTTCCTTGCTGAGGAAGACAGAGGTTGCCAACTACCTTGAAGTTGAGGGCTTGCGGGGATAGTAAGACAGAGACTCCGATCTTTGTATCGAGGGCTTACCCTGGTGTGGGTAAGACAGACTTGCTTGAAAGTATAAATCAAGGGACCTTTATCCAAGGTTGTTGGATACCCTTCTCTTTGGGTTAAAAGACTTATATCTTGTTACTTGTAGTTTTACTACTTGTTTGATTCCACTGCATTTTGTATTATAAGGAAAGTATAACTTTCTTATACTTCCTTACTTGTACTCTGTTTCTTTTAGATTCTATACGCTTTAAGGTAGAATCTCATTTTGTAATCCTTTGTTAAGTTTCAATTTCCGAAACCAAATTTCCGGAACCTACTTTCGGAATCTCTTTCCACGTTTTCATTTTGTGTCAGAGGTGTTGTGAATTTTCTTAAGTTTAACTTTGTTAAACTTAGCCCTTTCCTTTGCTTAAGGAAAACATAGTTAATTTTAACTAACTTTAAAGGTTCCAAAGGAATTTTTAAAGTATAAAATTCACCCCCCTCTTGTATATTGAGCATCTAGATCATTATTTCGATCCTACAATTGGTATCAGAGGAGGTATCTGAAATACTTGTACTCATGTATAAGTTTTTCTTGCTCACTTTCTCATTACGAACTTTCCCATTCCGAACTTTCCCATTCCGAACTTTCTCATTCTGAACTTTGTTATTACGATTTTTTTTCTAACAAGTTTGTGTGCCAAAGCTTATTTTAAGTATGGCAGGAATTAATGTTGGTTCTATTGATAATCTAAATCCTACAAGACCACCAATATTTGATGGTAATGACTATGAATACTGGAGAGATCGAATGAAGACTTTTGTTATCAATACTGGAGTAGACAACTTTCTTATGCTTACTGGTGATTATAAAATTCCTGATAAGGAAGTTAGAACTTTTACTAACCAGGAAAAGCTAGAGTATCAACTCAACTATAAGGTACGCAATACTCTACTTTGTTCAATGACTAGAAATATATATAGCCAAATTTCTTCTTGTGAAGCAGCTAATTGTATCTGGAAGAAGTTAGAGGTTACACATTTTGGAACTTCTAAAGTGATTGAGACTAGGAGAGCAATGCTTAGAGATGAATATCATGGCTTTAACTTTCCTTATGGTGAACCAATTTGTAAAGTTCAACAGAGATTTATGACTATTTTCAACAGCCTACAGTCTATGGGAGAAAAAGGGTTAGATGATGAAGCACTTGTGGACAAGATAATTGATATTATGCCCAATGAGTGGGAATACAAAAGAACCTCTATAGATGAGAACATGAAGGTCACTCAAATCTCTCTTGATGAATTATTTGGAACTATTCTTCAACATGAAACAAGAATGAAGATAGATACTAACAACATCATAAAGAAAAATGGAAATGGTACTGTTTCTTTTACAACAACATCAAATCAGATGAAAGCTAAGACTCCTGAGAGAGTAACCAGATCCAAGTCTAAGAAAGTTATTTTCCAATCTAAATCTAGTGAGAGTGAAATCTCTGAAAGTGAGTTAGAAAATCTTTCTTGAAGGATGAACAAGATAGCTGGCCAGAGAAATTTCCAATCCAAGTATAAGAAAAAGGACAGGAAAGATAGGAAAGATGGAGAAGTCACTTGTTATGAATGCAAGAGAGCTGGACATATTAGACCAGATTGCCCTTTTCTCAAAAAGAAAGAAAGGAAAGAAAGGAATTCAGACAGAAACAGAAAGAAGTATTATAAAGCCAAAGCTAAGAAGTTTTTGAAAGAAAATGATACCTGGAGTGCCAGTGGTGGTGACTCTTCAAATGAATCTTCTGATTATGAATCTTCAGGACAGAAGAATATTGGTCTTATAGCCAGATTACCTATTGATAATCATTTTTTTATGGATAAGGTATGAAATGCTGAATCATTGACCAATGTGTCTTTAAATTCTAATGATAGTAAGTATTATAACTCTTCTGATGAAGAATCCTCTTCTGATGAAGAAAATACTTTACCTACTTATGAAGAAGTATCTAGGTTTGCTGAACTTCTTGAAATTGAGAATTCCAAACTCAATAAGATACTTGATAAGGCAAAATCTAGGAATTCTATTCTTACAAAAGAGATATCAGATCTTTCTAAAGATCTTGATAGAAAAAATGCTGATTTTGAAAGTATTTCAAAAAATCTTGAGGAAGTAAGTTCTGAGAAAAACAAACTTTCCAAAGAATTAGAAAAAGTATTTTCTAAGAATAATGTTTTCAAGCCTAGATCTAGTTCTAAATCTAATGATTTTGAAGATAAAAACTTGGTGATAAAACTCAAGTCCAAAATTTTTTCTTTAAAGAAGTGTTTATCAAACTTTACCCATGGTAAGGAAAATTTTGATAAAATGTATTCCCAAATATGACCTTTAAGAAATAAATCCGGATTTGGTTATACCCATGCAAAATCAATTTTTAGTAACAATTATTTTGTTCCTCAAAGTGACCCATTTTGTACTAAGTGTCAATGTGGTGGTCACTGGGCAAAGAATTTTTGCTTAAACAAAACCCAATCCTTAGGTTTTCATAGAGCTTATTTCTCAAAAAAGATGTGGGTTCCTAAAATTTTGTTGTCTGGAAATCTCGGATCCAAGCAAGTTTGGATTCCGAAAGTCTAATTCTCTTCTTGTTTTCAGGAAAATAAAGAGAATACCAGCAACAATACATGGTACATGGATAGTGGATGTTCCCGACACATGACTGGTAACAAAATCTATTTTGAAAAGATTATCAAAACGAAAGGAGGAAAGGTAACTTTCGGAGATAATGCTAAGGGAGAAATTGTTGGTATTGGTAATATTGTTCTTTTAGGTAAAACTTTGATTTCAAATGTTCTTTTTGTTAAGGGTCTTAAGAAAAATCTCATTAGCATAAGTCAATTATGTGATGAAGGTTACCTTATGAATTTTAGGAATGATAAGTGCTTAGTTCATAATTCCAAGGAAGAATTTATTCTCTATGCCAATAGGCATGAGAATGTTTACACCTTAAACTTAGAAGACCTCAAGAGTCAAGATTTACCTTGTCTAAGTGCAATGGAAGATCATTCCTGGTTATGGTATAGAATACTAGGTCACTGTAACCTTAGGAACTTATGCAAACTCTCTAAGAAGAAACTAGTTAAGGATCTACCGGAGCTTAGATTTGATTCTTCTAAAGTTTGTGATCCTTGTCAATATGGAAAGCAACATAAATCTAGTTTTAAATCAATCGGTGAAGTCTCAAAAACTGATTCATTACAGTTAGTGCACATGGATCTTTTTGGTCCAACACAAACTGAAAGTATTGGAGGCAAATACTATGTGTTTGTTCTAGTTGATGATTACACTAGATTTACTTAGGTTTATTTTCTAGAAAAGAAATATGAAGATATTTCTTATTTCAAAAGTTTTAGAGCTCAAGTTAAAAATGAGAAAAACCTTCCATTGGAAACTATTCATAGTGATCATGGAGGAGAATTTCAAAATTCTGATTTTGAAACTTTTTGTAGTAAAAAAGGTATTACTCACAATTTTTCAGCACCTAGAACTCCTCAACAAAATGGTGTTGTTGAGAGAAGAAATAGAATTCTTCAAGAAATAACTAGAACCATGTTGAGTGAATATTCTATAGCTAGACATTTCTGGGCTGAAGCTATAAGTACTGCTTGCTATACTATAAATCGAGTTTTGATTAGACCTTTTCTTAATAAAAATCCTTATGAGTTATGGAATGGTAGAAAACCAAGACTATCTTACTTCAAGGTTTTTGGTTGCAAAGTATTCATTCTGAATATTAAAGATAACCTACATAAATTTGCACCAAAATCTGATGAAGGAATTTTATTAGGTTATTCCACAACTTCTAAGGCTTATAGAGTTTTTAATAAAAATACTTGTACTGTTGAAGAAAAAGTACATGTAAAATTTGATGAGTCTGATCCTTTTGTTTTTAAACCATCCTAGCCTACATCCTCGTATGCGTTTTCAAAAACTGATTGTCAACCTTTGATAGAAGAACCTTCTGATAAGGAAAATGTTCAAGAAGATACTTCTGAAACATTTACTCCAGAATATTTTCTACCCTATGTTGATGAACAAGCTTTTCAAAACCCAAATCAGGGGTTTCTTAAGAATCATCCCAGTGATAGTATCATTGGTGATGTAAATCAACCTGTAAGTACTAGAAGTTCCTTAAGAAATGAAGTAGAACATCTAACATTTCTTTCCCAATTAGAACCTAAAAGCACTGATGAAGCTTTAGGTGATGATGATTGGATCAAAGCCATGAAAGATGAACTAAATGAATTCAAAAGGAATAAAGTCTGGAACTTGGTTGAAAGACCTAAGGAAACTTCTGTTATTGGAGTAAAATGGGTTTTCAGAAATAAATGTGATGAAAATGGAGTCATAGTAATAAATAAAGCTAGACTTGTTGCTAAAGGTTATAATCAGCAATAGGGAATAGACTATGAAGAAACCTATGCTCCTTTATCTAGACTTTAATCTATCCGTATTCTACTTGCCTTTGCAGCATTCTTTAATTTCAAACTTTTCCAAATGGATGTGAAATGTGATTTTCTTAACGGTTATGTCCAAGAGGAAGTTTTTGTTGAACAACCTCCTGGCTTTGAAGATACAAAACATCCTAATCATGTTTTTAGACTTACCAAAGCTTTGTATGGTCTTAAACAAACCCCATGAGCATGGTATGATAGACTCACTGTATTTTTGATTCAAAATAACTATGTTAAGGGAAATGCAGATCCAACACTTTTTATAAAGAAAGAAAAGAAAAATGTTTTGATTGTTCAAATTTATGTTGATGAAATCATATTTGGTTCAACTTAGCAATCTTTAACCGACTCTTTTGCAAGTCTAATGAAATATGAGTTTGAAATGAGCATGATGGGTGAGTTAACTTTTTTCCTTGGTTTTCAAATTTCTCAAAAACCAGAAGGAACCTACATATCTCAACATAAGTATATTAAAGATATTCTCAAAAAGTATGGTTATGACAATACTAAGAGTATAAGTACTCCTATTGGTACCTCAAACTCTTTAGATCTTGATGAAGCTGGGAAACCAGTAGATCAAACATCTTTTAGAGGTATGATAGGAAGTTTACTTTACTTAATAGCTAGTCGACCAGACTTAATGTTCTCAATATGCTTATGTGCAAGATATCAATCCAATCCTAAGGAATCTCACTTAAAGGCAGTAAAAAGAATTTTTCACTACCTTAAGGGAACCATGGATCTAGGATTATTTTATACTTCTGGAAATGATTTTGTTCTAAAAAGCTTTTCTGATGCTGACTTTGGTGGGTGTAGAATGGATAGAAAAAGTACATACAGAACTTGTCATTTCTTAGGAGATTCATTAGTTTCTTGGTCCTGCAAGAAGCAACATTCTGTAGCACTCTCCACTGCTGAAGCTGAATATGTTGCAGCTGGAAGTTGTTGTGCTTAAGTATTGTGGATACAACACACACTCACAAACTCTGGCTTGAGCTTTATTAAAACTCAAATTTTGTGTGATAGAACAAGTGCTATTTCCTTGAGTAATAACCCTACACATCACTCTCGTGAAAAACATATAGATATTAGGCATCACTTTCTTAGGGATCACACACAAAAAGGAGATATCATTCTTCAGTTTATCGGAACGCAAGATCAACTTGCTGATATTTTCACAAAATCATTACCCTCCGATAGATTTGAATACATTAAACAAAAGTTAGGAATGATAACTGTATGGTAATCATTCTTCATTAACTTCTTGTTGAAAAATTCTCCTAACAGTAATAAACTCCTCTTCATAGGGGGGGGGGGTACATTTGGTTTTTAGAGTTTTTTTTTTAAAAAAACTTCCGAAACTAAACTTCCGGAATGAAATTCTATGAAACTAAAATTTCTGGAATGGGAATTTCCAGAACTGAAATTTTAAGGACTGAAATTCTCAGAATGAAAACTTCTGGAATGAAAGTATTCGTACTGAAGACTTCCAGAATGGAATTTTCGTACTAAAAATTTTGTAACAAGATTTCCGGAATGGAGATTTTCGGACTGGGGTTTTTGTAACGAGGTTTTCATACTGGAACTTTCGTAATGAAGTTTTTTTTTCAAGAAGAATATTAACAATTTCGAACAATATTTCTTGTCAATCCGTAATTAATATTTTTCTTACTTATAGTTTTGTAATCAAATTTTGCTTACTGGTATCTTCCTTGTTTAGTTCGGATTATAGTTTTTCCTCAAATCCGAATGTTTTCTTTAAAAAACCTCAAAAGATCGGAGTCAAATTTTTTTCCTTGCGGAATTATTATCAACCGTCAGATTAGATCAAAGTATTTTCAACCATTGGATGACTTTTGGAAGACCAACGGTCAAATTCTTTGCCTATAAAAAGGGGACCCCAAGACTCATCCCACATCGATTTTTCAAGCTTTTGTGTCTCGAAGCTCTGCTGATCCTCTTAAGGCCAGTTCCGAATCTTGTGAAGCAAATCTGAATCTTACAGTTTATTTCATTCCAAATGTCTATTGAAGAAACCTCTCAAGATATGTCAACTATCAAACCAATTTCAAAGTGGTTATTTTACAGAGAAAGGTTAGTTCATCCAGATTTTTATAAGCTTGATTCTCTTATTTCAAATAATATTAGACTCAATAGATGGGAAGATGTATGCATAGCTAAGTCAGATAAATAGGATCCGGTTTATACTGACTTGTTGATAGAGTTTTATGAGTCTGTTTCCTTCCTGGTGGAAGATGGCAGAGAAAGGTTTTCTTTTAAGTCTTATGGGAAGACTTATAAACTTTCTTACACTAAGGCATCAAGCCTGGTTTCTATAGCATATGAGGGAGAAGCTGAATTCTATTCTCACAAACTTCCCGATGTGCAAGGAAGTTTCAATAAGGAGAAGGCACTGAAGTGTCTTGGGCTTAAGGATGATTCAACAACTAAGATTTCTCAGCTCACTCCGAATAATAGAATACTTCAACTATGGGTACAAGGTTTTCTGGTTCTGAGAAGAGGAGATAAAGACAATCTGAAGAAGAGTGATATCTATGTCTTAGATTTTTTTGGTAAATCTAAGAAAGATAAATCTGATAAGGCATGTCTTGGTTACAATCAAGAATATTAAAGAAGGAAATATGAGAGCTCAGATTATGATGTTTCCTGTCTTACTGTCTAAGTTGATTGTTCTATGCTTAGAATCTTTCAAAGTTGCCTGAAAATAAAAGATCCGGAATTGCAAGATCATGCTTGTCATTGATGATACGCTTAAAAGAATGAAGATGGGATTTTCTAGTGAATCTGGATAATTTTACCCCCTATCCGTGGAGGAATTTGAAACAGCTGAAAAAGAATCTCCAGAACTTTCAAAAAAGAAAAGGAAGAAGAGAAAGGCTAAGGAAGTAGTTACTGATGAAGAAGTTCCTCAGCCTAAGGAAACTGAATCAGCACCTCCCAAGCCGAAGAAGTAGAAAATCTATACAGATGAAGTAGCAGCAAAGTGGAGGAAAGATAAAGAAATGAGGAAGGAAGGGGATCCTCAATTCGGACTGGACCCTGCTGAGGATAAGGCATTAAAAGAAAAAGCTGCTGAGGAGCTAGAGAGGCAACCGAAGGAAAAGAATTTGAGAAAGAAGATGTCTGAAGCTAAACTAGTGCAATCTTTGCTAAAAGATACAGAGTTAGCTTCCGAAAGGCTTCCAGTTCCGGAAACCTTCGGTGTTGAACCTTCATTACCAGAAACTCCAGCAAAAAACTATGTCACTCTGGAAAAGGACAAGGGTAAAGGAATAGTTGTAGAAGCTGAGAAGGAAGTTGCTGAAGCAGTAGAGGAAGAAGAAGAAGAAGAAGAGGAGAGTGAAGATCTATATACCTTGATCAAGCAAGTACAGGACTACAAAGATAAGGCTGAATCCGTAAAGATAGTTAACTCAGGCAAGGGAGATGAGGAAGCTAGCAAGCAACATCCAGAAGAAGAAGAAGTAGCGAATGAGCTGTTTGATGAAGAAGAATCCTATGAGAGGAACTTTCTTGAGGAAGGACAAGTAAGAAAGAAACCTGATGAGGATCTGATTATTCAAGTTTCTGAATATGAGGAAGTATCTCCAAATGTGCAATCCATTCCGAAATCTGATAAAGGGAAGCAAACTCTAATGGAGACACCCATTAAAGATGTCATCAGAAGCAAAGAGGTTTGTGGTACCTCTAGAAGGAAGCTGATGCCAGTTGAAGAAGAGGAATCTCAAAAAGAAGTTTCTGATTCAGAATCATCATCCCACGAGCATGATTTTGTGGTTCAATCTCTGAGAAAGTTAGTGGACACAATTCCGATTCTTCCAACAATAGATTCTAGATGCTAGTTGCTACAACAATCTATGAATCAAAAATCAGATTCTTTATCCATGGTAATGGATAAGTTTGTGAAGTTGGAAGCTGAACAGAAAAGTTTTTTGATTGAATATGACGTGCATAGAAAGTCTTGCAGTAAAGTAACCAAGTGGTCTAAGAGAGTTGATGAAGATTTAGTTCAATTTGAGAATTTTCAGGATGAAGTACAAAATGCCTTTGAAATAGAGGATAAAAAGTTTAATGAGATTTCTGAGAAGTTGACCCAGGAGAAAAATTTCAGGAATCAATAGGTCATGGATCTGAATGGGAAGCTTAACTCAGTATCTAAAAATTGGAAAACTGAAAGAGATTTCCGGATTGAGTTTTAGCAAAAGATGGAAAAGCAAGATGAGTTGTTGAAGTTGCAGAAAGAAGCCTTGGAGGCTCAGGCAGAGGCTTTAAAAGCTTAAGAAGAGAAGGTAAAATCCTTGGAGAGGAAAAGAGAGGAAGACCAAAGAGACTTGAAGAAACTCAAATCCTTGTTGAAGCAGCTCATTCTGAAGGAAAAGGAAGACAAATGAACCCACTCCGATCTTTTGTTGTAGTTGTCTTTCATTGTATTTTTTTCCTAACTCTAATTAAATGGTTATCTGGTTGGTTTGTATCTTGTTATATACTAATGTTTCAAGTATCATACTTTGTTTTCCATTCCCTTAAATTCTTTTTGAAAATCACAAAGGGGGAGAAGGAAAAAGAACTACTCCTACGGAGGATTAAGGGAAAAATTTCTAAGAGAAATATCCTTAATGAAAGGGGGAGTTTCCCACTACGAAGTTTTTCACTCTTATATTATTGAAAACTCCACTCTGGAAACTCAGAATACAATCCTTAGAGTTTCAATGCCAAAGGGGGAGTTAGTTGTATTCGTTTCTATCCATAAACAAAGGGAGATAAGTTTTATTTTCAAAGTCTAATAAAATTTTTCAAGATCCTTATATGCTTTCTCGTAAGGATGTTTGTGCTTTCCAAAAAGGGGGAGATTGTTACGTCAATAAGGTTTTCCTTATGACTTTTCTATTCCTTATTGTTTTGAAAATCAAAAACACCTTATACTTAAGAAAATATTATTTTTACCCCCATAAGGAAAATTTACTTCTTTAAGGAAATATACCTTAACCTATATTTTCTTATACATAGCAATATTTTTCTTAATTTCAAAAACCAGATTCATAACCAAATTTCCGGAGCCATATAATGAAAAGATTTGGAGCATTCTGTTTTTAGGATCCGAATTCTGGAAGTGATCTATAATGTAGTTCTAATCTGAATTCTGGATTCCGAACTCTTAAGAAGTACGACTCCGAACTTTTTAATAGTTCGACTCCGAACTTTTAAGTAGTTCGACTCCGAACTCTTAAGAAGTTCGACTCCAAACTTTTAAGCAGTTCGACTCCGAACTCTTAAGAAGTTCGAATCCAAAATTTTAAACAGTTCGACTCTGAACTCTTAAGAAGTTCGACTCCGAACTTTTAAGCAGTTTGACTCCGAACTCTTAAGAAGTTCAACTCTGAACTTTTAAGCAGTTCGACTCCGAACTCTTAAGAAGTTCGACTCCGAACTTTTAAGCAGTTCGACTCCGAACTCTTAAGAAGTTCGACTCCAAACTCTACAGGTTCATAATCCGATCCCTGGTGAAACCAGACTCCGAATTCCTATAAAACAGAATCTGAACATTTCTTAACATAGACTCCAAACTTCATTTTGATTAGACTCCGAACTTTTGACTTGCTTACACTCCGAACTATTGATTAGCTTTTCCTCACAAAGAATTGTTTCAAAACGATGTCGTGAATTCAGTTATACATAGTTTTTTATAAAACAATGTCATATTTTCTGTTTCTAATTAACCATTGGTTGAGTTACACGTGTACAGGTCCCTCCGAATTTCATGGAAAATATGACCGTTGGAGGAGGGAGCAGACCGTTGGAAATTGGCCTATAAATAGGAGCTCATTTGAAAGAGATCCATATATAGGGAAGTTGATCGATCTAGAGACCACACGCTGCTAAGGTGATTTATAGAGAGAGAAATCTTTTCGTTCCTTGTGCGTACTGAACCGCTCGTTCAGTTTCTTGCTTCGTGCGACTCCGAATGTTGGTGATTACATTTGAGGACTTCCGGGGATAGGAAGACAGAGGTTTCCAACACCTTGAAGTTGAGGGCTTCCTTGCTGAGGAAGACAGAGGTTTCCAACTACCTTGAAGTTGAGGGCTTGCGGGGATAGTAAGACAGAGACTTCGATCTTCATATCGAGGGCTTACCCTGGCGTGGGTAAGACAGAATTGCTTGAAAGTATAAATCAAGGGACCTTTATCCAAGGTTGTTGGATACCCTTCTCTTTGGGTTAAAAGACTTATATCTTATTACTTGTAGTTTTAATACTTGTTTGATTCCACTGCATTTTGTATTATAAGGAAAGTATAACTTTCTTATACTTCCTTACTTATACTCTGTTTCTTTTAGATTCTATATGCTTTAAGGTAGAATCTCATTTTGTAATCTTTTGTTAAGTTTCAATTTCCGAAACCATATTTCCGGAACCTACTTTTGGAATCTCTTTCCAAGTTTTCATTTGGTGTTAGAGGTGTTGTGAATTTTCTTAAGTTTAACTTTGTTAAACTTAGCCCTTTCCTTTGCTTAAGGAAAACATAGTTAATTATAACTAACTTTAAAGGTTCCAAAGGAATTTTTAAAGTATACAATTCACCCCCCTCTTGTATATTGAGCATTTACATCATTATTTCAATCCTACACTTTTTACACTAAAATGTTCTTTGGTAATTTTTTCTTAAAAGCTACCAAATGATCCATAATTGAATGATTCAAAAAAATACATCTCTATGGAGTTTTAAATGCATTTCTCATTTATATTTCCAAATAAACAATACAAAAGGCAAGTGGGATTAGAATCAACCTTGACCTTATTATCCATGTCCAGAATATATAAACCATTTACCATACTCTAAATTCTAAATAAAATTCCATTCATAAATATAGAAAAACTCTTATTCTTAATAATGAATAAAAATACCATTTCATTTGAAACAAGATAAAAGAATAAAATTTATTTTTAGAGTAGAAACATAATTACATTTTTCTAATTCTAGAACTAATACACTAGGTAGATTTAGATCATAAGTTCTAACTTCCAATAAAACAACTCTTTCCTCATTGCTAACATAGATCTACTTCACATTTCATAAATTATATTCCATATTTGGGTCTATGTTTATCGGTAAGTTTTTTTTGGTTCACACCCAATATTTAATACCCACGAGTCAGAGTCAAATAAATTGAGTTCTATAACCTTCACACACACACACAAACACTTAAAATACTTCTCTTTGAGAACAATTATCAACCTCAAATACTAATCTATAATAGTTTTATAGGTCATTCCTATATGATCAAAATGGTAAACATGATGCATGACATAACTATAATAAATACTTATCTATGGGTGAGTATCATGTTTTATATCTCTTTATCAAGGAATTTTAACGAAATTGCTTCCACTAAAATGACAACCCCATACATCATTACCTTTAGTGGTACAAGATCTATATTTCACTATGTTTTGTGTCTCTTTGGAGTTTATCCCATCACATAGCTATTTAGGTAGGAAATCACGCCAATAATATCACATGTGACTCTTGGATAGTTGAGTAGAAAACTCTTTTCCCTAATCCATAATATGGAAAAACTCAACTCTATCCCTCTAGTATAATAATCCTATTAGGGTTTTCCAACCAAGTATATCCCGAGGATCACATTTAAATATATTCACTTAATCTTATTAGGATCACCCATATCTATAATACCTTACATACGATAATACATGGGTAACCAAATTTGGAATGACCTACTTAGTTATATGATTAAGTTCTTGACATGTGTTTTATTTGAAAGGAATCTCACACTTAGTATTTGAGATATTTTCATTTAAAGTCTTGTGATTAATATACATCACGTGTATATTAAATTCATAACCATTACAACATATGTAATATTTATCATCTCATGTTTTATTTATTTATGTATAAATTCATCTAATATTTAGTTTTGGTATCCATATTTCATACACAAAATTAATATGTTCAAACCATATTAATGCGTAACTCTTTACATAACTCACATATTGTGTTATTCACCAAAAAATAGAATCCAAAAATATTTACACACATCCAAATGAATCTCATGAATAAGGTACATGAAATTTTCATGTAAAGGTTTATAATTATATGAAATTAATTATAACATCCCTCAGTCAGTGGCCACTAAACAGAGTCATACTAGAGTTCTCTACATGACCTCAGGTGTCTTTCCTCATATGCGAAAGGCTGCTGAATGGTAGAAACGTTCTATGATGGTATGGTGGGGAGACCATATCCTCAATATTTGAGTACAATACCAATGAAAATAATAAAAAATAGATATTATCATATAGACAAAATAGTAAATAAGAAAACCAATAAATTTCCAACAAATAAATATAGCTTAAACAATATAAGTTGAACAAACAAATGATAAGGATAGTCAAAACCCACAAATATCCCAAATATCAAAATAGGAAAAACAAGAAGAATCCAATAAAAGGTCTTGAACTCCCATTCTCAATCCTATAATCCCAATTCAAGCATCATCTATAAATCACTTGACCATATCTATCCTACAATCATGAATTCTGCCCGGGTACCAACGACAACCTGAGAAGGGTGAGTACAACTCAGTAGGTCAACACCAATGGTGTCTATAAATATATATAGTCAGAGTAAGTGCATACATAAGTGACATGAATATACATATGAGTATATATAGAGTAGAAAGTAAATAAATAACATCATTAATTCTCAAGTTTCATGATGAAACCCAAGAACAACTATACCTAAATCTGCCATTACTGGATGTTTCTAAGAAAAAGGCATCACATTGGGGAAATATACCCATCTTTGATTATAATTCACACTCGAGGAAATATAAATATTCTGAAACAATATTCACACTCGGGTAAATATACCCATCGTAGAACAATAGTCACACCCAGGGAAATATACCCATCCCAAAATAATAGCGTCATATGAGGAAATATACTCATCCCAGAATAATAGTCACACCAGGGAAAATATAACCATCCTAGAAAAATAGTCAAATCTAGAGAAATATACCATTCCTAGAACAATAGTCACACAGAGGGAAATATACCCATCCCAGAACAATAGTATAACCACCCCAGATAAACCATCCTATAAATCATGCATAAAATCTTTTCATAATTGGTTATCACCATAATCTACTATTAATTAATTCCAATTTCAAATTAACTCTAACCAATTCTGGTTTCATAACTTAATTTATCATATTTTAGGCCAAGGTCATACCCATAAATTGTTATTAATTTCAAGGGAATTTTGTTGATTTTAATTCCATGATCTAAAATGTTTAATTTATTTCTATGTCAAAGGCATGGTATCCAACACAACCAAACAACATGTTCACTAAGAAAAATTATAAGACTTGTGAAAAAATATAGAATACCTACCATGAACATAATAAATCTTAAACACCAAGATGGAATCACACTACAATATTATAGATCCAATATTACCTTTTTTTTCATTCAATGAACCCCAAATAAGACTTATCAAAAAATAACATAAACCATATATCCTAGTGTGATATACCTGATCCAGGGTTTCTCTTAATATATAATAAATGATAAAAACAAGATAGAATAAGAGAAATGAGATTCTTACCTTTGATACCTAGGGTCCAACGCACACTGATTCAATGAGATCGACCCCACAAAGGCGTGGAATCACCAAAATCATATAGAGGAGGGATATAGTTTGAGATACTAATACTTAAAAAGAATAATGAGCGGTTTTGGGTGATTTTCAAGCTAAAAATCATTTTTTTGGAATTCATTAATCCCATTACACGGTTTAGCCTCACAGTTTGGTAAACTATGTGCCAACCATGTGAACCCTACTATACAAAACCTAGGGTTGATTGGTTATTCCACACAATTTTCCAAACCATGCTCTAACCATGTGAAATTATTACGTCTAAATAATCTGAAAGTTACATGCTTACCTAGGAAGACCTGCATGGTTTGAAAAACAGTGCACCTTCCTCTAACCCTCTACACAGTTTAACACCTAATTATCACTAATTTTGTGTGAACTATACACCCCTTACATAACTCCAAATTTCATATTTTTAAGACCTTTTACTCTTGAAATTATATCAGAGCCTTCTGAACTTCTATAACTACATACATCACATTTAAAACAAGTAAAATAATAATTTTAGGGAAAAAATAAATTGGAACATGCTTCAATAAAAACCCAGGGTTTTGTAACCACAATACCTTAGAGAAGATCTTATTCGAGATAAACTCCATAATGAAGATATGGGTTTTACAACCTCCCCACCTCAGAGTAATTCATCCTCAAGATACACTTAGAAACATCATTGAGAATCATCGGTAAACAAATCTCACCACTGAGTTTGTAATTCTGACTCTTGTTCCCAAGTATCCTCCTAGTTGTGGCCACACTAACACCACACTCTCACCAAAGGGACCATATTTCCATAAAGATCCCTTTCAATTCAATCCACTATTCCTAAAAAAAATTATTTAGAGGAAACATCATCTTCAAACCCAATATCATTGATGTCTATCACATGAGATATATTCAAATGGTATCACCTCAACTATGATGCATAGAAAAAATCAAACTCTCATGAACCACTCCCTACAAAGTGTACCCCTCCTGGGCTGACAATGGGAGATGGGAGATAGTGACCCCCCGAGTTATGCCTCTAGTAGGACCCGGGTTGGAAACTAGCACCGAGGGTATAGTAAACACACAAATGGGAGGCATTTTCCTCTAATAGAACACATGAGAAATAGAGAGATAAGAGAGGCACCAACCAACTCCAACTTATACTAAAATATAAAAAAAATCCCAAGTACACATATGTAATGTCATGCAAGAACTAATACAATTGGAAGGTAAAACTACAAGTACCAAAAGAAAGTAAAACGATAGTGACCACAATTCCCGAATAGCTCCCACAACGCCAAGATAGTAGTAACCAGTATGATATCCAACTTGCTCCAAGTGACCTGAAAAATAGTTTATATATACGTATGGTGAGTATAACAATATACTTAGTAATATCCTCCCTAGATCCTCTCGTGCAAAAGTAAATAAAGCATACTAAAGCACAGTGAATAAAAAGTGAAACTAACTCATCACCTAAATAGGTATAATATGTTCCCAACCTCACTATGGATACTCTCACCAAGTATCACATACAAGAGTATATAATATAATAAATAATATAAAGGGTACCCCATGACCACTTCCCCACTAGTTTGCTGCTTTTCCCTAACGTTGCGCGTCCTAAGCATCTCCCTCCAAAAATGATTGCCCGAAGACACCTAGGCGTAGCACCACAACATGCACCTCATGAAAAACAACTAATATGTACATGTAACCAAAGTAACTAGGTAGTTTTTGGGAGCCACTATAGCTTGCATAACATGTATCATATGTCAGGTATTATACCTTAATCCATTATAGCCCATATGCTGAGTAAGGATCCTCAAGCCATCACAACCTATACACGTTACACCTATAGTAGTTCGTAGGAAACTATATCCAGAATATATGTGTGTGAATAAACACAAGAAATTACATCCCTCTACACAGATATATGGGGAAAACTAACCGACATTCCTACCATCACAGGAACTACCAAGAGAAGAGAGCGGGGCCAAAGGGGGTAGTTACCCATCCATCCTCTCACCAGAAAGTTAGGGAAAACACCCCTAGGGCTCAGAATCCCTGGGATGTCAGTTTCTATAACCGGTAGGGTAGAGTAACATATGGAAACACAAAAAGTACAGAATATACTATAGATTAAAACCACACTATGGGCATAAAATAGTCTTAGAATCAACTGTAGCTAACATCTCTTGGACTCTCAGCTGCCACTACTAATAATAGGTATCCTATAAGAACACAACCATTTAAAGAGCTATATTAAATTACTTATCCATTTTTATCAGTTTGACTTTAAATTAATTAATTATTTAACAATTAATTAACCATTATCATTCCACATTACATTTCATTAGCATAACACCCAAAGTCCACTGTTCCTTTAAATTGAAACCTCAACATTGCATCCTAGCAAGCTCCAACCCCATGGGTTAACATCATTTATTAAAAACATAATAAATTTTCCATAATTATAGGTATTATAAGAAAACATTATAAGCTACCAACAAAATGGGATAAACATGGTGAGTAGGTGAACTACCCGTTGAGTCTTTACCACCTGTAGCAAGAGCATAGGCCCATCCATCCTCGAGAAGATAAACACCGAAAGCACATGGAATACCCCACGTGTCTTTACCTCTTTTGGAAGGAGGGTAAGAAAGACTAGATAAATTAATAAGTGGGTAAAGTAAAGAAGATAAACCACCAAAAATATTCCACAAGCATTCAATATTCACATCCAACCCATTTCATCATCTCCAATGCCCTCCCCGACACCCACATGCATAAACCAATGAACCTCACCACTCTAGGCATCAACTGCTGCCACAACCATTGGGCCTCCCTACCCCATATCCCACAAAATCCATCAGGGATCATAACACATCACAAGAAGTAGTAAATAACAAATCAATTGGGCTCTTAGACCTAAAAAAGGTATTCTATCTTCACACGCAATGAGCTCTCATGGATTTAAATTAAAAGGCCCTCAGCCTTACAAGAAAGAGGGTAACTCATAACCCTATTAGGAATTAACATTTATCGATCAAACAAATCTTTAATTGTTCTTGAATTATATTATTTATTGTTAGTATGCTCCAACTATGGGCAAACTAAACAACAAGCTATCATAGCTATCAAAAATTAATTAAACATTCTTACTGCATCAATTTTATTATCATCAATTTACAACAACAACAACCAGATTCATTTACATGACTCTTTATCTTTGAAAAATAATTTACAGTTAATCTCATTTTACGTTCTTTACCAATTTTCATCAAGATAGACATGATAAACAAAACAAGCATAGATATCACACTATCTAGCAAAACAAGAGGTGATAACATATGATCAATACCAATTTATTTATCCAGTTCAAATATTTATTATGTCAATTCCATTGTAATCTAGTGGGATAAAACATGATAACTATACAGTTGTATGTAAAATAATAGAGAAGCCATGAATCCCCTACCTTAAAAGGTTTTCGATGCTCCTTGCATGAGAACGATCCACGAATGGATCACGATCGCCTCCCCCTGTGATAACAGCATCCACCTGAGGATTCCGTGACACAACCACACCAACCAAACCCCAAGAAAACTCCATTAGAAACATGGATATCACATTCCATAACATGGAAAGTAGAAATGGGATAAGAAATATTGAATAAAATACAAGAACAGAGGTAGATCATACCTTCTATCAATGACAGATCGACACTTTCTTCTTGCACCAAAACCAGGGGTGTGCATGCAGTAGGAAGAAACTTCAAGGGAAAATGATCCAAGGATTAAGGTTTTATCACACCACTCCCATGGGAATAAATTATCGGGGTGCCTCACATGGAGAGAAACGATAAGTAATAACAAGGAGAAATATATTTTGACCTTTTGAAAATTGAAACGGTGCAACTGTTTAAGATACAGTAGATTTTCCATTAAGATCGGATCTGTCAAAGATCAAACGTTTTGACTAAGTAAAGTCTTTATGACCATTAAGAAAATAAATATAGGAGTTATGATCTTTGAATTGGCCTTAAATCACTTAAAACAGGGCCTTGAATGTGTTTTACATCAAAGAAAACGTTAAAGGGGTGAAACTGCAGGAAGCTGGAAACACTATTCATAAATGACTTACTAACAACACTGTTGAAAAATGAATCACCAAAATCACTGTTCATAAATGAATCACTGACACCACTATTCACAAATGACTCATCGACAACACTGTTCACAAATGACTCACCAACAACACTGCTCACAAATGACTCACTGACAACACTATTCACAAATGACTCACCGACAACACTATTCACAAATGACTCACCAAAATCACTATTCACAAATAACTCACCGAAAACACTATTAAAAAATGTCTCATCGAAAACACTATTCACAAAAATAGAAACACTATTCATAGAGCTAGAAATTTGGAAAAGTGTTGGAAATAAGTTTCCTTAACCTCCCCGAACACCCCAAACACCAGATTTTCACAAAGGGATAGACCATAGAGGTTCAGGCCATTACATCATATACCTATAAAAACATTCTCATCCTAGAGAATTCAAAACCAAACCAGATAGGAAACAAAAAATGGGTTTGAACAACCACCATTTGAGATACCTATCAAGGATCTTGCCACCAAAGTAGTTCAACTGCTTCAAAAAAGGACATGCAAGACTGCCCAGCAACCATAACCAACTCCTAAACACTCTCCCAGGGGAGATACCTCTCAAAGAGAGAAATCCAAAAAAGAAACAAAAGAAATCAATCTCATAAACATGAATGGTTTAAAACTACAAATGAACATCATTACAATAAAAGAGATAAAAATCAAACAACTTGGGGTAATGAGTGAGTATCTGTGACTCACATTACCATGTACTCTCCTCCATGCCACCATGTCTCCACAAGACATGAACCAAGGGGATAACATGCCCACACAACACCTTCTACTTTCAGTCTTAGATCTCTACGTGTCACTCCTCAATGGTCAGATCATCATCAACATCAATATCTACCCAATCGACGATGTGAGAGTTATCATGAAGATAATGATGGAGTTGTGACACATGAAAAACATCATGTATTCAGATCATTTGAGGGGGAATTTCTACCCGATACGCCACGACTCCAATAGAATACAACACCTCAAAAGGCCCAAAAAATTAGGGGGAAAGCTTACTCCTACGACCAAACCTTCACTGCCCATGATATGGAGTTGTGTAACGATCCAAACTTTTAAATACCATTTTTTTTTCTAAATTTGTGTGATATAATAGCATTAGTAAATATCTGTTTTAGAAATTATTAGTTAAGTATTAGTATTTTTTGGGTAAATAGTGATTTTAATTAAAAAAATAAACATCTCATAATTAGAAAATTATTTTCATAAAATGGAGTTCATTTTTGAATTTAGAGAATTTATATTAGGTTATGGCGAATTAATGATATTTTTATAAAATGTTTTGTTTTTCGGTGAATAGTAAAAATATAGTTTTAAGTTTCGGTGTGTTTAATGACATCATTAATGATGTAATAATGATTTAATAATTCTATTCAACCTTATTATAGTAAAATATGTTATGAGGTGTCCCAAGTGTTCAATACCATGGGAAAGCCCATGGTTTTTCAAATACCACTAATGAGGTGTCCCTTGGAAATTAATAAAATATTCTCTCACTTTTTCTATAAATACCAACTCATTAATTCATTACTTTCATTATAAATTCCTCCCCAACAAATATATAGTCTTTTTACCTCCCAAGGAGTCCTTTAAAGGATCCCTCAAGCCCCCCAAGGTCCCAACTTTTGAGTTTTTGAAGTTACTCTTCAAGGTAAGGGAACCTTTCACCCTCCTTTTTAGTCAACACTTCTTGTATGTTTTGTATTTGAATTTACATTTTAATATGTTGGGGTATGATATTATGTGTCCCTATTACTGTAATTTTAATGTCCATATTACTAGATACCCTTTTTTCTCTCATCAATTCATTTTCTGAAAATTTTAAGTGGCACCGTTATGCTGCTTAATTTTTGTAAAAGAGAATCACATCTTCTCTTTTCTCTCAAGTTTACTTTTCATGTGGTATTTCATTCAAATATCCATAAAATGTTCTTATTTATATTTTATTCTATCCCTATATTTTATTAGGATTTATTTATTAGTGGGTTACTCTTTTCTCCTCTCTTTTTAATGTTTTCTAAAACTATGTTACATAACCGTTATGCTGCAGAAATTTTATCTCAAAACTTATTTTTTTAAATATATGAATTCATTTTATTTTGTGAATACACAAAACTATTTATTCTCTAAGGGTATTTATATATATTTTAAAATGATCTATTTTATTCTGGTAACAACATACATGAAACCCTCTTTCCTTTTATGTGGGTTTAAAATGACATAAAAATCATGTTTTTTAAGAACTTTTTAAAAACGTCACGATTTTGATATGAAACCCATTTATTTTATTATATTTGGTTTATTTATGAAATTTTTATTTTATGATCTATGTGTATCACATGAAAATAAATAAACATTAATGGTGCGTCCTGATAGTGCTCCAATGCATTGGGTAAAGAAATTAATCTCTAGAGATTACAAGTTTTATGATACCTTGGTGAATAACCTTGGTAATTTTTATGACACCTTGGGGATGGAACTTGGTGATATGCTTATGAATGTATAAATTAAATGTTGTATCCACATTTTCAAGTTATGATTCAAGTTATTATTTCTATGATATTCCGATTTGTCATTCCTTTATGATGTTCCTCATGTTCTTATTGATATCACTCAAGTTCACATGTAAACTGTTTCAATTGTTTTCCCTTACTGGGTCTTCTTCTCACCCTTTCATTTGATGTATGTCTCTAGGCTATGTGATACAATAATTTTACTTAGGATAAAATTTTAAAGAATATTTTCAAGGGGATCAAAATAAAGTTTTAAGTTTTCATGTATTATGTACCGTTTTTCCAAGACACTAGACTTTAAAGATCCTCTGTTTGTGTAATGTAATGAAAAGTTATGAAATAAGAAGGCGGGATGCCATAGTTGGTATCAAAAAATAGTTTAGTTATTTTTGGAAATTATTCTATGAAAAACATTAGTAATAACCTTATAGAAAAGTTTAAATATATAAAAACTTCCTGGTATTTTGGGGAAATATTTAGTAAGTGGTTTTTGAACAAATAAATATCTGTTTGGATACAAAAAAGTGGAAGTGTCTCTAGAACAGATGTACCTAGGAGTGAAAAATCTAACAATGAGTTTCGATCTTGACCCGGGGTATCCTGGTACATGACAATGGGACTTACTTCACTTCTATTTTGACACTCCTGAGGGATATGTTTGGTTAATCACAAGCTTTTTATGAATCCTTATGAAGGATTTATAGAGAAATGTAATTGTTTTTAAAGAGATATAAAAAATCTTTATAATTAAAAAATTCGCAATTGAAATAAGATTCTAACTAAGGTTTTATTATTTTAGAAAATGGTGGAAACTAGGAGAAACTATGAAAATGGTGACCGCAATAGACCATGTGCTGACGACCCTCTAATGGAAGCTGGAATGGAAAATTTCATGACAATGATGAACAAAACGACTCAAGTTATGAGAAATAATTTGAATCAAGCTAAGAGACTGATTTCACCATGAAGGGAACAACATTATTTTGATTACTTTATGCATCAACGAACACTAACCTTTAGTGGATCTACTGACCCATTGATTTCTAAACATTGGATCAGATCTATCGAGAATATCTTTTCCGTGCTCTACTGTTTAGAATAAGATATGGTCACCCTGACTGTTTACCCTTAGAGGGAGAAGCCGATCAATGGTGGGAACTAATTAAAAACATGAGTCCAAGAGTGGAGTTTTAAGCTATGGAGTGTGAAAAGTTTATAGGTATCTTCTTCAATAAGTATTTCCCTTGTTCTATGAGAACAAAAATGGATAGGGAGTTTCTCGAGCTGAAGTAGAAGGAGAATGAATCTATTAGAAGCCATGAGATGAACTTCACAAGACTTTACCATTACACCTTAAGATTTTTCATAGATCCTAATGGGAAATTTGATAGATTCTTTGGTGGATTAATACTTCATATATGGAAGAATCCATCCAACTGAGAATATGATAACTATGAGGAGATCGTGCAGAGTGTGATGAAAGTAGAACTGGATTTCGGTGAGACACAGTGGTCTCATAAATACAATGAAAAGAAGAGACCAACGGTGCCCAACTTAAAGAGGAAATTTGATCTGGGAAGATGAGGAAAGAAAGTGCAATGTCCCATGTATAATAAATGTGAGAATAAGTATTTGGTGAACTTCTTGATCGGGAGCAAGAAGTGCTACAAGTGTGGAAGAGATGGCCATATCGTACGGAATTTTCCTAGTGAGGTGAAGCCTCAAATTCCCAACAATGATGATAAGGGGAATATGGTGCATGAGCTACCTAATGTCCAATTCTATAAGTGTGGACAACTTGGGCACTTTTCCAATCACTATCCAAATCTGAGGGTAGTGGTGGAGAATCACCATCAGCCTTAGCAAAGACCAAGGGAACAAGGTCATTCTTTTGATATCACTACAACTATAGTTGAAGTGAAGAATGATGTGGTGGAAGGTATTATTTTTATTCTCTAAAAGATATCAAGTACTTTGTTTGATGCTAGTTCTACTCATTCATTTATTTCTTCCAAGTTTTCAAGGAATTTAGAATCAACCCCTGAATTTCTAAAAGTAGAGTTATCAGTCAATAATCCTGGTGGGATTATCCAAGCATTGTTAGTGTTTAGAAACTCTAGTATTTACTTTAGTGAGAAAAATATTATCACAAATATAATAGTAATTCCCATGATGAAATTAGAAATTATAATAAGGATGGTCTGGATCTCAAAGTATAATTCTAAGATCAAATGTAGAAGCAAGGAAATATCAGTAGTCTTGAATGGAAAACCTAAAGTTATCTTCCAAGGAGAGATATCTCAGCCTGATCTTTGTATAGAAGAACCTCCAATATCTTTATTTATGGAATTTACTGGTGAAGAAAAAGAAATAAATGAGAGTATAAGGATAGAAAATGTCCCCATTATCTAGGAATACATTGACGTATTTCTGAAGGAGTAACCCAGACCCCCCAGAAAGAGAGGTATAGTTCTCCCTTGAACTCGTACCTGGATCTCATCCGATGTCAAAGACTATGTATAGGATGGAAAATGTAGAGATGGAGGAATTAAAGAAGAAAATCCAAGATATTTTGGATAAAGGGGTTTATTTAAACGAGTGTGTCTTCTTAGGGACCACCTGTTCTCTTTGTTAATAATAATGATAAATCTCTGCAGCTATGCATTAATTATAGATAAATGAACAAGATCACAGTAAAAGAAAAATACCCACTTCTAAGAATTGATGACTTATTTGACCAACTTCATGGGGCTCAATTATTCTCTAAGATTGACCTTTGACCTGGTTTTCTTTAATTGAGGGTGAAGAAATAAGATATTCCAAAAATTGTCTTCTGATCAAGATATTGGAATTATGAGTTTGTTGTTATGCCCTTTGGACTAAATAATGTACCTGATATTTTTATGGATTTAATGAATAGAGTATTTAAGGACTAAATTGATAAATTTTTGGTAGTTTTTATTGATGATATTCTGATATATTCCAAAAGTCATGAGGAGCATGAGGATTATATAAGGGTTATTTTGTAAACTCTATGGAAGGAGAGGATTTTTGGAATGTTCTACAAATGTGAATTTTGGTTACAACAAGTTTCTTTCTTGGGGAACACTGTAACCAATGAATGAATCAAAATTAACCCTACAAAGAAAAAGGTTTTAGAGGAGTGGCCTCAGCCTACAACAGTAACTGATATTCATAGTTTCCTTAGATTAGTGAGAAATTATAGGAGTTTTGTGAAAAAAATCCATGAATTTTTAATCCATTAACCAAGTTATCTTGAAAAGGGTTCAAGATCATCTAGAAAAAGTATTGTGAAGAAAGTTTCCAAGAGACAAAGAAGAGATTGGTTACTGCACCCATGTTAACCTTTCCCTCAAGTAGAGAAGGATTCATTATTTTTAGTGATGCATATCTGAAAGGGCTTGGGTGTGTCCTCATGAAAAGTGAAAAATTCATTGCTTATGGATCTCAACAGTTGAAGACTCATGAACAGAACTATCCTATTCATGATCTAGAGCTAGATGTGGTCGTTTTTTCTCTAAAGATATGGAGGCACTATCTTTATGGGAAGAAATGTAATATATACACAAACCATCAAAGTTTGAAGTATATTTTCACACAAAAGGAATTGATCATGAGACAAAGGATATGGTTAGAACTTCTTAAATACTATGATTGTTCAATTCATTATCATCTCAGAAGAGAAAACATAGTTGATGATGCATTAATTAGGAAAGACCCAGTTGTTTTGTCCATGATGAGGATTCAAAGAGATCCTTTGACCAATGAACTAGTAAAGTTGGACATGGAAATTATAAGGTAAGGGACATCATCAAAACTAACCCAAATAATTTCTCAACCGTCATTACTAGAGAAGATCAATAAATATTAGAAAAAATATCTTTTGTTACAGAAGAAGTTTGAGGATGTGAAGGATGGGAAGTTTCCTAAGTTTAATATTGATCAGTATGGTGTACTGAAATTTCATACAAGACTATGTGTTCCATCTATTCTGGAAATAAAGGAGCTAATGGATGAAGATCATAGCTCTACTTTATCTATACATCCCATAAGCATGAAAATGTATAGGTACCTTCGTGATCATTTTTGGTGGGATAATATGAAAAGGGATATTTCTAACTACACTACAAGGTTCCTAGTATGTCAGTAAGTGAAGGAAGAGCGACAAATTCCTAAAGGGGTTTACAACCACTACCCATACCAGCATGGAATTGGGATAATATCACTATGGAATTTGTCACTGGTCTCCTAAAAAATTCCAAAGGAAACAATGCGATGTGGGTTATAGTGGGCCATCTCACCCAGACTACCCATTTTATCTCTATTTAGGAAGATTTTTCTCTTGATAAGTTTGCTAGGATTTATGTGAAGGAAGTGGTAAGGCTGTATGGAGTTCCACTTTCTATCATATCTTATCATGATCTAAAGTTCACATCAAAATTCTAGAGAAGTCTTCAACATGATCAGAGTACCGAATTGAATTTTAGTATGGACTATCACCCCCAAACTTATGGTCAATATAAAAGGACTATTCAAACACTCCAGGAAATGTTGAGAACATTATCAATAGAATTTAAAGGTGGATGAGATCAACATCTCCCATTAGTTGAGTTCTCTTACAATAATAGTTTCCACTCGATCATTCAAATGACACCCTATGAAGATCTTTATGGGAAGTGATGTAAGACTCCTACTTGTTGGGATGAAGCTGGTGAGTGAATGATTCTTGGGCCTAATCTTGTGTAAAAGATGAAAAAAAAGTTTCCTTCCATCTAAAAACACTTTAAGGATTCTCAGAGTCAGAAAAAGAGTTATACTGACAACCGTCGAAAGGACTTAGAGTTTGATGTTGGTGACAAAGTATTTCTTCAAATTTCACCTTGGAAGAGAGTCATGAGGTTTGGGAAGAAAGGGAAGCTCAATCCTAGGTACATTGGCCTCTATGAAATCTTTGATTGCATAGGATCAGTGGCCTATTGGATTTCACTTCCTCCAAATCTAGCACAAGTTCATGATGTCTTCCACATGTCCCTCTTGAGGAAGTACATACCCGACCCTTCACATGTACTAAATCCAAAGGTGGTACAACTGGAACATGAAATCTATTTTGAGGAGTAGCCGGTGGATATCTTGGATCGTATGGACAAGGTTCTATGCAACAAGACTACCCACCTTGTTAAGGTGTTGTGGAGGAACCACAAATGTGAAGAAGCCATGTGGGAACCAGAGGAGTCTATGTGGCACAAATACCCATACCTTTTCTCTTATGATGGTACGAGTTGAAATTTTGGGGAAAAAATTTCTTAAGGTGGGAAGAATTTAACGACCTAAACTTTTGAATAATATTTTTTCCTGAATTTGTGTGATATAATAGCTTAAGAAAATAACTGTTTAAGAAATTATTAGTTAAGTATTAGTATTTTTTTTGGTAAATAGTGATTTTACTTAAAAAATTAAATATCTCATAATTAGAAAATTATTTTCATAAAATGGAGTTAATTTTTTAATTCAGAGCATTGATATTAGGTTAGGGTTAATTTATGAATTTTTTATAAAATGTTTTGTTTTTTGATGAATAGTAAAAATACAGTTTTGAGTTTTAGTGTGTTTAATGACATCATTAATGATGTAATAATGATGTAATACTTTTGGTTGACTTGTGTACTGTAAAATATGTTATGAGGTGTCCGAAGTGTCCAATAACAAGGGAAAATACCATGGGAAAGCCCATGGTTTTGCAAATACCACTAATGAGGTGTCCCTTGGAAATTAATAAAATATTCCCTCACTTTTTCTATAAATACGAAACCATTCCTTCATTAATTTATTTCTAAATTCCTCTTAAACGAAGCTCTGGTCTTTTTTACTTCCCAATTAGTCCTCCCAAGTTTCCCTTAATCCCTCTAAGGTCCTAACCTTTTATTTTTTGAAGTTACTCTTCAAGGTAAGGGAACCTTTCACCCTCCTTTTTAGTCAACACTTATTTTATGTTTTGTCTTTGAATTTCCATTTTAATATTCTGAGGTATGATATTATGTATCCCTATTAGTTTAATTTTTTATTTTCATATTATTATATACCCTTTTTGATCTCATCAATTCATTTTCTGAAATTGTTAAGTGACGCCGTTAGGCTGCCAAATTTTCGTAAAAGAGAATCGTATCTTCTCTTTTATCTCAAGCTTCCTTTCATGTGGTATGTAATTAAAATATCCATAACATGATATTATTTCTATTTTATTATATCTCTATATTTTATTATGAGTTATTTATGAGTGGTTTACCCTTGTACCCTCTCTTTTTAATGTTTTTTAAAACCATGTTACATAGTCGTTATGCTGCAGAATTTTCATCTCAAAACTTATCTTTTTTTAAGAAATTAATTAATTTTATTTTGTGAATACCCAAACCTATTTATTATCCAAGGGTATTCATATTTATTTCAAAATGATATTTTTTATTCTGGGAATAACATACATGAAACCCACCTTCCTTTTCCATGGGTTTAAAATGACATGAAAATCATATTTTTTAATAACTTTTTTAAAACGTCATGATTTTGATATGAAACTCATTTATTTTATTCTATTTAGGTTATTTATGAGATTTTTATTTATGATATATATGGATAAAATTAAAATAAATACATATTAAGGGTGCACTCTGATAGCACTCCAATGCATTGGGTAAAGAAATTAATCTCTAGAGATGACAAGTTTTATGATACCTTGGTGAATAACCTTGGTAATTTTTATAACACATTGGGGATGAACCTTGGTGATATGATTATGAATGTATAAATTAAATTTTTTATCCAAATTTTCAAGTTATTATTCAATTTATTATTTCTATTATATGCCTATTTATCATTCCTTTATGGTTTTCATCATGTTCTTATTGATATCGCTCAAGTTCACATGTAAACTGTTTCACTTGTTTTCCATTACTGGGACTTATGCTCACTCTTTCATTTGATGTATATCTACAGGTTATGAGATGAAGTAATTGTAATTATTATGAACTTTTTAGGAATATTTTCAAGGGGATTAAAATAATTTTTTATGTTTTCATGTATTATGTACCTTTTTTCCAAGACACTAGACTTTAAAGATCCTCTATTTGTAAAATGAAATGAAATGTTATATAATAAAATGGAGGGATTCCATAAGTTACCTTTAGAAACACGTGATCCACAACATAAAACTCCATAGGTCTCCTCCTATGGTTAGTATAGGACTTCTGATGATCCTGTGCTACCTTCATTCTCTCATGAATCACATGAACCATCTCTGTCATATTCTGTACTAGTTTCAACCTGATAATTGCTGACTCTCCGACCCCAGTCTATAAAAATAGAGAATAGAAAGGTCAGCCATACAAGGATTCAAATGGTTCCATAAAAACGGTGGAGTGGAAACTATTTTTGTTCGTGAACTCCACCAAGGGTAAGTTCCTCATCCATGAACCTCCAAAATACAGGACACAAGAGCGCAACATGTCTTCAAGAGTATGGATGGTCCACTCTATCTGACCGTATGTCTGCAGATAGAAAGTAGTTCTAAGGCATATATGAGAACCAAAAGTATGCTGGAGACCTCTCCACACCCTGGAGGTAAAATAAGGATATTGATCGGAAATGATTTTCCTCAGGACTCCGTGGATTCTCACAAACTCCTCCAGATACTAACTCGAAAAAACCTCTACTGAGATCGACTCCTTGATCGCTATGAAGTGGGATAATTTTATTAAATGATCCACTACCACCCATATAACATCATAGAATCCCTAATATCAAGGTAAACCAGTAACAAAGTCCATTGAGATTTCCTCCCACTTCCATCGAGGAACATCTAATAGCTAGAGAAACCCACTGGGAACACGGTGCTCAACCTTCACCTTATGGAAGACTAGAAATCGAGACAAAAACTCCACAACTGCACACTTCAACCCATTCCACCAAAACCAACTCCTCAAATCTTAGTATATATTTGTTACGCCAAGATGTACTACTAAGGGAGAACGATGGAACTCCCTGAGAACCATATCATGCATCACCAAAGGAATGAAAATCCTTACCTGATACAACACTCGGTGTTTTTCATCCTCAGACCAACCATCAGGGGCCTCACTACAAACAATTCAGTCTCTCTAGACCTCCACCTCAAGATCCCACAATTGGGACTCTTCCACCTACTGCACCAAATATGACTGCACCATCATCTAAAAAAGACAACCTCATCCCCCGACTTCTCCTATATCCAGATGAAATGCTGAAATTTCTTCCATTACTCTCCAGGAATCACCAGATTCATGCATTGCATCACTACATGACTTCCTACTCAGCACATCAGCTATAACATTTCCCTTTACGTGTGTATATGAGATTTAAAAGTTGTAATCCTATAAGAACTCCATCCACTGTCACTATCGCAAGTTCAAGTCACATTGATAAAAGACATATCTCAGGCTCTTATGATCAGTGAAAACCACAAAGCACTATCCAATGAGGTAATGTCTCAAAAACTTTAGGGAAAAAATCACTACTTCCAACTCAAGATCATGGGTGGCATAGTTACATTTGTGGGGACGCAACTGCCGAGACCCATAAGAAATAACTGATATCTTCTGCATTAGAACATAGCCTAACCCCAAACATGAAGCATCATAGAAAACATCAAATTGAACTCCCTCTTCTGAAAGACAAAGAACCAGTGCACTAGCCAAATTCTTCTTTGGATACTCAAATGCTGCCTGACATTGACAAGTCCATATGAACACTTGATCCTTCCTAGTCAATGCTGTCATAGGAGTCACAACCAGAGATAAATCAGCTATTAATCTTCTATAATAGCCTTCAAGACTAAGGAAAATTTGAACCTCTTCCACTATCTTGGGGTCTTACCAAGACACAATTACTTCTATCTTTGACGGATCCACAACTAATCCCTATTGGGATACAACATGCCCCAAGAAATGGACTTCTCAATCCCAAAACTCACAATTCAACAACTTCCCAAACAACTGTTGCCAATGAAGAACTCCCAAAATGGCACGCAGATGCTCTACATACTCCTCCTCAGACATGGAGTATACAAGGGTTCCATCGATGAAAACTACCATGAACATATCCAAGAATTCACGGAACACAACATTTATCAACCCCATGAACATAGTTGAAGCATTCATCACACCGAATGACATTACAAAGAACTCCTAATTCCCATGAGGACAAAAGGAAGAAGTCTTCAGGATATCCTCATCCTTCAAATGAATTTGATGATATCTTGACTGCAAGTCGATCTTCAAGAACTAACTTTGACCCTTAAGTTGATCGAATAAATCATCAATCCGTGGAATATGATAACGATTCTTTACTTTCACTTTGTTCAAGTGAAGATAATAAAAACACAAACGCAAAGTTCCATTATCCTTCTTCACAAAAAAAACTGGTGCAGCCCACAGTGACACACTTGGATGAACAAAACCACACTACAATAGACCATCAAGCTATATACATAGTTCTTGCAAATCGCAAGGTTCCATCATAGATGGAGACATCAAGATAGGAGACACACCTGACTCTAGCTTGATCCCAAACTCAATCTACCATCATGGGGGTAACGCTACAACCTATTTTAGAAAGACATCAGATTATTCTTCCATGACCCTAGGGAACTATAATTGATGAACCTCAAATAAACTCAACATCATCTCAACTATCAAGGATGACAAAGAAGGAACACGCCTCTGATCCATCTGAGAGTCTTACTCTAACAAACACTATTGTCTCTCCATCAACATTGAATAAAACCACCTACCTCTAGAAGAAATATATGATATATTATACCAAATACAACCAATAAATGCTGATGATGATATTTTATGGTTGTATCTGTAAACATAAGAAATCTACCTAAGAGCGGTGCTTCCCCAACACTAGATTGCAGTCTCTACATACTTCAAACAAGTCATCTCGACCTCCAACTGGTGTGTTCAACACCAAGGGCACTGGAAGCCTCTCTAATTTGAGTCCTAAAGAATGGAAAATGGTAGGTTATATGAATATGTGTGTTTATCTAGATTCAAACAAGGCATACACCCATGTAGAAAACAAGCAAAGGGTACCTTGAACAATATCTATCTCACCTGGTGCTGGAAACGCTAAAGAATGAAGCTGACCATGACCTACTCCAAGACCTCTATGAACTTGATGATGAAAAACACCACAATTGTGCTCTTCTCTCTAAGGATGGGGAGTATCCTGGGGTTTCCCTCTACCTTCCCCATCTTCTCTTTGTTGATCCAAAGTTGGTGAAACCTACTGCTACTACCTCGGTTGGAACTACCTCAATGAAGGGACCTAGAGCAGAACAGCTGGTACACCCTAACCATTCCAAAAGGTAGGGAACTATTTATACTGATGACCTCATCCTCCATAAGAAAAACAACTGCCTAATCCCTTGACATAGTCTTGAGAGTCACCACCCCTAGAGAAACGAGATGTTGAGGGCTGGGACCTACCCTAGCCGAACGAAAACTCTTCTTCCCTAAAAACTGGGAACCCCAGACAATAGATCTACTTCATGAGGAATATTTAAGGCAAACCTATCATGAATATATGGTTCTAGATAATGTTCTATCGATGTCATCTTCCCTCTCCAGCACCTGAAGATATGACTTTAACATAAATGGGGTGACTTGGCACTGGATCTCTAGATGAAAAGCCTCCTCGAAATGCCTCACCATAGCCTCCTCATTTGGAAACAAGTACGAAGAATATAGTAAAAGGTTCCTAAAATGGATTTCAAACTCTATCACACTAGAGACCCCCTATCAAATTGTAAGTAGCTCCTGGTGGCTGGACGCCTTTGTGGTTGAAGAAGAAAATCGAATCTGAACTCGTCTCAGAACTCCTACCATGAGATCACCAAATCCTCTTAATCCCCAAGGAACAAGAATCACCACTGCCTATCTACCCCATGTAAAATAATCAAAACTAATGACACCCAGTGCTCCTTCAGAGAACATATTGAACAGAAGGCTATCTCAACCTCCTCCAACCAGTCTTCCATGAATGCATTTGAAACAGATCCCTCGTAATTCTAAATACTCTGAAATTGAAACTCTTAGAGTTTCCTCCTCCAAGTGTCATTGTCATCAACCTCCACTCCATGGCGATCTGCTGACGCAACCTGATGGAAATATTCTGCAAGAACCTGACAAGGACATCGACCTAGATCCATACCTAAAAAATAGAAAATAGTTAGAGCTCCTAAAACTGGAATATGGAAGACTCAACAATAATTAATTATTATTTCTTTTATTCATTTTAGGCTAACCTATCCCAAGGTTTACCCATTAAAACACAAGCACAAAGAAGAATGATGCATCCCTTCCTAGGTCTCTAACCTGTAAAAAGTATCACCTCATTTAGTACCCAATTTAAACTTAATGGTCCATGTGTTAGACCATAGGGGAACCTAAATACCTACGTATTATCCAGTATCCAGTGTTTACATCACTTTTTAAATTTGACTGAAACCATTTCCCTACAAACCCATGAAATCTCACATATGCCTAACTCCAAAATTCATACTATCCCTGAACCAGACCTCTGATGCCACTCTTTCATGACCCCTCCCCATAAAGTGTACCCCTACTAGGCTGATAATGTGAGAAAGGAGATAGTGACCCCCCGAGTCCCACCTCCAGTAGGCCCTGGGTTGGTGACTAACATTGAGGGTATAATGAACACACAAATGGGAGGCATTACCCTCTAACATAACACATGAAAAAGATAGAGTTAAGACAGAAACCAACCAACTCCAACTCACTCTACAGTATAAAATAAATCTCAGTTACACATATTTAATGTCATGTAAGAACTACTACAATTGGATGGTAAAACTGTAAGTACCAAAAGAAAGTAAAATGATAGTGACCACGAAGCCCGAACAGCTCCTGCAACCCCAAGATAGTAGTAACCATCCTGACCTACAACCTACTCCATGTGACTTGAAAAATAGTTTATATATACACAGGGTGAGTATAATAGTATACTCAGTAAGATCCTCCCCAGAGCCTCTCATGAAAAATTGAAGAAATAATTCTAAAGCACAGTGAACAACAAGTGAAACTAACTAGTCACCTAAACAAGTATACTAAATTCCCAGTCTCACCATGGGTACTCTCACCAAGTATCACATACAAGAGTATCTAATATAATAAATAATATCAAGGGAACACCACTAATACTTCCTCGCTACTTTTCCACTTTTCCCCAACGTCGCACATCCTAAGAATCTCTCTCTAAAAAGGATTTCCCACAGACACTTGGGAGTAGCACCACAACATGCACCTCGTGCAACACAACCACTACATCAATATAACCAAAGTAACCAGGTAGTTTTTGGGATCCACCACATCTCATCTAATGTGTATCATATGTCAGGTATTATACCTTAAGCTATTATAGCCCATACGCCGAGTAAGGATCCTCAAGACGTCATAGCCTATACATGCTACACCTATAATAGTCCATAGGAAACTATATCTAGAATATATGTGTGTGAATAACCACAAGCCATAAAAACCCTCTACACACATATATGGGGAAAACTAACTGACGTTACCATCATATGAACTACCAAGGGAAGAGAGTGGGTCCAAGGGGGTAGTCAACCATCCATCCTCCCACCAAAATGTTGAGGAAAACATCCCCAGGGCTCAGAATTCCCAGGGTTTCAGTTTCCCTAACTGACAGGGTGGAGTAGCATATAGAAACACAAATATTATAGAATATAATATAGCTCACAACCACATTATGAGCATAACCTTGTCTTAAACTCAACTGCATCTAACATCTCTCGGACTCCCGACTACCACTGCTAAGATTAGGTATCCTATAAGAACACAACCATTGAAAGAGATAAATTAAATCACTTATCCCTTTTTATCAGTTTGACATTACATTAATTAATTATTTAACCATTAATTAACAATTATCATTCCACATTACATTTCATTAGCATCACACCCAAAGTCCACTATTCCTTTAAATTTCAACCTTAGCATTGCATACTAGAAAGCTCCAACCCCATGGGTTAACATCATTTATTTTATCATCTACTAATAGCATTATCACTTTTCTATAATTCTAGGTATTCGAAGAAAACATTCTAAGCTAACGATACAAGGGGATCAACACAGTGAGTAGGTGAACTACCTGTCGAGTCTTTCCCACCTGTAGTAAGAGCATATGCCCATCCATCCTCGAGAATCTAAACAGGGAAAGAACGTGGAATAACCCACACCTATTAACCTATTTTGGAAGGAGGGTAAGCAAGACTAGATGGATTAAGCATTGGGTAAAGTAAAGAAGATACACCACCAATAAGATTCCACAAGCATCCAACATTCACATCTAACCCATTTCATCATCTCTGGTGTCCACCCTAGCACCCACATGCATAAATCGATGCACCACACCACTCTAGGCATTAACTTCTGCCATAACCAATGGGCCTCCCTACCCCCACATCCCACAACATCCATCCAGGCTCATAACACATCAAAAGCAGTAGGAAATAACAAAGCAATTGGTCTCTTGTCCCTAAACAAGGCACTCTCCCTTCAAACACAACGATATCTCAGGGCTCTAAAGTAGAAGGCACTCAGCCTTATAAGAAAGAGGATAAATTAGAACCCTACAGGGCATTAAATTTTATCAATCAACTGGATATTTAATCCATCTTAAATTACATAATTAATTATTAGTAGGTTCCAACTATGGTCAACCTAAATAGAAATATATCATTGCTATTAAAAATTAATTAAACATGATTACTTCATCAATTTGATTATCATCAATTTACAACAACAACAACCAGATTCATTTACATGAATATTTATCTTTTAAAAATAATTTACAATTAATCCCATTTTACGTTCTTTACAAATTTCTATCAATAAAGACATGCTAAAAAATAAATCATAGATATCACACTATATATCAAAACAAGAGGCAATAACATACGATAAATACCAATTTATTTATCTAGTTCAAATATTTATTAAATCAATTCTATTGTGATCTAGTGTTCTAAAACATGCTAACTCTATAGTTTCATGTAAAATAATAGAGAATCTGTGAATCCCCTACCTCAAAGGTTTCTGATTCTCCTTGCATGAGAATGGTCCACGCAATAGATCACGATATCCCCCCCTCCCCGCGACAACTACATACACCCATGGATGCCGTGACATGACTGCACTAATCGACACCCAAAAAATCCATTGGAAATAGGGAGATCACATGAAATAACATGAAAAGGAGAAACAAGTGGAGAAGGATCAAAGAAAAAACAATAATGGAGGTAGATCATACCTTCTATCGATGAAGGATCGACACTTGCTCCTTGTACCAAAACAGGGGGTGCACATGTAGTAGGAAGAAACTTCAAGGGGAAATGATCTAAGGATTAAGGTTTAATCACACCACTCCTATGGGAAGAAAGTCTCAGGGTGCCTCACATGGAGAGAAAGGAGAAGTAATAACAAGGCAAAATATATCTCATCCTTTTGAAAATCTAAATGGAATAGTGGTTTAAGATATTCTATATTTTTCATTAAGATCAAATCTATCAAAGATCATGCTTTTTGACCGAGTAAAGGCTTCCCGACCATTAGGAAAATTAATATTGGAGTTATGGGATTTGAATCGGCCTTAAATCTTTTAAAATAGGACCTTGAATTCATTTTACATCAAAGAAAATGTTTAAGGGGTGAAACTGTAGGAAGTTGGAAACACTGCTCACAAATGAATCACCGACAACACTATTCACAAATGACTCACTGAAATCACTATTCACAAATGACTCACTAACCAAACTATTCAAAAAATAACTCACCAACATAATTGTTCACAAATGACTCACCAACAACACTATTAACAAATGACTCACCGAAAATACTATTCACAAATGAATCACCAATAGTACTGTTCAAAAATTACTCACCGACAACACTTCCCACAAATGAATCACTGAAATCACTATTCAAAAATGACTCACCCAAAGCAGTGTTCATAAATGAATCATTGATAGCACTATTCACAAATGTCTCATTGACAACACTATTTACAAATGTCTCACCGACATCACTGCTCACAAAACTGGAAACACTATTCACAGAGCTGGAAATTTGGAAAATTGTTGGAAATAAGTCGCCTTGACCTTCTAGAACACCCCAAACGCCATATTTGAAAAAATGTATATACTAGAGAGGTCCGAGCCATTAAAAACACATAGAATCAAAACATTTTGGAATAACCAACCGATACACTATTAGACTGATCCTCTCCACTACCTCAAATAGACTCACAAACCTAGATTCCAAATTTCATTGCCTCTAAATTTAAAGATTCCCCAACTTCAGTGACACTTGAAAGAAAACTTGATCACTGAGCTCAAAATCAATTGGTCGATATTATTGACATATGAACTATGTCTACTATAAGTGGTAACCAACCAATTTCTGATTGAATATACATGATTTGTTATCTCATATAAAAGAATCAGCATCATCAATGTCGAATCACTAGCTGCTAACCAATATAGAGGTGAGAGATATGGTCTACTATATAAAGACTCATAAGATTCCATCATTATAGAATCATGATAAATATTGTTCTAAGTGAAATCCACCAAGGAAAAATGGTTCTCCAAAGAACCCCTAAAATCTAGGACACAATCTATAATAATGTACTCAAAAATTTATATAGTCCACTCAAAATGTATATTAGTATATGGATGATAAAAAGTAATCAAATTCATCTGCATAACTAATGTTTTTTTCAATACCTTCTAGCAGTATGATGTGCAAAAAGTGTTTTGATTTGAAATAATTGTCCAAGGAACCCCATGCAGGAGAAATTTATCTCACATATAGATCTTACCCAACTCATCTACTAAAAATGTATTTATAATCATTAAAAAGTGACCCACATTAATCTTTTATTCTACTATTACCCAAATTTCATTACTCCCTTGGGGAATCCTCAGTAACCCCATAAAAAAATCCACAGTCACATCATCCCATTTCTAATTAGGAATGGGTAATGGATGAAAAATTCTAGAGGTATGTTGGTGCTTGACCTTCACTTGAAGAAAGGTGGAGAAATATATCACAAAACCCATAACATCTTTATTTATTTATGAACACTGATATTTTCAATTCACATCATGATACACCTTTTTCAATCCTAGTTTTACCACCCATTCTTAGACATGTGATTCCTGCAATAAATTTTCACTCATGTCCATGGGAACTAAGAAATGACCATTAATATGATGAATCTCACCATCATCTAAGGTCTATTCTAGTAGTGACTTCCCACCATATATATTGTATGTTAGTTCCAAATTTTTTAGATTATATAGCTGTCTCCTCTTGATTTTTCTAAGTAAAAAAGGAGAAATAGATAAATATGTAAGGGTCACTCGACCTTATTGTTCAAAAATATGAAAATGAATCTAAAAAAACATCCATCAATTTCCATTCACTACTGGAATACTAAACTAACTGAGACCACATCTTCTAGCTTAAAGCATCTGAAATAACATTCCCCTTTATAGGGGTATAGGCTATCTCAAAGTCCAAAGATTAAAAATACTCGAACTACCTTTTGTGTCAAAGTTCCAGGTCCCATGGGGAGGAGGTATACTTTGGTATTTGGTGGTTTTTATACACCATAAAATTGTATCCTAATAATTAGTGCCTCCAACATCATAGGGAATTCCCCATTTCCACTAGCTCTAGGTTATGGGTTGGATAACTCCACTCATAAGTTATCAGTTTCCTAAGACCATAAGTAACCACATGGCCATCCTACATAAAAAATACTCCCAACCTGACTCTTGATGCATCACAATACACAATTTACTCCTTACCTAATTCAAGAAGGGTTAGTATCGACACTATAGTCAATATTTTCTTCATCTTTTAAAAAGACTCCTTATAATCACTAGTCCATTTGAATATCACTACCTTTTTTGTCAAACCCATAATTGATGCTGCCAAATAGGAATTATCCTAGATAAACCTTTTCTAAAACCCTACCAAGCCCAAAAATATATGTATGTCAAAGACATTATTGTACTCGTCCCAAGAAACAACTATTTGAACCTTCTCAAGGTCCATAGGTATATCGGTATCAGAAATAACATGGCCTAAAATATGAACCTCATCAATCAAAAAAGTGTAAATTAGTGAGTTTGGAATAGAGACAATGTTACCAAAGTGAAATTAACACAATATCTAGATTCTTCTCATGCTTCTACCTCATATTAGAGTACAAGAGAATAACATCCATAAAGACAACCATAAAAGTGTACCAATACTAGTGACAATCCTTATCCATCAAATCCATAAATACCACAAACATGTTTTTTAAACTGAATAGAATCACCAAATACTCATACAGACTATACCTACTCCTAAAATCAGTGTGTGGAACATCTGAAGGCCTCACTCTCAACCAGTGATACCTCGATCTCAGATCAATATTTGAAAATACTTGGTCTCCTCTCAACTAATTTAATAGTTCATCAATACATAGAAGGGGATACCAGTTTTTAACCACCATCTAATTCAACTTCCAATAGTATATATATAACTGAAGATAACCATCCACCTTCTTAGTGAATAGGGTTGAAGATCCCTTAGAATATGTTCTTGGTTGAATAAAACCCATGGCATATAAGTAATCTAGTTGAGCTTTAAACACACACAACTCCACCAAATCTATCTAAGAAGGAATAACAGACTTGGGATGAGCTCTTGATAAGAGATCAATAGTGAAATCAATATCTCAATTGGGTGAAAAAAATAATAAGTATTCAGAGAAAATGTACTAGAACCGAACTACCATAGAAGAAAAAATATCTTGCAGTGAGTTCCCTTCACCATTCTTAAAATGGAAACTTGTACTATAATCCTTACCATTTTTTTGTAGTCAAGTCCTACATGACCTATCTATAATTATCATTCTCCAAATGTCACCATACTCATCACCATCATAATATGTGAATTACACTCATTAATGATAATAGTTTATGTGAGTGTGGTATAGAACTAACCAATCCACCCTAAGGATCATGTCAAATACAATAATTTATCATATGAATAATGTAAGAACCCAATTTTTTCAATAAAAGATTTTTTAATATTCTTAATGTTCTTCCAGAACAACTCCTTTAGATGACGTGCAATTCTGAGCCCCAGTGTGGTCGGAATTAAATTTTCAGTGCATTCACACTGGGCACGCCAAATAAATGGGATAACTCATAAACGGTAATTCAGATCCTAAATCTGAGAGTACAGATGGGTCTGAAATGGGGTGTTTACCCTAGGAACGACATAAAGCATGTCAGTGCGGGACTTTGGGACCTCTCGCCCGTTACCGGAATGTTAAACGGATAAATAAAATAATGGATTTATTATTTAAATGGTTAAACTCAAGTATCTCTTAAACGGTTTCTCGGATGAGAACATTGAGGGTGCCGTTGAGTCCGGAACATGCCGTTTACCCTAGGAGGGGTGTAATTTTTGCGGGTGCGACCCTTCTGTGGAAAATGGCCCTTGGGGCATTTTCGTAATTTAGCGGCCTCAAATGTTAAGTTTTATAACTCTCGAATGGAGGCTCAGATTAAAATTAAGAGACCACTATTGTGCTCGGGAGGCGTTTACCCTAGGGGAGGCTTAACCTTGACCCCGCCGAGAGTTTTGGATGCGGGTATTTTCGTGGTTGATTAAAGGATTAATTAAAATTTTAATTAATTCTTTACTTAAACCTAACTCCCACTCCATCCCTCCCATATCCATTTCTCTGGAGGAGGAACTCTTGAGAAACCAAGGAAGCCCTCCCTCTCCTCAAGCCCTCCTCTTCAAGGCATTGCAGATCCGACTACGGCGGATCGACAACAAAGCGTCGGGCAACGCCTGAGATGTAGGATCGTGTGTTTACTTTTTTTAAATTCCCGCATACTTTGATCTCAATTAGTAGCATTGTATTTCTATTTGATCTTCGAGCAAAGCCCATAAATGATTAGCATACATTCTGAACTTTTCATCGCATATTTTGGGTTTAAATTTGGAGTCCCGAGGCGTTTGCGGCTGCAAGTCGAAGATTAACGGGTTTTTGGTTGTTTTACGGCGAGGTTCCGGCCATCCGGTCAGCAACGGCCCGGGGTAGCGCAAGTCCGGAGGCTTCGCGCGGTGGCCCAGCGGTCCAGGGCATGCAGCGTAGTGGGTCTTCAACGGAGGTGGTCGGGGTCGAGCGGCTGGGCGAGCGGGCTCAGGCAGGACGAGCGGTGCTGGGGAACACAATCGAGTGGGGGATCCGAGGCGGCCGGGCGGTGTCGAGGAGGCCGGGCGGAGCGGCTCGCGGTGAGGCACAACGGTGATGCGAGAGGCGGAGGCGGCGTCCACCGACCGTCGTGGTTGAAGGAAGCCCGAGGCCTGGCCTGGGGCGTGCAGAGGAAGACAGGACCCGCGCAACGCAGGTCCTGCTAGTGTGTCAATGAAAACTGGCCGAAGCCGGTCTGCTGGGGGAGCGAGGACCCGCAAACCATGGGTCCTACTGGGCAACGCATGGAGACCAGCCAGTTGTCCGGTCTAGTTTAAAAAAAATTAATAAAACTAAAAATAAAAATAAAAGAGATAATAAGTTTATAATAATAACATTATTATTATTATTATTATTATGAAAATGATTTATAAATAATAAATCATCAGCAGGACGTCCGTTTTGGGCACCTTATGCAGCTACAAAATCCTTGAATCAAGATTGATTTTTTAAGATGGTTTCGGGGGTTTTTAATTCCCGAAACAAGGGGCCTTGGAGGCGCGACACACCTTTAAGTGAATTGGCGTTTGTCCGGGGGTTTTTGTTTTGGATGGCGCGAACACATCCGATGTCCGTTTTGAGAACCGTCAGTGGAGTTGAGACCCTGGCGTCGAGGCGGAGTTTTCTAGAGGGTTTTCGGGCAGCGTAGATAGAGTTGAGATGTGGCCCCCACGACCTGTCTTTTAAGATGCGAGCATCGTTTTACAAATTTTTCATTGGACGTCCGTTCGGGGCATGCGAGCAGTCGATTCTGAGTGTTTTTCCAAGGGCATTGCATCGGTGCAATCCGCCCGCTTTAGTTCTGTATGGTGGTGCAGGCCCCATGAGGGCCGTTTTGGGAGTTGACGGTGATTTCCATCTTCTTCACCGGGTGTCCGATTCGGACAAGTGGATAGTCAATCTTGTGTAATTTTTCGAGAGGATCACAATAGTGTGATCTGTTCATTATGATTTGGGACCAAAATGCGGGTCCCATGAAGCACCTCTCATGTGCGGTATGACGAAATACATATTTTTCTCTGGATATTCGTTCCACACAAGTAGGTAGTCAATTTGATGTGTTTTCCCGAGTGGATCGCAATGGTACGATGCGTCTGACTATTTTTGGGGCCAAGGCTCGGGACCATGGGACGCCGTTCGGGCGTAAAATAGTGTTGAATGACTTTTTCGTCGGATATCCGTTTGAAGTGAGTAAGTAGTCTATCTCGCATGTTTTTCTACAAGGATTACAATTCTATAATTGGTTCTTGTGAAGGGAGCCTCTTATGTGATCATATTAAATGGGGAAGCATGAGATGTGCTCTAGTGGCGGCTCTTCTTGCTGTGCTTGGAAGAGAACCCTTGGTGTGTGATCACGTTCACTCCCGTGTGAGTGAAGTTGATTCTTAAAGAGACGTGGTTGGTCGTGCTTGGACCGTGGAGGAAGTAGGTTGGAATAATTATGTTTTTTCTCTTTTACGTTGACGTTGGACATCTTGTTCATGATAACCTTTGGGCTAGAGATGTGGTATACTTCGGGAGTATGCGAGGATGCTTGGAGGTACATGTTGTAGTACCTGAGAACGTTTGTGTGTTCAGTTTGGAGATGAGATAGGTCCTCACGTCGTGTGGGACCCTTGTGCATGCCGTGTTCTGCTTTACATACCTTTGATCTCTCGCGACGTAGAGGGTCTATCTATTTAAAATGGTTTAGACCAGAAGGGTTGAGTGGTTTTCCATGGTTTTGCTTATCAACTTCTCGGGGTTTACCCTCCAGCGAGGCTGGGTAGTGGGTTTCTCATTTACTTCTCCGAGTTTACCATCCATTGAGGCTGGGTAGTGGGTTTCTCATTGACTTATCTGGGTTTACCCTCCAGTGAGGCTGGGTAGTGGGTTGCTCATCGACTTCTTCAGGTTTACCCTCCAGTGAGGCTGGGCAGTGGGTTTCTCATTGAATTCTCTGGGTTTACCCTCCATTGAGGCTCGGTAGTGGTTTTATCATCGAATTCTTTAGGTTTAGCCTCTAGTGAGGCCGGGCAGTGGGTTGCTCATTGACGTCTTAGGGTTTACCCTCCAGTAGAGACTGGGCAGTGGGTTACCCGATGACCTCTTAGGGTTTACCCTCCAGCAGAGACTGGGTAGTGGGTTACCTGATGACCTCTTAGGGTTTACCCTCCAACAGAGACTGGGAAGTGGGTTACCCGATGACCTCTTAGGGTATACCCTCTAGCGGGGCTGGGCAGTGGGTTACCCAATGACTTCTTTAAGACTCAGTCCTTTCTACTATGCTGGTCTGTGGATTTTCTCCATGACTACCGGAGAGGGACCCTTGGTTTTATGGGTCAGTGTTGTGACAAATTTGACTTTGAGAAGACCTATTGACTGTATGACAGTGATGAGGTGTGGTTTGACTTTCCGCATATCTCTCAAGTATGAGGGGCGCTCTCCCAACCAAGATGCGTCCTTGAGACACGACCTAAAATTATGCGGGTGAGTCAGTGCCACCCAAAGTGGATAGTGTTGAGGTGTGGTGATTTGAGCCCCTTGAATTGCAGTTCGGGGCAGACGTACGGATACTAGGCATCAATGGTGTCCACTTCTGGGACTGTTGGATACTCACTTTCTTGGCTGATCTACGGGATGGAGATCCCCTTACGATCTTGTTCAGGTTTCTTGACAGAACATATATATATGTATACCTTGTTCCAGTACCCACTCCTTGTGTTTTGGTTACTCTCCTTCCAGGAGAGGCGAAGACGTGTAGGGTATGACACATGCTTTCCGTGTCTATCTTCTTGTGGTTGGACGAGTCTACTCTCCTGCTATAGGTAGCGAAGACTCGATAAGAAGTTCCTATTCTCAGCACTTTTAGCTCCATATGTTTAGATGAGTCTACTTCCTTCCTCTTGTTGGGTTGAGCTATACTCTTTACTGTACTCTCAGTTTTACTCCTTTACTTTTCCCTGTTTGATCTACTACTCACCTCTTCAGTACCTCCTTTATTGCTCCCTTGAGCCTCGAGGCATCCTACTGAGTATTTTTATACTCACCCCTGATTGGGACTTTCCCGCACTTGGTGTGCCCTTGCAGACAACGGATAGGTTGGTCATGACGTCAGAGGATCTTAAGAGTTCGAGAGCTTGGACCGCGTACGGTGGTCTTAGTCGGGTTCCAGGTGAGGGACCCTCCCAGCTGTTGTACTTTTGTTTACCTGTTGCTAGGTTGTGGAACTTTTCTGGTTGGGTGCGTGTTTTGCCCTTTTTCTTTTCAGTTTAACTTCAGCATTTACTTTGTACTATTTAGAGTTTGATGCACTTCGTGGTTTATTTATAGTAGTTGGTACTTTACTTTTCTTTTTACTCTGCACTTCTACATTGACTGGGTTGTGTGTGTGTGTATAGTTACTCAGGCAAAGTCCTCCCCGAGTTGTTTAGCCTTTGGCGCTTGTTGCCAGCCCCTGACCTATAAGGCATGCTTAGGGTAGTTGTGGCTCGATCCTGGGTACGGTCGGGTCGTGAAAAAGTGGTATCAGAGGTGGTTCATTCCTTGGGACATTGTTCAGATGTCCCTAAAAAGTAATTGGTTGGGATCTAGGGCAACAATGTCAACACGTATCGAGAGCGGCTCTCAGGCCAGGGAGTCCAGTGATGGTGTGACGACCGACGTATCAATTCAACAGGACCCTGATAACCCGCTTTTCGACTCAGCATTCTGAGACACTCATTGCAGGGAAATTGGTTTGTTCATCACATAGGATTGAGTCTTTGACTATCCTTCTTGATTCATCTCCCCATTGTTGTTACTGTTATATACACATATGCTCATCTGACCGCGACACTCCTTGATAATATTCAGGATGTTTCCGCAAAAAAAGCCAGCCAAAATACTAGCTTTGGTTCGTGGTGACGACCCTGTGAGCGACGAGGCCTCAGTACAAGACCCATCATGTGAGTCCCTTTCTCTGGGTGGGCCGGTAGCAGCACCCCTACCTTGTGAGCAGCAGACAGCTTCAGCAGAGCAGACTGAGCTTGAGCGCAGGTTGAGCGTGCTCCGTGAGTTCCAGCATCAGAGACCGCTAAGGTTTAGTTGTGAGCCAGACCCTCAGGTAGCAGAGGTTTGTCTTGGGACACTGTTTCACCTTTTTAAGCTTGTGCAGACGTTGACATATCTTATGGTGGCTTTGACCTCCAACCTTTTACATGGAGCAGCTGGGCGTTGGTGGAGTCTGGTGACTCAGTTTCTCGATGGGTCATTTCTTTCGTGGGGAAACTTTCAGCTACTGTTTCATTAGGAGTTTTACCCCTCCTGCTTACGCTCCGTTCAGTTCCAGGAGCTCCTGTAGTTTCAGCAGAGAGGAATGACGATGACTAAGTATGCAACTAGTTTCGTAGACCATGCACGCTTTTACCCGGATTTGGTCCACGACGGCAACTTCCGAGCATGGAAGTTCGAGCAGGGTCTCCGCAGAGAGATTCGTGCTATCATAGTACCCTTGGGCATTTCCACTTATTCCAGGGTACTAGAGTAGGCAATGGTGAGAGAGAGATTCCTATCATGATTTACAGTTGATGGTGGCAGTAGGCACGATGGAGTTGATCCTTCTGCCGAAGCTAGCAGGTGTCAACAAACAGAACCTCGACGTAGGCGGCCTTCCACCCACCGATTTCGGAGACATGGTCGCGCACCACTGTGGAATCAAAGTGCAGGGCCTCAGCCAAGGAGACCCTTCTGTGAGTGGACTCCAGGCCATGGTCGTACACCACAGTGGCGCCAGAGGGCACCAAGGTAACCCAGATATCATCAGTGCTATGCTTGCGATGTACGAGGTCACTTGGCATGGGACTTACCGACCATGCGTGCTAAGAATATCAGGCAGGCAGTAGGTGAACCACCACATCAGAGGCAATTCCGTGGTCGGAGTAGAGCCCAAAGAGGTGGTTCTTGCATAGGAGCGGGAGGAGCTTGAAGTGGAGGACGTCCTTAAGAGGTCTTCCCATCACCACCAGGCGGTCCACGACAGGCTCTGGAAGCTGGCAGTTGGGACCACGAACAATCACGATCTTTGGATGTTTACGATCCTATAGAGAATGAGGTGATAAGAGGTATGCTCTACAACTCTTCTACTTTTTTCAGTAGAATTGTTATACTCTGTGTGTGAAATGCTTTTCTCCCTCCTCCTTGCTTGATTTGTTACTAGGGTGACGCGAGGCATCGGTGTAACCTTGTGTCATTAGATTCGAATGCGTAGAGCCTTTTCCGTTAGTCGATGGTGTCAACTCCATCACTTTTCGAGCGTGTAAGAGAGTCTTGGTTGCGAGACATTGACTGTGAAATCTTGCGTGACCAGATATCCTTGGGTGTTTCACCATATGGATATTCTAAAGGAGGGAATCACCGGGATTTTTCCCAGGTCCAAATGGTGATTCCAGTTGTGGCGTGCAACATATGGGTTCGGTCGGGGATGTGAGCTACCCCCGAGACCTTAGGGCCATTTGAGACCGTGCGAAGGAATGGCGAGGTTCTCTACCGCCTTTCCCTAAATCCAAAGGCTAGTTTGGATGCATAGAAACTCCCATGTGACTCACCTGAGAAGAAGTGTGCGTGATCCTATGCATGTCATCGGGAAGGTCAGACCTCGCGTGAACCGATCAAATCCTTTGGTCTATGTGCGATGGCGCAGAACTGTGCAAGAGTTCTTCTGGGTATGGGAGAGCCAGGTGTGGGCTTAGTACCCTGAGTTGTTCCCTGGTTTTACTTCTTGGGGAAGAAAATCTTGAAGGATGGAATGATGTAAGAACCCAGTTTTTTCTATAAAAGACTTTGAAATATTCTTGATGTTATTCAAGAGCAGCACCTTCAGACGGCGTGCAATTCCGAGCCCTGGTGTGGCCGGAATTAAATTTTCAGTGCTTTCACACTGGGCACGCCAAATAAATAGGATAAATCTTAAACGGTAATTCAGATCCTAAATCTGAGGGTACAGATGGGTCCGAAATGGGGTGTTTACCCCAGTAATGACATAAAGTATGTCGGCGCGGGACATTGGGACCACTCGCCCGTTACCGGAACGTTAAATAGACAAATAAAATAATTGATTTATTCGTTTAATGGTTAAACTCAAGTATCTATTAAAAGGTTGCTTGGATGGGAAAACTGAGGGCACCGTTAAGTCTGGAAAATGCCGTTTGCCCTAGGAGGGGTGTAATTTTCATGGGCGCGGCCCTTCTGTGGAAAATGGCCCCAGGGACGTTTTCGTAATTTAGTGGCCTCAGACGTTAAGTTTTATAACTATCGAATGGAGGCTTAGATTAAAATTCCAAGACCTCCATTGTGCTCAGGAGGTGGTGTTTTCCCTAGGGGAGGCTTAACCTTGACCCCGCTGAGAGTTTTGGATATGAGTCTTTTCTTGGTTGATTAAAGGATTAATTAAAATTTTAATTAATTCTTTACTTAAACCTAACTCCCACTCCACCCCTCCCATCTCCATTTCTCTGGCGGAGGAACTCTTGAGAAACCAAGGAAGCCCTCCCTCTCCTCAATACCTCCTCTCTAAGGCATTGCGGATCCGACTACAGTGGATCGACAACGAAGCGTCGGGCAATGCCCAAGAGGTAGGATCGTGAATTTATTTTTTTTTAAATTTTTTGCATAATTTGATCTGAATTTGTAGTGTCGTATTGCTGGTTGATCTTCGAGCGAAGCCCATAAATGAGTAGCATACATTCTGAAATTTTCGTCGCATATTTCGGGTTTAAATTTGGAGCCCCGAGGCGTCCGCAGTTGCAAGTCGAATATTAGCGGGTTTTTGGTTTTTTTTCCAGAGAGGTTTTGGCCATCCGGTCGGCGGCGGCCCGGGGTAGCACCGATCCGGCGGCTTCGTGCGGTGGCCCGACGGTCCAGGGCATGCAGCGCGGTGTGTCTTCAATAGAGGCGCCCGGGGTCGAGCGGCTGGGCGAGCGGGCTCAGGTAGGACGGGCGGGGCTGGGGAACGCGGTCGAACGAAGGAGCCGAGGCGGCCGGGCGGAGTCGAGGCGGCCGAGCGCAGTGGCTCGGGGTGAGGCGCAGCGGTGCTGCGGGAGGAGGAGGCGGTGTTCTCCGACCGTTGTGGTTGAAGGAATCCTGAGGTCTGGCCTCGGGCATGCAGAGGTAGCCAGGACCCGCGCAACGCGGGTCCTGCTCGTGTGTCAACGAAGACCGGCCGAAGCCGGTCTGTTGGGGGAGCGAGGACCCGCAAACCGTGGGTCCTGCTGGGTGATGTGTGGAGACCGGCCAGTTGGCCGGTCTAGTTTTTAAAAATAAAAATAAAAATAAAAATAAAAATAAAAATAAAAATAAAAATAAAAATAAAAATAAAAGAGATAATAAGTTTATAATAATAATAATAATAATATTATTATTATTTTGAAAATGGTTTATAAATAATAAATCATCCGCAGGATGTCCATTTTGGGCATCGTCTACAGCCACGAAATCCTTGAATCGAGAATGAGTTTTTAATATGGTTTCGGGGGGTTTTAATTCCCAAAACGAGAGGCCTTGGAGGAGAGACACGCCTTTAAGTGAATTGGTGTTTGTCCGGGGGTTTTTTGTTTTGGATGGCGCGGACACATTCGATGTCTGTTTTGAGCACCATCAGCAGCATTGTGACCCTAGCATCGAGGCAGAGATTTACAGAGGGTTTTCGGGCAGTGAAGATGGAGTTGAGATGTGGGCCCCACGTCCCATCTTTTAAGCTGCGAGCAGCGTTTCACAACTTTTTCATTGGACGTCCGTTCGGGGCGTGCGAGCAGTCGATTCCGAGTGTTTTCCCAAGGGAATTGCAATGGTGCAATCCGACCTCTTTAATTCCACACGGTGGTGCAGTCCCCATGAGGGCCGTTTTGGGAGTTGGCGATGATTTCCACCTTCTTCACCGGGTGTCCGATTCGGACAAGTGGATAGTCAATCTTGTGTACTTTTTCAAGAGGATCGCAATGGTGTGATCTGTTTGTTGTGCTTTAGGACCGAAATGCGGGTCCCACAAAGCACCGCTCGTGTGCGGTATGACGAAATACATCTTTTTCTCTGGATATCTGTTCCACGTAAGTAGGCAGTCAATTTGATGTGTTTTCCCGAGTGGATCACAATGTTGCGATGCGCCCGACTGTTTTTGGGGCCGAAGCTCGGGACCACGGGACACCGTTCGGGCGTAAAACAGTGTTAAAATAATTTTTCATCAGATATCCGTTTGAGGTGAGTAAGTAGTCTATCTCTCATGTCTTTATGAAAGGATTACAATGGGGTAATCAGTTCGTGTGAGCAGCGCCTCTTACAAGATATTATTAAATGGGGAAGCATGAGAGGTGCTCTGGTGGAGGCTCTTCTTGCTGTGCTTGGAAGAGAACCCTTGGCGTGTGATCGCTTTCACTCCTGTGTGAGTGAAGTTGATGATTAAAGATATGTGGTTGGCCGTGATAGGCCTGTGGAAGAAGCAGGTTGGCGTAAATTCATTTTCACCCTTTTTCATTGACGTTGGACATCGTGTGCATGATAACCTTTAGTCTAGAGATGTGGTATACTCCGGGAGTATGCGAGGATGCTTGGAGGTACATGTTGTAGTACTTGAGAACGTCTGTGTGTTTGGTTTGGAGATGAGATAGGGCCTCACATCGTGTGGTCCCCTTGTGCATTCCGTGTTCTGCTTTAGGTACCTTTGATATCTCACTACGTAGAGGGTCCCTATGTTTATGATGGTTTATACTAGTAGGGTTGAGTGGTTTCCCCTGGTTTTGCTCATCGACTTCTCCGGGTTTACCCTCCAGTGAGGCTGGGCATTGGGTTGCTCATCGAATTCTCTGGGTTTACACTCCAGCGAGGCTGGGCAGTGGGTTTCTCATCGACTTCTCTGGGTTTACACTCTAGCGAGGCTGGGAAGTGGGTGGCTCATCGACTTCTCCGGGTTTACCCTCCAGTGAGGCTGGGCAGTGGGTTGCTCATCGACTTCTTCGGGTTTACCCTCCAACGAGGCTGGGCAGTGGGTTTCTCATCGACTTCTCTGGGTTTACCCTCTAGTGAGGCTGGGCAGTGGGTTACTCATCGACTTCTTCAGGTTTACCCTTTAGCGAGGCTGGGCAGTGGGTTGCTCATTGACTTCTTAGGGTTTACCCTCCAGCGGGGATGGGCAGTGGGTTACCCGACGACTTCTTTAAGACATAGTACTTTTTACTAGGCTGGTTTGTGGATTTTGTCCGTGACTACTGGAGCGGGACCCTTGTTTGTATGAGTTAGTATTGTGAAAACTTAGACTTTGAGAAGTCCTCTTGACTGTGTAACAGTGACGAGGTGTGGTTTGACTTCCCCCAGAACTCTCATGTACGAGGGGCACTCTCCCCACCAAGACGCGTCCTTAAGACGTGACCTAAAACCATGCGGGTGAGTCAGTGCCGCCCAAAGCAGATAGTTTCGAGGTGCGGTGATTCGAGCCCCTTGACTTGTAGTTCGGGGCAGACGTACGGATACTGGACATCGATGGTGTTCAGTTTTGGGACGGTTGGCTACTCACTTTCTTGGGCTGAGCTACGGGATGGAGATACCCTTATGATATTGTTTGTGTTTCTTGGTAGAGCAGATATATATGTATACCTTGTTCTAGTACCCACTCCTTGCGTTTTAGTTACTCTCCTTCCAGGAGAGGCGAAGAGGCACGAGGTATGCCACGTGCTTTCTGTGTCTATCTTCTCGTGGTTGGATGAGTCTACTCTCCTGCTATAGGTAGTGAAGACTCGACGAGAAGTTCCTCTTATCACCACTTCTATCTCCTTATGTTTGGATTAGTCTACTTCCTTCTTCTTGTTGGGTTGAGCTGTACTATTTACTGTACTCTCAGTTGTACTCCTTTACTTTTCCCTGTTCGATGTACTGCTCACCTCTTCAGTACCTCCTTTGTTGCTCCCTCGATCCTTCAGGGCATCCTTTTGAGTATTTTTATACTCACCCCTTCTTGGGATTTTCCCGCACTTGGTTTTCCCTTGAAGATGACAGACATGTTGGTTGTGATGTTAGATAATCTTAGGAGTTCGGGATCTTGGACCACGTACGGTGGTCGTAGTCGGGTTCTAGGTGAGGGACCCTCCCAGCTGTTGTACTTTTGTTTACCTGTTGCAGGGTTGTGGCACTTTTCTAGTTGGGCGCGTGTTTTGCCCTTTTTATTTTTAGTTTACCTTTAGCATTTACTTTTTACTATTTAGAGGTCGATGCACTTCGTGGTTTATTTATAGCATTTGGTACTTTACTTTTCTTTTTACTCTACAATTCTGCATTGAGTGGGATACATGTGTGTGTATATGTACTCATGCAAAGGCCTCCCCAAGTTTTTTAGCCTTTGGTGCCTGTTGCCTACCCCTGGCCTATGGAGGCTGGTTTGGGGTAGTTTCAGCTCGAGCCGAGGTAGGGTTATTGTTGAGCAAGTGTTGTTTTCAACAATACATAATATTGTTATTTAAAGGGGGAGTTTATATTAATACTCTATCTCTTTATGATAATTTTGATGCTCAAAAATACCCTTAATTATTTTCTAATGATTTTATTTGTTAATAATTTTGCATGAATTTATCATTTTATTTTACTCTTGAAATTACGGGAATTTATTATTTAAGTATTCATATTTTAGCATGTTCTGGAAACACTGTTAATGCGCTACTTATTCGGAAACTGCTTGAGCATGTTCTGGAAACACTGTTCATACCCTACGTGGATAAACATAGAGTAAGGATAGAAACTGTGTATAATTTTTGAGATAAGGAAAAAGTATGGTTAAAAAACCATACGTTATCGGCAATGTATGGAAGTAGAACCCTACGTTAGGAAGGAACCCTATGTTTGGGATATCAGAAAAGTATGGAAGAAGAACCGTATGTAAATATTAAACGTTACATTTTTTTTCTCAAAAGTATGGTTCATCAACCTTACTTTTGTAAACAACCCTACATTCTTGGAAAAGTATGGATCAGGTAAAAGTATGGATCTTTTATCGTACGTTTGAAATTTGAAGAGAAAAGTATGGATGACCAACCCTACGTTTGGAATGAACCTTACGTTTGTTGTCAAGTTTACGTTGTCAACCTTACGTTGTCAACCTTACATTGTGAACCTTATGTTTAAAGAATATGTCATCGACCTTACATTCAGAGGACGCATATAGTTCAACTTAACCATACGTTTTGCGTCGGAGAATTTAAAGTTGATATTTTTATGCAACAGTCAATACGCTGATTTTTAGGCGGATTTCAAGCCAGATTTAAAGCTGATTTTAAAGTACAATTTTGACAGATTCAAAAACATTTGATCAATGATTTGATAATCGAATTAAAAGGATATTTTTATGCCGAGTCTTCAGGGAAGTTACGATTGCTCTGTAAATTCAAATTTTTGAATATCGTGAGTAAAAATATGACTTTTGTGGATCTAATTTTATAGGAGAAGTTCTTATCATTCTTTTATTTATATGGGCTTTTTTAAACTTCATTTGATGATTATTGATCATGACTGATCTTTTGATTATTTTGAAAAATAATAAAAACAAAGACTACTGAAACACAGTGATCTGTAGGTTCAAAGGAAGCATCAAATCTCTGTTTGTTAAAAGATGAAGGAACGCAATAGAATATTCACTTGTTCTACAATGAATATATACTGTGAATTTGCTACTACTAAAGTTGTGAATTATATTTCTATATCTACTAAAAAGGGATCGACTCAGAACGTTTCTTATATGAAGATTATTATTTCTTAAGGCGATGATCTATCTACTTTCAATTGCATGTTGTTGCAATTGTGAAGAACATCTCGAAAGTATTTTCAAAATATGGAAATATTTTCTTTCTATTCTTGAGTGATCGACTTCTCATACTAAGTTGTGTAGGTTCTATATGTGAACCATAAGTATTTTTTTTCCTTGGATTGTAAAGGTGTCAACTGCCTTTACTCAGTTGTGAACTGTTCTGTTGAAACGAGGACCAGATAGTGAAAATCACCAAACTCATAGAGTAGAGCATTGGTGGAGTGTACTAGGAGCCTTCTGTTCCCCGAACCACTCTACATCTTGTGTTTCTGCTATTTAAATTTCCGCTGCATCATTTTATCTGATTAAAGTTAAAAGGAAGAACACAATCTTGCAAAGTTTTTTGAAAAGACACAATTCACCCCCCTCTTGTGTATATTTGGTGTAATCCAATCCAACAATTGGTATCAGAGGTTGAGCTTTCTGACAAATCTTTAACAAGATGAAAGTGTTTATACACAGAGCAAGATGATTGATACAAGAGAGGGAATGTCTATGGTTAGAGCACCATACTTCAATGGAGAAAACTATGGATGTTCGAAGTCTCGAATGATTGTCTATCTGAAAAATATTGGATACAGAGTCCATTCTAAGATTCTAACTCCATATGAAATAACAGAAAAACCTGAAACATAGAGTGCAGCTACTGAAGCAGAATATGATATGAATTCGAAGGCAATGAATGCAATTATATGTGGTCTAGGAAATTATTAGTTTAACAGAGTATCTCAATACCCAACAACATATGAAATGTGGCAAACTATTTCTGTTGCTTACGAAGGAACTAACAATATCAGGGAAATGAGATATGCAACTGCTAAGCTTAAATTTGATACATTCAGAATGGTTGAAGGTAAGAGTATTACTCAAATGAATGGAATATTGACTGATATTTTCAATAACATAACTAACTTGGGAGATCCCATTAAGCAAGCTGATCAAGCTTTAAAAGTAGTGAGAGTACTGCCTACAAAATGGAATGGAATCTCTACAGCAATCAGACAATCGAAACCTATCAAAGATTTAACCATGAGAGAACTGATTGGAACATTAATTATGTATGAAGTTGAGATGGAAGATGAAGCTAATGAACATAAAGTGCTTATCAAAAGAGAAGTTACTTCCTTGAAATCACTATCACAGTGAAAAAACAGAAAGATGAAGAAAAATGAAAAAGAGAAGTCATAGAGTTATGAGTTATCTAATTCTGATGTTGAATTGGCTCAGCTAGCCCAAAGATTCACAAAATTCTATAGAAAGAAAACAGTCTTCAAAAAATCCTTTAAGAAAGATGATAAGGAAGTAAGATGCTATGAATGCAAGAAAATGGGGCATATCAGACCTGACTGTCCTCATCTAAAAGAAGAAAAGAGAAAGAGATTTTTCAAAAGAAATGACTATGAGCATAAGGACAAGAAATCCATGAAAGATACTTGGAGTGTATCTAAAGACTCCATTAGTACTTGTCAATCAGACTCAGAGAAGGAGGAAGAAAATCTGAAATCCAACATGTGTTTTATGGCAGAAACAGATGAGGTACAATCTTACTACTCTTCTGATTCTAGTTCTGAATCTAATTACTCTAATGAAAAACTTGCAGCCTACTATAATATGCGTGAAGAAAAATATGACTCTCTATTTAAGAAGAATAAGTCTTTAAATAATGTTCATAAGGCTGTTTCTGATGAAAGAGATACAATGCTTAAATAATATAAGGAGTTAACTAAAAAATTTGGTTCAATTAATTATAACAATACAGATTATGAATCAAAGATAAAATCACTGCAAACTGAAGTTGAAAATTATAAAACCATAGCCCTTGTTTTTACTAAAGGATAAAATACTTTAAATGAAATCCTTGGAAAAAATGTCATTAAAAAAGAATGATTTGGAATTGGTAGTAAGGGTGAAAAACCCAAGTTGTACAAAAACTATTTTATTCCAAGTGAAAAAAGACTAAATTGAAATTACTGTGGAATAAGGGGACATATTTCTAAAAAATATTTCTTAAGACAACCCCAAATAAGTGGCATTAAAAAAGCTTTTATATCAAATGATCTATTCGACTCATGTGAAATTAGAAAAACAAATCAAGTCTGGATTCCCAGATCCTTGCTAGCTAACACTACTGGACCCAACAAAATATGGGTACCAAAGAAATCTGTGTAAATGTCTTTGCAGGGAGCAGGTCACAAGAGTAAAAAGGACATATGGTATATGGACAATGGCTACTCAGGACATATGAGTGGAAACTCATTGAATTTATCTACACTCACTCAAAAAGATGGTGGACTTGTCGCTTTTGGTGACAATGCCAAAGGAAAAATCATTGGTATTAGAACAGTTGGAGATCCAGAAGCTGTCACAATTAATAAAGTACTTTATATACATGGATTGAAACACAATCTGATAAGTATCTCTGAACTATGTGATGATGGTTATGCTGTTAATTTTTCTAAAAATTGATGTTCTGTTTTCAAAAATAAATTTTTTAAATTTAGAGCACCAAGAACTGATAATGTGTATACCCTGGATTTAAATTCCTTGTGTAAACAACAAGTAAACTGCTTGACTACTAAAATGAATGAATCTTAGATCTGGCATAGGATACTTGGACATTGTAATATATATGTTTTAAATAAGTTATCAAAGAAAAATTTAGTTTCTGATTTTCCTAGTCTCAAATTTGAAAGTGACAGATTCTGTGATGCATGTCAACTTGGCAAGCAACACAAATCATCCTTCAAATATGTTAACAAAATTGCTACATCTAAACCTCTAGAACTTATTCATATGGATTTGTTTGGAACTTCAAGAGTAGCAAGCTTGGTTGGTAAATTATATGTATATGTTTTAGTTGATGACTATTCTAGATTTACATGGATTTTCTTTATGAAATTTAAAAATAAAGCTTTTAATTTATTTGAAAGTTTTTGTAAGGATATTCAAAATGAAAAAGGTTTTAAAATAATTTCATTAAGAAGTGATCATGGTGGAGAATTTGAGAATCAGGAATTTAATTACTTCTGCTCCAATATGGGTATTAAACACACCTTCTATGCACCTAGAACACCTCAACAAAATGGAATTGTTTAAAGAAGAAATAAAACTATTCACGAAATGGCTAGGAATATGCTAAATGAATACAACCTTCCTGCCTACTTTTGGGAAGAAGCTGTAAGCACAACCTGCTATATAATGAATAGAGTTTTAATTAGACCTCTTTTTAAAAAGACACCCTATGAACTTTGGAATAACAGAAAGCCTAAAGTTAACTACTTTAAAGTTTTTGGATGCAATGTTTACATCTTAAACACCAAGGATAATCTTGGTAAGTTAGATCCAAAATATGATGAAGGAATTTTCTTAGGATATTTAGCTACTTCCAAATCTTATAGAATCTATAATAAGAAGTCAAGGATTTTTGAAGAATCAGTTCATGTGAAATTTGATGAATCTGATCCCTTTGAGAAAAGGACAGATCAAATGGATGAATCTGACACTAATGATAACATGAGTCTTGAGAACTTAAAAAATTATTTTGAAAAAGATATAAATAAAATTCAGTCCAGTTCAGAAGAACATGATACTAAAGAACCTATAAGTGTGTTTCCTAGACAGAATAGAACCCTAAAGAATCACCCTTTAGAAACTATAATAGGCGACTTAGATACAGGAATAAAAACTAGAAGAAATATAGGAAATCTTGTAGAATTCTCTGCCTTTCTATCCCAATTAGAACCCAAGACTATAGAAGAAGCTTTAGATGATGAAAGATGGATGATAGAAATTCAAGAAGAATTAAACCAGTTCAAAATAAATGAAGTCTAGGAATTAGTTGAAAGACCACAGAACCATCCAGTAATAGGAAACAAATGGGTCTTTAGAAATAAGCAAGATGATCAAGGAATAATGACTAGAAATAAATCTAGACTTGTAGCTAAAGGATATAATCAGGAATAAGGTATAGATTATGATGATACCTTTGCATCTGTAGCTAGACTAGAAGCCATTAGAATCCTCTTAGCCTATACATCTCATATGAACTTTAAATTATTTTAGATGGATGTTAAGTCTGCCTTTTTAAATGGTTATTTAATGGAGGAAGTTTATGTTGAGCAACCTCCTGGTTTTAAAAATTCTCAAAAACCAGATTCTATTTTTAAACTTACTAAAGCTCTCTATGGACTTAAACAAGCGCCTAGAGCTTGGTATGAAAGATTAAGCTCTTTTCTTTTGAAAAATTATTTTTCTGTTGGAATGGAAGAACCAACACTGTTTAAGAAAACTGTGAATTCTAATATTTTATTGGTTGAAATTTATTTTGATGATGTAATTTTTGGATCAACTAATAAAACCCTTTGTCATGAGTTTTCAAAGTTAATGAAAAAATAATTTGAAATGAGTATGATGGGAGAACTAAATTTCTTTTTAGGACATCAAATTTATCAGAATGATTTTGGAAATGTTTTGAATTAAAGCAAATACATTACTGATTTGTTGAAGAAATTTGAACTTGAAAACCGCAAGACATATACAACTCATATGTGTACTAATATAAAACATGATTTGGATGAAACTAGAAAATAAGTTGACAACAAGTTATATAGAGGTATGATTGGTAGTTTAGTATATCTTACTGCTATCAGGAAAGATATAATGTATTCAGTATTTCTTTATGCAGATTTCAATAAAATCCTAAAGAATCTCATCTAACTGCTGTTAAAAGAATTTTTAGATATTTAAAAGGAAATGTTTTTTAATCTCTTCTTTATCCCAAAACTTCTAATTTCAATTTGATTTCATATTCAGATGCATACTTTGGGAGTTGTAGATTATATAGGAAAAGCACTTCAGGAACTTGTCACTTTTTAGAAAAATATTTAGTGTCATGGTCAAGTAAGAGACAACATTCAGTTGCCCTGTCAACAGCTGAGGCAGAATATGTTTCTGCTGGCAGTTTCTGTGCACAGGTGTTGTGGATGAAAAACACTCTAATGGAATTTGGAATAAATTTTAACAATACACCTATTTTATGTGATAATACTAGTTCTATAAATATTTCAAAAAATACTATTAATCATTCTAGAACTAAGTATATTGATATCAGACATCATTTTCTAAGAGATCATGTTCTTAAAAAGGATATATCTTTTGAATTTGTAAGTACTGAAATTGAATTAGCTGATATTTTTACTAAACCACTTCCCACTAAAAGGTTTGATTTTATTAAGGGGGAGTTAGGTTTATTTTATTTTAAATAAAATTTTATTTTACAATGGTAGTTATTTATTTTAATTCTGCTTAAAATAATTTAGCTATTTTGTTTTTTCAAACAGAATAAGTTTCTGTTCCCCACGTAATCTATTTTATTTATTTTTAAATATATGTAATGATTATTAAAAAAACGATAATCAAGGTTTTCATAAACCCTTTCGACTTCTAAACCCTTTCATTTCCATCGAAACCTTTTCCAACCCACAAACCGCACCTTTGCTCGTAAACCCTAATCTTCGAACATCTGAAACTCTAACCTTCAAAACTTCAGAGATTCTCGCAGAGATGGTAAGGACTAAAAGATCCAGTGAAGCCAAGACATGAAATTCCAAGAGAAAATGCTCCGAAGGAAGAAAAATCTTACAGGGAAAGGTAATCGATCTCGACTGGTTATTTCAGACAAATCTACTATTGAAAAAAGCACTGTCATTTTAGAACCTTGAACAAATGTTCAATAGTGAAAATATGGAATTTTTGTATGAGGTATAACTTAGATACTTCTTCAAATCTATATAGTTTAGTCTTAGAGATACTGAGGAAAATATGATGGCTAAGATAGAGGAGAGGGATTTCTCAATCTCATCAGTAGAAATTGGTCAGATTCTCAACTGCCCTCATGAGGGAGTTTTTCATTTCGATTTGAAAAATATTGGAGATTATGTGCATAAATAAGAGGACATAATGTTGTTTATTTTTGGTATTAAGACTGTAAAGAAAATTTTTATCAAGGATTTGGAGCCTGATCAGAAAATTTTGATCAAATTTGTGCAAACAGAGATTGCACCGAGGATGTATGAGATTGAAAAGATATTATATCCCGATATGTATATAATGTATCCTTTTCTCAGTGATGTAAAACTCAATTTTCCTAGGTATATGGTTAGATACCTAAGATATTGTTGTCAGAGTGATGCTCGAATGAACTTTTATCCTTTTGGTCGATTCATTTACAAGCTGTTGCTTAATAAGGACATGGTGAGATTAGTGGATGCCAGAGTACACTGTCATCACAGTAATGTGTTTAATGCTGGAACTTTAAGGAAGATTGGATATTTCTAGAGTACTATCAAAGGAAAACTTTTTCCAGTAGGATAAGTTGATGAATCAGAGAGTTCTCAAGCTCAATCTGCAAAGTACAAGGAGGGACAAGATGAATCAAGAGTCATAACTGCGGCAAGGAGGATCATATTTGAAGTGGTAGAAACAGAGGAAGAAAGAAGTCATGAGGGACTTCAAACTCAGAGGAAAAGACCTGTGACTGAGGAACTTACTTCCCCTGATTTAACTACAGGAGATTTACTCTCTTACAGCTTTGTCAGAGAAACAATTGTTGAAAAACCTCAAGAATAGAATATCATTGTTACAGATCCTGATCATGAAAGGACTATAGTTGATAGATCAGAACAACAGGATGTAGCTAATGTTGCTATTGACATTCAACAAGAAAAGGAGGCAGATCCTGGTGATGAAGTGGCCAGACCTCAGGAAACTCAAGAGAATATCATTTTAGATATTTCATTAGATGAAAAAATTGCAGATATTCATGATGAACATGCTTCTGAAGCTCACACATAAGTTCTTCAAGAGGATTTTTCTATGGAAGAGCCTAGAAAGGACTCTGAGGAAAAATCTGTAGACCAACCTACTCAGGCCAAGGAGAAGTAAAAATCTGATGCTGAATCATTACCTTTAGTACTACTACATCACACAAAACCTGAGAATGCGAATCAAGCACATGATGCTTCTGATTCCAGGAATAGGGAAGCTGAAGAGTTGTACAAAAATTTATCTCAACTGCAATGTGAGAATGATTCTATGAGAAGCATCTTACCATCCAAACAGTTGAAATTTCAAAAGCTTAAGGAGATTATTGTTTTAATAAAAGAAGTTGAAATTTTTAAATAGGATATGCTAAATGTTGTTGCCAAATTGAAATCTGAAATGGTTATGAAGTCATATTTCTCAGATCTTAAGTTGTTTCTGGAGACACAATTTGCATCAATTAGAAATAGTGCTGCTAGTGGATCAGGCACTTCAACTGATTTAATCAGAAGATTTCAAGCTATCACAGTTGCAATGAGCAATATGAATGACAGGTTGCAAGATATTTAGTGAAACAGTGATCCATTATCTGTTCTATTAGATAATCAGAAATTCTTAGCTGATCAGTTAACATCCAGTGAGCCAGGAATCCGTTCTCTCTTAGAAAAATTCACAGAGAAGATGTCTTTTTTTTTTATGGAGAACGAAGAAAGTCTTCACAAGTTTTTCAGAGTCAATCTCATTAAATATATTCATATGACTCAAGAGTATAGAGATATTATTATTAATCTTGGTGATGGATTAATGAAAATGTTGAGAGAATAGTTAGCAGAAATCAAGTCTACAGTCCAGCGAAGATAAACCCTACCTGTTCACTGCAAAAAAAAACCTTGATTCCTCTGATTATCATCCTTGTATCTATTTTTGACTTTTAACGAAAATTTGTTTCTTTCTTTCTATTTGTTTTACTACCTTTATTTTAATATTCTAGTACTCCAAATTTAATTATTGACAAACAGTTAATAATAGCATTTACCTACAGTTCAGTTCAACATTAAATGTGTTAAAATCCATGATTTATCATTCATTTTGATATCAAAAAAAGGGGGAGAAATTTGGATAAACACAACATTTTATTTTAAAAACATTATTTAAATGATTTCCTGTATATTTAAAATGTTTTGGATTTATACAGATTTATACTTATACAGAAAACTATTTTAAGTTATTAACAGTTGTTTATTATAAAGGGAAATTTTCTTTTACTTTTTATTCAGATGGAGAAATTTGGTTAAAACTAGAAACTTTTATTTTATTCTTTACTTTTATTTTTAAATAAAATTATTTTATTTTCATGAAGGGGGAGAAATTTTTATTTATTGACATGATTTTGTTAAAATTAAATATTGTTTTATCCTCTCAAAATTCTAAAACTTTATGTAACTAATTATGAAAGTTAATTTCATTTAATTAGTCTTATTATTTTATGGGTTTTGTGATCATCAAAAAGGGGGAGATTGTTGAGCAAGTGTTGTTTTCAAAAATACATAATATTGTTATTTAAAGGAGGAGTTTATATTAATACACTATCTCTTTATGATAATTTTGATGCTCACAAATACCCTTAATTATTTTATAAGGATTTTATTTTTTAAGTATTTTTCATGAATTTATCATTTTATTTTACTCTTGAAATTATGGGAATTTATTATTAAAGTATTTGTATTTTATCGTGTTCTGGAAACACTGTTCATGTGCTACGTATTCGGAATCTGCTTGAGTGTGTTCTGGAAACACTGTTCATACCCTACGTGGATAAACGTAGCGTAAGGATATAAACCGTGTATAATTTTTGAGATAAAGAAAAGGTATGGTTAAACAACCATACTTTATCGACAAAGTATGGAAGAAGAACCCTACGTTAGGAAGGAACCCTACGTTTGGGATATCAGAAAAGTATGGAAGAAGAACTGTACGTAAATATTAAACGTTACGTTTGTTTCTCAAAAGTATGGTTCATCAACCTTACTTTTGTAAACAACCATACGTTCTTGGAAAAGTATGGATCAGGTAAAAGTATGGATCTTTTATTGTACGTTTGAAAGTTAAAGAGAAAAGTATGGATGACCAACCCTACGTTTGGAATGAACCTTACATTTTTTATCAAGTTTACGTTGTCAACCTTACATTGTCAACCTTATGTTGTGAACCTTATGTTTGAAGACTATGTCATCAACCTTACGTTCAGAGGACACATACAGTTCAACTTAACCTTACGTTTGGTGTCAGAGAATTTAACGTCGATATTTTTATGCAACGGTCAATACACTGATTTTTAGGTGGATTTCAAGCTAGATTTAAAGCTGATTTTAAAGTATAATTTTGACTGATTCAAAATCGTTTCATCAATGATTTGATAATCAAATTAAAAGGATCTGTTTATGATGAGTCTTCAGGGAAGTTACGACTGCTCTGTAAATTCAAATGTTTGAATATCGCGAGTAAAAATGCGACTTTTGTGGATCTAATTTTACAGGATAAGTTCTTATCGTTCTTTTATTTATATAGACTTTTTAAAACTACATTTGATGATTATTGATCGTTTGTGATATTTTTATTATTCTGAAAAAGAATAAAAACAAAGACTACTGAAACACACCGATCTGCTGGTTCAAAAGTAGCATCAAATCTCTGTTTGTTAAAAGAGGAAGGAACGCGATAGAAGATTCACTTGTTCTACAATGAAGATCTACTGTGAATTTTCAACTACTGAAGTTGTGAATTATATTTCTATATCTACTGCAATGAGATCGACTCAGAATGTTTCTTATATGAAGATTATTATTTATGAAGGCAAAGATCTATCTATTGTGAATTGCATGCTGTTGCAATTGTGAAGAATATCTGGAAAGTATTTTCAAAATATGAAAATCTTTTCTTTCTATTATTGAGTGATCATCTTCTCGTACTAAGCTGTGTTGGTTCTGTAAGTTAACCAGAAGGCTTTGTTTTGCCTTGTATTGTAAAGGTGTCAACTTCCTGTACTCTGTTGTGAACCGGTTTGTTGAAACGAGGACCAGATAGTGAAAATCACCATGCTTGTGGAGTATAGAGTTAGTGGAGTGGACTAGGGGCCTTCTGTTCCCCAAACCACTATACATCTTGTGTTTCTGCTATTTAAATTTCCACTGCATCATTTTATCTGATTAAAGTTAAAAGGAAGAACACAATCTTGCAAAGATTTTTGAAAAGACACAATTCATCCCCCTCTTGTGTATATTTGGTGTAATCTGATCCAATAGTCGGGTCGTGACAAACAAGTCTTATAAAATTGGTAAAATCTAATCAATAAGGTGCATTCTCTATAATAAAGAATTTCCTCATATCACACTCCCAAGGATGTGTTAGCAGACATCACCCTATATATATATATATATATATATATTCTATATCCAAATAGAGTCTATATAGAAACTTAGCTGATATAAACTAATGTGAAGCCCTTGTATCAAATAATGCACAAGCTAATGTAGAAGCTACTAAGATCACACCAAGAACTATAGAGATATCCATATCTTGGCCTATAGTAGCAGGCCTTCAAGTATGAAGTTGTCCTGAACCATGATCCTAAGATCTTGTAAGATTCCCTAGAATATCACCACCCAATTATTATAGATTTCCCTATCCTTGAGAACCACATTCACCGCCCTAACCCAAACAGTCAGTCCAAACCCAACAACCCACCAACTGTGATGTAGCTTATCCTACAATAAATACTTGTTCCTTACCAGATGATATACCAATGATAGATCATATAGATTTCTTATAAAACCAATACAAGTGACCCATATTGCTATAGAACCAACATTTGACCAGTGATCAAGGGAACTGAGGTCAAGTATGTCCTCATCTATCACTCTGATAACACTCAATAAGTTGATCCCCTTACACCAAGGAAGGTAACCCACTTCCCTGAATACACAAACCACTACCACCATGGTGTGACTCTTCATAATTGTGATTCCTATTATCTATAGATCCACTACTGTTTCTTATAGTAAAATATGACTTCTTTGATATTTTCCCTCACTTGAGTTCCTTTCTGATATAAGTGTATTATTCACAACCTTAGAAAAAGTGGAGAGATGAAAAAAGTTCACTATAAATTTAATATTATACCACATACCATCCTCAAAATGTATCACCCTAACCAAATCATCATTAACCAACATAGGATCAAAATAATGAAGCTTTATAAAATGATATAAATTGTATATTTATGACATATTAACCTATATTAGATGCATTAATTCCATGTCCTTATCATCTATAAGGGTATCTAGAAAGAATTTATCAAATTAATGGGTCTTTAAATCCTTAAATATTTGTCTAACATGATAGTATACCTAGAATATAATCTCCTACCATCACTTTTTAGATCCTCAAAGAATATAAATGACCAATTTTACCCTCCTATTATGACGTGTCTTTAGATGATAAAAAATCATCCTAATAGACTCAATCCAATACTCTACAGCTTGGGGAACACCCTCTCTAGTAAAAATTAGTGGATGATGCAACTAAAACTCCCTAGTTAGCTTAGATATCATCATTTTAGGTTAATAATCCTCTCTCTCCATGGCCTACACCACCCTTAGAAAAATTTCTTGAAGCTGATCATTCAACACTTTCCCTAGTATGGCGGGAGGATATATGCTAACTACCATCGGGAAATAATCATCACTTCCCCCTTGGTTCCCTATGAAAAGTTGTTGTAGATGATTTTTTCTAAAAACACATGCCTTAAAATATGTCACAATAACAATTCATAATATCACAATTTAAGGAAAAGCGATAACAGGCATACAACCCTACTATCTTCTATGTACCATTTTCATAGGTATAACACTACCCATGCACTCTGATAGCTCTAACCACCCACACAAAAGGTTATCATATCACATAATGTCTACCCCTTACATGCATGATCATACTATCAAGGTTTATCTACCATAGTTTAACTAGAATGTCATAATAGGTGATAAGAGAACTAGTATGCCAATTACAAGTTATAAAATAAAAACAATTTCTATGTTGTAATTGGAATTTTAATTTATAAGAAACAATATAATAATTTAAACATGTTTTCATGAAATACCATTTCAAATAGCCAATCATGTTATCTAGGATAAATAATCATAAGCAACCATATAAATAACATGTAAATCCTACAATCCTGCTATGATGCACAAACACGTACCATATTTCTATTCTATCCAAGAGACCCAAAATACCATAAATCATAAAATTTAAAATCATGTGTATCACTCAAGGTGAAATATTCTAATAGTAAAAATTAAAATCATGAAAATCAATCCCATCCCTGGTAACTTGTAATTTCGTCATACGTAGGTTAGCTACTCTCATGCTTGAGTTCCACACCAGTCTCGACACACCCTATATCATTTATACCTTACCCGAATAGCTAGAAAAAATAAAATACCTATGATATCACTTTGCAACGTCCCCTGGTTAGTGGCCACTAAACGGTGCCAGACTAGAGTTCACTACCTGACCTCAGGTGCACCTCCTTGTATGCCAGAGGTTATCAACTAGCAGTGAGAGTCTATGATGGTAATATGGGAAGACTATGCCCTTGATATTAAAGTAAAATATCAGTGTAAATCATAATAATCATATATAAACATACATATAAAATAGTAAATTGGATAACCTGAAAAGTGACAACAAATAAATATAGCATAAACAATATCAATTGATGTATATATGACAAAAAACAACAAGAATATTCAAAACCCACACATATCACAAATATCAAAATAGGAAACTAAAAGAAACTAAATAAAAGGTCCTGAACTCCCATGATCCATCCTAGCAGGCCAATTCATGCATCAACCGTAGGGTGCCTTACCTTTTCCTGTCTTATAATCATGAATTCTGCTCGGGAACTAACGACAGGTCAAGTAGGGTGTGAGTACAACTCGATAAACCACTATAGATGGTGTCTATAAATATATCCCATCTGAGTAAGTTCATGAAGAAATAAAAAAATATACAAAAGAGTATATATATAGTATAAAGTAAATATATAACATCTTTGATCATAGGTTTCACAATGACTCCCAAGGATAACTATACCTATATTATAGAGTTCCAGTTATCTTTGATCAATAACCAACATATCGGGGAAATATACCCATCTTGGATTATAAGTCACACCTGGGGAAGTATACCCATCCTAAAAAAATAGTCACACCTAGGAAAAAATATCCATCCCAAAACAATAGTCACACTTAATGAAATATACCCATCCTAAAAAAATAGTCACATCTAGAGAAATATAACCATTCAGGAACAATAGTCACACCTAGGGAAATATATATGTTTCAGAATAATAATTACACATGAAGAAATATACCAATCCTGAAAAAATTGAAGAACCACACCAGATACACCATCCTCGAAATAATGCACACAAGCTTCTCATAATTAGTTATCACTATTCCATAAAACACCATTTACCATTCATTAATTTTAATTTAAAATTCAAACTAAAAAATTCCAGCTTAATAACTTACTTTATCACACTTTAAGACAAGTACATACCCATAAAACATTATTAATTTCAGGGGAATGTTGTTAATTTTAATAAGATGATTTAAAAATTTTAATTTATTTATAGGTTTAACACACAGTGGATGATGCTATTGTAAAATTAATTCACTAATAAAAATTATAATACTTTTAGAAAAAATATAGACCACCTAACTTGAATGAAAAATGGCTTAAATTACAATATGGGATCACACTGTGATCTAGAAGATCTAAGATTTATTTTCTATCCCTTTAATGAATCCAAAATAAGGCTTATGAAAACAAGACTCAAACCATAGATTCAATCATGATAACCCTAATCTAGGGTTCCTATCAAGATAAAATGATAAAAACAAGAGAGTATAAGAGAAAAATGAATCTTACCTTTGATCCCTAGGGTCCAATGCTTTCCGATTTGATGTGGTTAGCCTCTAAGAGAAAAGGAATCACTAAAATATCCTAGATTAGGGATAGGGTTTGAGAGCATAAGATAAGGGAATAAGAATGTGAGTTTTCAGGTGAATTTGAGGTTAAAAATAATATTTTCAGAATTCATTAAAATCATCATATGGTTTGGAATCATGGTTTGTTAAACCATTCACCAACCATGTGAACCCCTTTGGAAGAAACACAAGGATAAATAGTTGTGATGAATGATTTTCCAAACTATGAGACAATTGTACAAAAAATATGTCTAAATAATCTCAAAGTTATATAGCTACCTAGGAAGACCCACATGGTTTTAAAAAATGTGAACCATCCTCTATCTCTCCACATGGTTAGACACAAGGTTATAAATTAATGTGTGCCATCCATGTGTCCCATACTATAACTCAAAATTTCATACTTTTGGGTCGTCTGAATCCTGAAATGCTCTTAGAGACTTCCCAAAATTTTTAACCACATCCATCACATTTAAAACAAGTAAAATAACAAGTTTAGGGTAAAAAAATAGGAAAATAACCTAGATTTTTATAACCTCCCCACCTTAGAGAAGATAATCCTAGAGATTCACTCTAGAATGAAGACTTGAGTTTCACATCTCCATATGAGTAATCTTAGAGAAATATCTAGCCAACCCCCACTTTTTTAAAGAAGTCATAAGCCTTCAGGCTTGTGAGAAGTCTAATAAAAAATCCCTCCACCCAAGGATACTTTACTCAAGAGATATTTAAATTCCATCATAACTCTATCACGTAATATGTATAAACTCTATAAAACCTATAAATTAAAGCTAATAAATGAAGTACATACCAAATTCAAGGTAGATAAAAACTAAATCTTTTGTTTTCATACCTATATTGTAATGCATGACATGAAAATTTTATAAGAGGAAATTTATAATATAAATTAAAGCATACACAATATTTACATTTTATAAGTAATTTATAAACATGAATATTTCAAATGAATTAATAAATAAAAATTCAATTTATTTAATTAACATGAGATATTAATATGAGAATTTCAAATTAAATTTAGGCCTGAAAATATTCCATTTTTAATTCATAACACTTATCTTTTATAAATATTTCATAAACCATTGGAATTTTATCCAAAATATTAAAATTTATTTATTTTTGTATCATATCATATTTTATAATAGATAAAGGGAATTATATATCATAAGATGTGATTGGTTTCAATATTTATGATAAGTGATATCATAGGTTATCGATTATATTTGATAATATATGATATATCCTCACTTTAACATGATGCATAATTTTTCAAAATTGATAATTTCAGTCATATACAATGATATCACATATCACAACATATAAAATAGAACAAAACCACTAGATTTGGATATATCATACCCTATGATACAAATCAGTTTCACCCTATGAATAAGAAAAGAAAAATTTGTGCACTATGATATCCTATATCGTAAATACAAATAGTGCAATCCAATAAATGATATTAAACTACATCATGTTATACAATATGATATCACATAAAATTCCTTATGATATATACATGTTATTCATAAATTCAGTAAAATTTTTTTTATTTGAAGATGATTGTGGATCTAATACCACTAATGGTATTTTTAGGATCTTCTCATGATCAACACAGTGGAAGAAACCTATTTTAATGCCTGATCCATCATCACCAAATCAACATAAATAAAGATATTGAAACATAAAAGGAATATATTAATCAAAGTGTGCTTCATATATATCAAACATAATGAAGTACATTTGATATAGATCACCAAGTGACAATGGTGGATTCTCACCTCTATAGGTATGTACACCAACCATTAAAATCATCATACACTTCATGATAACCCTTCATATTCCAAAGGTATACTATCAACTTCCTTGATAAAGAAAAATAAAGAACCAAGAAGGAAGAGAGATTTGGATATGGATAGAAAAAACCACACACACATACACACCACCAACAGGAGGATCCCATCCTTTATATAATCCCACTTCATTCAATGAATTAAGTTTAGGGTTGGCTACGAATGCTTGGAAGATTATATGTGTGAAAATAATGAATGTTTATTTGTGTTTCATAATCATTAAATGTTTCAATGATTTTTCATTCCATAAATGAATCATTTTAATGATTCATAACCAAGATAAAACCATTTGTAAGACATAGAAAATCTCAAGTATTTGATATTCCAGATCAAAATCCATCCATACTATTGTACCACATGAAAAAGGCATATTTATTCCTTTAATGACATGGTCATGTTATATCCTACAATATAAATCACATGAATATTATGCCTTTCAACATGGATGAGTCATACACTAGGAATCATCATATTTTAGTGCATTTCCAACACATGCCACTCATCTTGAACACTTTAAACCAAACCCCGTACGACTTAATTATCTGTTCAACCTTCCTAGTTCATTCAATGATACATGAACAACCAAATGGTTCACTAATATAGTGTAAAACCCAATATTTCTAGGATGGTTTATATCACCCATCCATCCAATCATTCTTCCCTCCTGCCTGGTTACTAATAAATAGAAGATGAACACAAATACAACTTCAATCTAGTGTAATACCCAACATTTCTCAACTGGATCATAACAACCATGAATCTATCCATCTTTCCCTCCTTCATTGTTACTAATAGTTAGATGATAAACATAAATGGGCCTACAATTTGGTACAATACCCAATCTTTCCCTATTGGTTTTTATCACCCATGTATCTAGTCATCCTTACCTTATTTCTAGCCACCAACAGACATGAGATAAACACAAATGGGTCTCTTTCCTAGAATAATCCCCAGCCAACCTTTAATAAACATACCTTTTAGGTTAAACCAGAGAGGGTCACTCAAGCATAAGTCCCACACAAACCATTTCTAGAACCTAGTGTCTAATATTCCATTCAAAATTCCTTTAAACTACTCAAGATTTGTCCTAGTCATATGAACTTAAATTTTAATAAATAATTGTCCTAAACACATGAAATAAAAGGAAATTCATTATTCCTGGATCTATGACTTAAAAAATCAATTAATTAGTCTTAGACGTACAACCTAAAAGGTCATGTCATCTATCTTGGATACATGACTTTAAAAGGAACTCCTTAGGTCATGGATATATAACCATAAAAGGTACCCTAACGGTCCTTGTAAGATATCCTTAAAAATTGGTTAAAGAAAAAAGGGTAAAAATTTATTCATTAAATCATGTTAATTTTTTTAATTTTTTTAGAAAATAGGGTTTTAGACGAAAATAGGTTCTCCGACTAAAGAGAGAAATAAAGTCAGGTTTTCTTAAATACATTTTCTAAAACATTTTGAGTACCAAAGAGTAAAAACGGTACTATTACTTAATAAAGGTCATGAATAACCAGAGGAGAATAAAATTAAATGGTTTATTAGATTATTATTAAATAATTTCCTCTAATTTAAATTTAAGTGTAAAAAATACCGAAAAAAATGAGATTGTAAAGTAAACCCTTGAAAATATTATAATGTTGGTGTGAGAATTAGTGGACAAGTAAATTATGTGTATCAACTATAAATTCAAAAATAGAGGGGAAGTAAATTAATAGATAGTCAAAGCCATTATACACATAATAATAGAATATTAACAATAAAAAAGAAGTAATATATCCCAATGAAAAGAAATTGGATTATGAAATTATTTTCCACTTGGTAAATTTTAAATCAAATCCCATTAGATGAAATAATTCAAATTGAAACTAAAAATATCATGAAGAATGATTAATTCATGATATTATATGACAAAGTAAAAGTATGAGCACCATATATAAAAAATTAGGTGCACAAAAATAAATTGATTGTTTAAATAGAAATTTAATAATTACAAAAGGAAGTGAGATTTCAAATATAATCATTAAAAATGTTCTCGGGGAAAATAATATTTAATCATTCCAAAGTGTCCCATACCACTTTGAAACATTTGAATCATAATATCCATGAAGGAATAACATTAAATGAAACTTAAAATATCACGAGAAAATATATTTTCATGATATAACATTTCAAATGGTAGTATATACAACATATAAATAAACTAGGTGCATAACAACAAATAATTCTCGATAGAATGTAAATTAAGATGAAATCCCTTACCTTCAGTCCGATTTGTCTCATGTGTCTTTATATTAATGAATAATAAATTTATGTTAATTTTTTAATTTCTTGATAACCATTATTATGTTTATAATAACTTTTATTTTACTTATTACTATGTTGTATAAAAGTAATTAAACAATTATGTTTACATATGTTGTTTTGAATAAATTCAGTTTATGTGTCAATAATAACTTTGGTAGGTCAAATATGATCAAAGGGGTCGTTATATAACATCTAAAGAATAATAATAATGACATAATTTTCATATTTATACATTAATTATCATTTTAAAAACAATCATTAAATATAGTTATGAAAAGTGAACCAATGTTATAATCATGGAGACAACAAGTTGTACGCACACATGAGTAATGTTCCCATATTTCAACGATCTTTATTAAAAGAAGGTAAGTAACACCATATATTTACAGAATGATAATTATATTATAAATACCATTTTATTTAATCATATATACTTATATATATAATTCTTATTATATAAAAGGAATTACATCATGTCAAGGAGGTGGTAGTCCACACGTCCACGAATGACGTTATCACTTTTTAAGTGCGTGAAAGGATAACAAGAAATTGATATATATTATATTTACAAAAAATTAATTATGTATTTAATATAATATATATGTTTTCTATGTCACATATTTTTAATTAAAATCATACTTTATACATTCCATGTATCGTGTGAATGAATCACATCACTTTTAAGAGATGGTAGTCCACACTTCCACAAATGATGTTATCATATTCCCACAAAATGGCCTGCATTAAGATACGTGTTATAAAATAATTAAATAAATATAAAGAAATATAAATATAATATTTAGCATATATAAACATAGTTTCTATCATAATTACCACCATGAGAGGTGGTAAAGGAAGAACGAAAAATCATCGGTTTGTGAGGCAATAGTTTATCGTTCACATAAATAGTATATTCATTACTAATTAGATGAGAGTGTGTGTAAGTGTAGATATAAACCTTAACATAAAAACATAATATTATATTTAGGATATTTTTTTTGTTATATAATTATGAAATAATAAGAGTTTATGGGTTGTAGAATAGAAATAAAACCAAAGAGCTTAAGGAAAGATGTTACCTCCTATTTGGGTAACTCCTTTTTGGTTTGCACCAAAGTGCTTACTTGGATGGATTTATGCACAAAGGGTAGATTATATTATTAATTAAGGTATTTTTAGGATCTATTTGGGTACATCTTGGTCAAGCCAAAGTGGCTTGAGAGGTACTAGGAAGGGGAAGAGTTGGTGGCCTTTTATAGCGGAGGAGTAACACTCTTGTAATATTTTGAAAAAGGAATTCCATACACATTTTTCACTTTTATAGTGGATCCCATAATTGTAAAATTTTAAGAAAAGTAAGGATAGGGTCTAAATATATCAATAAAATGTCTCTTGGACAATTTTATATGTCTTTTTGTCCCTTAATTGTAAGGATTAGTCCCTTATTAAGCTTATTTTTACCATAGTCATTGTAATTAATTTTAATTACATTCACTAATGTTTTTGGTTAAAAAATAAGTTAAAATTATTATAAATTATAAATTATTATAATTAAATATATTTAATCCATTTTTCCAAATTCCAATTTCATAAATGGTAGAAATTAATTTAAATTTAATTCCACAGAAGGGGCGATAATGTGGGTTTTAAAATAAAAACATCTGAAAGTTTGGTATGTTTTTATAGTCAATTTCAATATGAAATTGATTCAAAATACCTAAATTGAATATATTTATAAAAATATGATATAATTAAACTTTAAAAAAAATTTAAAATATAATTTAACCTTATAAATAAATCATATGAACAAGAAGTTTTAAACTAAAATTCTGTATTTTTCACTATTCTTTAAAAAATGAAACTTTATAGAAAAAACCAAAAATCCTCCCTAACATAATTTTTATGTTTCAATTTAAAATATTAAGTTTATTTTTACATATAATATTTATAAAATTTGCAAAAATTATATTTAAAATAGAGTTTCTATTAAAATTCAATAAAAGTGCATTAATAAAAATATGGTATTTTATTTGTAAAATTGGGTTTGTTCTTATCTTAAGTATAATGAATATATTAGATGAATATTAAAAATATTTTATTGAATATATAATATATATATATATATATATGACATTAATATCACTCACTAATTGTAATTAGTTTAATTTATTACGATAAAATAGCTGTGTGAGCATAAAAATAGTTTTCTATAAAAACATTCTCTTTATATTCAATTGGTTATTATATTCATTTCTAATTAATTAGTAACCAATGAATTAATATTATATTTTTATAAGCCAAATATTTTAATAAGTTAGTTAATACTATCCATAATATCTAGTTTATATCTTATTATATTAAATAATAATATTTCAATAATATATTATTGTTTGGTAAAACTTGATCTTGGACATAATACAAGACATTGAAGAAACCCGTTGTTGTGTATGTCGCACACTAACTCAGTATAATGTTCATTGAAAGCTATAAATTGTATTTAATTTATTTAAAATATTAAATATATTACAAATTATCGGGATATTATATTCTCTTACGTGCTTGGTGTCGTGTGGTATACACGCTATCGAATACAATGTCCTTAATTTAGAATTTTAGGGAGTTACATTCTCCCCACCTTAATTAAATTGAATCCTCACAATTTAAACTTGATATTGGTGATATATTGTTTGATATTTCTTATTTTTTAAATCCCATATCATGAGAAGGGTTGATAAAACATCCTATATAAATGAGATAATGGGAAGTACAAAGGTCACATGGGATGAAATATAACTAGGTCTCTAAGTAGGATAAAATTAGTAAAAAGTATATATACTTACTTGGAGGAAAATCATAAATGTTTATAGGAAGTGATTGAGGACATCAATCACAAATAAGTGAATGATCAATATAATGTTGAGGTCCTTAATGCCATAAATCTGTGATGATTTATTAGGCCAATAGTTAAACAAAAATTAAGGTATTATGACTATATTTTATTTCTAAATCATTTTCCTAATGTTGGGTAATTATTTTATTGCCTAAGAATATAAGGAAATTTACTTACATGATATGTTTAAATTTTATTTGAACAATTATATCTTTTAGTTGTGCTCCGATCAAATTCTAATTCAACCCTTACTTCAAGGAATGAATATCCAAAAAACAACTTTGATTCCTGAAGCACTAAAATAAAAATTTAACGGATTTTAAGGCCCATAAAAGAGTGACAAGTCTAACTATTTGTCTCTAAATATTCTCCCATTTCAATATGGTTAATACATTAATATCTAAACCTAAAAAGTTACATTACTAGTTCATCATTAATATTTATTCATCAAATTATTCAGCTAAAAAATAAGGACTTATTAACTAGGACATTACGTAGGTCAGTGGTTGGTGTAAAACCCTTATCACCCTTTATTCATGGGTTAAAGTCCCATGACCTTGTCATATTTGATTAGTTATCACTCGGCTTACATGTTTTCTTTTTCTAAAACCATATTAATATTATTTAAAAAATAAATATGATGGTCATCCTTGAAATAATGTTAATCACTAAATTGACTTTTAACTAAGCTTTTCCACACAACACCAATACATAAACACCTTATCAATTTTATTTCAATACGGGTCCTTCCTTGTCCTAATTTTATCCGTAATATCATTTCCTGGATTTCTAAATCATGAAACCTTATTTTCAATCTAAAACACCTTAGGTTTAACATAGGTTATTCATTGTCAAAATACTTCACAGTGGTTTGAAAATAAAATGTGAATTTTCCTAAACATATCCCCTAGGTGTGTCAGACTAGGTGTGTAATAAGACCCTTTGTTGTGTACCAGGTTATGCCAAGTTAGGCCCGACACACCTTTTCTAAGTTGTTACTCCTAGGTACATCTATTCTAGAACCATGTCCACTTGTAGTATCCAGATAAAGATGAATTTTTAGAAATACCCACATAATCTCTACTTTACAAAAACTATAGGGCATTCTTGTATACTTATATTTCAAATTCTACCTTAGGTTTATGTTATATAACCTATATTTTCCTAAATCTAGTTCCCAATGTTTCTACTAAACTTTATTTGATACCAAATATAGTGGCCTGACCCCATAAATCTCGGAGTCAGTGTCTGCTATCAATTACATTAATATGATTACAAGGAATCAAATACTGAAGGACTGAGAGTTTAGTAGTCTTGGTAAACTAGATACATAAATGAGTCTTGCATTAAAATCTAATACACTAACTAGAAAAAATATATATTTTTCTAAATAAATTCAAGGATAACTTTATTCCATACAGCGCATCCTTGCATATCTTTCTTAGTACAATTCTTGGAATCCTGAGGAAAAGGAAACAAAATAAGGGTGAGATCAAATTCTCAATAAGGGTAAAGTATAGAGAAATAAATAATAAATCAATGGGAATAATAATTATGGTCTGGTAAATAACCGAACAGACATAATATGTAATCAAAAAAATGATAAGGAAGTATATAAACAATATGGAAAGGTAATAAATGGAAACACATCCCATCCCAATAACTAGGTAAGTAAAAATAAATATGGAAATTTAAGAAACTAAAACACATTCCATTTAATAAATAAATTGAGAATTAAATTCATCCATAGATTTTATCATATGAAAACATCATGGATAATAAATATGATAACTAAAATGTTTATGAAGGAGATTCTTAATTATTGTACATCCTTTATAGGGCACATGAGGACCTATACTATCAAGATCCATCCTCTGGATAGTTTAAAACTACAGATAGAAACCCATTTAATCTATGAAACTTATTTTTCACATGAGAACCTATCAATGCATTGAGGATCTATATAAAGTACAAGATCCATCCATCATTGCATTTCCAAATCATTCCTATATCGAATAAAAATTTAATTAATAGACAATATGCCTTATCTAATATCCATATGGAATAAAGAATATAGAATTATCAATATTTCTCTAAATAATCAAATAAATATCAAAGTAGACACTATATATAAAATTTTATATGTTTTAAGAAATAGTAATATCCATTATAAATGAAATGGATAATTTAGGGGAAATTAAATGTTCAATAATCGATTGAATATTTCAAGGGGACTGGAAAATGAATCAAAGAAGTGAATGTGAATACTATCCTTGTAAAAATAAATCATATACCATCCAGAGGAAGTATAAGGTTAGTATCAATAAAATATATCCCATGTGGAGTAAAATAAAGGGTTATTGTCATTAATGAATAGAAATACTATAAAAATATCTTTTAAAAACATTCTTGAGGAAAATATCAGTTTGTTTTGAAAAACCTTTTCTTTGAAAATCACTGTTGAAAAAAATTTCTTTAAAAATGTCACCTTTTAAACATGCAAATGAATCTTCAAAGAAATTAAGGTGGCTATTTCTTTACATTTTGTATGAGGTAAAAGGAACATTCATTTTACACAGTAAAAAGGTTAAAAAAATTCCTTGTTTAGAAACCGACACTAAGATTACTTTGAAAACATTTATAAAAGACAAAAGGGTAAAAATTTCTTTACTAAATCATGTTAATTTTTTTTTTATTTTTTTAGAAAATGGTGTTTTTAGAATAAAATAGGTTCTATGACTAAAGAGATAAATAAATTCAGGTTTTCTTAAAGACATTTCTTAAAAAATTTTGAGTACCAAAGAGTAGAAAAATAGTACTATTACTTAATAAAGGTCTAGAATAAACATAAGATAATAAAATTAAAGGGTTTATTAGACTATGATCAAATAATTTCCTCTGATGAAAATTTTAGTGTAAATAATCATGAACAAAATGATATTGTAATGTAAACCCTTGAAAATATTATAAAGTTGGAGTGTGAACCAATCAATGAGTAGATTGTGTGTATCAACTGTAAATCCTCATATAGAAGAGGAAATATATTAATAGATAGTTAATGTCATTATACACATGATCATATAATATTAATAATAACAAGGAAGTAATATAACCTAATGAAAATAAATTGGGTTATGAAATTCTTTTCCACTTGGTAATTTTTAACTCAAATCCCCTTAGATGAAGTAATTCAAATTGAAACAAAAAATATCACAAAGAATGTTTGAATCATGATATTATATGAAAAATTGGTATTAGGTGAACCATATATAAGAAATTAGGTGCACAAAAATAAAGTGATTGTTTCAAGATAATGTTAATAATCACAAAAGGAAGTGAGACTACAAACATAATCATTAAAAAAGTTCTTGAAGAGAATAATATTTACACATTCCAAAGTGTTCCATACCACTTTGAAATATTTGAATCATAATATCCATGAAGGAATAACATTAAATGAAACTTAAAATATCATGAGAATATACAGTTTCATGAAATAAGATTTCAAATGGTATTATATACACCATATGAATGAAACTAGGTGCATAACAACAAATAAGTCTCAATGTAATTTAAATTGAGATGAAATCCCTTACCTTGAGCCAGATTTGTCTCATGTGTATTTATATTTTTTAATAATAAAATTATGTTAATTATTTAATTTTTTAGAATCTTTTTCAAGTTTATCATAAATTTTATTTCATTTATTACTACGTTGTATAAAACTACTTAAACAATTATGTTTACATCAGTTATTTTGACGAAATTCAATTTATGCATAAAAAACAACTTTGGTAGGTCAAATATGGTAAAAGGGGTAATTATATAAAATATCAAAAATAATAGTCACAAAATAATTATAATACTTATAAATCAATTATGCTTTTAAAAATAATCATTAAATATGGTTATGAAAAATGAACCAACGTTACAATCATGGAGATGCTAAGCCTTACTTACGCATGAGTAAAGTTCTCATTTTTCAATGATTGTTATGAAAAGAAGGTAAGTAAAACCATATATTTCTATAATAATCATTATATTATAAATAAAATGTTATTTAATAATATATACTTATATATATAATTCTTGTGATGTAAAAGTAATCACATATTTTCAAGGAGGTGGTAGTCCACACTTCTACGAACGACATTATCACTTTTTAAGTGGGTGAAAGGGTAATAAAAAATTGTTATATATTATATTTAATGAAATTTAATTATGTCATGAATATAATCTATATGTGTTTTATGTCACATATGTTTAATTAAAATAATTATTTACACATTCCATGTATCGTTCGAATGAATCACATCGCTTTTATGAGGTGGTAGTCCACACATCCACAAATGATATTATCATATTCCTAAAAAATGAAGTACATAAAGATATGTGTTATAAAAAAATTAAATAATTATAAATTCATTAGAAATATCATATTTAACATATATAAATAGAGTTTACATCATAATTACCACCATTATATTCGGTAAAGGAAGAACGAAAAATCATCATTTCGTGAGACAGTAGTTCACCGTTCACATAAAAAATATGTTCATTACCCATTAGATGAGAGTGTGTGAAAGTTTAGGTAGAAAAATTAACAGAAAAAATACTACTATATTTAGGATACTATTATTTTTATATAATCATGGAATAAGAAGAGTTTATGGGGTGGATAATGGAAATAAAACTAAATATCTTAAGGAAAAATGTTACCTCTTAATCGGGTAAATCCTTTTTGGTTTGCACCAAAGGGATTCCTTGGATGGATTTTTTCTCAATGGGTGGATTATAGGATTATGGGAGGTATTTTTAGGATCTATTTGGGAATATATTGGTTGATCCAAAGTTTCTTTGGAGGTGTGAGGAAGGGGGATAGGTGGTGACCTTTTATAGTGGAGGATGAGTGACACTCTTGTAATATTTTGACAAAGGAATTCCATACACGTTTTTCACATTGAAAGTGGCTACCATAATGGTCCAATTTCGAGAAAATTGGGAATAGGGTATAAAAATTTCCATAATATGTCTCTTGTACAAGTTTATAGGTCTTTTCCCCTTAATTTTATGATTTGGTCCATTATTAAGCTTATTTTCACCTTAATGGTTGTAATTAATTTTAATTACATTCACTAATATTTTTAGTCAAAAACTAAGTTTAACTAATTATAAATTATAAATTATTCTGATTAGAAATATGGAATAAATTTTTTTCAAATTTCAATCACATAAGCGCAAGAAATTAATTTAAATTCAATTCTACAGACGGGGTGACAATGCGAGTTTTAAAGTAAAAACATCTGAAAGTTTGGTATGTTTTTATATTCAATTTCAATGTAAAATTGATTAAAATGACCTACATTGGATTAATAGAAAAAATATTATATAATTAAACTTTAAAAAAAATTTAAAATATAATTTAACCTTCTAAATAAATCATATGAAAAATTAGTTTTGAACTAAAATTTAGTATTTTCACTATTCATTAAAAAATGAAACTTTACAGAAAAATAATTTTTTTACCCTAACCTAATTTTTATGTTTCTATATAAAATATTATATTTAATTTGACATATAAGATTTATAAAAGTGTAAATAATTTGATTTAAAATAGGTTCTCCATTAAAAGGCGGTAAAAGTGCCTTAATAAAATTATAGTATTTTATGTGTAAAATTGGGTTTGTTCTTATCTTATGCATATAAAATATATTGGATGAATATAAAAAATATTTTATTGAATATATTATATATATTATATATTAATATCACTCACTAATTGCAATTAATTTAATTTATTATGATAAAACATCTTTATAAGCATAGAAATAGCTCTCTATAAAAAAATTCTATTTATATTCAATTGGTTATTATATTCATTTATAATTAACTAGTAACCAATGAATTCATATTATATTTGTGTAATCCATATATTTTCATAAGTTATTTAATACTATTCATGTGGCACAAATACAACTAAGAATATAATACCAAACTTTAAGGGAAAGATATAAATCACCTACCATATACCTATTGTAGAAAACCCATCTAGTATTAACCTATGATTTGGTCTAGATCAAGAGAAAAAAGAAGAATGGATGAAAACCCTACAAATAGGGTGAATTATATTGCTATAAAATAACTCTACCAATACCAAGACAAATAAAAAAAAATGTACAATATGAATATGGTAATCACCGACACCAATCCAATGAGATGAATGGTGTTTGAATCTGAGTTTGGACATCAAATAGAGATCCAATCCTAGAATTTAATCTTAAATGGGAGAAAAAACACTCCTCTATATTCTGGAATGAAAGGAGAAAAATAGATTTAGGTTTTAAGAAAAATTAATGGAAAATAGTCATTTCCCACATTTTAAATGGGTCACACATTTTGGTAGCACAGTTGGCCAAGCCATGCACCAACCGTGCACCCTTCTTTACCTCAATAAGGCCATCACATGGTTTATGTGCATGATTTGGGAAACCATGCAAAAACCATTCCATATGAATATATCCCCTATTACCCCTCACATGGTCATGGTGCATGGTTAGACAAACCATGCACCAATCATGTGTTTGGCCTCTGATAAAAATTGTAGGTGGCCATTAATGAGCATGAAACCTTGGGAACATTGTTATGGAGAATCATGAACCCCCTTCTTCCTCATAAAACAACCCACATGGTTTCCTCAAACCATATGGTCTAGTTAACCTGATTTTTACTAATCATTCAACTCAGCTGCCTTTTCTAAAAAACTGAGCCTCCAGACTTCGAACAAGCCCTGGATACCTTCTAAGATCTTGTGACCTCATTAGGAATTCACATTAGGTCAAAAATAAGTATTTAAATTGAAATTCAAAAAAATTCATACCTCATAAGAAAAACTCAGGATCTTACATCCATTAATATTCTAGTATAATTCATCTAATTCATTTTTAATTACTATCTTCATTATATTTAGATTCAACACCCATTAATTATTAATATTTGTATCCCTAACATTATTATTTGTGTGTATTTTTAAAAAAAATCTATTGGTATAAAAAAATGAAATAAACTTTTTCAAATTAAAATTTTTACCAATAATTATGACTCTCCTATATCCTTATGATGCAATTGAAGTTCCCACCCAATCCCTATCCAAAGTTAAATTTTTATTATGATAAAATTTTTAAATGAAATGTGGGAAAACAAAAAATCCAGAACTAAGTGTTATAAAGATAGAAGGAATTCAAAGAATAATCACATACAAAACTAAAATTATTGGAATTACTCACTCTATATAAACCCCATTGTAGTAAGGTTACCTAAATCTCCATATTTCTCTTGATAATATCTTAAAAATGGTTTACCATGTCCAAAGTCTAGATGTATTAATCTACATTAAGTTTCCCCTCATTGATTCCACATGCCAATATTTGATCTTGTTTGTTGATTCACTCAGATTTCTTTCCATTATGAGAAACTCAGATCAATCTATCATATATTCTATAAACATATTCCTTTGACATTTTGATATTGAAATTTTAATCTAACACCTCTTCCTTCAAGTTTAAGAGAATCACCAGACCTACATTATTATCACTGGGAGGTGTTTTTGACCCCCTAAAGATTTTTGAACCTCCACTAGGTCCTGTCTATCCTCTACCTCTATTATATTTAATTTTCTAGTAGATCTAGTAACCATAGTATTTAGAAGGTTGGAGTTATATTTGAGTTTCTTTATTTTTATTTTTATTGATAAGATTTTTTTGGGCACATTTCCTTGCTTTCCATTCCTCAAGTAGCTCCCAATAGACATCATTATTTGATGATCACAGTCTTTCTTTGAAGAATATTTGGAGTCTGAATCTTTGTCACTCATAGGGTGTTGGAAATATTGTACCAAAATATCAAGAGCCACTTTCCCCCCCTTTAAATGAGAAAACTTCTTGTTCTTTTTGTACTTAACTGGTTCCCATCCTTCCACATCAATCCTTCTTGAGCTTTTATCTCTTAGCATCTGAAACCTATTATGAACATCAACTCTTAAGCCCACCTTCTATGTGGCACAAAAATTCCTCTCTTGTTCCATGATTTCCACTAATACACTATCACTCCTCACTAGACCAGGAGTAGAATTCTGACACAGGACATCAGAGCACCCTTCCTTTGGGTTCCCAACAAAATAAGAATCCACAATGACTGAAAAAGTACCATTGCATAAAATATGAATAGAGGATTCACGAGCTTCATATTCTCTTGGGTTGTGATCTAAAATATATTTATCTTTCCTTCCAATGAATTGAACCATTTGAGTGTAGGAGGTGGCCATTTCAAAACATCCCCCCTTTAGGATGTTGTTATCCTTGACTATTTCTATACGGGCCAACTGATCTACTGCAAGACCAATAGGGATATCAGCCCTTGAAAACTCCTTGTCCACATGTGGGCTAATGAAAACTGCCTCCATATCACTACAATGATGAGTTTGGGTCTGTTGCATCAGATTTCGATCCGGAGAAGACACAAAGTGATTTACACTATGATCCATCCCCCCATCCATTTATTGGTGATTGGTCATAATCCCACACCTATAAGTATAGGAAGCATGCCCCAGCTTCCTATACAATGTATAGAAGGCCACCTATGATTCATAGCAGACCTTCTATGTCCAATAGATTTCACCTTTGAACTTGATAAAAATTTCCTCCAATGGATCCTTTGGGACAACCACTTCAACACAAATCCAAAGAGAGATGGGGTGACATAGATATTTAGTGCAGATATCTAAACAAAGAAATCAACCAACTATGTTACAAATTCTCTTTAGAATTGAAGTATTCTAGAACATAAGAGGAAGCTTAGGTAGAGAAATATATATCACAGTGGAGGGGGGGGGGGGGTCCTTCTTCAATTGAAATTCAAACATCCAATGAAATATAGAGAATTAGATAGCTAAAACCAAATGAGGAGAATTCACCTAGGAACATATGAGATAACATTCACATGAAACCGAATAAAATAATGCTATGGATCTAGAATCCTAATGACCGTCTGATTGAGTGTACCCCAAAAAATCAGTGATGTACCTATCAAATATGTCCACTGGGGGGCGATGCTTTCCAAATCGAACAACCAATGAGAAATCCATTAGTTAAGAGGCTTGAGAGAACTCTAGGAAAGAAATTGAGAGTGATAGGAGACCATTTTTGAAAGATTTAACTTTAGGGCACACATCAAATTCAAGGAATTTTGGAAGAAGTCGAGGGTTGGTTAAAGGGGAAAACGAGCAGAGTCAAGAAGAGGGAGAATCCTGTGAAGATCCTTCCGCCCACCACCCATAAGAAGAGGGGGGGGGAGGGACCACCTACTCCATAGATTCATGAAAATCACATACACAACCTAACGAATCTATAGGAACCATGCCAGATTCTATTGGGAGGGGGTATAATGGTCATTACAAATTCCACTAGGAGGGATAAAAAGGGAATGCTGGTTTTCATTGGGAGGGTTCCATAGGGAATACCAAATGTTTTCAACAGGGATTTAGAGGTCATTATAGATACAATATGTGAGGGGTAATCCAGAAAAGTTGCTTCTTGAATAGAGAGAAAAAATATGATTTTAATCAACTCCTATAACTGAATCATTTTATTCTTGATATTCCTATAATTTAACAAAGTAAAAATAGTTTCAAAACATATATTTTAAAAAATTATAACAATTAATTTTGCAAAAATCAAATAGTTCATGCATAAAAATAAATTTAAATATGATAACAGATTCATAGTATCAAAAATAAATAATATAATATATAAATAGTTGATAAATTAATGCATGATTCTATATATAATAATTTCATCCTTCAATAATATCATTATCATGTTATATATTTTATTATTCTACTTAATACACCCTTGAAAGATAAATATCATAGATATAATAATGAAAAATAATTCAATTTATTATTATTTATGTGATTAAATTTCACAAGACAATTCTTCCACTTCATCAACCATATCATTCAAGTCTCTTTGTTTTATGTGAAAAACTACATTTTACCCATTATCCATTGAATATCCAAAATAATATACTATTTTTTCTTATAATGAGAAGATATATAGATCATGTTCTTCATGGTCACTAACATCCATACATATAGAGAAGTTCATAGAAATAAATTGTAACAAATATCTTTTAATACCCTTGATAATATTGAACCGCCCTCATTTGAATAAAATAACTGAAAAATGACCAAGGTAGTTTATTTCGATAATATTAGTCAACTTTATGTAGTATACAAGTTAACAAACTATAAATATAAAACCATTATATTTTTTTAAACCTTTTTCCTGATCAATTATATGAAATCTGAAGTCATTCACATTGTAATCAAATTCCATAGCCTTATTTAGAGGACCCCTAAAAAACCATAAATCTTCTGAAAATTCAGATCAAATATCAATATTCATGATCTATACAAATAAATATAATTTATTATATTTATAGAATATATATTTCAAACTAATATATATATATGAATTTTAGTATTCACGAACATAAATTATGTGAAAACCATTTTACTATCTCTTTTTAATAGATTTTGTTATATCTTTACCATTCCATATTCAACTTATCATGTGTCTCTTTATTTGTAACCTAATTTATTTAGAGAATGGATCTATAATTTTACTATTTAGTATCATATATCTATGTACTCATAAAAATTTCAACCATGTTAGTGTAATATTTAAGGTCTTCCAAATTGGTTGACCTTTATTAGGAATGATTGTTGATTTCTTTTATGGATGAGATTGATTTGAGACGCCATCAACATGTCCCACTTGATTGAATCTTGTTGGATTATCATCCAGGTATCTAGAATAAAAGTTAAAACAATCCTATGCCAAGTAACCTTTAGAAATAGATCCCTCTAGTTGGGATTTGTTTTTTATATATGATTTCAAATGACCGCGGTATCTATAATGCAAAATAAATGATACATAATAAGATTTTCATGTAATAAATTGGAAATAATGGTTTATTTAAGAATAAAAAAGTACCTCTCAATTGGATACATCCATCAATTATGTGTAGGAACTCCTAATTTAGTTTCCTTGACAAAATTCACAGTTTTTTTTGAAGGACTGAGATCCTACCCAGCAAAGAAAGATCCCCTTATTGATCAGAAAAAAGCACTTACACCAGTCTAAAAGTAGGTTCCTTACAGTGATCCTTCCTTAGAAAGGAAAGGAGATCACCCGAAGCTTGATCCTCCCAATGAAATTCAGATCTATTCACACCTTTGTTCGTAAGACCATCAACCACCGCATTTGATTCTCTATAGACATGTGTAATAATGTGCTGCTTAGAGTAGAGAATATCCAAGAATATTGACCATTTATTGGTCAGATTCCAAGAAAGATGAAGAGCACATGTCCTAATAGCAATCCCCACTTGTGTGGAATCACATTCAACCCATAGTTTGTCCCAGCCCCTTCTCCCAGCTTGCTCAACTGCTTCAATAACATCTGTCATCTCTGCTTCAAGAGTAGTGATGAAGCCACACAAGCCATAAAGACAACCAAAAACACACCCTGTATGATCCCGGAAAACCGCCCCAAAGCCAGAGTTACCCGGGTTACCTCGTGAGGCTCCATCCGTGTTGATCTTGATCAAACCTTGGAAGGGAGGTTTACAAAGAACTTAAATCATGGCATGAGGTAGAGGGAAGTTTCCCCAGACTCCTAGCCTCTTCAGAATAGAGATATCATGGCAAGAATTATCACAAAAGTAGGTTCTCAGCAGAACAACCTCACGGCCAGCAGCGAGCAACCCAGAAATTGCAGTACAAGTGATGAATTTCAACTTCTCATGAATGGAATTTTTTCTGGATTTCCATATAATACTAAGTAATTCTTTCTCAGCAGATAATAATAGATACCTGAGTTGTGGAGATAAATTAATCGAAGGCCAGGTTCGCATGAAGTCCACGATTGAGTTGCCCCGAGGCAGTGACACTTCGAATAAGCTAGAGATAGTCTGCCACATTACTGCAGCAACCACACAGCTGAGGAAGAGGTGATCTAAGTCCTCTCTGTGTTGATGACATAAAGAACATCTGGAGTAGAGAGATATGCTAAATCTTTTAATAAATTCATCAAGGGGAAGTTTCCTATGTGCTAGTCTCCCAGAAAAAGTGGCACGCGATGGTTTCAAAAATCCCTTATTCAACTTACCCATCCACTGAGAGTCCGAATCATTTCCAATAGAATGATTCTAAAAATACTTTGAGGAGATTATGACATTTGGTGCTGCCTCCCAAGCCCAGAAGTCCCCCCTGGAGGAGAAGGAATACTGCCCCATAGTAGAAATAATATGGTTCGGAATACCCTCCATACAACCCAATTGCTCCTTGATTGAAAGATCCAAATTAAAATTGGAATTTTTGTCAATAACCAAGTCTTCCAGGTGTCTTCCAGTCCAGTTTCATTTCTAGAAAGGTAAAGAGGAGTCCTTTGAAACAAGCCACCAGGAATCAACATCAATTCTAGAGAAAATGTTCCTAAAAGTAGGCCAGACAGATGAATTGAGATAATTAATCGTGCCATATTTTAACTTGTGAATGAATATGGCCCTAAGGAAGGCTAAGGCCTCAGATTGAGTGTTGAAAATATTCCAGATAAAACCAGCTTGTAGGGAATCATTGAAGCATGTCAGGTTTTTAATGCTTAGACCCCCCATCTTCATAAGGTTTGCAGACTGAGCTCGAAGAAATTGTGGAAAGCTTTTTTTCAGAGATGCTTCCGCTCCAAATGAAGTTTCTGATGGAGGTGTTGATGTTATTGATTAAATCAAGATTCCACTTGTAGACCATGAAAGAATAGAATTTTTTTGAAATGATGACAGACTTCACAAGACATACTCTACCAGCCATGGAGAGAGACTTCCCCTTCTAGGAAGAGAGTTGTCTACGAATCATGCCAACAATTCTAGAGAAATAGCATGATTTTGGTCTCCCCAAAAAAATAGGAGCCCCCAAATAAATGAATGGGAGAACTCATTCACGAATTCCCAAATCTCTGATAACATCATTCTTCCTGGTAGTGGAGAAGCTTTTTCCAAAGTAAACAAAGGACTTTCTCCAGCTAATCACCTGGCCTGAAACCATCTCATAGTGCAAAAGGACTCTCTTAATGTTCCTAATATTTGACTTTTCTCTTTGAGTGAAGATAATGATGTCATCAGCATACAGAAGGTGATATGGGGAAACCAGCCCTCTTCTAGCATGAATAGTCTCCAGCTTCCTATTACCAGCCATGATAGAGAGGAATCTACTAAGATAATCCTCTGCAATAGAGAAAATGATCACTGAAAGAGTGTCACCCTGCTTGACACCCCTTGAGCAATCAAAGTAACCTTCATGACCTCCATTAATTAGGATAGAAATGTGAGCCAAGAAGAAAATAGACTTGACCCATTTGATAAAGACATCATCAAACCCATACATGGAAAGAATCTTGCATATAAAGCCCCAATCCATTGTGTCAAAATCCTTCTTAATGTCCATCTTGAGAGCAGTGTTTCCACCTCTAATAGGAATTTTGAGAAGGTTCACACATTCTGAAGCAGTAATAAGGAAATCCTAGATCGATCTCCCTTTGATGAAGCCAAACTGATTAGCAGACACAATCTTGCAAGCAATGCATGAAAGTCTACTAGCAAGGATTTTGAAAATAATCATGTATCTAGGGTTTACCAAAGCAATATGCCTGAATAAGTGAATTTCATTCGCATTCTCCACTTTCGGGATAAGGTCAAGAAACTGAGCATTCAAACCCTGAGGTAGTGGCCCTCCTTTGAAAAAATGAGTAACAAAACTGCACACATAAACATAAATAATATCCCAAAAATTATGAAAGAAGAAGTTACCAAAGCCATCCGGGCCCAGAGAGCTTTTAGGTTTGAGACTAAAAACAGCCTCCTTGATTTCTAGTTCAAGAGGGATCGCAGTGAGAATAGAGTTCTCCTCATGATTAACAAGTCTTGGAATCACACCATCCAAAGGGGTAGTGGTGGTATTTGGTCCATTTAAGATATTCTTGTAGTAAGGGATGATGTGCTCCACAAGGTCTTTCCTGTTATCAATGAGGGTATCCCCATTTTTGATCAGGGAAAGAGGTTTAGACATCTTTCGAATTTTCTGGAGGGTGTTAAAGAATTTCGAATTATTATCACCATCATTTAACCATTTGGTCTTGAAGGAGTCTCTTTTCAAAGCATACTTAATATTGAGAAGTTTGTTAAGCTTATTGGTTATCTCATCTTTATCCAGGAACCGATTAGAAAAATCACTGGAAGTGGTGATCTCCGGAACAATCTTCAAAGAATCAGTAAGGGAGGAAATATCAGAATCAATGGAACTGAATCTTTCCTTGATCCAATGTTTCAGATTTCTCTTTAGGAATTTTAGCTTTGTGATACAAGCAAATGCATTATCCCTGCATTTAACAGAATTCTAGGTGCTCTACACTATGACTCTACACTCCGGGTGAGTCGTCCAGGCTTTGTTGAACCTAAAGGGATGTGGCTACTTAATTTTTTTTCCAGGAAGATCCACAAGAATTGGATGATGATCAGAGTTGATTCTGTCTAGGGTTGAACATGATATAGATCCCCATGTGTCCATAGAAACTGCATTGATGAAGGCCCTGTCAATTTTACTGGCAACGAAGGTGCTGAGATGCCTTCTATACCAGGTGTATCTGGAGCCAACTAAATTGATCACAACCAAATCATTTTGATCTATGCAGGAACAGAATTCTATAAAGGAGATGGAATCGATAGGAGCACCCATTTTCTCATCCAGGTTTAAAATAGAATTAAAGTCCCCCAAAATGATCCAAGAGCTCAAGATGCTAGAGTTCATAGATCCCAATTCAAGCCAAATATTCCTTCAATTCTGGTACCTATTATTGGCATAAATGAAATTACAAGAAAAGTCAGAACCAATGTAGTTGAAGGATCATGTGACCTGCTGGTCACTAGAGATAGCCATGGAGGTACTGCCCAGAGAAGAGTGAGCCATAACCCATAGCCTTTTGACATCTGTTGATCACCTATTGGTTTCAATTAACGAAAATACCAACTTCTGAAAGTTACCAAGATTAGGGAGGAAGATTTTTTTAGGCTCGAAGAGGCCTATAAGAGCAGGTTTATGCCTTTGGATGATCATCTGGATGGACCTAGTGGTTTCTAGATTAGCTAGGCCCCGGCAATTACAGAATAGAATTTTCATTTGGAAGTGGTTCTAGGGGTGGATCCCCTCATATTTTTGCCTGCTGGTTTTTTTTAAAGGTTGACCATCCTTTTTATTGGGAACTGTGGAACCCTGAAGAAGGTCAAAGACATCCATCTTGATATTTATAACACTTTCATCCTTGGTTTAATTCCCCATTTCTAGCCTAGTTTCCCTATTCTCCATAGTAATTGGGACATTACTGGCATTGCAGGTTCTCTTATGATCATCTGCATCCATAGGAATGACCTATGTATCAGCAGAACCCTTTTTGATTGAGATTTCAGAGTCTCGACTTTGCTGTCCAGCATGCCCAGTGTTATGCCCATTCATAATTTTCCCAGAGATGATTTGGGAAGCTGCCATAGCATCCTTGTCAGTGTCTTTCAGCTTGGAGGGGTCCATTTGAGCCTCCTTATCATTGAATCCCTCCCTTGAGTAGCATACCATATTGAGAATGTCATTGTACAATTCAAGGGAAATGAATTCCTCCTCCAATTCCTGCTGACAGAGTAAAACCAGGTTGAAAATATCCTTTGAGATTTCAGAGTCCAATTCTTGAATTGCCACAGTGTCAATCGCAGGAAGAGAACTCATCAATGCTTCTTTAACCTCTTTATATTCCTCTTCCTCCACTATATCGACCCATGTCCTCTTCTTGCTGGAGTCAGACCTATGCTTTTCTAGAATAGAGGGCTGACTTTGTTTTTGAATGTCAGTACGAATTGATGCCTGAATTTTCTGGGAACCCTGCAAAGGATCAGCCTACCCGGGGCCTCCAATCTTTTCAGTAGGGATATTTTTATGCTTCTTGTTTTTATTGGCAGCATTCCATTCTGGTTCAATTGGGGAATTTACCTTCTTCCTTAGGACTCTGCAATTGGACACCGAATGCCCCACCATCTTGCATACCTCACAGAAAAGAAGGACATTTTCATACTCCACTCTCACTTCTGATCTATTACCTTTAGCCAGAAAGGCTATACTGTTAGGCCATTTCAGTTCCAAGTTTACATATATCAGCATGCGAGTGAAGAAACCAAGCTCCCCATCCATATTCCTTTGATCCATTCGGATAGGAGTGCCAATACGAGAATCTATATCATTCAGAATCTTTGGGTGCCAATAAACCCAGTTTAGACAATGCAACCTTATCCAAATCTGGGCATTAAATTGCTTAATATTTAAGGGGTTAAAGTTTACATCCCATTCATATAGCCTTAGAATTCCAGGCTTCAGCTGCAAGTTTACAATGCTCCAGGCCGAGTTCAAGGCCTCCCTAGATTGCAGGATGATACAAAAAAACCCCTCCCGATGGGGATTAACTTCCATTCCCTGTTTCCCTGACAATGTGAGATTCGATTCTTGAGTTTAGCATATGTCCAGGGTCTATCACCCTTTGAATAGATCACACGACCTAAAATTGAGAACTTGCATAAGTCAATCCTCTGTTGGAGAGCCTCCAGATTTTCCTCGATATAGAAGTATCCATTCTATAATCTCGTTACGTTATATGGTTTATGCGAGTCAACCTTAGAAGGCTCCCTGGTACCCGAGAGGGCCTCCGCAATTGATAAACCATTCTTCTTACAACCCGAGGGTTCTTGTGGATCCTGAATTTTGATCGAGTTCCACTGGGATCCTCGATCGTGCTCTAATTCCAGATTCAAATCAGGATTTTGAGAACTGACCTTGAGGTGGATAGAATTCAAGGGCTTTCGATTCACAAGCACTGGATCCCAGTGCTTATGAGAATCAAAGCAGCCATTAGGAAGGAAATCCGCCATCGATTACAAGGGCGAAGGGGAAGAGAATCCCTAATCTCCCATGGGTGAGAAATTGTTTATGTTCTTTTTAAAACACTGTACAAAATTCACAGTTAAATGCATCATGAAAGTGAAAAATGATGGGGGAAAAACCATCTCCATTACATGAAGTTTTAGGAAAATTCTTTCATGAACCTTTTAAAGCTCGATTTTTATAAATTTTTCTCACATCGTTTTCTAAAGAATGTAAAAAAATATAGTATTACTACATTTACCTTTTTAGGTAATAATGTATGAAATGACAAAGGTAGTAACTACTCTAGAAAAATATGTGAATCATGAATTTTAAATCCATGTAACCTATAATGATTCATGTTAACACTTATTAAAATGTTACTTGAATATCCATCAGGTACTTCCAAATGTTTTAATATTAAAAGGAATATACATTTCTATTAATTTTTAATTAAAAAAACTATTATAAAATACTTTCTACTCTGATCTATCCATAAATAATGAATTATATTCATTACTTTTAAGTCCTTTTGAGCATTATTATGGTCCATCAATTTTTAATTCTCATTAAGTAATACAAAGACCAAATTATCATAAATAGTCTTCCTAATATTCATAAAATCAATATTATAATATAATAAATTAAAGTACCAATATGGAAGTTTTAAAAATTTAGTTTTTTCTTCAATTATTGAGCTCTATTTTCAACCAATGATATACTTCCAACTCGTATCCCACTATCATTAAAATGACGTGCCTTTTAAAATTATACTTCAAAATTTATTAGTTGTGCTAGTATTTATAAACCTTTTATTAAATTTGGTGGCGGTCTATGATCAACTATTCTATTGAATTTTGACTTGTTCAAAAAAAATCTATGAGATGAATTGAGAAATATTTGATGATATAGGAAGCACTATATTTTACTATATGGTAGTAATTCAAGATAAAAGTCAATGTTACAAACTGGACAAGACAAACCAATGTGAGTGTTACAACTAGATAAGTTCCTAATTCTAGGGAAGTCAATAATGGTCCATATTAGAGTAACATGTATTTCGAACATTGTCACAATAGATGCATCACATGTCTCAACACATTTTTTACATAACTCTTGTCTTTATTCAATCAGAGGCCGAAAGGATACATCAATGTGATTTACATGCATTTGTTTTCTAGGAATAATCATTGAAATTATGAAGGAAGTTTGTTTCATACACATATAGTGATGAAGGTTTTAAGGGATCTGAACAACTAGATAAATGCTATAATTGGTAGTCAAATTCGTAAATGAGTTGAATACATCAGTATCTAATCCCAATCACACATTTCTAGGACCATATAATAAATCTGGATGTAATGAATCAGAAGTTTCCATGATTTTGAATCTCTTAGATATCACATTAACCAAAATTATTATTTTTCATAGCATTCCACTTCATGTGATCGACTATTTTAGATGACATGAATAATATTTTAAATAATGGTTTTTAAGGGAAGTAATGAAAAAAATTTATTGAAGTATTCTATTTTCCTATTATTCATAATAGTACATTGATTCAGACTTCAAAAATTACTTATTGACTTCAATCTAGAAGCTGAAAATTTTCTAACTCCTATTACTTGAATACTCTCCCCAATATAGCATAAAATAATTAGGAACATTATGTATTTTTTTATAATTTATCCCAATCATTTTTATAAATTTCTTAATGTTATAAAAATACTCATGGATCTTAGCTTCAAGAAATGAATCACACAATAATTTAAATATCATAGACATCATTTTATTTGGAATTCCACATAGAAACATGATATGGTATAACTTCAGTAGATTTTTTTTAAATACATGAGACATCCTCCATACAACTCTTAATTTCCATCTTCAAATAAACCATGTAATGCATTTATCTACTTAGTAAAGTTTTATCTTGCACTAGTCTCTATAACATTAGGAAGAGGATCCACTAATATATTAAAATCTTGATATGGTTTTCTTAGGGTTTAAAAAACATCATTTTCAAGTTAATATTTACAGTAGCCTTGACTAGTTGTACTGATATTTTTTTATGTTGATGATGTTTCCCTATAATATCAAAAACATCATTTATCTGGTTCTCAATTTCATTATCTACCATCATGGAAGTAACATGCTAATTTTTTCAATTTAAATTAGTGATCAAACTTTATATAATGCTTTATTATTCATGACAAATCCAACATATATATTGATCATACAATTACTTCAATATTAAGTGTTCATAAACTTCATTTCTCTTCAACCATTTTCTAAATTTAAATTTAGGATTTGTACATTTTATTCTCCAATCAAGGATCAATTTAAAATTAAAAAATCTAAAAACTCCTCCAAACACTTAGTATATTGGGGTGTGTTCCTATGTAATTTCATCCAACTTTTATTTATGTATCACCAACTTCCTACAATTTATGAAAAAAATATAGCTATATAATAATATAGGACTAAAATAAAATAATTAACTCTTTGATATTTATAAACAATAAGTATAGTGTAAAATTAAAATAAAATCACACAATAAACACCAAAGTGTGTAAGAGGTTACCCAACTCACACTATGTGAACTTTAAGCACCAAGGGAAAATGATATATTTCTTCTAGATCACATGAAATTCATAAAGGTCATAATAAACTATAATACATTTAAAGTCATGGTACTATATAATGACATTACTATTACCATTTAGGATAAATTATTTAATTAGATTATGAAACATATTTTCTATGTTAAATTTTATGATTTAACATAAAAAACTAAAGGGAATAAATTATCTCATTAATCCATTAATTAAAATCACTAATAAGAAGTTGGGAGATTAATCGAGTCGTAAGGACTCCCTGTAATCCTACATCAGACCTGATTTCAAATCTGGGTGGGAGAGAATTGTGGAAGGTACTGTAGTAGTGTGGGTAATTTAGAAGGTACCATATTAGTAGTACTATTAATCTCAATTGGTTTTTTGGGCCATAAATATGGGCCTTCAAGAAACTGGGCCTTCGACTCATGAAGCATACAAGGACTTCATGTTGGTGAAGTACCTAATCAACAGAGAATAGAAGATGAAGAAAGAGCATCCTGATGATTAGTTAGACATGGAGGTTCATTCATGGAGTGGATGTCATGAACCAGTTCTAGACCCCAGGTAGGGGTGTAAATAATGGATAACCATGGATGTTAAGTTAATATTACAAGATGAAGTTACATATATAGGAGACAATGAAGGTGTTGTATTAGTATGGGGTTTTCGGAATTGGACCTACATGTCATGTGTTAGGACTATGTTCCACTGAGCCTATGCGCTATGTAATGGCCTTATGCCAGGGGGATTTTGATCCATGTAAGGGTTTCCTCTCAATCCAGTTTACATTAATATTATCTAATAATAATAATAATATAAGGTCTTCAATCCATTTAATGCATCACTAATTAGATGATGATGCATTCTCCACTATAAGAGAGTCACAAATACTCACCAACATAACATATCAAAACTTTTGGTTAAGCCTTGGGGACACCATAATGTTTGTCACTAACATTAAACATGAATAATAGGGTTAAATATATTATGGATGATATCAAAATTAATAGGTGTCAAACTATATCATAAGGGTTAGGGAAAATACCCTTTATTAAAAAATAGCAGAACCCCTTTTGACCTGGGTAAGAGAAAACCCATTACAGACCCGTAGTCCTAGAGGGATCAAACCCAATAAAAAACCCATTTAAAAACCAATTAAAGTGGCATGAAATCCTAAATTCAATGGATCAGAGCCTAGTTGGACAAAAACCATTACATACCCAAATTCAAAACAAATCCAATGCACATAGCCTATTGGCACATATTCTTTCCACGCATGCGGTCATGCCCGATCAACTAGAGAAATGTCTCCCAACCATCGAAACAATATCGTTCCATCCTAAATGGTAGTCCAGACCCATGAAAACATCCACCATTGATGGTTAGAGGAAATCGCCATCATAAAGATACCGAAAAGTTCCATCACCACTCGATGAGGCAGATCCGCTGATCCACACCACCGCCATCGACAACAAAGCACCATAGATGACTAACACCAAGAAAATTCATGAATAACCACCTTCATTCAAAAAAAACTCCACCAAGGACCACCAATGAAGAACGAGGAACTTCGTTGCCCCTCTCCGTGCCGAATCTGACCAGATCTAGTCTGAAACACAGATTTGGACCAGATCTGAAATGCTGACTAGAAGTGTCTCCACCGTCTGATCCCACACGAACACATCTCTGTGGATGGAGTTATGAGGAAAAATTATACCATGGAAACTAAAGAACCATGAATATTATTCTATATCCTCCATCAAGAACTTCCTTCTCCCCTTGCACTGCCTTATCTCGCATGAATGTTCCATCGAAGATGAGATCCATGACCAAAGTCATGGCACCAATCAATTTTGAAATATTATAAACGTGTTATTTGGGTAACGAGGTATAGGTGGGAACCACACCATGCCTTTCCTAGTCCCAACAAACCACCTGAACACCACATTCTCCCAATTAATTTTGAGTGTTGTAGGACTTGAACTTGATCCTATTCCATTACCAAGAAGTGGCCAAAAAACTGTAATTAGCTCACAATTTACGATTGGTCTATCATTCAAAATCCACTTAAACCAAAAATTAAAGTCAAAAGTATCTAATTAAGATTTTTCCCAAGTATTGTAGACGATTTAAGTTTTTTTAATAACATAAACATCCATAATAAAGTTAAATATATTAGAGATTATATCAACAATAATAGGTTTCAAACAATACTTAATTATTAATTTAAATAGTTTCAATTATTTATAAAACACTTAAACCACAATTAAAAGTCCAAAGTAGCTAAATCATAATTTTTCCCAATTATAGAAATGATTTAATGTTTTTCATATAATTCATAATTTGTCTTAAGTATAGAAGAATATTTATCATAGAATAGTTTCCTAAAAACTAACCAATTCATTCACCAAAAAACCATTACCTCACAGTTATTGAAAATTAATATAATTTAATTTATTCTTTTAACGAGAACTATGGTAGGAAATAAAAGGAAGTTATATAGAATTCCACATAGGTTAGAACCACTTAATGTTTTCATATACTTGATGAGACTTCTCATAATATTACCTAAAACCATATACATGACTATCCATAATCAATCAACCATGCAAACAAAATCACCATATAGAAAACCAAAATGAAACCTGGACAAGAAATAGGCATAAGACAACTATAATTATTATATCTATCAATAAATAAATAAAAAATAAATTAGAAATAAGAAGCCCTAAATAGAATTCCTGAATGAAGAAAATCCTATTATATTCACAACATAGTGGAATCGAGGAAGAATAGTGAGAAAAAAAATTTAAAAATCCACTACCTAGGTCTTCTCTAACACAAATAATAAAATATAAAAGTCTTTCAAGAGAAATAAAAATAAAAATAGGTATATATATATGAAAAAATATTATACCTTTAAACTATAGCATGTCATTGAGAGATCTATCACTACTTGGATAATCACATGTTAATAGTCTCTAGAAAAACCACACCTTGGAGAGATCAAATGTAGTCATCAAGAGGAATACATGATCTAGGGTGTGAGAGGATCAAGAAAGAGGATGAATTGGGAGGATAATGCACATTTTTTTATTAATGATAAAATATTTCATTGTGGTTTATAAAATATCCACTAAAAAACACCTTTAATCATCATTATTTGTGTAGTGTCTATGATATTTTATGGAAAATGTTTTCTAATGGACTCAACTCTATCCACTAGTTCAAAGGTTTCATCAATTTCAACCCTTTAAATTTGTGATCATCCGTTATAAAGCAGCCTGATTTTTTTTCTAAATACTTATCCATTATCATCTAGCTAATTTTTTAATACCCTTTTGGAACTATTCATATTATTTTCAGTAGTTTTGTGATACTAGTTTTTGGGTTTCATTCTTTTCAATCTAGTTAGTTCCTCATTAATAACTTAAAACCACTCCCTATGTTCAAATGCTTCCTCAAATATCCTAGGTTTATCTTTAGAAAGAATACTGGTATTAACAGTAGCCAATATCCTCTTTCCAATATGTACACCTTTATTTTCATCACTAATTATATTTTTAGTATCCACACACTTCCTCTGCTTTGAACCTTCACCTGTAAGCTTCTAATTTCCTTCACCATCATTGGTATATGTAGAATAAATATCATATAATAAATATTGTAAAATATATTAATTTAATTTTATAGATACAACATTTAAAACATCATCCTCATATTATATCACAATATAATTATTAACATCTACTTACTTTTAAATTACAACAACATTATCACAATTAATGAATTTTTCTAAAGTTTTGTTATAACATTTGTAGGAAATTGTATTTAGTGTATAACCAAGGAATATTTCCTCATATATTTTTTCATCAAAATTGCTTCAGTCTATTCCCTTTATTTTTATTATACATAAAATCCAAAAAAAATCAACATTTAATTAGATTAAATGTTTTATTTATGCCTAAAAAATAATTTTTTAAATAATTCTAGCAGTTTTTTTGCTTGTAATTTGAAAAATCTTGATGTTTCATTATTAAGAATCATTTCCCTATCCATGTCAACAAGAATTTTATTATTCATATAAACACAAAAATTTTTTAGGAGTGTTTGGGGAACTATACTCATGTTTTATTCCATGTTTATCAAGATATTTTAAGAACTATCTGTTGGCTTATTTGGCACCATTGTATGATCTTATCCTTTTCAATGATAAACCCATTTTCTTTTCATCCATCCCCATAAATCTTGTAAATCTATCCAAAAATTGAGACTTATGGGACATAAACATAATACATATCATTCTAGTGAAATATTTAATAAATGTAATGAAATACCTATCTCTAATTTGTGAATTATTTTTCATTGGACCACACACATTAGTGTGAACCAAATGTAATGGTTCCTCTATTTGAATATCAAACCCTTTTTATGTATTTATCATCATATTACGTATATTTAAAGTCTTGAAAACTTTATTAATGTCTTATTTTAGTATAGGTATGTTTCTAAAAACTTATTTTTTGATTAGATTCTTCATTTTATTTTGTCTAATATTTCCCAATCTTCTATGCCACAAATTGTTTTCAGATTTCCAACTTCGATAACAAATTGATTCCCATCCAACTTGAAATAGATTAACTCAAGTTTTTATTCCATTTTATATAAAACATAAATCTATAATTATATTAAAAATAAATCTAAATATCATGAATATTAATTCGTTTCATTTTCTCAAAGTTTTGATACACTTAATAGGATATGATTTAATCCATCAATAAATATTAAATTTCTAGGTCTGATTTGGTTCTTCCTTATCCTTCCTATTTAAAGGCCTTTAATTTTAAGTGATTTTTTTTATTTCCAAAGGTGATGAAACCTACCTTATACTTCACTACATCCATCAGGTTATTCATATCTCTAGTTATAAGAGATGAAAAACCATTATTCATTATCCATGTATTCTCAGTTTTACATTCCTTGAAAGAAACCTCCATAAAACTTTCTTGTTAATTTTGATTATTATTCTTTTCTAAATTCTTAAAAAAGTTAAATTGATATAATTTATTTATGACACTATAATTTTATATTTTTCCATATTAACTATATCTTCTACATGACTCTTATGAACACCTAAATTTTTTTTATCATCTCAATATTTAGTTGAGGATATTGACACTTGAATCTTTTTTCAACGTGATATAGTTATCTCCCACTTAAAACATGATATTTTCATAAAACTATAAGAGGCATATTATATTAAAAGATTTATGATTTATGGATAAGAACACCACAACAACATCAATAACCCTAAAACCTTCTCTTTTGATCAAAGTTCTAAGTCTGTGTAGGAAAATTTATTTTCTAATTTTCATTTTATGTTGAGATTCTTTTAATAAAACTTATTTTGTTTTTATTATATTTATATTAAGGGATGAAATGGTTATTTTATAAATATTTTTATCTTTATATATATATAACCATATTTTGAATTTTATTTTGACTTTCTGGATAGAAGAGTTTGCTATATTTTCTTGGTATCTTGAGAACCCAAGACTTATTTATACAATGTGTCTTAAACAAGAATTTTAATACCATATTCACAAACATGAATATTAGACCAGATAGATTCATTTTTTAGAGAATTCACCTTTAACTTTAGTGTAATTTTTAATGTTTTATTTTTTCCTATTCATTCTTTTTAAATTCAACAATTTTCTGCTCCAACCTTCCAACATCATTAACCTTGTGGATTATATTGGAGGACATATCATCAATAATCTTATTATTTTGTACATTATTAAGATTTATTTTTTATTTATTTAAAATATTATATTTCTCATTCTAAACGTATTTAATTTTTCCTAAATTTCTTTTGATATTAGTGTTCAGATTTCTTAATATTTTAATTTTCTTCATACATATTTTGATTTCCATCCTTATTGTATATTCTTTGGCTAAGTCACCTTCCTCAGTATACTATTAATTTTTAGCGCATGAATCATAATATGATGTATTATATACTTATATTTCTTAATCTATCAAAACTTTATGAGAAATTTATAAATTTGACTTCTCATTATCATTACAATCTTTACTATTAGAAACCCCTTCTTAAATAGATAAGAGATGCCTTATAAAAATCCTGGAGATAATTTATTCTTCCCTTTTACCTATGATTGAAATTTTTATTGTTGTTTTCCTTTTAAGGATAAAACCTTTTCAGTTTCTTCATTCTCATCTTTATCTTTGAATTTATTGGGACAGTTAATAGATAAGTGACCAATTTTCCCACAATTTAAGCATTTGAAAATTATATTGCCTTTGAATTTATTTCCTTTTATTTTAGAGAATCTTCTCAACATTAGATAAAGTGTCTCAGTATAGTCTCTAATACTCTCTTATCTATATAAATAGATATTTTCATCATCATTATTTAACTCTTTGATAGCTTTAAAAGTAATATATTTATATTTATTTCCTTTACTCTTAATAAAAACTCATTTTCTCATTTCATAATTGATGAGAGTGCTATTAAACTAAACTATAGTAAACTCCTTAATATTTTTATCTTCTAATGATGCAACTTTAGAATCAACCTTATTAGGTATAACTCTCATGATATTCTTGAGTACAATATAACCATCATGTTTCCTAATAAACCTTATGATTGAGCTTATAATAACATTAACTCTTATAAAAAAAATCATTAATTGGTTCATCTTATAACATTATTGTATATTAAAACTATTTTTATATGTTGTAGTTTTTCTTCTTTATCCTTTTTATTTCCTTCATAAATTTTAAAGATTTTACACATATTTCATTGGTAATCTTTCATCCCATAACCTTTATTAATTATTTCTCTAAAAATAAAGATATTAGAGAATTTATGTATTTTCTATCATTCTCACCATTTATCTGGTTAGGTTAGTAGGAGTCCAAGTGGAAATTTAATTTGTCATAGTAGAAATTTGAAGAGAATTATCAAGAACATATTATCCATAGAATAAAATAATAAATCATCTTCATCTCCTTTTATAAATGAAATCCTTTTCCATCAAATGTGGGAACACCTTTTTGATTAGCTGAGTTATTGTTATCCCTAGAAATATAACTTGATATATTCAAGGGTGTTCCTATCTTTAATACCAATAGATAAGAATATAACAGGCGTGGAAGGAAATGGGGGGGGGGGGTTAATCATTGCCTCAAATTAATTTTTTTAGATCAAGCATTTAACCCATTCTAAATATTTAGTAGATATCTCACCAAACTACCATTATAAATGATAAATGAAGTGAAAAATGTTTTTTTAATGATGATAACCTCCCTAATGATGACTATTTACACATTTTATAGAGGTTTTTATCCCCCCACACATAACTAATCTTTTATTATCATGAAAATATATAGGCGAGAGTATAACCTTGAACCTACTACAAATACTAGCCCTAACCAATTACAATCACACTTCCATATAACAAGAACCTTCTCTTAGAGAATGATTATTGATGAATGTATGAGCCTCCTCATAGAGTCTAATATATTGATCTTCTAATTCTTCTTTTCATACCAATAACCAGTGAGTTGTCTCAGTTTTATAACCCAATTATATAAATGTATCAGTTCTACTCTAAAAAATACCAATGCTTCTCTTTCCCCATTTTTAGTTATTTATTCTCATCATATAATGTGTAAATATTTATTTCATAATAATTATAGAAATCATCTTAAATTACGGATGGATTTGACTCATTAAAAATCATAATCATCATGTAAAATCTTCATTCAAATTCTTCCAAAATAACTAGTTGAATACTTGGTTATTTCATTTTATATTACCTAAAAACTCAAAAAATAACATTTGTAACTCAACTCGAGGTCTGCTCATACAATGGTAAGCACTTAAAACTTTATCCAAGGGATATTCCTTCACTGGATAGATCTACACATTCTTTAACATCTAACTTATCAAGAATTATGTCCAATAAACTCATAATAGTAAATTCTATCTTCTATAAATTATTATAGACAACACTTACACATTATCAACACTTGTATTTAACATGAATAATAGTTCATAAATCATCTAAATAACATTCATTGATAAAAAAATTTATATCATCCTCTAGAGGGTTCAGTAGTTGAACATTATATGATCCTAAAAAACCCATAATATATGATATTTTATTTGTTAAATATCCACACTGATGAAATTTTTGTTCGTTCATAACTTAAAAATGTTTTCAAATTTTATCAAGATATTCTGAAGAGAATAAAATGTCTAAAAGGATAGTGAAAGAATATTCAAATTTAAATAAGTTAAAGTAAAAAAAATTGAACCAAAAAAATAATATAAAAGTGGACATCCCGTAATATCATAAATGAGTTAAGAGTATATTGATAAATAGAAATTAAAAAAAGATATATTTAGTTACCATAATGTAGTGAATATTACTTTGTATCCTAAATAATATTAGGATTTATTTTCAAATAAAAATGTAAATAGTTACAAAATGATGTCAAGGAAAAAAGTTCGATGGAATATTTTTAAAGGAAGAAGATGATTATGAACTTATAAGGTGTTCTAAATAGAGAATATAATTTATTAAAATATTAACATTTTATTTTTTAAATCTAATAATTTTGAATACTATGTTCAAAAAGTTGAACATTAGAAATATGATTCCCAAGTCTCTGTATTTTTCAAACCAGATTAGTTTATAGATGTTAATCACTAAAAGAGTTTAGTGGATGTTTTTTTATTATATGGTCACATAGAGAAGTGGGAAGGATTATATAGAGATGTAGTGAGACCCTAAAAGTGTAGCAAGCATAATGTCAATCTAGTGGTCTATCATATTGAATATAATTAAATGCATGATTTTATATAGTTTTGTAATAATCTTAAAATATTTTAATAATATAAAATATACCATGTTATATAAAATTAAATCTACACTTTATAATTCTTTCTTGTTGGTTGTATATATTAAATGAAAAATTATAATTAACCTCTCAAATTATGACTTTGAATTATCTCCAACTGATGTTCATCATGGAGTATTATAATTTTGGATGAAATGTTAAGGTTAACATGATTAGGATTTTATATAGAGATATTAAATATGATTATGAGGTACAAAATAATTTTTTGGTGGTGGATCCCCCCAAGTATTCCATATAGAGTGTTATACACTTTATCTTTGATATTCTAAGGATACATGTTTCATATTAGTATTTCTTTGTACCTTTTTTTAGAAAGTTACCTAGCATGAGAACATTCATAATATAATAAATTTATTATAAAATCCTTGAGGATTAGATAATTGTGTGTGTGTGTGTGGGGGGGGGGTATGTTGTTGATGATATCTTCAGTTGAGGCTGAAACAAGATATGATTTATCCTCTCATATGATGAGTATGGCATTTAGGCCCTTGGTTGAGATGGATTGAAGGTGTGTATAAGATAACCAAGACAATACATGTTATGTGTTTATCTATCTGGGTGAGGGGCATGTGATGTGCTAATATATATGGGTGAATAACATGCGATGAATTCATTAACTTTGTTAGTCTATAATTAAAGAGTATAGAATATATGAGTAGGCTATATGGGGTTCCCATAATGTGTTTCCCATGTTTACTCGATGTCTTGTAAAAAGGGATAATATGAAAGTGAATTCTTGCATATGATATGGTTTCTAGACACTGGTATAAAGATAGACATGTTCAAGGGAGATCATGCCATATCTATTTATAGCTTGAGTAAAATTGATTATTTTTAAGAGGCTTATATATTCTTGCATTTATAAATTTAGGAATTCATATTTGTTTTAAATGATACAAAATACCATAGGGACACATTTTTTGGTTTAATGATTGAGGATTGAGTTTTTTGAAACCCAAATAATTTCGTAAAAAGTGATTTAGAGTTTATCCATAAGTAGATTTAGATATATATTCATAAGGTATTTAATATGATGTGGTACACAATGAAATTAATGATAGGATTATGAAAGTTTTTTGGAGGATATTCAAAATAAGTTTTCAATATGATATCAAAAGTTATAATATATGATACAATATGGGGAGAAATAATACAAATTCTAGGATGATTCAGTGAAATTGAGAGATTAATGAAGATATACATATGTTTTTTATGCTATATCATATGGTACGATATGGGTGTGTCATAGGTTATGACATATATATTTAAAATGAAATGTTTTATTCCTTTATCTTTATCATTTAATATAATGTGAAGATATCATATGGCCTATACTTGGCCAGTCATAGTGTACGATAATGGTATATTATTGTGTAGTAAATTGTATAGTAAAATTCCCATTATCATTCTATGATCAAAAAATAAATTCAACATTAAATGTTAACATTCAAGAAATCTTCCAAATATGTTATCGTTTATAACTATCATTTCATAAGATGGAACATCCATGAGAATTTATCAGCCTAGGGTTACAATGATTTATAACCAAATTAATTTACTCATATGTTTTATAAAAAACATGTAAATGATAGAGAATGTTTGAGAGTTTCCTGAGGATTATATAAGGAATAAATATACATGAGAATGTTTTTACATGATCCTTTATTGATATCTACTAATTATTTTGATCTCCCTTCCTCCTCCAACATTTACTACCTAAGGTAATAGCATATCATGGTTTCAAGGAGGGTCCTGCCTGAGCATCAAGTGATTTAGATCATCTCATTAATACACTCCATAGGGAAGATTCCCTTATTTTTTAGCAATCTCCATTAAAAATTTTTGATTTAAGATTTGGAGTAGTTGTTAAATATAGTAAAAGGTACACATGTTCAAAATTTTATTTATATACATGATTTTAATTTTCATATTATGGTGATCTTGGGAATGTAATTTTTTTATATTGTACTTCTTATAAAAAGTGTTATCTAATCCTTAAAAACTTAACATTATTAACTAGGTACATTAATGTAACAAGGTCCCAATAACTTTGAAGTATATTTTTAAAGCTCTATCCTCGAAAAACTTGACTAAGGTAACTAGGAGCGCCTATTGGGAATAGCTAAATTATGATGTCGACGGTAAGATCTACAGTAATACTACTCCAGACACCCTTAAATCTCATTATCATAGCATAAAGATCTCATGAGGGTGGTTCAAGATCATTATAATTAATAATACTCAAGTACCATTAAGGAAATCATTACTGATCACTTCATTAGACCCCTTGTTAGCAAGGGAGAACAACAACAATGATAGAGTTCCCCCCATAATTTTATGCTAAGAATATTTGTAGGTCCTCCCTAGAACACCCATCACAAAGGTCCTGCATATGAAAACATGGATGCTCATCATGGAGGTCTTCACTGTGGAGACATGGATCCAAACAATGGAGGACCTCCTCATAGTAACTATCAACAGAAAAACAACCACATAGTTCCTATCCATGATGTCAGTTGTAGAGGTCCTCCCCGCTGGGTAAAGATCAACTTACAAGGAGGTCCTCCCCTTATCAATCAAGAAAAAAATTAGAAAACATGGAGGTCCTACCCATGGTAAAAATTAGTATAAAAACAACTATAGAGGTCCCGCCCTATGATGTAATTTTCATAGTAACTCCCAAAAACAAAAATCTTGACTGGTAAAATGGTCATCCCCTTGTCAATAAATAAATAATTCGTAATCATGAATATCCTCCCTTGGTGTTTATGAAACATAAAAAATGAAATGTAGGTACTCTACATGCCAGTAATAAATAAATCTAAAACCATGGAGGCCCTATACATGGTAATCAAGCCAATAGCTCTATAGTTACTTCCTAGGATCTATGCCATGGATTTCCTCCACATGATTAAATTAATATCCAACATGATTTTTATTAATACACTGATAATCATAGAACTACCAATCATGAAGGTCCTTTCCATTACGATAAAGAAAACAACCAAAGTTGAGGTCCTCCACATGATGATGAATCTATGACTATAAACCATGGAGTTCATCCCCATGGTTATCATTATTAAGGTGCTCTTAACAATGATACATCTCTTCTATATAAATGTCCTTATGATGTCATAGTTGTTTTTATATTTTTACTCTTATCTAGAGGCACTGTAAAATCCAAACCTATATACATCAAGAACTCCACCATCAATGAGTTATGTCTTGAATAATGCAAAGAATATGGAAATGATCATCATCGGTTCCTCCCTAAGACCTGGTAACCTTGAACATAGTGAGAAATATTTTAAATAATCATGATCCTCTTAAAAAAATGGCGGGATAATGAAATATATGGTTTAATAATATCAAATAACTACTCATAAAAGATTATTATTATTATAGAATCATGTAGAGATAACTGACTGAAGATCAACTTCCATCATGTTTTATCTCATTTATACTCCCTAGTATGACTTTCCAAGGACATTGGATATGGAATTCATTACCCATATCATCTACAAAAAATGGGTGACATTACATCGCCTTAAATCTAGGAAATCACCTTATGAAGAATATGCTAATCAACTTAAGGTGTTAAATTTGTATTGTGTCCATATTGATTTAGACACCCTTTTGATTACTAAGAATCCTAAATCAATAAATCAGTGTGAGTCTCTCCAATAAGTATACCTCAATGGTTTAAAGATGCATTTCCAAATGATTTTCAATGCTTTGTATAATGTTCATATTAGAGGGTGAGCTAGATATGGAGCTCTGCACTACACACCACTCACTGATCAACAAGGTTCTGGATCTAGATACACTAGTTGGTTAGTTAAATGTAATCTTATCATCTATAAAGCTCATAAAATGCGAACATTATAGGAATAATCCATTGATATACATCTGCACTAAGCTTCTAGAAAGGTGAAGCAGACATCCAATTTATAAAAAGAAAATTCATTGCGATCCAAACAACTTTTAAATGGCTAACACCTCTCATCTAATGCAACTAAAAAATAAACTAAACCCAACTCATGCATTTTTCAAGATCGAAATCAGAAGAGGGATATAGAAAAAAAATCAATAAAAATACAAGGGTAGTACCATCCTATAGGGTTGAGGGTGTTTTTACCCCCACCACCACTTTTGTAACCATAAAACATGCAATGGGGTACCACCAAAACCATAAGAGAGTTGATTCCATCCTAGTATATATAGATGAGGGTATTTTTACCTCCACATCCTTCAAGAAATTTATTATTATTTGGGTTGGGAGAAGATCCAAAAGAAGTTTCTTTAGATTTTTTCCCATTGTAATTTCATGAATCCTCTCCTCTACCAGGGTCATGTTCAGTGGATGTTTTAAGAGATTCACTCAAAATCACCATCCATGAAAAATTTACCAATTAATCTAAATATTAAAATTAAGGGAGGGGATTAAATCTTATAAGGGGGTGTAATTATAATAAACCTTACATCAAGGAAAAATTGAATGAATATTATGATATAATCATCAGAAGATACTCAAAGTATGATAAGGCCCCTTACTAATCCAAAAAAGCTGAGGATCAGATTCCTGTTGTGTGATTCACATGGGTAAATTTTATCGATACAAACAATTCAGATGATATAGATCATAAAATTGACATGGAGGAGCATGATAAAGAGAAATATTTTCAAAATTTAATCTACACCAAAATGAAAAATGAAGGTTCCCTCACCTGATATCAAAGGTAGTTCCATTATTTGGGATATCCTCTGAACATCCTACAATCAACCAATCAATTATCTTGAATCAAGGAAATGGGTAAGGGTATGGATAAATCCAAAACCTACCCACCACTCTAAGGATTTGAGCTTATTTTTATTAAGAAAAATATTTCCTTATATGAATATAACATAGATTTTTTTTCCTTATCCAAGCAACCCTTTTAAAAAATAAGAGATTTGTTGACCATAAATGACAAATTATATCTATCTACATAACTTCATATCAAATCAACTTGTCTATTTGAACATATAACTAGTTGGATATCGTGAATTTACTCAAATGGGGAAGTAACCAAAACTAGTTCAATAAAGTTACCCTAGTCTAACATGGAAAATTATTAGTTATAGGTGTAGAAAATATTACTATATTAGTCTCTTTTAGCTATTCTCATTTAGGTTCCAAATTAGGTAGTAATACTACATGAGTTTCAAAATTATATTGAATGTATTTTTTCTCAAATTGAAGATATGGAGGGTTGGTGAGTATCAGTGAGACCATAGAGGAATATTTATCCAGAGTGGGTGGATTTGAAAACTCCTCCACTAAACTTTGAGAATCCCAACTTCACTATGTTCAATGGCTTGGGAGACCCAATACAATATCTTATACATTTCATGTCTTGATGTGGCCCTGTGATAAAAACATTAAATTAGTAAGAAATAGTAAATATTTTATTTTTCCTAAATACTTTAAAAGGAATTACATTTTTATGGTATAATAATCTTCCAAATAAATCTGTTACCTATTGGAAAGATCATCGATTGAAGTTCCTCCATCAGTTCAGTTCAACAATGAGAAAGAATATGATTCCTAACCACTAAAATTAAAAAAATCTAATAATGATAGGGTTGTGTATTTTATCATCTAATGGAAATGTTTAACCTATTACTTGAACATGAATCTCCCACAATAAAATTTAATAGATATCTATACAGAGAATATCTATGATGAGCTACAAACATAAATCATTTAGTTAAAAAAATCCTGGTCGATTTTAACATTTTGTTGTAGTCGTACAAAGGCTTGAAGATTACCTTTGGAATTCCAAATCCAAATCATTAATGAAAACTTCAATGAAAGTACAGAAATATAGAAAGGAAGAAACCATGATTATCACTCTTAAAATGGAATTGGTTATATCTCCAACTCTTGAGCCTACTAAATATAATATAATTCCTCTTACTTAGAAGCGACTACAAAATCGGTGTTCTAATACAAATATATAGAAAGAGAAGAAGGAAAAAAGTTGATTAAACTTTGAAAACAAAAATAATTGAGTCTTTAAGGTATTTCATTACCACTTTATAGGAGAACTTTTTCATAGCACTTGAGATAAAAAATTCCACTGAGGTGGGGTTGAATGTGTTTATATGTGAACTCTAGTTTTAGTTTATCAAAAGAACATTCACTGAATTAGTTTTTTCACCAAAAATCAGTTAGTGTAAGGTTTTTTTATGGGTGTATATACAATGGCATTTCATTCTCTCAAAGCAGTATAAAGACTATCAAAAGTTCATATCTTGTGATGGAGTCATGAAGGTCCATAATATTTGGAGAACATGATAAGACTATAGAATAATATATGTATAAATTTTTACCAAATTAATAAGTTGAGTTCAATAGAGTTACTATAGATCACCAATAAAATTCCAAATAGAGTATCTTTTATGTATGTGTGATGGTGGTGAAACCTAGATGACCAGATATAGTTTCTTATAAAATAAAGTGGGGACTAATCTCTATAGATCATTAATGATACAAATAGTATAGTCTATTTATGTATAGTGATACCGAGATTTAAACCTATATAATGAAATCGTATTGACTATTTTTTTAGTTAAATATAATATTTTACTTCAAATTAATGAAAATAAAGTCACAATTTTTCTCCCATGTATGTTGGAAAACTCATATGAAGCATGTTAATCCTTTCATGTTCTTTCCTACTTTATATTCATCCATTGTTTTTTATTTCCATTTAATTGAATGTTTTAAGTTATTTCGATGTATTTTTTGAGGTAAGATTTGTGTGGTGGGTATGGTTTATTGACTTCCTTATTCTAGTACACTTAGTGAAGGGAGTGAAGCATCTGAAGTTCTATTTTTGTTGTTGTTCTGATCTATGATGAAATTATTAAATTCTTACTTTTTTGTAGAAAGAGGATCAAATTTATATTGATTACATGGTGTATAATTAATGATAAATTCAAATAATTGGTATTAGATCCTTCGGTGTAGTTTAACACATAGATGTAACTTGGGTTTCACTCTATCTTACCTTGATTTTATTTCATTTTCAGTGGGTGTTTATTGTTAGTGGAATTTATGGCATCAGATGGAGGTAAAATGTGGATTGATAAATTATATGTAATGTATTTTGGATTTAATAGAATGAATTTTTAGGAATATATGATTCATAAGTACCTTGATTATCCATTATCCAGTGAACGACCAAAGAAAATGGAGAAGGATGAAGGGGAATAGTTGGATATGAAGGCACTGAAATTAGTTAGGATATATTTACCATGTAATGTTACCTTTTACACTAGGGAAAATAAAACTAATATATAGGTGATGAAGGTATTGAAAAATATGTATGAGAAACCAATGAAACTCAAAAAAAATTCATGAAGCAGTGGTTGATCAACTAAGGTTTCCATAAGTAATACCAATGAAAGATCATGTGAATACTTTAACATGATCTATATAAAACTTGAATTAGTGATGGTAACATTTGTGGATTATTTATAGGTGATAATTATTCTATATTTTCTTCTAGAGAACTAAGATAAAATTTTTATAGTGGCCGATAATTATAGTAGAAAACCAAATTTTGTGGTTGAGAATATCTGGAACCTGATATTGAATTAGAGGTTCAAGTAGAGATAATTTGAAGTACTATCCAATAGTGTACTTAATGTTGATGGATGAAAAAATTAAATTCAATATAATCCAGACTATTGGAAGAAACCATTAGAATATAAGTCTTTAGATAGAATCCAGAGCAATTTGGTTGGTCCCAGTCCTATATGTTATAGTTGTGGAAAGAAATGGAACATCAAGAATAATTGAAAATTTCCCAGGGATAACACCAAAATAACATCTACTTTTAGTAGTTTAAATTCAATCGTTTCAATGGAATATAACAATTATTTCCCACTGAGCATTAATAATCTAGCAGAATCATGGGTGATTGACTCTATAGAATCACATCCTTCAACTGGTAATTAAATATGCATGAATAATTATGTATATGTGAAGTTTGGTAAATTTCATCTTGTGGATGATAAATCCATGTTTTTTTTAGAAAAAAAGATATCAATATCCATATGAATAATACAAGATTCTTGAAGCTCAAAAAATATATACACATCCATGATCTATGAAAAAATCTTATCTTCATTGGATAACTTGATGATGTTAGTTTTCGAACTACATTTGTTAATGGGGTATGTAAAGTTACCTGACGATCTATGATGGTTTTAGTACGTGTAAGGGATGAAACTCTTTAATTTATTGAAAATTTAGATGGAATTTCAGTCATTATAAGTTATAATTATGATGACCTGTAAGTATGGCATTGCATGCTTGCTCATTTCAGTGAGAATAATGTAAAATTTATAATAACAAAGGGAATACTAAATATTAATAAAAAAAATGTTAAGTGTGAAAGTTTGGTGATGAGGAAATATAGAAATGTGTATTTAAACTTACATGGATGAAATCCCAGAGATCAGATGTTGGAGTCAATTTACTCGAATGTTTTAGAAACCACTCCTATTAAATCACATGAAGGTTTTATCTACTTTGAAACTTTAATTGACGATGATACTAAAAAATCATGGGATTACTTTGTGAATAATAAGTCTAATGTATTTTTCAGTTTTTATTAAATACATATCCTTGAAAGAGAGGGAATATGGATAGATGTTCAAGTGTCATTTTACAAACATTGGAGGTGAGCACACTGGAAACAACTTTTAGAACTTCTTCCAAGAGGGGAATAATGCATGAGAATATGACCCCTAAAACATTGTAGAAAAATAGAATGGATGAAAGGATGAATAAAAATTTGAATGAGTTGGATCAAAGTATGAGGTCTCACTAAGTAATTCATAAGAGAATTTGGGTAGAGGTACTCAACACAATAACTTATCTTGTCAACAGAAGTCCAACATCGATATTTGGGAAGAAAATTACAGAGGAGTTATGGTCTAGTAAATGAATAGAGGTTGGCTGCATGAAATTATTAAGAAGTTTGGAATATGTTCATGTTGAAATAAAGGATCATGATAAGATCTAAGAAAAATCAAAAGTATGTTTTATCATTAGATATGGCAATGAAAACTTTGGATATAAACTATGAGATAATTATTGGAGATAAATCATCTAGAGTGGATATGTTTTATTTAATGAGAAGTTTCTTTGTAAGGATTGTATGTTTTTAGAGAAGGAATTTGAGAGGAAAAAAAATCAAATATTGAAGTCTAGATTTATTAGAGTAATGACACTAGAATATTAAAACTTATATAGAACTTAAATAATAATGATGAAAGTATCTTAAGGATAGAAATAAGACCAACAGAAGATAGGGATATAAATTTTAGAGTAGATACAACTCATTTAAATTATCCAATTTAGTTATGGAGATTAATTAGAGTCAGAATATTGGGTTACAGGTTTGTGGTTGATAGAAATTTTCTACTCTTACCAGATGTTAGGGAACCCAAATGCTCAGAAGAAGCAACATTTCTCAGTGACTCTAAAAAAATTAAATTGGTAATGGATGAAGAAATCTATTCATTAAAATATAATGGAACTTGAGAAATTATTGATTTAATATAATAGAAAATAAAACTTGAGAATAAATGGGTTTATCCCTTGAAATAGGAAGATGATATAAATAAAAGATACAAATCATTAATGGTGGTAAAGGGATTTCAATTGAAGGAAGGTAGTAATTCCTCATAAATATTCTCACCAGAAATTAAACATTTTACCATGAAAATAGTAGTAAGTATGGTGGAATAATAAGATCAGTACTTTGAGTATATAGATGTAAATACATCCTTCCTTCATGATAATTTTGAATAATAAGTTTACATAAAGCATCCCTTAGGTATCACAAAATATGGGAACCAAAATGTGTTATATAAGTTAAAGAAAATTATTATGGGATGAAAAAATAACTGTGATAGTGGAATTTGAAATTTTATATATTCTTGTTAGAAGAAGTATTAAAAAGGTACAACACAGATCACTTACATTACCAAAAGTAATGGGATGATGTAACTTTCACCATATTTATTTTATATATCAATGAAATGTTACTAGATATATCAGATGATAAAAGGATTCAAAAATTGAAGTATAATTTTCTTGAAAACTAAAAAATAAAATATATAAATAAATCCAAGAAAATAATGTGGATTTGGATTTAAAGGGATATGAATACAATAACTTTGGTGTTATCAAAGGGTGATTAAATACATAAGATCATTAAAAATTTTATCTAGATTACATGTAAGCATGTCTCATCCCCTCTATCCAAACACTTCAAACTGTCAAAAGCATATGCACCAATAATATAAGAAGAACATCAATACATAGATAATGTTCCATATTAATCAATGGTTTGAATTTTGATGTTTTTAATGATATTTACCCACCTAGATATAGAATTTTTAGTGGGATTTGTAAGTTGATTTATGTCAAACCTTACAAAGGAAAACTGGGAATCCATTAATTGGATTATCCATTACTTAAAAGGAATAGATGATATAGATCTACATTATGGGGAGAAATATTTGTTATAAGGTTTAGTATATGCATTATTCATTGGAGATCCAGATACCTATAAGATCATAACCATATTTTTGTTTACCAACCAAGGAAGAATGACCAGTTAGATGTTGCGACTATATAATATTGTTACATTAAGTATAACAGAGGTTGAGTATATAACTAAAAAAAATCTAGGAAGGTTTTATTTTTATTGAAGTTTTTGTTTAAGGGACATGGAAGAATTTAGAAAGGACTAATTATTTTCTATGATATCTAAAGTGTAATCCAATTGGTTAAAAATCCAATTTTCCATGCTCAAAAAAAGAATATTGACCTAATGTAACACTTCTCCAGGAACATACAAGAGGAGAAAGTGTAATATCTCTAAAATATTGTTAGAATAAAAAATCTTATGTATATATTCAATAAAATTTAGTTCATGAAAGTTTTGGGAATCATCGTGCCTCAGTGGGGCTTGGGTGAATAGTAGGCAGTTGTATAAACATTGTTTACTATGAAATAAGAAAGGAAATAAAGTTTTAAAATTTTTTATATAGATTTTGGAGTTTCTCTGAAATAAATTTTCAAGTAGGATATTACTGGGATGAAAAATTTGATTTCATTTTACTTGAATTACATTCACAAAAATTTCATTTACCAGAAATAGTCCAATGAAAGGTGTTTGGATCAGTGTACAAACATTGGTTTTTCAATATCTAAAGGTGATAATAATACCATCATAATTTCATATATTTTGATGGATTCATGAAGTTATATAATTTTTGGTGAACAATAAAAGAACTATAATAAAGTATCAATAAGTGCTTACCATAGAAAGCAATTGAGGTCAATAGAGTTTATAGAGATCACTAGTAATATTCTAAATGGTGGCTCTTCCATGAATGTTGGATGACAGTGAAACCTAGATGAACGGATGGAGTTATCTATAAAAGGAAGTAGATATTGATTTATATAGTGCATTAGTGATATGAACAATACAATTTTTCTACATATAGTTTTATATAGAGTTAATCCTTTTAATGAAATCTTATTGACTGTTATGTCAGTTGAATGTAATCTTGTATTACTAGTTAATGAAAAGAAAGACGCTGTGTTTCTCTCATGCACGTAGGAGAAATCATCTGAATCATTTTAATACTTCTATGTTATTTCCTACATTATATTCTTCCATATTCTATATTTATATTTCTGTGAATGTTTTTAAGTGTTTCTTGAGTTGTGTGTGCAGTAGACTTTTCAAAGTGGGAAGGGTGTATTGATCCTATACTATTAGTATAGTTAATCAAGGGAGTGAATCATCATAATTTGTTTTTTACTAAAATTATATAAGATAAACTTTTTATATTCCTAATTTTAGTAGATAATTAATTGAAGTTTCATTGATCACATAGTGGATCATAAATGAGAACTCATAGTAGAATGATCATTATGATCATTTTCCTTACAATCTGATGTAAGTGAACAACATTTTGGACTACTAAATGTTCAATGTATTACTGTATAATTTGATAGATAGTGGGTAGGTAAATCTATTAAATACTCCAACTCACATGACTTGTGTCTCTACTAATACACTTAAATAATATATGGGAATGACATGATGTTCTAAACATGAATGTATAGAACTTCAATGATTGGATAAGTAGAAAATCAGTCAACTGAACACATTCCATCATTGGGGTATGATTAAATCAATCAATTGTGACCCCAATTTCCTTTTTTAACTGAAAAAATAACATCTTCACCTTCAATACCTTCTAAAATTAAGTTTAAATATTTTCATAAGAGTATAAAATAGGAACAAAACCCCCCACATGCATCCAAGATAGTCCTAGCTCTTCTATATTTCCTTCCCCCATTATTTGGAGTATGTGAACCACCTAATATAATCCAAGAATTAAATATATAAATATTAAATAATTTTAGATTAATATTCAATACATCTCATAATAATACACTCTTCATAATAATAAAGGTTTAGTGTCTTTGGATACTATATGTATAATCAATTTATTTTATGAAATATCTTCAAAATCTTCCACAAAGTTCTTATCACTTAACAACCTTCTTAGATATAACCTAATTAAAAACATTTATTCATAAATTAAGGAAATAAAACATAATAAAGTGTAAGAGAATATTTTTAATAAGGTTAAATATATGATATATAAATCAATAATAATAAATGAGCATAAGATAAAAATAAGGGTTTGATAAAATTATCATAACATATGAAATTCATACCCAATAAGTCAAATATATTTAACCATGAATTATGGAATAAGGATTTATCATAAAATACATAAGTTATAGGAGTGTATATTCATCAATAATCAATCATTATTTATTAGAACATACCATAAGCACAAGACATAGGTTTTTGGAATATACATAAGTATAGAAAATCATTTCCTTAGTCAAAGAATACTCCCAAGACTATCTCAATGGATTGGGTTAATTCCTAATTTCATTATTTATTTATCCATGCTTCATTCCCAATAATATCATAATATATAGATTCCCTTATGAAACTGGGTTCTCTCCCCATTGTTTTCCATATTATCTCATGATATATTAATATTTACCCAATGTATTAGAGAATTATATAATTTTAGGTCCACCCATCACATAATGAAATCCATACATATGTGTAACATAAGATCATAAAAACATTCATAATTTCATTATAGAATAACCCATGTAAATAAAATATGTTTCATAAACATTTCATTATAGCATAACCCATGGAAAAGAAAAGAGTTTCATAAAGATTTCATCATGACTTAATTAACCCGTGGGTAAGAAAAGAGTTTCATAGAATTATCCTTAAATCATCACCATTATAATCCATATAAATAAATAAAGTGGATATTATCATAATATCATATACCTAGTGAACCATAAAAATCCTTAAAGGATATTGACATGGATGAAAAATACCTTTAAAATATAATTCTAACATTTCGTTGAAGAAACAAAAATACCCTTTTCTTTTGGTATCATTAAAAAATAAAAATTTACAGAATATTGAGAAGAAAAATTTATTTGAAAACAACTATGGAAAATTTTAAATTAATCGTAAATGAAAATAATAGTCGTGATGGAGAGTAAATTCGTTAGTGTGGTAAGTGTTAAAAAAAATTCATTTCACACTTTTTGTAAAAAGTCATAAATAACCTCTTCAAAAAACATTATAAAAATTCCTTTTTATAAATTTTAAAGAAAAGAAAAATATGGTTGAAAATTAATTTAAATAATAATTTTATCATAAGAAATAACATTTTTGAAAACATTTTAAAGTAACATTGTCATGGAATAAAAAGTTTGTTGACCAAAAAGGAAATAAGACCCGTTTTTATTAAAAACAAAATCTCAATAATTTTAGGTTCCCTAGAGAGGAAAATGGTAATAATAATTAAAAATTAAAAGAATAAATAGAGGATAAGAAAATATATTGGGTTTAAAGGATAATAATTATATAATTTCCCTCAATTAAAATTTATTATAGAAAATCCCAAAATGAAATGAGATTGTAACATAATCCCTTACCTCAAATCTTATACCACTTCATAAGAATTAAAATATCCGATATAATAAACATATATTTATTATAAATATATTAAAAAATAATATTCATTGATTAATTACTTAGTATCATCCATTTATAATTTCTAATTATCCTTTTTTGAATAACTCTTCATTAAAATGAGCCTTTTGGTGAAAACTAGTCTGTTTTCCATGCATGTTTCGATTTGATGGTTCTGATCCTTGAACCATGGTCATGGTTTCATAATATATAGTAATTTAATTATTTTATAATTATTATATTTATTAATTATATACCTTTTTCAACCATTTATATAAAGTAGTGATGAAAAATGAATTACATCACTTCGTGGAGACGACAGTCCATATGTACGCACGAGTCATGTTTCAATTTTTAAATAGATGAAACTAAAGAGTAGTAAATTGTAAATAACCATTATATAATAATATCATAAATAACATATATATTCATTTAATATATCTTTATGATCATCCATGTAAATAATAAATGAAAAATTAATCACATCATTTTGTGGAGGAGGTATTACACACATATGCACGAGCGATATAATCATTTTACATAAAATAGGAAGGAGATAGAAAATAGACATAAAATTAACATAAAAAAATATTAGTATAGGTAATATACCTATTAAATCATTTTAATATATTTATATTACATTTTTAAAAGGTTTAAGAAGAAAGAACCCTAAAAATATCAGTAAGAACATATACCTCTTCTTTGAGTGTCCTCCTTTAAAGAGCGTATTAAGGATTATTGGATGGGTATTTTTGGAAGAAAAACATAAAGATAATGTGTGAAACTATTTTTATAGTATTTGGGTAGATATTGTTCATGATTAAGGGCTCAAGTATGGTGGAGGAGAGAGGATAGTAGGTTATCTTTTATAAGTGAGGGGAGTTGTACTTTTATAAATACTTAGAACATTAAAATATAATAAAGTCATATTCGAGTGAATGAGGAACCAAAAAAATTTAAATATAATATATTTGTGGGACTAAATAAACTTAATAAATAGGTTTTTTATAAGTTTCTAGTTCATTTTAATCCTAATATATTTAGTTTAACACTCCATTAACTCTTTTAACCTATATTGTAGTAATGAATTTGTACCTCGATTACTATTTATAATGAATAAAAATGAAATTGAAATCATTAGTAAATTTGAATATTTTGATTAAAACTAAGGAATAAATTTTATTAGATTCAATTTCTATAAGTGGTATAAATTCATTTTAAAATAAATGTGAAAACACAAAAAAACCATTTTTAGACAAATGCATTTCTAAGTAGAAAATGAAATTTATTCTTATTAATTACTTAGTAAAAATAATTATATGAATGTTAAAAAATTTAATTAAATATATTATCTATAAATTTCATTAAAATAATTCATCAATAGTTCTTAATTTAATTATTAATGTAAAAACACATTGCATGCATAAAAATATTTTTTTTTTCAAAAAAACATATCTTTTTTACTTTCAAATGCTTTCATTTTCATTTCTAACCAATTTATAACTAAGGAATTATTATTATATATGTGTAAAAAATAATTTTCCATAATTTATTAATTCATATTCATACCCTCTAATTCAATTTCTAGTCAGTAATAGTAACATTTACTAATAATTTTTTAATAGTATATCACTGGTTGTTTAAACTTAGTGTTGCGTGTAAAGCGAGATATCAAACACTTTAAATTTATTTAAAGAGAAATATATTAAAAAATATATGAGTGCTACATTATTACCCCTTATAATAATTTAATTATTTAAATTTCATCACTTTAATACAACAATTTAGGATACTTATGCCTCATCACATCCTTAGGTTCCCACATAGCTTCCTCAAATTTATGGTTTTTCCACAAAACTATGCCTAAGTGAGTGGTATTATTCCACAAAAATTTCTCCATTTGATGTAGAATATCCATAAAATTTTAATTATAAGATATATCATTCTCCAGTTTAAGAACCTCTATGTTTATTACATGTGAAGGATCAACTATATACTTCCTCAGGAGAGATATAAGGAATACATCATGAACTTGAGGGAGATTCAGTGGAAGATACAATCGATAAGATTCCATCTAGATACAAGAAATATTTTCAAAGAAACAGATATATCTAGGACTAAATTTTACCTTATTTCAAAATCACATAACCTTCTTCCATGTTTATATTCGTAGGAATACCTTGTCACCAACATCAAACTCAAGATCTCACCAATTATTATTGTCATAAATTTTCTATCAAATCTGAGTTGCCTTGATGTGCTACTGAATAGATATAACATTCTATATTATTTCATTAGCTTTATCAAGCACTAATAGATTTTTTATTCAACTTAATACCAAAACATTGGAGTTCTAATGTTCCTACGATAGAGGTATTCATAAAGATTCATTTTAATGCTTGAGTGAAAGCTATTATTGTTTGAAAATTTGACTAGAGAAAGGTGTTAATCCCAAACACCTATGAAATCCACTTAACAATCTCTCAACATATCTTATAGGGTTTTAATGGTCCTATAAAACAATCCATATATATGAGGGTGATATATAATAATAAATTTTAACTTTGTATTCTATGATATCTAAAGACTTCTCAAGAACTTTAAGGTAAACCTCAGACCCATATCAGATAAAATAGAATGTGGAACCCCATGAAACCTTACCACTTCCTATGTATATCCTATAAATATGATCAAGTGATAAATATTATCTGATAAAAATGAAATATTATGACTTTTTAAGGAGAAAAACTATAACCCGAATAACATTATGACCTTTAAATGTTTTTGGGAGTATAATGATGAAATCCATGGTAAAATTTTCCCATTTCTATTTTGGTAGGGGTAATGGTTATAACATACCTTGATAATTCTATCCCTCATCCTTAAATTGATAACATACTAGACATCAAGATACATACTCATTAATATCCCTTGTTTTGTTTTCCTACTAGAAATAATATTTTAGATCTCTATATATCTTCACACTTCCACGATGAATAAATAATGATGAACTATGAGCTTCATCAAATATCCCATTTTTAAAATATAGTATCAATATGACACATACTTAGTTCCTAAACTATATCAATCCATCAAAATCATGTTTGAAGTTGAAAAATATCTCATATTATATTTTAGTTCCATAAATTCCTTATATTCTTCTTTAATCATATTATGGATAGATAGTTAAACATTAATCTTTGAAAAATAAGATCTATCTTATTTCCTCATGATTTCAAGATCCATATTTTGAAAATCTATAATTATTGGATCTATTTAAATCCTTATCATGTAAAAACTAGCAGGTCCTTCCAAATCACAACATCAACCACCTTGTTCTCTTTTCCGTGATGGTAATGTATTGAGAAATCATAATCTTTATTCAACTGTAACCATATCCTCTAGTGCATATTTAACTGTGTCTATGTGAATATATAATTTAAGATTTTATGATAAATATATATATCATAAAATTCACCATAAAGATAATTCCTCAATATTTTTCTTGAAAAAATTACCATTGCCAACTCCAAATCATGATTAAATTAATTTTTTTTCATGATTTTTCAATTAGAATGAAGAATAATCTATCCCCATATCATTATGCATATAGATTCATCCAAGTATTTTCTTAAATTCATCACTATAGATCACAAACCCTTCTCTATTATAGGGTAGTGTGACCATAGATGCACCGACCAACCTTCTCTTTAGTTACTTGAAATTTTCTTTACATTCATCAGTTTAAAGGAACTTTAGTCCCTTCTAATTCAACTTGGTTGTTAGATTATATAGTCAGGAGAAATATCTCAAAAAAATGGTAGTATCCATAAAACTTAATAAAAATATGGATCTCAGTCACTGTGGTTGGTCTGGTACTTTTTATAATAACTTTCAACTTATACAAATCCACTGATATACCCTATCTTGAGAATATATTACCTAAGAATGACACATTATATAATGAGAAATCAAACTTGTTAAATTCAGCATTCAATTTTTTCTTCTTCGTGGTATTCAACATAATCCTCAAATAATATTCGCACTATTTCTTTCAATTTAAATATATAACAATATCATCAATAAATACTACCACAAACTGATCAAGATAATCTTTGAAGACTTTATTCATTAAATCCATGAAGATAATAGGGGAATTAGAAATTCCAAATGGAATCACTATAAATTCATAATGACCATACCACATACATAATGTTTTATTGGGTATATCATATTTCTTGGGCCTCAATTGATGATATCAAGAATAAATTTAAATCTTGAAAAGGTATTGGGATCCATGTAGTTCATCAAAAATATCATCAATATAGGGTAGATGATACTTTTTATTGAAATCGATCAAGTTAAGTTCTCAAAAATCAATGAAAAGATGCATTGAACCATATTTATTCTTAAAAAAAGAATAAGTGGACCCCATGTTGATGCACTTAAGATTATTAATCCCTTAAGAAGATTATCTTGGATTTGATTCTTTAATTCCTAAAACCCAATCGGGTCCATTCTATATGAATTATTTTAAATAGGTGTAATACAATGTATGATTTCAATTGAAAACTAAAATCCACGATTTTGGGGAAGAATATGAATGTATTTAGGAAATACATTAGCATAACCCCAAATACTAAGAATATGAAATTTTTTGAGTTTCTCCCAGACCATTTGAGATAAAAATACCTTATAAATATGTAGTAATACTCATACAATAGAAGTAATTTCCATTGGAAGTTCATATTCATCCTCACACAAAAAATTATCATAGTTTGATTTGGAATATAAAATATTATTTCCTTATTATATACATGTAAATGGGATCTTTTTAGAGATATCATATCAACACTAAAAATCACATCAAATTCCACTAAAGGTTGAATAATATGATTTAGATAGGGTATATTCTTACAAACATCGACATGAAATCCACAACTATAAGATGGAGGATAAGTGTGACTTAACCATCATGATCAACATAAATTATTAAGATAACATATACTATTCCTTATTCTAGGAGTTATCCCTTAGATTAGGGCATTGACTTAGATAATGCCTAAGTTCCCCAAATATATGACACTGAATTATTAGTGGTAATTTATAATGAACTTCATTTCCCTCCATAGAAATGTTTATTTTTCCTCAAAAATTATTTTATTAATGTTTTTATTTTCTAAAAATAAAATAAATTCCTCTTCTATTGATACATTTCCATGGGTGTTTCTTCCCATATTCTTGGCATGCAGGAAATTGCATCTTCCTTCCTCCATGGTATTCATCAACTGAACTCCCCTGAAACTCTATTTTTCTCTTTTTAAGTGTGTTAGGGAACTCACCTAGGATCATGTTGTTAATAATAAATCGAGATAATTAATTAGGCATAATCATTAGGTTTCATATTTCATCTCAAATTTCTTTTATTTAATCAAGAGGAAGGTTATTTCATTGTCTTACATAGTCATCATTCACACTATTCCTCATAGTTATAGCCATTGACTAAAAAAATTAGCATGACTATCAAAAATCAATAATCATAGTAAACTATCACATTATTATGAAAATAATTCTTATAATTTCTTAAATTCTGACACCTTCATTCAACCCATGACACTTTAATATTTATCTCATATCACAATGGCTTATCATATGTTTTTGTAGATTCTATAATATAATTCATCACAATGGTTTATAAAGTGAATGGGAATAAACTAAATAATATCACTTAGGAGTGTCTACCCATGTGTGTAGTCTTAGGGACCAATCACCATGCATTGAGTGAAGATAAATTTGATACTCAATTAGCCTTATTTAGGGTATTTATCCCTAGGTGCATTTGTTCCAAAAACTCATCCAATTTAAAATATCCAAATAAGGATTTAATTTCTAGTAAACCAAATAATATCTACCTTACCAAAATTTCTTGATGTTATCCTATACATAGACTTATATCCATGATTTTCACTAATTGTTTCTAATCATAATCTCAAAAAATTACTAAACCCTACTTTGATACTAATTAAAGAGATAGAATAATTAAATATATAAATATTATAATGGACCCAACCTTTTACATATAATATTATATGATTCTAATGATTATTAAACATTAAATACAAACCAAAGATATCATGAACCAACCTGGTTCGACCCTGAACTGTTAACCCGATCTGATCCATGACAAGGCCCGAGAGGCGTTTCCAATCCTTCTAGGATGGAAACTAGTGCTAGGGAATCAATAAAGTTACCAAGGGAATGATTTATCCCAATGAAAACAAACAAATAAATAAACTGAACAATTTATAATAAACATGACAAACCAAATAAATACAATATTTTAAATTGAACATAATTTATACAAAAATAAAAAAAATATAAAAAAAACCCAAATGATCCTGACAACCGTAATGTCACCATGTGACCTTGAGGTTCACTCTCTGATACCAAAACCATCTTCCAAGGTGATCAAAAGAATGATAGAACCTCTACCAAAATATAAAAACAAGAAATAACAATAGGTGTGAGTATTAAAGCTTAGTAGGCATGCCTGAAAAAATTCATTCCCAATGGGCTTCCTTTAAATAATTAAACATAAACTTCATGTTTGAAATATAATATACAAAAGTAATATTTTCCACAAATTTTCCATAAACCTTTTAAAACCAATACATAAATTTTCATAAGAGGTACACCACAGAAGAGAGAAACAATAATGATCACATAGCAAGGGAAATGGAAACAAGAAATATAGAGTAACCAACCAAAAATCATCTCAATCATCCGCCATAGAAAACTAAGTGCTAAAGGACATGGGGGAACCTAGGATCACAGTGGAATATTCTAGAACATACTATACATCTTGACTCATTCTGAAGACATGCCTCACCCAATGAAATAAAATATTACCCACATGCTTGATCACACCCTACCTAGTATGATTGGGTAACTATCTCATAGTAATAAAAACAAAACATATCCCCTACTATGGGCCACTAGCCAGAGTATAATCCTAATGTAGTGTAGTAACCGTTCACTAAAAATACTCTAGCTATGATAAGTTCCCATGTTAATATTGTAGGGGTGATCCAATAATTCCAACCAATCATCCAATCATATGAACATATATCATATACAACCAACTCACACAACAAGGTACCCCCGAGCCACCCCAAGGAAAAATATCTTACCTTTAAACCATCTGGTCACAAGGGATCCTCTCAGTGTGGGTCTCCCACAATAATCAATATAATAAAGGTAAGATAATTATACAAGGATAGTTTTCAAGATAACTAATTTCACAAAAATGTAAAATGGGCCTTATACACCCTTTGAGAAATCACTCTTTTCCAATGAACCAAATCAATCTTTCCAAAAAGGTACAAGAAAACCATTTTAAATCTATCAACCATTTTACAAAATTCCATTTAGGCACTCACACCACATTTGTAAACCAAATCTACCTTCATCAAAATTCCAAAAGGTCAACACACCATCATCAGATATCAAACCATTTTCAAAGAACCAAACACACACCAATTTCAAGTCCAATACATTTATAAATAACTATGAAAAATCCAAACCACCATTTTAAACTCCCCCAATACATTTAAAAATCCAATAAATGCTTTAAAATTTAAAAATCACTCACAAAATCTAACCAGGCATTTTATCAAACACTTGGTGTGCAACACATAACAAAAAAAGACATATACTTCAAAACAATTATGAAAACCACATAATTTCACATAAAAAAATTATTATAAAAATCATACATCACTATTTAATATCCAATGAAGGTGAAAAAATCAAGAAACCAAAAATTCTTAAATTTAAAGGATATGTGAAAAAGGAAACCTACCTCAAATCACATGTGCTTCTACAATGCCCACCCGAAAGAACTCCATAGCGGCTCTAAGAATAAAAAAACAACCAATAGAAACCTTAAATAAGGAAAAACCATAATTAAAACACAAAGGATCATGAAACCTAGATCCACAAAACCAAGGTAGAAGAATAACTCAAGTGAAAATGGAAAAAAGAGAAATAGGAAGAAGAAATAAGGAGAATACCTTGAAGATCTTGCCTTAACTCTTGAAAAAATAACCTTAGAAACACCATCAAAGGAGGTGGAAGGAACGATGAAGAAGGGGAGATCCTATAAATGTCATATGAACCGAATAGGGGAAGTAATATGGTGATTTGGGGTGATATACTAAATAGGTTAAAAGGGTAAAATCACACTCTTTAATGACTTGGGCGGGTCACATAGTTTTCCCTCACTGTTTCCAAATCCTGCGGAAACTGTGCATCTCTCACTGTCTAGGAGGAAAAATCCATATGGTTATCTTACATGGTTTACCAAACTATGTAGAAAACATGCAATCACCACTTCCCTAAAATGAAATTGGTTTAAAGGTTTCCTATAGAAAATCACATGATTTCCCCTAATCGTGTTCCAACCACGAACCACCTTCTGTTAATCCCAAAATCTCTATCTTCACCAAAAACTCAAGGGAAAACAAAATAATAAAGATGGGAACTGAAAAATAAAAAAATAACACTATAATATCAATAAAATAAAACAAGAACAAAGATATAAATGAGAATAGAGGATGAAAATAAAAATCCAAGCATGACAATTCTTCCCCCCATTACACGTTTTCCCCCAGAAAGCCACAAAATTTTCTAGTTGATTGATTAAGAAAAAGGATTCCCACAACTTCTTGGTATAATCTATCAAACCAAGGACACCTCAACCACCACCAGAATTAAACTCTTACCACTTACCTAAAATGAACCAAAAAACTCTGACCACTTCTTGATAAATAACATAGAAGATCGATCTATAACTTATGATACCTTACTTTAGGTAGAAATGTTAGAAATACCCTAAAAATCATAATGTTTACTGAGTTCAAAAAGAACTCAAAATTAGATAACTCCAAAAAAACCACCCATTTTCAAAGATAACACCAGAAACTAAACCATATTATCAACACGGGAGTCTAGAATAGACTCCCCAACATTAGAGACCAACTAACACTAATCAAATTCAGAAAAAAATCACAATAATATTTGTGGTGGGTCACCCCACCAATAAGAACCGACCAACTTAAATTAAATAGCACAGACTAACATGGGAAACCCATCACATACTAACCTGGGAACTCCTCACCTATACCAGAACATTCCCACATTGGCCAAATATTCACACCAAAAGGGGGAGGAAAAATTGGTCCCAATAAAAGAGACCCCAACCCAAACAGAAATCCAACCCATGATTCATCATCTCCCTAATATGAAACCAACTAAAAATAAGCAAAATCCAAAACCAAAATCTACTCATAGGGCTAAGCACACATAGAATACAATGAGGAACAAGGCCTATATGACTTTTTACAGAAAAACTAGACCTTCCAAGATGAAGAAACTAAAACATATAAACTTAAACTATACCTATTCCAGTACTGAATAAAAAGATAGACCAAGGTCCCCCACATCCATGCGATTACTGACTACATGAAAGCTTAAATCTGGGGCCTATGTATAGATCTCTAATGTATTGAATCATCTATTTCCTCATTGTTAGGAGATGATAATACCCTATTGAAACTCCTTCTATTGGTGTCAAGAGTGTCCACACAATATCCCATGTAGAACTAAAAGAACATGACACACTAAGAGACTCACTTTGCTCCAACATGTCACCTTCACTAAGACAAGTATTTAGAAGATGAAAAAACCTCACCCTTTTTCACCCCAAATGAGACGAAGAAAAAACTATACATACAATAGTACACAACTCCACTCGAGATGGAAAATTTTTAGAATTCCCAAAATACACACATTCATTAAAACAAGAGTTCTCAGAAGATCCAAAACATCCAATTTTACAATCTAAAGAAGATACAACACTGTAAAACACCATCAGAAAAAACCATTACAATAAGAAAACCATTAATATAGAAAGGTACTTTAAACCGATCCCAAAATAGAACCCTACTTCTATAATTGGGCTGAGGTGAATTTTAAAGTGGTGGATATGGATCCACATCACTTCTTAAAAACACCTCGAAAAAACTGTTGCAAGTGACCTAGGCATCCAAAGGAACAACAAGTCTTTGGAGCATTCAGACATAATTATTTCTTATGATCTGGATTTTACATTGATTAAACACCATGATCCTGCACTTAGATTAAGCTGATGACAGATCTAGGGGCATTTTAATTCTTCAACCAGCACCACTGGCTTCAGGACACTTTTTGATCTCCTTACTAAAATTCCATTACCTGCCTCTAGAGAATGGGGGAAGGTTGGATGCCTCAATTACTCCTACTAACATAGCTTCAACCTGAATAGATTGCCTCACCACGTTAACAAATAAGGCCAGACTAAACTATGACACCTTCAACTACAATTCAAGATGAATCCCATTCTCAAAACATCAAGCCTTCAAGGAATCGTCCTCATTCCACTCTAGAAGGTAAGGAACCAGATCAATGAAACCACCAAATAACTCCAAAAAAAATCCATCACCTTACTATAGACAACACATATCCCTCCCCTTTATCAACTTCACTACCTCATAGAAATACCATCGAATGAATGAAGCTTTGTAGAACTCCTAGGTAAGATCTTCCCGAGGCTTGGTTTGAGATACTAACTTCGACCACTTCCATAGTGGACCTTCTAGAATAAAGGTAGAAATATTTACCTTTAAAAACTCATGAAACTTAAAAAAATTGAAGTTTCTATCAATTTTCTACATCCAATATTCTAATATGATAGGATCCTCTTGACCATAAAAGAGAAGAGGGTTCAAATTTCAAAACTCAAGGAGAAAATCATTCGGTTGATCAGCTAGAGTTTTTCCAATGATGAACTACCAATAACTACACCTCAAATATCCATAGAATATTTGTGGGGTCATACACTAAGAAAAAAGTAAACCAAGAATTCAATCAAATCAACTCATCAATAAGAATTCTAAAACTCAAAAAACAACTTAAACAACGCTTCCAAATCACAAGAAAATGTACCAACCAACAACTATTTATAAAAAAAGCACAATATTCATCTTGAAAAATCTTTTTAAAAGAAAACAAACTTGGTAAGTTCCACCCTCATCAATGGTATTCCATGTATCCTTGCACATGAACATTCCCATGTCACCCTAGGCACTCATCTACTCATGCTAATTCAAGCACTCATTTTCCCATTCCCTCAACCACACACTTCCTCAAACACACCCATGCATGTGAGCACTCATAATAATACCAAATGTAACCAAAAAATTTCCATTATCAAAACAAAAAATCCATCCCATGTTTTCAAATTCTCAATTTACTTACAATTTCAATTTTTTACAAAGATTCTCAAAAATCCCCCAAAACACTTTTTCCAAAACCTCTCCATTCTAAAACAAATTTCTATTTCAAATTTTATAAAACCACTTTCAAAAGTATACTACCCACAAATAAAAAACCATTTTTTCAAACTCTACAGACCAATCCTTTTTCTCCTACTCAAAATAAAATCCCATGGATCCCATCCAAAAATCCAATTTAACCCATTAAAAACATTTTCAGCAGCTCAACAAATCTTATTCCATCATAAATAATTTGATCAAAAAATCATTTCATAAAAAGTTTCTTCTCCTATTTAAAAAATTTCAAAAACACACTTTAAAATAAACTTTTTTCCCAATAAAAAACTTTCAATAAACCCCATGTTTTATTATAAAAATCCAATATCGATAAAATAATACCCTTTTACCCAAAAATCATTTTATAAAAATTCATTTTCTTGGGCATTCTTCAAAATAAATCTGAAAAATCATTTTCCATCTTCCCAAAACCAAACCATTACTACTTTAAATATAGTTTTCAAAATTCTAAAATAAGGGTTTTCAAAACAATTTGAAAATCACAAGGCACTTAAGCAACTCACAAGGTAAAATTAGTATTGATGGGTGAATTTTCCATATATTTGGTGGCTATATACCAATCACACCATCTTCATAAAGAGTCTTCTTGGACCATGTCCTCGGATTCACATGGATTTTCAGGCCCTGCGAGCTCACCGAGACCCTTATCCCAATACTCTTTTTCATTTACCAAGCACAAAACATCCTAGAAGAACCAAACAAACCAAACCAAAAATGACTTCCAATAGAAACTCAAGGTTCGGTCTAGAAAGTGTTGGTCATAAACTCCCCCAGACCTATACCCCAAGATCCAACTGTTTTACTCCATATACCTTGAAATACTAAATAAAAAAGTCCCTATGAAAGGAAGGCCCTATAAAGAAATAGACTCCTCTAATACAATCTTTATTGAATGAACCTAGTTCGACCCAAAACTAGTCACCCGATTCGATCTGCGACATGGCCTGAGAGGCATTCCTGAACCTCCCTAGCTAGAAAATAATTCCATGGAATCAAAAGAGTAACCAAGGAAATAATTTATCACAATGAAAATTAATAAATAAATAAGCTTAAAAATAAAAAATTAACATATCATCCCAAATAAATACAATATTTTAAATTGAACATCATTTATAAAAAATTAAAATCGAAAAAAATATAAAACTAAAACATAACTAAACTTGAAAACCACAACATCTCCATTTGACCTTGAGGGTCACTCCCCAATTCCAAAACCAACCATCACCCATGGAAGTTGAAACCAAACTGGAACCTACACCAAAATCTAAAAATAAGAAAAAATATAGGTGTGAGTATTAAAACTCAGTAGAAATGACTGAAAAAATCTATTCACAATGAACTTCCTTTAAATGAACAAACATCAACTTCAGGTTTAAAATAAAATATAAAAAATTAATCTTTTCCACACATTTTCTATAATTCTTTGAAAACCAACATATAACTTTTCATAATTGGTACACCGCATAAGAGAGAAACAATAATGATCACATAGAAAGGCAATGGAAATAAGCAAGAAAGAGTAACCAACCAACAAGTATCTCAATTATCCGCCACAAAATACCATGTTCTAAAGGAGTTGGGGTAACCTATAAGATCAGTGGAATAATCTAGAAAATACTATACATCTTGACTCATCCCAAAGGAATGTCTCACCTGATGACATCAAATCTTTCCCACACACTCAATCACACCCTTCCTTTTCTGATAGTGGGGAACTACCAATAATAGTAAAAAAAAATATCCCCTACTATGGGCCACTAACTAGGGAATAATCTTAAGATAGTCCAGTAACCATTCATTGAAAATTCACTGGAAATGTGAGGTTCCCATGTTAATATTAAAGTTGATGTGAGCCAACAATGCCAACTAAGCATCCAATCACATGAACATATATTATATATAAGCAAATCACAAATCAGGACACCCTAAGGAACAATATCTATCCTTTAAACCATTAAATCATAAGGTAACATCTCAATATGGTCCTCCCATAACAATCAACATAAACAAGGAAAGAAAATTATCCAAGTAGAGTTTTCAAGATATCAAATTTCACAAAAACACCAAATGGTCCTCATACACCCTTCGAAAATTCACTCTTTTCTAAAGAACCAAATCCACTTTTCCAAAATGTTGTAATCAAACCATTTGAAATCTCACAACCATTTTAAAAAATTCTATTTAATCACTCATACAACATTTGTAAACCAAATCCACTTCCATCAAAATTCTAAATAGGCTACACACCATCATCACATGTCAAACCATTTTAAAAGAACTAAACACATACCAATTTCAAGTACAAACCATTTATAAATCCATTTGATAAATCAAAAACACCATTTTAAATGATAAAAATACATTTAAAAATCCCATTCATGATTTAAAAACCACAAATAACTCACAAAATCCAACCAAACATTTTATCAAACACTTAGTGTTCCTACCATAACAAAAGAAAGACATATAATTACAAAAAATTATGAAAAATAACTTATTTCACATAAAATATTATTCTAAAAATCATACATCACTATTTTATATCCAAGTAAGGTGATAAAATAAATAAACCGGTGATTCTTAAATTTAAAGGACAAGTGAAAAGGTAAACCTACCTCAAATCAAATGTGCTTCAACGACACCCACACGAAACAACTCCGTGAGGGTTAAAAGAATCAAGAACAACCAAGAGAAAAATTTACCAAGAAAAAACAATAATTAAAACCCAAATAAAAATTAACCCTTGATTCATACAACCATGGTAGAAGAAGAACTCAAGGGAAATGGAGGAAGGGGGAATATAAAGAAGAAAGGAGGAGAATACCTTGAATATTTGGACTCAAATCTTGAAAAAATAAACTTAGAAACACCATGGAAGGAGGTGGTAGGTGTAATGAAGAATGTTAGATACTCATAGGGTTGTAGGAACTAAATGGGGAAGGAATAAGGTAATTTGGGGTTAAATCCCAAAGAGGTTATAAGGGTAAAATCACACTTTTTAATAACCTAGATGGGTTGAACGGTTTACCCACATAGTTTTCCAAACTGTGTAGCAATTGTGTGTCCCTAAATATATAAGAGGAATAAGACACACAATTATCCTACATGATTTACCAAACCATGAGACAATTGTGAGTTCGCCACTTACCTAAAATGAAATTGGTTGCACAGTTTTCTGGAGAAGAGAAAATGGTTTCCCCTAACCGTGTGACACCTAATGTAAAGCCCATAATCCCCATTTTTCAAAAAAAAAAATCAAATAAAAATAATAATAAATATGAGAGAAAAAAAATAAACAATTGAACACTCAGAACTTGAGTAAAAAAAACCAAGAACCAATATATAAACTGGAACATTTGATGAAAATAAAAATCTGGGCTTGAAAAAGAATTTTAAAGACTAGTGTCTTTGGAGGATTATGTATATAAAACTAAAAAATGAAACCAAAAATGAAAAAAAAAATTTATTTAAACTATGTATTGAGATCCTAACACCCATTGAGCTCTAACATCAACATAGGGTAACTTAGGGAATACATGAAAAAGGGATGAGCTAAAATCCTATTAAGGGAATAAACATAGGAATAAAGCATAAAAAATGGGTTATAAGGCATAACTTGATGATATAAAAAGGAATATAACATGAATAAACATATATAAGCATAACATATAGAACATGTAATCATGTAATCATGGAATAATAGAGATGTGTAAACAACATACAACATGACATAAGCATGAGTGAAGGATAACCACCTAAACCATTGCACATAGAGGAGAATGAGTCAAGGATAACCAAAAAGACTATTTCACATGATTATCATGATTTGAGTCTAACCACTAAGACTATTTCACATGAATGGGTATGATTCAAGGCTAACCACTAGGACCATTACACATGATAATCATGAATCAGGCTAACCACCAAGACCATTTAACATGTTTTCTCATGAGACTAAACATAAACGAATTAATTACAGTGATATATGGACACACAAATCATAAATTTTTATTCATATGTGTTCCACATGAAGAATATATCAAACATAAACATATGTGTTACCCATGAAAAGAAGTGTGCATCGTAATCATGTCAAAAAGCATAAAAAATCAGTGTTTCATAAAGTTTTCCATGAAATAAAGGATTTAATTCATAAATGGACGTTCATATGGGAGATTATGAATATATCATGATAAGTTATTTTAAACTTAAGAGAAATCATGTAAAAATAGTGCTTAAGATACTTTAGAAATGAGCCACTTTAGTACAGTTTAAGGGGAAATTTTAATGATTCATTAAAATTGAAATGGAATAATTGTTCGTATAACAAAAAAAATGAACAAAAGTAATTTTAATGATAAAATGATTGATTTTATAAGAATAATTAAGTCTTAAAAAAATCATATTTATGGTACTTGAAAATGAGTAACAAATTGGGAAGTTTCATTTAATCTAGCTTGCTTATCGAGATAAATTGAGAAGGGAACCTTTTTAGAACATGAATTTCCACATCAAAGAAGGATGTAATGTTATAGATATATGAGTATGAAACATATAAACAAAATTCATAATAATTATATAAAAATAAATAATAATTAAATTAGGGTAAATAGATATAAAGTATAACCCAAAGGAAAAAGGGTGGTTTGGAAAGAATCTCTTACCTTATGTCTGAAAGTGTTCTACACTTAATCTTATTGTCCTAAATAATCAAATTAATTAATTAAATAAATAAATTAAATAAATTAATTTAAAACCTTTTTATACATTTATTTAATTTATTCTAACTTTATTAAGTTTATTCATTCCCTTTTTGATGAGTTATAAGAAAAAATTTCATTGTTCGGGAGTGTTCTTTTCCTTTGTTTTCATGATTGGTTTACTTGTATACATGTATGGAAAATCATGTAAAATGAGAATATTTTTCCATAATTATATGTTATTAATGAAATTAAACAATATTATATGGTATTATATATCATTTTTTTTCAATATGTGAGGATGATTCATTAGATAAAACGTTAATGATAAAGGTTTATATTATTTTAGTGTTTTTTTATCATCACAAACTAGTTTTGTTTTATTAATTAATATCATGTATATATAATGGTTCCAGAACATTAAATAAAATTTAATAAATATATTATAACCACTTTTGACCAGAAAAATTCTTTTATGATCATCCTTGAAGTTGATAGTATAAATTGAAAACTCATCGTCTTTGAATGGGATAAATCAACACATCATGGATGTTGTTTTCATTTTTAGTACAAAAGGAGAGGGGAAGAGAAAATATGATGGGTTGTTACATTAAAAATAAAATAAAATTATAGTATATAAAATTTAATGTAGTTATCATGTCACTTGATTAAGTTGATGTGAGAAGAGAATAAGAAAAGAAAAGAAAAATAAAATAAATTTAAAAAGAACAGAAGAGGATTTTACCAATTGAATTTCTCCTCCTTGAGAACCTCTTTATGGAAATGAGTTTGTTATTTTGTGGAGAACAATAGATTCTAGATATGGGGGAGAGTCTTGGGAAGAAGTTTTATAATATTAAAGTCTTTGGAGGTGTGAGGATAAGGGGTGGTATTTATAGTGGAGGAGAGGAGTGTTTTTTTATTATTTTACTCACTAGTTTATTATTTTGGATCAAGACTACGAATAGTGTGGATTATTGAGAATAATTATAGTAAATAGTGTATGTGAGTTCAAAAAAAAGTTCTTTAAATCATACATATATCAACTATGACTCAATAATTCATTTATTTATCTTATACAATAAAAAAACTGTATTTCACTGTTAACCAAAATTTCAACTATTTTAAAAAAATCCAAAAAATTAACCCTAACCATTTTTCAAAATGTAAATTAAAAAATGGACTCCATTTTATGAAAATAATTTTCTAAATATGATAAATTTAATTTTTAATTAAAATCACCATTTATTCTAAAAAATAACAATTTTGAAATTATAACTAATTTTATAACACTTTGAAAAATTAATTATGGTCTCATAAAATTATCTTATAATCATAAGACTAAATAATATTAATTTATGAATCTATTTTATGAAAATAAATTTAATTTTAAATCATTATGTTAATTATAAAATTGTAAATAAGCATATATGTTTCCCAATAATACTAATAATTAATTTATCATTTTCAAAACATTTATTTACTTATACTATGATATAATTATATCAAATTTTAATTTATAAGATGCCTAAATTTTATTTATACTTTCATTGGTGAGTTTACTATTTTATTGGCTATTTTACTATTTATAAGGGTCATATTACTATTCCGAAGGTAAAATTACTATTCCATTGGTTTAGGTTCCTTAATTTATATAAATAACTCTTATTTCATTCATTCTTAATTTATAAATTTTTTATTGTATTCTATAAGTGATTTTATGGGATTAATACCATATGAAATAATTATAACAAGGGGAATTTCATTGATAATATTTTGGGTTGTTACATTCTTCCCCCCTTATGAAATTCCTCGCTCGTAATTTTTTTTTACACACTATAGTGAAAATAGGTGGGGGTAATTATCCTTCATCACTTACTCTGGTTCCCATGTTGTCTCTTGATACTTGTGGTTCTGCCATAATACTTTGATTGGGTGGCTAGTCTTAGTGCGTAGAACTTTATCTCTACGGTCCAAGATCTTCACTGACTGCTCCTCATATGATAGATAATTTTAAAACTATACCACCTATGAATTTAGTACATGTGAGGGATTTGGAATATACTTATTTAAGAGGGATATATGGAATACATCGTGTACTTGATACATGGTAGGTGGAAGATCTAGCCGATAGGCCACAACTTTGAGATGATCAAGAATATCTAAGGGGACGATGTACCTGGGACTTATCTTTCTTTTCTTCCCAAATCTCATGATCCTCTTCTATAAAGATATGTAGAGTAATACCATGTCTCCAACCTTAAACTTCTAGTCCCATCGATGATTTTATGCACAGATTTTCTATCAACTTTGGGCTTCCTTGATGTGTTGCTATTTTTTTTTCAATTTTTCCAACATTACTTAGACCATTTTAGGTCCTAGTAGATTACGTTCACCGACCTCATCCTAGTATTATGATGTTCTACATTTTTTCCCATAAAGGGCTTTATATGGAGCTATTTGGATGCTCAAGTGGAAACAATTTTTGTAAGAGAACTCGACCAGAGGTAGATGTTGGTATCATCCTCCTTTAAAGTCCATAGAACATTCTCTTAACATGTCCTCTCATGTCAAGATAGTTTGGCCAGATTGACCATCAGTTTGAAGATGATAGGTCATAATGAAGTTCAGATCAATATTTACAGGGTATTGGATAATTTTTCAGAACTTGGAGGTAAATATCAGATCCATATCAAATAAAATCAATAGTGGTACTCCATGAAGCCTAATATTTTATCTGATGTATATCCGTGAAAGTTTGATCAAGTGAGAAGTCCTATAAAATTGCGATAAAGTGATTTGTCTTTATTAGATGATCCAAAATGAACCATATAGCATTATTTATTCTATATGTCTCTGTAATTCTAGTGACAAGGTCTATGATGATGTTTTTCTACTTCCATGTTGGTATGTGTAATGGTTATATCACCCCCTTATAATTTTTCCATCCAGACTTCACTTGTTAACATACCAGGCACTTTGATGTATATTCAGTGATCTCCTTTATATTGTCCCACTAATAGTGCTCTCAGAGATATTGATATATCTTTATGGTCCCTGGGTGAATAGTGAAGGTTGAGGTATGTGCATTATTTAGAAGATCTTTATTTATCTTTGGATTGGATATTACACATAGTTGTAATCCAAATATCACAAATATTTACTCACCCATTTTGAACACTGAGTATTTCCCATTTATGATAGCTTCCACATTTTTCTGAATTTCCAAATTATTTATTTGATAAAACTTTATTTTATCCATAAGGCATGATTGAGAAATAATTTGAAAAAGTATTGATGATGTTCCTTCCTTAAAAATTTCCATGTCCATACTTTTTAGGTTTAAAAAGATCAGATCCTTCTCAATTATCATCATTGATAAAGATGAAGGATCCTTTCTACTTAGAGAATCCACCACCTTATTTTCTTTACCCGGATGGTAGTGGATTGAGAAGTCACAATCCTTGATGAGATCTAATCGTATCCAACATAACATATTAATATCCTTTTGTGTGAATATATACTTAAGGATTTTATTATTACTATATATTTCAAACATCTCCCCATAAAAATAATGCCACCATATTTTCAATGCAAAGATCACAGTTTCCGACTCCATATCTTTCATGGGATAATTTTTCTTAGGAAATTTCAACTTCCATTAAGCATAATATATAATTTTATCATTATTCATGAGTACATATCTTAATAACTTCTTTTAAGTATCATTGTATACCACAAAGAGTTCCCCACTCATTATAAGAGTAAGTAATAGTGTGGTGATAAGCCCATTTTTCAACTCTTTGAAGCAGTCTTCACATTCACTAGTACAGGTAAACTTTACTCCCTTCTGAGTCAACTTGTTTAATGGGTTTCAAAATCATGATAAGTTCTTCAAAAAGCATTGGTAATACACAGCTATACCAAGGAATATATATATCTCCATTATAGATATTGGCCTAGGCCACTCTTTGATTTCCTTTATCTTAGAAGGGTTTATAGATATTCCTTTACTGGTGATATCATGCCCCAATAATGATACTTCCTTCATCCAAAACACACAATTACTATAATTTACATATATTTTCTCCCTTAACAAAGGTATTTAGTATAGTATTAAAATAATCCTCGTGTTCCTCATTTTTTGGGAGTATATCAGAATATCATCAATAAAGACTACCACAAATTTGTCGAGGTAACATCTAAAGACTCTATTAATTAAATGAATTAAATGTTTTGGAGAATTATTGAGTCTAAAGGGAATCACTATGAACTCACAATTCCCATAACACATTTGAAAGGAAATATTGGAAATATCTTTATTCCTCACCTATAATTGATGAAATCATGACTGAAAGTCTACTTTAAAGATATACTTGGCCCCATATAGTTGATCGAACAATTTATATATCTATAGAATAGGATAATTTTTCTCTATCATGATTTTATTTAACTCATGATAATCAATGTGGAGGTTCATTGATTCATCACTCTTCTTGAAAAAGAGGACTGGTTCACCCCATGATGAATCACTTGAGAATATAAATCCCTTGTCTAGATTATCTTGTAACTGCTTCTTCAGTTCCTCCAACTCAATGGTGTCTATTATATAAGGTGTATTTGATATAAGAAGAGATCTAAGAATAAGTTTAATTGATAACTCAACTTATAAGTTAAGAGGAAGTCCATAAAATTCTCTATAGAACACATCAGTGCAGTCCCTTATAATGGGAATGTATTCAAGCATGATCCTCTCCTTTTTCTCAATCATTTGAGATAGATATGCTTCCTCATAAGGCAGTAATATCCACACTTGAAACAAATATTCTAAAGGAGATTCATCCTCCTCATTACACTTGTACAAAATTATAGGATTCTTCAGTATGTGAAGAGAGATCTACCATTTTCGATAGTTGATGTTATCTTTGTATAAAGATATCAAATCCATACCCAAGATAGCATAAAACTCTACCAAAGGAAGTAATATGAGATTTTCTAGGAGGTTAAGTCCACATAAATTAATAGATGATGAGTTATATACTTTGGATGAAATAATTGTCCCATTTTCTATTCTAATAGATAACTCAACCTATATATTTTGAGGCGGTGTTTGAATAATTTTACTAAAATTACAAGATATTAAAGAATGCATAGAACCAGAATCAAATAGTACATTCTTTATCCTTGAATGAATAACCAGAATACTTGTTACCACATAATTTTTGAGATCCTCCTCAGTAGTAGTGATAGCATATTCCATTCCTTGCTTCCTTGGAGGTTGTTATTGTTGATTACCACCATCAACCATTATTATAGAAAAATGGTTCACATAATGACCATGTTACTTATAGCTGAAAAAATTCACTACAAGATGAGTGTTGATCTAAATATTCCTTTATTCTTCCACATTAGTGGGGTTCTTCATATCTCTTAAATAGTTATTAGCAAGATTCCCCATTCTTCTTCATTTGAAGCATTTCTTAGTTCAATTTAGATTGTTCCAATGACGCTTCTTCCCAAAATTTCGACACATGGGATTTTGGATTTTCTTTCCATCATGGTATTTATCTATTGATCCCACCATATTAAACTTCATTTTATGTTTTTTCCCTAGGACCATGAGATCAATGAGAGTCTATGATCTCTATTTCAACCTTCAGGGCCCAACACAAAATATCCTTGTATCTGTCAAAGTCTTAAATTTCAAACAATTTTCATATAATTATATTTAGTTCACTAAATAAGTGATCCTCCTTGACTTTATTGTTCATGAAAAATCTATAGGAATATCTCATAATCCTTGAAATTTTTTCTTCATACATATTTATAGAATCATATAACGTTTTATTCTGTATGAGGAACTCAATTTCCATCTTAATACAAAGGATTCGGGGAAAATATTTATTGAAAAAATATTTTCTTGAAGACTTACCATTCCATGGAATAAATTTTCTCCATGGACTTTGTATTCTTTATCATTGTCCACCACTAATCAGATTCCCCATCAAAATGATAAACTAACATCACCACTTTCTTTTCTTTTAAGCATTGGAGGATAGTGAATATCTTATCAATGGATTTAATATATTTTTCTATAAGGAGGGTATCAAAAGATCCACTAAATATGGTATGCCTCTTCCAAATATATTATTTGACAGCAAATTTCTCTTTATTATGAGAATTATGGAATTCCACATGATTCAAGTTATTATTCATAACTTGATCCAGTTGATCAAGTACTATCATAATGTTTCGAGCACTCTTTCCCATCATTTTTGGCATATCATTAAGAAAAATCATCACATTTCCTATCACATTTATTGTTGGAATGAGTTATTTTATTTCAATACATTAACTAAGAAAAATAAATTAAAATTATGGGGCTTGAATATTTAGTTAATAAGCAAAATAAATAGAAACTTTGAACATAGAGGTATAAACTTATAAATGAAAAGAATATCCTAACTTGTGATTAACTATGTTTTAATCTAGGTTATCCAGGGCGATCGAATTATCCATGGGGTTTGTACTAAATTTATCTATTCCCAATATCCAAAAATAATTATATTATCCTTTGATACCAAGTATGAAATCCATAACCTTTTACATATATTATTACATAATTTTGAGCATGATTAACTATTAAATACAAACCAAGGATAGTAAAGTCTAGTTTCTTTGGAGGATTAATACATAAAACTGAGAACATGAAACCAAAATGAAAGAAAATTTTATTTAAACTCCATAATGAGCTCCTAAGTCTCATTGAGATAAAAAATATGCATAGGGTAACTTGGGGAATACATGAACAAAGGGATGAGGTAAAATCATAGTAAGGGAATAGACAAAGGAATACATCATAGAATATGATTTAAAAGGAATAAAATGAAGACATAAAAAGGAATGGAACATGAATAAACATACGAAATCATAACATATAGAAAATGGGATCATGTAATCATGGAATCATAGAGATATGAAAACAACATACAACATGACATAAGAATGAGTCAAGGATGACCACAAAAACCATTGAACATGAAAGAGAAAGATTCAATGATAAACACCAGGACCATTTCACATAATTATAATGAGTCAAGTAAAACCAAAAAGACCATTACTTATAGAGGTGAATGATTCAAGGCTAATCACTAAGACCATTGCACATGATTAGCTTGAGTCTAGGATAACCACCAAGACTATTGAACATGGAGTCTAATGAGACTAAACATTACCCAATTAATTTGAGTGCTATATGGGATCACACATAATAACATTTCTAGGAATAAGTGTTCCACATGAAAAATCAAACATAACCACAAGTTTTACCCATTGAAAGAAGTGGGCATCACAATCATCTCATAAAGAATAAAAAATGGGAGTATCATAAAAGTGCCTGTGAAATAATGGATTTAAATAATACATGGAAATTCATAAGGGAAATTAGTAATAGATAATGATAAGTTATTTCAAACTAAAGTTAAAACATGTAAAAATAGTGAATAAGAAACTTTAGAAATGAGTCACTTTAGTGTGGTTTAAGGGAAAATTTTAATGTTTGCTTTAAAACAGAAATAACATAATTGTTTTTATAAAACCAGAAATGAAGCAAGATAGATTTTAATGATAAAATGATTTATTTTTGGGAATAATGGGGTCTTAAAAATATTATCTATGTTACTTGAAAATGGGAAAGAAATTAGTAAGTACCATTTAATTAGACTTACATATCGAGAAGAATTGAGAATAGAACATTTTTAAAACATGCATTTCCCTATAAAAGAAGGATGTACTAATATGGATACATAAGTTTGGAACATATAAATATAATTTAGTATAAGTATATAAAAATAAATAACAATTACATTAGGTTAAATAGAGACAAAGTGTAACCTGAAGGAAAAATGGATGTTCAGAAAGAATCCCTTACCTTATGTCCGAATGTGTTATGAACATAATCTTAATGTCCTAAATAATAAAATTAAATCCATTAATTAATTAATTAATAACCTTTTATACATGTATTTTATTTATTATAATTTTATTAAGTTCATTTATGTCCTTTTTTATGAGTTATAAGATACAATTTCATCATTCGAGATTGTTTGTTTCAGTGGTTTTTATGATCAATTTACTTGTATACATGTTTGAAAAATCTTGTAAAATGAGAATATTTGTCCATAATTATATGTTATTAACCAAATTTCAAAATATTAAATGGTATTATATATCATTTTGTTTCTATATGTGATTATTATTCATTAGATAAAATTTTAATGATAACCGTTTAGATTATTTGGTTGTTTTTTGATCATCACGGACTAGTTTAGTTTTATTAATTAATATCATGTATATATAATGTTTCAAGAACCTTAAATAGGAGACAAAGAATATTTTATAATATTTTTGAACCATATTTTTTTAATGATCATACTTTAAGGTGGAAATGGAAATTGAAAACGCAACATCCTTGAATCCGTTAAATCAACACATCATGAGCGATGTTTTCAGTTTTAGTACAAAAGGAGAGGGGAAGTGAAAAGATGATGGGTTGTTCCATTAACACAATAAAATTAAAGAATATAAAAGATAATTTAGTTATCATTTCACTTGGATAAGGGTATTTGAGGATATAATAAGAAAATAAAATAAAAATAAAATAAATTAAAAGATAACAAAGGAGGATTTTACCTCTTGAATTTCTCCTCCTTGAGAACCTCTTTAGGGAAATGGTTTTGGTATTTTGTTGAGAAAAAATGATCCTATACATGAGTAAGAGTCTTTGGAGAGGATCAGGAAGATTATGGACAATATTCATGGCTTTGGAGGTGTGAGGATAAGGGGTGGTGAGGGGTGGTATTTATAGTGGAGGAGAGGTGTGTTTTTTGATTATTTTACTCTTTAGTTTATTATTTTGACTCAAGACTATGATTAGTGTGCATTCTTATAAATAAGTACATTAAATAGTTCATGTGTGTCCAAAAAAGGTTATTAAATCATTAATATATCAATCATGACTCAATAATTTATGTATTTAACTTATACAATAAATTACTGTATTTCACTATTCACCAAAAATTCAATTATTTTAGAAAAATAAAAAAATAACCCCAACTATTTTTGACTTGTAGAATTAAAAAATGGAATACATTTTATGAAAATAATGTTATAAATATAATAAAATTAATTTTTAATTTAAATCATCATTTATTCTAAAAATATAAATTTTAAAATTATAATGAATTGTATTACACTTTGAAAAATTAATTAAGGTCTCATAAAATTATCTTATAATAATAAGACAACAAAATATTAATTTATTAATTTATTTTATGAAAATAAATTTTCTTTTAAATGATTATATTAATTATAAATCTGTAAATAAACATTTATGTTTCACAAGAATACCAATAATTAATTTATCATTTTCAAGACATTTATTTACTTATACAATGATATAATTATATTATATTTTCATTTATAAGATACTTAAATTTTATTTATACTTTCATTGTATATTTTAATTTTTTATTGGCTGGTTTACTATTCATAAGGTTCATATTACTATTCTAAAGGTAAAGTTACTATTCCATTGGTTTAGGTTCTTTAATTTCTATAAATACCTATTATTTCATTAATTATTCATTTATAAAGTTTTTATTATGCTCTATAAGTAGATTTATGTGATTCATACTATATGAAATAATTATAAGAAGGGTAATTTCACTGATAATATTTTGGGTTGTTACAAATATTACAAAATTTTATATAAATATTAAATACATCTCATAATAATAATTACTCATAATAGTAAAAGGTTTTGTGTCTTTGGATACAAGATACATAATAAACTAATTTTATAAAATATATTCATTATCTTTCATGAATTTATTCTTACATATAAACCTTATTAGGCATATACTACATAAAACCTCTCTTCATAACCTAGGGAAAGAAAATATAAGAAAGGGTGAGATCTGATTCTTAGTAAGGGTAAACATATGAGATATCAAACAATGATCATGAATGATTATAAGATAAGCATAAAGTTATGAAAACATGATCAATTTTTTTGAAATTCATACCTAATAAATCAAAGATCTATAATAATGAATCATGGAATGATGCTTTTTAATAAAATAAATAAATCATCAGATTTTTAAATCATTAATAATCAATCATTATCCATGAGAACATATCATTATAATAAGACATTGGGTTTTTAGAATATAAACAATCATAGAAAATTATTTCCTTAGTCTAGGATCATTACAAAGACTATCATAGTGGATTAGGTTAACTCCTCATTCCATTATTTCCTTAGTCAATGTTCACTCTAAAGAATATCATCATGATAAAAAATCCCTTTACTAAACTAGGTTCACTCCCCATTCTTGTCTATATTATCTCATGAGATATAAATCATTACCTAATTAATCAGAAGTCTATATAATTATGAGACCACCCATTATATAATGAAAACCATACATATTTGTTCCACAATATCAAGTAAAAATTCATCATTTCTTCATATCATGACCTATGGAAAGAAAATTATTTTCATAAAATTCTCATCATAGCATAACCTATGGAAAAGAAATGTGTTTCATAAAGATTTTATCATAACTTAATTAACATGTGGGAAAGAGATGGGTTTCATAGAATCATCCTTAAATAATCATCGTTATAAGAAATTCAAATAAAACAATGAATAGAATAAAAATATAATATCCTCAGGAAGAATACAAATACATAAAGAATATTGACATAAATGAAAAATACCTTTAAAAAATAATTTTAATATTTCTTTGAATGTAGTAAAAATATAATTTTCTTTCGTATTCTTTAAAAAAAATACTAGAATATCGAAAAGAAAATTTCCTTTGAAAATAACCCTGGAAAATTATAAATTAATCTTCAAATTGAAGATTATTCATGAAGTGTGAAAATCTATTCATGCGGTAAATATTAAAATAAATGTTTCTTTAAGACTTTTTATAAAAATTCATAAATAAACTATTAAAAAAACAATGTAAAAGTTATTTTTTTAAAAATTGAGAGGAAGGTAAAATATGGTTCAAAATTAATTTAAATAAAAATTTTAGCATATAAAACAATATTCTTGAAAACATTATAAAGAAACATGGCCAAGGAAGATAAAGTTCGTCGACCAAAGAGAAAATAAGGTCAAATTTTATTAAAAAAATTATCAATATTTTTAAGTACTAAAGAGTGTAAAATGTTACTAATAATTAAAAAAATTAATAATAAAAATAGAATAATAATATATATGGAGTTTAAAAGATAAGAACTATATAATTTACCCTAAACAAATTTTTTCATAAACAATCCCCAAAAGAAATGAGATTGTAACATAAGCCCTTACCTCAAATACCATATTTCTTTATAAAAATTTAAAAATAATGTATAATAAATATATATTTGTTATAAATCTATTAAATAACCATATTAATACATAACTTAATATGTATAATTCATTTATAATTTCATATTATCCTTTTATTAATAATTCTTCATTAAAATGAACATTAAGGTGAAAACTGGTCTTTTTTCCTTATATTTTTTGGTTTGATGGTATGTTTCTTACACCTTGGTCATGGTTTCTTAAACTAGTACATATTAATAATGTCATAACTATCATATTAATTAATTATATACACTTTTATAACTATTCAAATAAAGTATTGATGAATGTAATGAAATAAAGTTAAATAATAATTCACCATTAAATAATCATAATTATATCCTAAATATCATATATATTAATAAAACATATCCTTATGTCCATCCATGTAAATATTAAATGAAAAATTAATCACATCATTTAATGGATGTGGTACTCCATAGGTACACATGAGTGACATTATCATTTTCTAAAATATGGGAAGGGGATATACAATGGATATAAAATTAACATAAAAACATGTTAGTATAGTTAATATAGTTATTAAATCATTTTTATATGGTTATAGAACATTTTTAAGAGGTTTAAGTAGAAATAAACATGGAAAATATTGGTAAGAACATATACCTTTTTTTGGGAAACTTCCTTTAAAAAGAAACTTAATGATTCTTGGATGCGTATTTTTGGAAGAACAAAACCTCAAGATCATGAATAAAGATTTTTTAGAGTATTTGGGTAGATATTTTTAAACATAAATGGATAAAGTGGTGTGGATAAAAGAAGATATTATTTTTTTTCATTTATAAGTGTGTGGAGGTACACTCTTGTAAATACTCAACACATTAAATTATAATAATGTCATATTCAAGTGAAATTGGAACCAAAACTACCCAAATTATAATACAAGATAATTTTTTTATCTAAATAACCCTAATAAATAGGATTTAGAAATGTTTTTAGGTCATTTTAACCCTTATCTATTTAATTTAACCCCCATTAACCATTTTAACATGTACTGTAGTAATGAATTTTTTACCTTGGTTACTACTCCTAATGACCAAAAATGAAATCAAAATCTTTACTAAATTCAGAAATGATGGTTCCAAATATGAAAAAATAGATTCAATTTATATAAGTGTTATAAATTATTTTTAAAATAAGTGCTCAAAACGCAGTAAAAACCATTTTTTGAAAAATGAATTTTTAAGCATAATACTAAATTTATTATTATTCCTTGAAAAGTAAAAACCATTAAATGAATGTTAAAATATTTTATTGAATATAACATCTAAAAATTTCATTAAAATCCTTCATAAATAGTGATTAATTTAATTTATTAAGATAAAAACACATTACAAACATTATAATAGTTTTTTAGAAAAACATCTCTTATTACCTACAAGTGATATTATTTTCATTTATAACCCATTCATAACCAATAAATTAATTTTTTACATATGTAAAAATAAATTTTCATAGTTTTTTAGTTCTATTAATACCCATTAAACCAAATGTTTGGAAATAATAGTCACATTTAATAATAATGTTTCAATAGTATATCACAGTTCGTTTAAGCTCAGTATTACATGTAAAGTAGGATATCAAACACTTTGAATTTATTTAAATAGAATTATATCACAAAATATTGGGGTGTTACACCACCCTAAAAAATAGAGTTATCATATAATAAATATATTTATTATAGATTTATTAATTTCATCTACCTAATATATCTATTTTAAATGAATTTCCTACCAATAGTTCTAGAGGAGGTCGCAGAGGTTGTTGAAGGAGAGGTCACAGTGGCCATTGATGTTCAATAATCATTATTGTAAAAATTATACATGTTTAAAAGACATTAATAGAATATATACAATGAAATAAATATAATTATAAATCCAATTAGGATTATTTTAGGTCTCATTCTGATTTGAGCATATTGGTATATCAATTTGTAAACAAACAGTCAACCAATAAACCTTGGAAATCAGGAAGGTTGTAAGAACCCAATTTTTATTTGAAGTATGAAACCTTTTATTTATAGTTTAATTATTTGGTTCTGACCTAATGTGAATGAATAACGAGGTTACAGAATAAACTAGGTTGTATGAGGCTTTTTTAAAGCCTTAATCCTCTAATTTTAGAGGAAATAGTTGGGCCACAGATTTAGTAACAAATATGCAACTTAGGTCACCTGATTTGTTTAAATAGTATGGGGATCACTATTTTTCTTAAGTGTGAAACCTAGGATGCATGAACATACTAGTATTTCAGGTCCCGTTGTAGAGGGGGTTTGTATGGGTTGTGCACGGTTAGTCAAACCATGTGCCTAGCCCATGTGAGGAGTCTCTTAGGGAACTTCAAGGTGCACAACTGACACACTGTTTATAAAACAATGTGTCTCAATTTTTTACCCTTTAGAAATTTGTAAAAGGAATTTTTTTCCTTAAATAATTTATATTTTTCTCACCCATTTCCTCCATCTTTTCCAACATACAGCACCACATCCTCCTTGAGAGGTACATGGATTTAATATCCTAGGATTTGTGTGTAACGTCCCGGTTCCGGGAGCGACCCAGAGGCACCCCGTACCCTGTTGGTCACACGGCCTCAAGCGCATTTCCCCGAATTCCAGAGGATACCACTAGCAGTGAGGGCCTTGGGTGTGTTAGTGTGGAAACTATGCCCTCATTGGCAGAGTACACAACAGAAGTAAACAACACATACAATACCTGAAGTAGTAAATGTCCAACAACAATAAACAACAGAAGACTAAAATAATAGACAACTGGAGCACACACAGACACACACACACACACACACACACATATATATATATGAAATGATCCATGATATATATGTCTAGGAATGCAGCCAAACAAGTCATAATGCTGAATACAATACTAAACCAAATTACAAAAGAAAATAGATAAGAAACTCCTCAACATCGCAAGCCTCGGCTTGGTCCCATGCTCTCCTTCTCCAATGCAATCAAGTACCTAAAGTTGAAGGGAACTTTCCCTTGTCTATACCTGCAAAAATATAATTTTTTTGGGCCCAAAAGCATGACCCAAAAAGGGTGTGAGACTAAATCAAAGTAGGCAACCACCCGAAGATCTATTCCTAACAGTCAGTGAGCATATGGAAGGTAATAGTATAGTAAGTAGTAAACAATAACCAGTAAATAGGATGATACAAAACAGTAAACAATCCAAATATCAACAAGCAGCAGTGAAGCAAACAGCTAACCACAAACAGGAATCCCTCTGGGAAGTACTCACAGCGATCCCCCGGGTCCTATCCAAGAAGTACCAACAACCCTCTGGGCAGTACACTCAGACTAACCCCTCTGGTTTGGTCATACAAATTATAAGACTCTCTAAGGAAGAACGTTTAGTCAATTACCCTTATAGTCTAAGGTAGGCAGGGACTCTCTGAGGATGATCACATGGATAATTCCCCTTATATCCCCAAGGTCTAGAGACTCTATGAGGAAGCTCACTTGGTCAATTCCTCTTACAGCCTCAAGTCGATCAAATAATCTCTAAGGAAGCTCACTCGGTCAATTCCTCCTATAACTTGGAATGGTTTAAGGAAATTCAAAAAAAAAGACTCTCTGAGGAAGCTCACTTTGTCTACCCCCGTATTTTCTACAAATATCAAGACTCTTTTAGGAATCTCACTCAGTCTATCCTCCTGTAGTCTATAATATCCAAGACTCTCTGGGAAGATTACTTAGTCTATCCCCTATAGTCTATAATGTCCATGACTCTATGAGGAAGCTCCCTCGGTCTATCCCCTTATAGTCTATAGCACTAGGTTCTCACGGCCCTATGCCAGTCAGTGCATAATAGTGCTATAAGTCCAAAGAAAACCTACAAAGCTACTTGTCTAACCAGTCTATAACATATCAAGCATGTCAGGGAACAACACTCCATCCTACGGTCACAAGGAATGAAAAACAGGTACAACGACCAAAGTCTAAACAAGAACAAAAGGTCATAACAGAACAAGGCATGGGAAAACATCCAAGCATTGAAATTATCCTCATATATGACCAAATTACCTCTGAACAAGCATACAAGCAATTAAGGAAAACAACAGGGGAAAAACAGTAAACACGCAATACCCCGTTCAAGGGTATTGGTTGAATTTTCACATAATAGTCAAGGAATTTGAAAGGAAAGGAACAAAACACCTACCTTGGTGCTAGGAGATCAATATAATTGAACCACGAGGATTGAATCTCCTTATAACGTTTTAGATCTACGAAAACATGCAAAATGCCGAACCCATGATAACTTGAAAAAGAGGAGTAATTGAAAAATGATGCTCTAGAAGAAGGGAGATCTTACCAATGCGGTTCCAATGCAATATACGGCAGTTGATTCGGAGAACAGATGGAGGATTGGGGGTTTGGAGGTTATTTGAGGCCATATGGGACACTCTCGGTTGAATAAGGTAGAGAAGAAGCATGTTCTAGAAATTAGACGTGACCTCGGTCCATTTAATGAAAAAAAAGAAAGTACACGACGTGTACTTTTGGAGTACACGGTGTGTACTAGGCTTTTCTGTACTCCACTTTAAGTAGCCTCCACATCACCCCACATGACCTTGTGTGTGGCCCAGACATGGCCAGCACACGGCCTCGTGTGACATCGAAGTACATGACGTGTACTTATAAAGTAAATGGCTTGTACTTACAAAATTTCCAAAAACTCATCTTTTCTAAAAAATGCCAGAAAAAGGAAAAACATACCTGAAACGAAAGTCTGGGTTCTTACAAACTTCCCCCTGTAATGAAATTCTTCCCCAAATTTTCCTAGCGAGGTGCAGAAGAAGAAACCCCGAACAACTCTGGACATTGTGATCATACATTGGCCTCCCTCTCCCAAGTCTCGTCCTGCACTCGCTCGTGACGCCATAAAACCCATACTAGAGGAAAATACCAGCCATAGAGAACCTTCATACTATGATTGAAAATCAGGATAGGATGCTCCTCAAATGATGCATCTGCTTCGATCTCAACCTCCTTCGGTTGAAAGACATGAGACGAGCCTGAAATGTAATGTCAGAGCTGGGAAACATGGAAGATGTCGTGCATAGACCGATACCTCTGAGGTAACTGCAACCGATTGGCTACCGGACCAACTCTCTCCAACACCTCAAACGACCCGAAGTACCTTGGTGAAAGCTTACCATGTATCCAAATCATCTTGTGTCCCAACCTCGGTGTGACATGTAGGAAAACCTGATCCCCAACCTCGAACTCCAGAGGTCGTCTCCGCTGATCAGCATAAGGCTTCTGTCAAGAGTGTGCTGTAGCCATCCTCTTCCGAATTAGCTCTATCTACTCTGAGGTGTCTTGAACAAGATGAGGTCCCAACAAAGCCACCTCTCCTACTTCCATCCAACATAAAGGTGATTGGCATGGCCTATCATAAAAATCCTTGTAAGGTTCCATCTGAATAGTCGCATGAAAATTGTTGTTGTAGGAGAACTCCACAAGAGGTATATGATTCTCCTAAGAACCTCCAAAGTCCAGAATGCAAGCTTGGAGCATATGCTCAAGAACCTGAATTTTATGCTTGGAATGGACATCTGTCTGGGGATAAAATGCTGGACTCAGAAGCACCTGTATACCCAAAGCCTTCTGAAGCCCCTGCCAGACCCGAGAAGTAAAACATGCATCCCTATCTGAAACAATGGAATGTGGAACTCCATGTAGCCGTAAAATCTCTCAGATGTACAATTGTCCCAACTCATCTACACTGAAGGTCTCCTTGATCAGCCATAACTGAGAAACCTTTGTAATCCTGTCGATGAAAACCCAAACAGCATCGTTCCCTCGAGAAGACCTTGGTAACCCCATCATGAAATCCATCGCGACGTCGTTCCACTTCCACTCAATAATGGGTAGCTGCTTTAAAAGGCTTGCTGGTTGCTGATGCTCCGTTTTCACCTACTGAAAAGTGGAACACCTCATGATGAAACCAGCAACATATCCCTTTATAACTGTCCACTAATACTGGTGGTGTAGATCATGATATATCTTGGTGATGCTAGGATGAACTTCCCAAACTAAGGAATGGAAATACCGCATCAGCTCCTCGTGTATGTCTGTTGGCACCCATACGCATCCCTAGAAACGCAAGATCTCATCCTCTACCACTTTCCATCCATGAAGATTGTCCTACCCCGACACACCCTCCGCAGGACTAGGCCTTATGAGTCTGATAGCTGCCTCATCCGTACCCGATCGAGAAGAGTAGAGGTAACCACTATAGAAGATAGAAAAGTCTTCCCCTATCTGTCGTGCACCTACAAATGAATCTCAGAGAATAGAGCCCTAAGAATCCACTCAATGCTGGCCTCCTAGACTGCCTATATCTGAGTTTTCCTGGTCAACACGTAAACCACTACATTTCCTTTCCTAGGTGTAAATGAAAGCTCAAAGTCAAAGGACTGAAGATACTCGACCCACCTGAGCTGTCTCAGATTCAGACCGCACTGAGTGAATATGTACATGAGAATTTTGTGGTCGATGAAAAATACAAAATGCTCACCCAAAAGATAATGTCTCCAATAATGTAAGGCATGAAAAATGGATTCCAACTCCAGATCATGCAGAAGGTCGTTCCTCTCATGTGGACACAACTGCCGAGACCTGTACGCAACGACTCCATCTCCCTGCATAAGCACAACTCCCAGCCCAATACCTAAAGCATCACAATAAATGGTATAAATATTGCCTGGCTCTAGAAAGACTAGTATAAGTGCTGACGACAACCTCCCTTTCAGCTCATGAAAGGCTGACTCACAAGAATATGACTATAAGAACTTCGCAACCTTCTTGGTCAGACCTTCCAGTGGTGCTGCTAAGCGTGAAAATTCTTGTATGAAGCGTCTGTAGTATCCAGACATCCCTAGAAAACTCTGCACCTCAAAGACGTTCTTCAGATTCTCCCAAGAAACTACTTCTCTCACATTCTATGGGTCCACTGATACTCTTGTCTCTGAGATAACCTGGTCCAAAAAGTGAATATGATCCATCCAAAAGTGACATTTCAAGATCTTAGCATATAACTGATGCTCCCTCAGTGTAATCAAAAAAATATTAAGATGGGAAGCATGGCCGTGTCGAGTGTGAGAGTACACCAAGATATCATCCATGAAAACCACCACAAAGGAATCCAAGTATGTATGGAACACTCAGTTCATCAGTTCCATGAAAACTGCAGGCACGTTCGTGAGACCGAACGACATAACCATATACTCGTATAGACCATACCTACTCCAGAATGCTGTAAGAGGTATATCAGATGGTCTAACGTGCAACTGATGATAACCTAACCTCAAGTCATTCTTCTAGAACACCTGGGCTCCTTGAAGCTGATCAAAGAGGTCATCAATCCTAGTCAATGGATATCGGTTCTTGACCGTTAACTGGTTCAACTTTCGATAATCCACACAAAGCATGAGGGTACCATCTACCTTCTTCACAAATAGAATAGGAAAACCCCACAATGAAGTACTGGGTCAGATGAAACCCTTTGCATGCAACTCCTCCAACTGCTTCTTGAGTTGCTATAACTTAGGTGTATCCATCCTTTAAGGAGGAATGAACACTGGTGCCACTCCTGACACGAGCTCAATAGAAAAGTCTACCTCATGCTCTAGTGTAAAACCTAAAAAGTCTTATGGAAATAAATCCCTGAAACAATCCACCACTGGAGGAAAGTCTAACTGTGAAGTCCCTTGGTCATCCAGATAAAGACTAGCAATCTAGGCTGTAACTCCTCCTAACCCATGATGCTCAGATCCTGCTCAACTCGCCTGGACATCCCACTCACCTCTATGAAGAAAAGATCCACCCTCTGGTGAATCAAAACTCACCCTGTGGAGATAACAATCGATGACTTCCTGGAAGGGGACTAACCAGTCCATTCCAAGAATGACATCATAGCTCGTTATTTCTAGGACATAGAGGTCCCATAAGAAAAGACACCCTGAAAACTCAAGAGGGAACTCTCTGGATTGACGTACTCTAACCACTCTAGTCCTCAATGGTGTGTCTAGAGTCATAGTATCGGTAGAGGAAAATATGCAGAGCCCAAGTCTCTCAATAACAACAATAGAGATAAAGCTATGCATAGCGCCAGTATCAAAAATAGCTGAAGATAAAACTGAGGCTACTAAGATCGTACTTCAAACTATAGAAGGGTCGGGATCCTGCTTCTGATAGGTCTACTTCACTGCAAAATTATGGCTTATACCGCGACACTATGACCCTGGATGACCACTCTGAGCTGATCCACTCTGTTGTCGCAGGTAACTTGGTGACTGAACACCACAACCGCGATCTCCACCTTGGCCCGAACGGCTGTAAGAACTCAAGTTCCCAGACTGGTGAGAAACTGGCGATGCATCTCTTGAATGCATGGTCATAGAAGAACCCCTACCACCAGTTGTAGGTGATAAGATCTGACAAAACTCTGAATATGGCCCATCTTGCCACAAGATCGGCACTCCATAGGGTCTCTTTGGCACTGAGGCCTAGTATGCCTGCTCCTCCCACACTGGTAACATACTACCTGGCTGCCCGAAAATATTTTCCACCTACTCTGATCTCCTCGAGCAGAAACCCTGCGGCGCTTCCTGCTATCAGTAGGAGGAACAATGACTCTGGATGTCGAACCGTCCTGACTCACTTCTCCAGAATCCCTCATATTGTGCTCTGTGATCTACGCCTAGTTGACGATAGTTTATATCGAAGTCAACCTAAATATATTCATCTACGAGAGGATTTCACGCCTCAAACCATCCTCGAACTTTCGTGTAAGAAACATTTCATTACCTCCTAGAATAGGAATGAAATCCTACAGCTTATTAAAGCGAGACGAGTACACAATAACAGAAAGAGTACCCTGCTCCAGATTCATAAACTCCTAGGCTCGATCGGCCCTCAAGGTATCCAGGTAGAAGTAATCATAGAAGATGCGCCAAAACTCATCCCAAGTCATACTCTGCTGGTGCCCTAACTATGAGATCACCTCCCACCACCTCTTGGCAGAGTCTCAGAGTATATAGGTAGAGAGATTCACCCTCTTCTATGGAGGTATCTCTAGATGCTCGAAAATTGTTAGTGTGGCCTCTAGCCATGACTCAGTAGCCTGAGGTCTTCCATCCCCTAATAAAGTAGGAGGATGATGTTGTTGGAAAACCTACGTCAACTCTTCCATTGACAGGGCAGGAGGCGGCGCTCCCTGGAAGGTATGCATCATCCTCATAAAGTCTTCCCTAAACCGTGCATCGACGCCTGGAACTAGTATAACTGTTCGTGCCAAGGTTGGCATAGCAGGAGGATTTGCAGGAGGTCCCTGATCGACCATATCCAGTGTCTGATCGCCGTCTGGTAGCTGACGTACAACCGGAGGATGTTTTGTTGTCATAACTCTGAATGGTCAAAATCAGACCTTAAATCCAGATTATCAAAGACTGAGAACACAAGAGTACAATAGGGGAACAAGAGAAAGAAACATTCAAGTTTTACAAAACCTGAATACACGGCGTGTATAAAAACTACACAACATGTTCTTTTAATCCATTCACATGGCGTGTGATTCTGCCACAACTGGTCATGTAACGCCCCAACCACATGGTGTGTTGTCCCCACACACGGCATGTACGTGAACTCTATTCTGCTGCCCGAGTCTCCTTACACAACTAACCCACAAGTTCCTCTTAATCCTAGACTAGACAGCGTGTTCACAAAGGACACGACATGTACTAAACAAGGTTTCAACGACCCATGTTTATAGTTACACAACCTGCTACACGGTTCACTCTACACGACGTGATCCCTGAGAACACATATTGTACTTGAAAGTTTCCCCCGACCCGTGTTGTTTGTGACATGACCGGGTACTTAGGTTATATGGCACGACATGTGATAACAGGACACAACGTGTATAGTTGAAGTTTCATCCATCCGTGTCGTTAGTCACATGGGTAGATACACATTCACTACAACACGACATGTACGTACCTTACACGGTGTGTTCCTAAAGATTTTTTCACAACCCTATGTTTCTACCTACACAGTCAGTGACACGGTTTAAAAACTACACGGTGTGTATTAATAAAGTACACGCTGTGTATTCTGGGTTTTTCCGGGCAGTAGCTCAGAAACTACTCCAAAGCCCAGAAAACACCGAAAACAAGAGTTAAGGTGCCAAATTCTAATCTGTGAGGGCCCATACTCCCTGTGAATCAAATCTTGGAATCGTATAAAAGTCATAACAAGGCAACCCAACAACGATCCACCAAATTCCGGTCCATGAGGGCCCATAACACCTCAAGAACCAAATTTTGGCATCCATTTAAGCAAAGCACTATACAAACAAATTCTCTATCAAACTGTAGAGATTATATCAAAGCATCTATCACAACAACATGCATAATCTACACAACGTCTATCACAACAACATGAAATCTCTAATGCATCCAAGATGGCATGGTAAGAATGCATGGCATGTGATTTATAACAAGTACCTACATGATGAAAGAGATGGAATACCCTCATCTCATCAGGTTCTGATAGAAATAGAGCTGCAACAACAACAATTGTAACAACACAAATCATGTGAATCACCCAATGGTGAAATCATATCAACTATAAAAATTACAAAACCTAAATAAATTGCAATCAATGAGGTAGATTGGCTTTTCCCTATACACGGGTTAGCTACTCCTGGGCACAAATTATTACCAAGTACCTATTCTATCCTATCACTGGCTATAGGCTCCAAACAGTAAGTCAAGAGAAAATAATTCCTCTGATAACACTTTGTAACATCCTGGTTCCGAGAGCCACCCAGAGGCGCCCCGCACCCGGTTGGTCACATGGCCTCAAGAAAATTTCCCCAAATACCAGAGGCTAACAACTAGCAGCGAGGGACTTGGGTGTGTTAGTGGGGAAAATATTCCCTCATTGGAAGAGTACACAGAGGAAGTAAACAACACATACAATAGGGGAAGCAGTAAATGTACAACAACAATAAACAGCGGAAGACTAAAACAATAGACAACTGGAGCACACACACATATATATGAAATGATGCATGATACATATATCTAGTAAAGTAGCCAAAAAAGTCACAATACATAATAAAATACTAAACCAAAGTACAAAATAAAACAGATAAGAAACTCCTCAGCATCGCAAGCCTCGGCTTGGTCCCATGCTTTTCTGCTCCAATGCAATCAAGTACCTGAATTTGAAGGGTGTTTTCCCTTGTCTATACCTGCAACAATATAATCTTTTTGGGCCCAAAATCAAGACCCAAACAGGGTGTGAGACTAAATCCTAGTAGGAAACCACTCGAAGATCTGTGCCTAATAGTTAGTGATCATATGGCAGGTAATATTACAGTAAGTAGTAATCAGTAACTAGAAAACAGGATGATACACAACAGTAAACAATACACAGATCAACAAGCAGTAGTGAAGAAAATAGCTAACCACAAATAGGAATCCCTTTGGGAAGTACTCACAGCCATCCCCTGTAGTCCTATCCAAGAATTACCAAAAACCCTCTGGGTAGTACACTCAGCCTAAACCCTCTAGTTTGGTCATACAAAATATAAGACTCTCTGAGGAAGCACACTTATTCAATTCCCCTTATAGTCTAAGGTAGTCAGGGACTCTCTAAGGATGATCATGCGGTCAATTACCCTTATATCCCCAAGGTCTAGAGACTCTCTGAGGAAGCTTACTTGGTCAACTCCTCTTATAGCCTCAGGTTGATCATAGACTCTCTGAGGAAGCTCACTCCGTCAATTCCTCCTATAGTATGGAATGGTTTAAGGAAATTCAAACAAAACAAAGACTCTCTGAGGAAGCTTACTCGGTCTACGCCTGTATAGTCTACAAAGCTCAAGACTCTCTAAGGAAGCTCAGTCAGTCTATCCTCATGTAGTCTATAATATCCAAGAATCTCTGGGAAGCTCACTCGGTCTATCCCCTATAGTCTATAATGTTCAAGACTCTCTGAGGAAGCTCCCTCGATCTATCCCCTTATAGCCTATAGCACTAGGTTCTCACGTCCCCATGCCAGTCAGTGCATAATAATTCTATAAGGCCACAGTAAACCTACAGAGCTACTTGGCTAACCAGTCTATTGCATAACAAGTATGTCAGGGAACAACACTCCATCCTACGGTCAAAAGGCATGGAAAACAGGTACAACGACCAAAGTTTGAACAAGACCAAAAGGTTATAATAGAAAAAGGCATGGAAAAAACATCCAACCATAGAAATTATCCTCATATGTGACCAAATTACCTCTACACAAGCATACAAGCAAGGCAGGAAAACAAAAGTGGAAAAACAGTAAACACGCAATACCCCGTTCAAGGGTATTGGTGGAATTTGCACATAATACTCAAGGAAATTGAATGGAAAGGCACAAACCACCTACCTTGGTGCTAGGAGATCGATATACTTGAACCACGAGGCTTGAATTTCCTTAGAATTCCATAGATCTATGAAAATGCACAAAACATTCAACCGACGATAACTTGAAAAAGAGGAGGAATTGGAAAAGATACTCTAGCAAAAGGTAGAGCTTACCTATGTAGTTCCAATGCAATCTACGGTAGTAGATTTGGAGAGTGGATGGAGGCTCGGGGGCTCGGAAGAGATTCACGGCTGTACGGGATGCTCTCGGTCGAAGAAGCTAGAGAAGAAGCGTGTTCAGGTGATTAGATGTGACCCCAGTCCATTTAATGAAAAAAAAGTAAGTACATGGTGTGTACTTTTAGAGTACACGGCGTGTACTAGGATTTTCTGCACTCTGATTTAAGCGGCCTCTACATCACCCCACATGACCGTGTGTGTGGTCCGGACACGGCCAGAACACGACGTCACGTGACATTGAAGTACACAGTGTGTACTTCAAAAATTTCCAAAAACTCAACTTTTCTCAAAAACTTCAGAAAAAGGAAAAACATACTTGAAACAAAGGTCTGGGTTCTTACATTGAGATTTCATCTCCATCTGGTCTCTAATCGAGCTACCATTCATATCATTGGATTCCTAACATTAAGAGTTTTGATCCACTATCTTGTTTTCTTTATTCATATCTCTGTCTTCAAATCTATTTTGTTGTAAGCTAATATTACCAATTTTTAGGTTTTTTTCTACTATTCTATTTTATTTTAATTTAGGATAAACCAAGGGCTAATACTAGAAAAGGAATCTAGTATATGTATGAGGTAGGTGTTCTATGACTTATCCCTCAAGGTCTCATTGTTTATAAATTTTTTTCATTATGCGCACATCAGTTTCACTAGGGTGTTGATCCTTAAATTCATATGCCTTGAATTCAATCATCTAGATTGAAAAATAAGGCCTATCAAGACATTTTGATATTTTTGGATGTTGAGATCTCAACACCAACCAACCCATTAAGGTTTGTTCCTTGTTATTCCTTTAGAAACCAGCATTTTGACTACTCAGAACTTCGTCTGGGTGTATTTTACTTTACATTTATCATGGTATTTTCTTATTTTAATTAAATTAATTGTAAATTTTTAATTGGTAAGTGTGTGTGTGTATATATATATATCACTATAACTTGATAAATTTTAATCGAATTGGAAATTGGTTTCATGTCCCTACAGACCATGTCACTTAGGATGAAATGTAATGATATAAACCTAATGAATGTTAATTTTTATGAGAATTACATGGCCTATGATAGCTTATGGAAATATATAAATATGATTATATATTTTCTATTTCATATAGACCATTTTTATATTTATAGGAATGGTCAAACTTGATCCTTCCTTGGATTCTCTAGGGGATTCCTTGATCACTCAGAGGACAATATTACGATTCATTGAGACGGTTGACAAGGGTGATACCCACTATAAAACTAGGTATTTTTCTATTAGAGGATTCCCAAAATGATTCCATTGGATCCCAATCCTTCTACAGATTATTATAATTCTTTATATGCACTCATTGAATTCAATGTGATTTCCTAGGACATGCAACGCCTTGGATTATTATCCTTGGGATCCTGTCATTCTTAGCTCAGGATTCACATCATAATTGATCTGTGAAATTGTTTACAGACATTTACAATGGAATTCCTTGGGTATACCCCTTTGATAACACTTATTTATTATTGTTAGGATGTATGTTTGTGTATTTTGATCCAAAAAAACCTTCTAAGGTCAAGGATGACTTGTTTAAATCTTAGATCCTTTTAGTATCCTCCATATTAATTTTCATGGTTATTAGTAAAATAATTCCCTTATAACTTGATTAGAATATTAAATGAGCACATGGTTAGTGAATAACATCTTAGGCTGAAGTGGGTGTGGTCAACTAGGTTTCCCACAAGGTTCTTGAGCTCAACATGGATTGTATTTATTTTATGTTTTACTTTTATATACTCACACACTTTTATTGTTTATACCCATATACTTGATTTGTATAGAAACCATTGGTGTTTCCCTACTGAGTTTATCTCACAACCTATCTAGGTCATCGATGGTACCAAGTAAGATTATATGACTATATATGTGGATAAGTGTAAGTGTCTAGTTATGGATGCCAGAGTTTTTATATTGGGATGGGATCTTGGTAGCACATAAATGGGCCAATGATCAGGATGCTTGGATATTTTTTTGGCCTTTTGACTATTTTGTATCTTCCTATTATCATGTATGCTTGTTACTCTTGTAGAGACATGACATCATTATTTTATATGATATTGATTCATCTTGTGAGTTGATTATTTATGTCTTAGATCTTTATACTTTTTCCATTACCTTTTTCATTATTATTGAATATGTTATTTTCTAATTATTTATACATTGCTTACGACTGTATTCTACTCTAATCATGAGTGTATAAAATCCTTATCATACCACCTTGGACCCCCGCTACTAGTCACCATCCTCTTCCATACAAGGAGGTTTACATGAGGCCATGTGCCTAAACAATTTAGTTACTATTATCGAGTGAGCTGGACTGGGACATCACAATGTTATATCGGAGGATTCTTTTCTTTTCCATGATACTTTTGGATAGTATAATGGAGAATAGTATGTGTTAGAATTCAGTAATAAGATTTTTTTGGGTGTAGCTAGCCTATATACAGGGAAAAAACCAAATTTCCTAGGATGGGATATGATGTTCTAGTTTATTCCCATCACAGTTGTTTTGATTCCACCATTGAGTGATGCACATGAAATGCGATGTTATTATTATTATGATATTGGATTAAATTTTATCCCTGGCTCAATATAGTAAGGAATAATGGATTATGAAACATTTTAATAGCCTTATAGGATTAATATGTCATGCATTATGCCATTCCATGTAGGTTGTATTGTTTGAATGCATGATATCTGTTATGTGTGACTTGAGTGATACATCTTTTACAAAAATAACATTATTGAAGTAAAAAAGGCAATTGAATAATTAGTTATTAAAGTGTCTGCATCAACCAAAATAGTTTTTCATATGTAGTTTGATGATTCCACATTAATTACCAATTCACACGTGTTTGAGTTATGTAAACGAGGTTACATATATTGGAATGTTTGTTGATTTTGAATACATGAATTTCATTTGTAATTTAAGGAGTGCACATACCTATAAAAATTTGGAATGATGATTCATTTGACCAAATCATCTTATAATACTACTTACATTTAGGTATAAAATGTTATGGTCTAGATATAGTTAAATGACCTATCAATTTTAATTTATATGGTAAGTACTTTTATAAATTGGTAATGGTATTTAATTTAACCAGTCTATAATAAGAATACTAGAACTAATAAATCATAAATTATAATACGTCACAATTAAATGGGAATGCTAATTTCAACTTAAAGGGAGTTTTTCTCTATAACTTCCAATTTATAGTCCATATACTGTGCCCCTTATAGTGAAATATATCTTGACACAGAAACAAATTTAGTAGTGGATAGTAGGTAGTATTTTTAGTGTTTTATCTCATCTTTATATGACACCCATACATGGCTTACAATCATAAACATGGGTTTGAATATTTTATAGGAAGGATTAAACCTATCCCATTATTATATTTGTGTTACTTAATTACCAAATCCTATTTAAGTCATGTTATTGGAATTTGTAGAGATATGCTACCATGATGTCCTCAAGTTGTGTTCCAAGAGGGTAGTGACAACCACGCTTTGGAGGTGATGGGTCCTGAGCCACCAGTGTTACCTCTAATAGTGCCACATGTGTCACCTACTACTATTCCTGATGTGGATGATGATTTCTAATTTTGAGAGGGATTCTTGCATCTCATGCAGACTATGAAGGGAGATCTGTGACCTACCTCTTCTATGTAATAATTTACGTGTGAGATTTAACAACAACACATTACCATGATTTCAAGGGTTAGAATACCTCAAGCTATAGAGTCATGGATGGAGGACATGCTATCGACTTTCAAGCACCTTGAGACACCTCCCGAGAGGAGAGTGAAGCTCGATACTTACATGATTTGAGATTCTACTAAGAGTTGGTGGGATGTTATTAAATAGGATAATCAGCACCAAGGTATGAATTGGAGGAATTTACAGTCAAGTTTTTATAAATTCTTATTTTCGGATACACTGATAGGTGATAATGTTAGATAGTTAATGCATATGGAGTAGGTAACCATGTCTGTCAAGGACAATTCAGCTCAGTTTACTAAGCTTTAGTGTTTTTCACTAACCCTTCTAGGCGCTGAGCTATATAGGGTGAGACACTATAAGGATGGGATTAGATATACCATTAAATCTCAGGTAATTTTTTTAGTATGGATATTGTCTCAAATATTGTTAATCAAGACCTTATCACCAAATTGAATCCAAGGGAATCAGACGGTGTGGGGAATAGTGGATTAGTACATAGATAGAGTAGTGGTTCCTCAAGTAGTCAGAAGCATCATCATGAGAATTATAAATAGGGAATTGTTAACCATAGAATATGCACTAGAATTTTGGTAGCGTGATATCTGTGTGATAAGGAAAGGCCACTTGAAGCCTTCATGTGACAGGAACCTAGTTGAGTGTAGATTTTATAGCTGGATGGTCCATCTTTAGAAATTCTACCAAACCTTCCCATATGTCTCCAATGGGAGAGGATCCATGCCTGCTCCATCATTCAAAGTTGGATCGGTCACTCCATGTCGAGTAGGGAGATGGAGTATGAAAAAATGATCTGGAAGAGGATGAGGTCATGGTCATGGTAGCTAGACTTCTTTTTCTCAGTGTTATAAGAGTAGGCCTGCTCAAGGTAGTCTAGATATATCTCGAGGCCACAGATTAGGCTAGTTACAAGTAGTCCATCTAATACCCAAGGATTAGAGTGCATGGTCTTCTATAGTATGAAGTACTATTTTAGTAGCCTCTTTTATAGTATATACTTTATTTTACACAGTAACCTATCACTCCTTTATTTATATATATATTTGAAAGTATTGGGGTTGAGATTCAATAATTTTGCGGAATGATGACCCTAGATACTCCACTGGGAGTATGGTTAGAGAGTGTACTCCAATGTAAGAAATTCCCCCTGGAGGTAGGAATTTATTTTTTCTTATAGGACCTATTTGACCTCAAGATGAAGGGATTTGATTTCATTCTCAATATGGACTGGTTAGTCCCCTATCACACTTTGGTAGACTGATATCACCATTGGATACCATTTATATCAATATAGGGTGAGAATTATATTCACAAGGGTGAATGGGATTTCTAGAAAAATATATCTAGATTATAGCATCATGGAATATGTCGAGTGACAACCCAAATGGATGGAATTTATATAGAGGATCCTAGAATATTTCAGGCTGGTTTTTCTCCCATATTAGATCATTTTAGGGATTTTTTTCTTGATGATATTTTCTAGGTAACCTTCTAAGCGAGAGGTAGAGTTATCTATAGAGATTGTATCCATAGAAAAATCAGTATCCCTTCCTACTTATAGGATGAATACTACTCAGTTACAAGAGCTCAATAGGTATCTAGAGGACTTGAATTTAAAAGTTTTTTCCAACCCAGTACATTACCTATTCTTTACAACAAGAAGGTAGATGTGACCCTTATGATATGCGTGGGTTATTAATGGTTTAATTAGATTACTGTGAAAAACCAGTATCCATTTCCTCACATATATAATCTTTTCGACCAAGTCCAAGGAGCTTGAGTATTCTCAATGATCAATATGAGGTTAGGTTATCAACATTTATTTGTTAAAACTTTAGACATACCTTATACAGCGTTTCATATTAGGTATGGTTGTTATGATTATTTGGTTATTCCATTCATTCTTATGAATACACCCTCTATTTTCATGGCCTTGATGAAATAGGGTTTTCACCCGTACCTAGATTCCTTCATTTTGGCGTTTTTTGATGACATCTTTTTGTACTCACAGACTTGACATGATCATACCAACCACCTTGATATCATTTTGAGTACACCGAGAGAGCATAGTTTGTATTCCAATCTCACAAAATTCTACTTTTGGATAAAAAATGTTCGCTTCATAGGTCATATTATATCAAAATTAAGATTATCATATAACCTAGAGAAAGTGAAGGTTGTAGTTTTTGAGGAGCATCCAAAAAATGTGTTTTACATACAGAGTTTCTTAGGGCTAAAAAAATATTATCAGTATTCTATATAGGATCTATCCTATCTTACAATAGTTATTATAGGATTTAATAAGAAGGGATTCATGTTTATTTGGTCTAAATCATGTGAGAACAATTTTCAGTTGTTAATGGGAATACTTACCATAGCTCCAATTATGATTTTATGGTAGAGGATATAGAGTATTTTTTGATGCATTAGGAATTGGGATAGGAGTAGTTATAATGTAAGGAGATCAATTTTGTGCATATGGATCTTGGTAGTTTAGTAATCATGTGCTTAACTACCCAAAACATGATCTTGAGCTAGTAGTAGTTGTCTATGCCTTACGTTGTTGGATACACTATTTACTGGGATAGTAATTTTTGGTGTATATGGACCACAAAATACTAAATAATATCTTCATACAACATGAATTGAACCTAAGATATTAGAGATAGTTCGAATACCTTTATTCATTCAACTTTGATCTTACCTTATATAACTAGTAAGGGAAATAAATTTTGTTGATGCTCTGAGATGGAATACTCGAACATAAGTTTTTTCAGAATCCAATGATGAATGGAGGTTTATGGATCTTATTTATGAGAAAAAATTTTAGGTTCATGAAAATTATGCATGTCCTATTCTTATAGCCTTGTAGGTAGCATCATGACTTCTATATAGGGTGAAGAGAAGGAAGTTTTCAAACACAGAAGGGTTGGTCCTATGGGAAAGTACTTTAGGTGAGGATCTACCTCCAGATTTGTATATCGATGGAGATGAGATCTTCCATGTTCATGGGCGTATTTAGGTGACTACATATATGTGAAAGGAACTAATATGAGAATCCCATTCTTTATAATGGGCGGTGCACCCATGGATTTCCAAGATCTATCATGATATGTGCCACCAATATTGGTGGAATAGGATGAAACATCAGATAGTAGGTTTTATCACTAGGTGTTACATATATTAGTAGGTGAAAGAGGAGCACTAGAATCTTTTTGAATTTTTACAAATGTTACTGGTTTTTTAGTGGAAATGGGATGATTTCACAATGTATTTTTTGATAGGTTTACCAAGGTCACCTTGAGATAGCAACATAGCTTGGGTTTTCAAGTACATAATGATGAAGGTATCCCACTTCGTTTCTATACAAGCAACTTTCTTAGTGGATGATCTTGGGAGATTTTATGTCTATGTGATTCTGTTACTACAATGGGTCCCTCATAATATTGTTTCGAATAAAGATGCTCATTTCATGTCAAGGTTCTAGTAGGGTTTATACAAAGCACTGGGTACACAAGTACTTCTAAGTACAACTTACAATCCTTAGACAGATAGTTAGTCATAAAAGATGATATAGTTTCTATAAAACATGATTCAATCATGTTTCCTTGTAATCAAAGGTTATTGGGAAAAATATATACCTCATTTCTAGTTTTCCTACAATAACAGCTATTAGGTGACCATACAGATGGATCCTTAAGAGGCATTATATAGTAGGCCATGCCGATCACCTCTATGTTGGATAGAGGTAAGAGAGGCAGCAATACTAGGACCTCATATCATCTAGGAGACCTCATAGTAGGTAAAACTTATCAGGATGTGTATGGTTACCACTCAGTCAAGATAAAAATATTATGTTGATCTCCATTGACAACAAATAGAGTTTGAGGTTTGGGATTGTGTTTTCTTACATGATTCACCTAGAATGGGGCATTGTTAGATTCAAAAAATGGAAGATATAATCTCATTAAATCAGGCCCTTTAAGATTTTAGAGAGAGTTAGGCTGATAGTCTACCAGTTTTAATTGCCTAAGATGTACTGATCCATTCACGACATCTTCCATATATCATTTCTTCGCCAATATCATGTCGAACCCTCACATAATTTTGATCATGAGGATGTTTATATGAAGTATGATGCTACTTTTTAGGATTATATAATTTGTATAATTGATTAGGGAATAAAGGATCTCTGAGGAAGGTTTATTCCTCTAGTATGGGTGTTATGGAAGCATGAGTATGTATAAGATGAGACATAGGAGAGAGAGGCCAATGCGTGTGCTCAGTGGCCAGAATTATTCTTAGATGAGTTTTTACCACCCTTGGAAGGGTAACTAAAGGATGACTTTATTTAATGGGGAATACTATAAGACCCCAATTTTTTTAGGAACACAACCTTATATTTGAGGTTTAATTATTTTTTTGACCCAATGTGAATACCTAATGAGGTTGTCAAAGGCCTGTTCATATCCTAGAGCCTTGAATTTTGGAGGAAATAGTTAGGTCATATTATTAGTAGAAACTGTGTATCCCAGGTCTCATGGTTTGTTTAAATTTCTTGGGGTGCTCCATTGCATAGAAAGGGGCCACATAGTTTGTCCTAAATGTGCCGCCCATACCACACAGTCTTGGAAGTGTTGGATGTCCCGTTATAGACAAGTTTTGAATGGGCTACACATGGTTAGTAAAACTATGTTCCTAGACTATGTGATGGGTCTATTAAGGTACTCCAAGGTGTATATTTGACACTTGGTTTTTACAAATGTGCGGCTAAACTGTGTGCCCTTTAGAAAGTGGAAAACAATACCATTTTCCTTTAAAGCCTTTATATTTTTCTCAGCCTTTTCCACTTTATTTTCTAGTATGTAGGACCACCTCTTCCTTGAGAGCTCCATATCATTCCTAACCAAGGATTTGGTATTTCTTCTCTATCCAGACTCTAATCAATCCACCATTAATCTCATTTGATTCCTCTCAGTAAGAGATCCAATCTTCTATCTTATTTTCTTGGTTTATATTTCCATATTCAGTGCTATTTTTTTGTGAGATAATGTGCCCTATTTTCTGGGAATTTGTGTATTCTTCCATTTTCTTATAACTTATACCAAACCATGGGATGATAGTAGACAAGTCATAGACTACATTCATAAGTTATGTGGTCTATTACTTATCCCTAAAATTATACCCATTTATAATTTTTTTTCATCATGCGCATGTCGTTTTCACCTAATGTTGCTCGTTAAATTCATATACCTTAAATTAAATCATCTAAATTGAAAACTAAGTCCTAGATATTACTTTTTATATTGTTATATGTTTATAACTAAATGATTACCACCCAATTAGTGTGTATTCCTTGTTATACCTTTAGTGACTGACATTACGATAACCTAAAACATAGTTTGGGTGTGTTTGACTTGACATTTATCATAGTAAGTACTTATTTTAATTAAATGAATTGTATATCATTAAATAGAAAGTATATATATATGTAGATATCACTTAGTCATAATAAATTGTGATTTAATTGGAAATTGGTTTCATTTTTCTATAAACCTTGTCACTTTGGATCAAAGGTAATGGATTGAACCTAATAAATGTTAATTGGAATGAGTATTACATGGAATATGATAAGTTATAGAAACATATAAACATGATTATATGGTGCCTATTTTATATGGACATTTTTTATTTTTATAGTAATGATAGGACTTGTGCTTATTGTGGATTCCCAAAGGAATTCCTTGAGTACCCATAGGATGTTATTCCAATTCATTGAGCTAGTTTCTAGGGAAGATTACCACTCTAAAATTTGATCTCTATCTATTAGAGGATTCCTAAAATGAAACTATTGGATCCCTATCCTTATTTAGAATATAACAATACCTTTGATGAACTCCTTGGATTTAGTATGATGTCTTGGGATATGGAACACATTGGATTATTCTACTTGGTATCCAGTCATGCTTAGCTTGAGATTTACTTTGGAATTGATCCATGGAAATGGTTAGAGACATTTCCAGTGGTATACCTTGGGTATAACCCTTAGATTATACTTGGACCCTATTTATAGGATTTCTGATTTCATGATATGAGCTAGCCTAATCTTATAAGGTCAATAATTCATTATTTTCCTCTTAGATACTCTTAGTATTATCACTGTTACATTTAATAGTCACTAGTAACATAATTACCTAATACCATGATTAAATAATTAAATGAACACATGATTAAATACTAATAGCTTAGGTTGTAGCAGGTATGGTTGGACAAGTTTCCCATAACGAACTTGATCTGGATGTGGGTTGTAATTATTTCATATTTTACTTTTATATACCTATAAACTATTACAGTTTATACTCTTAGACTAGATTTTTATAGACACCATTTGTGCTGGCCTATGAATTTTATCTCACACATTATCTGGGCCATCGATTGTACCTGGGAAGATTATATAATTATAGGTCTGGATAATTGGAAGTATTCAATTATAGATTCATTACTTATTATATTAGGATGGGAGCTTGGTAGAAGATGACTGGGCTAGCGCTTTGGATTCTTGGATAGTTTTAGTCTTTTTGACTATTTTTTATCTGCATGTTTCCATGTATTGTTGTTCCTTTTATAGATACATTCCATCATTATTGTATATGATATTTTTTCATCTTGTGAGTTGATTATTAATGTCTTTGAATACTATACTTGTTATACTACCTTATTCATCATTATTAAATTTGGTATTAATTACTTATTTATACATTTCTTACTACTATGTTACACTCTAGTCATGAGGGTATAGTCTCCCCACCATACCACATTAGACCCTCACTGCTAGTCGGTAGTCTCTAGCATACGGGGAGGTACACTTGAGTCCATATGGCCAAATATTTTGGTTATTGTTATCAGGTTTTCCAGGATGGGACATCACATAGTCTAACTCATCATAACCATTAAACAAAAAAACATATCTAAATCTAACCGAGGGAGGGGTTATCATCACAAACACCTATAAACCCTAAGTCACTAGCTTATGAAAAGACACATGGTAGGAATAATAAGACATTGACTCAAAAGTATGATGTATCAAATAAATTTTCTATCATCCCTAGCCATATTTCAATCTTGGAATTTCCTTTATGATGGAATTTTGTACTAAAATGGGCATGAACATTGCATATTATTTGTCATGGTCTATGATAAGGTGATACATGAAATAGTGAATGTCACTATGTTGTGGAGCTATGTTTATGGAATTATAAATGTGATAACATGTTAGATCCTTTTAACTTTTACACCAAATTCCATCACTCTCATATATTCATTATTTGTTGAAAAATGTGAGGAGTTTTAACACTTATATGATTTTTCAAACATTAAAAAATAAATGTGGTGATTCAGTTGAATGTTTCAAAGTGTTGAAATACATAGAACATTTAAGAAATTATCCTATCAATATTGGGAAAATGTTCTAAGTTTTTAATAGCCTATATAAGTTTATTAAATCTCATGAAAGTTTGTGAGATTCCATTATATCAAAATTTTATGTAGATCTAATAAACATTACATGATCATTGATCTCCTATTCTCTATATTCTTTAAAAACAAGGTTTTAGAAGACTATGAAGAGAGGGAGATCTTACCCAAGCGTCAGGCGATTCACATCATTCCTGGACACCTCTAGTGTAATAATCCTTTTAATTAATTCTTAGTGATATCAATAAAATCCATGTTTAAATCATAAACCGGTTAAATAAATATGGTTAAAGATACACTATTCTTATTATTCATTTTATATTTATTTTAAACATATAGATAGATTATGAGATTTATTATATTTTGGAGTTGTTATTCTAATTTATTTAGAATTATAAACATCCTTCCACAACCCTTCAGTGGTATCAAATCCAATCTATAAACATTAAAAAAAAATTAAAATGGATTAAGAAAATAGATAAATAAGTTTTCAAGGTTCTACAGTGTAGATGGAGCCAAAATTATCATTTATTTTCTTGAGAATTCAATACCATGACATATTCCTTCTGAAAATAAGCATTAAAATTATTAATTTTGATAGACCATGGAATAGTTCTGAAAAAATACCAATTCCATGCATCATCATAATGTAATGTAAAATAGAGTATAATATTCGAAGCCACCACAATGTGGTCATGATCTCTATATCATGTTGCCTTAAAAATAAGGATCACCATGGAATAGTGTAAATGGACTATCCATTTTATAAATATGAAGTCCAACATTAAATTCCATGATCAAAATTATTTATCTAACCAAAATGGTCTCTAAAACACCCTTGGTCTCCCTTAGGAAAGAGTTTGCTTGATAGGGAAAACCACTCCATGGTGTAAACTATTTTGGAAATAATTTTAAATAGAATTATATTTTTGTTAAAATTATTTAAAAATATAACTCGAATAGATCCTTTATAACACCACAATATTTCGTAAAATATTTTTTTAAAATAGATTTAATTTCTTTGATATCTTTTATTACATGAAACTTCTAGTTTTAACAAACCACAATATACTATTAATATTATTATGTAAATACGACCATTATAACATAACTGTTAAATTTGGCATTATTAATAGAAATAACAAAAATTTTAAAATTTAGTATAATGGTTTCATAAAAATAAAACATATTAACAAAAAAGTATTTAATTTTTAGTAAAGTCTTTATATGTTTGGAAAATATTTTTTTCTCAACGAAAAATGTTTTTATTGATTTTGGTGTAAATAATAATAATAATTTTTAAATTGTTTAGGAAATTTATTTGAAAAAACTAAATTCATTTTTGGAATAAAAATTTTCAAATTATCTTGAGGGTAATTTTTGGTAGTTTTCTAAAAAGATTTATTTTTCAATAAGTAGTGAAAAATACTGATTTTTATTGAAAATTTCACTTTAATTTTGGGAATTTATAAAGTTTTATTTTATTTTATTATGGTTTAAAAAATAAAATTATTTCAATTATATTATTAATAATCCAAATTAGTTCATTATAATCAATTTCATATTGATTTTTGATATACAAACTTTTTATACTTGTGAAAAACTTTTCTTTGGAAAACCTCGTTTTCATCACGCCTGTAAGATTTATTTTGAATTAAATTATACCCATTATATGAATTCAATTTGGAAAAATATATTAATTATATTTAATAATAATTATTAAATATATATAATAATTTCGAAACAATTTTTGGTCATAATTAATAGTAAAAATAGTAAAAATTGATTATCGTGGTTAAGGTTAAAATGGGTTTACTAAAGGGGATAAACTTAAAATATAAGTGTAAAAATGACCTAAAAACTTATATAATTACTATGTTATGTACATATTTAGACCATATATAATCTAATATTCTATAATGATCCTTTTGGGATCATTTTTCATGTTTCAAATATGGGTATAAATTTTAATTTTAAAACATTCTAAGTGTGTACTCTCCCCAACTTATAAAAAGGTCACCCCTATTCTCTCCTCTTCACAATTACAAAGCGTTTCTTTTGGAAAAAATCCAACCAAAATCACTTAATTAATTATATAAACACTTTAATTTCCATTGTTTTCATTATTAATCCCTTTTAATAAGGTTTTTGGTGCAAACCTAAAGAGGTTGTCCGAAGAATAGGTATCATTCTTAACTGAGTATTTTTTGTTTTATTAATTTTTCTACCTAATTTAGATATTTTTAAAATATGATGATATAATAAAATTAGTACCTCACATATAATTAGATTTTATTATTTTAATTTAATTACCTATATCCTATACACTTTCATCAAATGGGAAACAAAGACATTGATCATGTGTATGACGGACTGTTGCCTCGCAAACTGATATAATTTGTTTTCCATCACCATCTTTCACAGCTGGATATAATGATTTATTTAAAATATTTATATGATGTTTATTAAAAAATTATACTTTTTAATTATAATATCACATATACATACTTTGCTTCCAATCCGTTGGAAAATGATAACCTCGCTTGTGCGTTTGAGTGGACTACCACCTCCACAAATCGATGTGATTCATTTTTTATTTTATTTTGACATAGATGGTAATAAGGATAGATTTAATGAATATATATGATATATATGACCTAAAAATTATTTTTTAAATGTGATATATTATTAAACTTTATTTTTTTCCATTCATTAAGAAAATAGAAACATTGTTCATGCGCACGTATGACCTACCGTATCCACGAATGGTGTAATTCATTTTTTATCATTAACATTAAAATATTACAATTAACAAATTTATAATTAATATATATGGAATTTATATCATTTTTAATATTATATATATGATTTAACCATTTTTAAAGTAAAAGTCCCAAAACTACCAAACCAAAACATACATAAAAAATGAATTAGTTATTACCCAAAACATGATTT